>JAQSUU010000193.1:6000000-6610000 GCA_038087645.1 Saccharum hybrid cultivar R570
CTATGTTTATCCATTGATCTTCCCTTGAAAATTGGATTAGATATTGTGACCAATTAAGGTACCTAGGAGTAGCCGGTTCTACAACCATGATGGTTCGAAGGGCTAGCTTGTCTTGGTGTTTGCTCCTAGAACCCGGAACTCCAGAAAAGATTACTACCACAGTCCCCTTTGACATCTGGAACCCCTTATCTTCCGAGTTGTTCTCGTCTTTTTTATGGTTGTCTTCTTTCTTATCTCCCTTGTTGCCCTTTCTTGTATACCGATCAAGAAAGATATGGCAATCTCCAGTTGTATGATTTCCCTGTGGATGCCATATACAATGCATATTTTCAATGTCTTCAAATCTCTTGAATTTTGAGAACTTCTTTGATTTGTCGGCCACGACTACGGTGTTGTCAGGTCTGCGTTTCCTATCTTGATGTCCATTATTCCGGTGATTTTGCCTATCCGAGTTGTCCCAATTGCTTCTATCTGGAAACCTTTCTCTTGTTTTCTCCTCTGCAGTGATCATCTTTTCCACTGTGCATTTAAATTATTCATTGTTTCTCGGGTTCTCTTTGCAGAAGTCTTGAAACTGCCACTTGGCCATAATTCCATGGGAGAAAGCGTCGATTACTTCTTGCTCGGTGATGTCATGGACTTGAGCACGCAACTCACCAAATCAGCAGTAATAATCTCTGAGACTCTCGCCTCCTTTCTACTTGAGCCCCTTCAGTTCTGTATGGGTGATAGGGTGTGTGATGATGCCTGCGAAATTTTCACAAAAAGCTCTCTGCAGGTCCTCCCATCTCCTAATCGATCCCGGGCTTAGCTTATCAAACCATTAGAGAGGCATAGTCTCTAATGCCATAGGGAAGAAGAGTGCTTTGATATTGTCATCTCCGCCGGCTAGTTCAATTGACTGAGAGTAGATCCTGAGCCACTGCCTAGGTTCGGTTTTGCCATCGTACTTGGAGTGGTTTGAAGGCTTGAATTTGTGAGGTAGTCGTACCGAAGCAAGTTGGTTTGCAAAGCAAGGGAACTTGTCGTGTGCCCTGGCTTCTCTGTATTCTGACTCAGCCCCTCCTTCCTGTCAGCTGTCGTTCTGGCGAGAGTGGTTCTGTGGGACTGTTTGGATGGGTACTCTGCTCTTGCTTTCCCTCGGTTGCTCGACTGGATTGCTTTGACTATGGTCCCTTCTACTTTCTCTATTGTGGCTTCCGCTTGGCCCTAGTCTTTCGAAAGCGGACTTCCGTTGACTTTGATTTTCTTGTCTGTGAGATGCTAACCTGGCGGATAGTCTTGAGCGGGTTCTTCCGTCATGCGCTCTTAAGGCTATCAACCGGAGAACCTCCCGGAGTCATTCTTGTTCTTCATTGGGGGTGAGAAATAGCTTCGAGTTCTTTGGCTAGTTCTTTGATTCTGTCATACAGAGAGTTGTTTGGCTTTCCAGCTGCGTATCTTTCTTTTGCTTCTTGTTCAAACTTCTTTCTATCATATTCAGCTAGGTCAGACTCATATCTTGTCTAGGTTTCTTTGCGTTGCCTTGCGCGGCATCTGCGACCTTCTTTCAACTTATTCTTCCTTTCCCTGGCACGCTTCTGGCTTTCAGTCTCGCCATTGTATTCTAGAGCGTTGGGTAATATGTTGGATTCTAACTAGTCTAAAGATCTAACATCGGGTGCTCTTGGCAGAATCAGAGGTGGTTGTCGAATCATGAACACTTCTCGGGTGTGCGTTGCTTCTGCGTCTGTGACTGCGCCATTGCTAATGATATCTGTAGAGGCATCGGTGTCGTAAAGCGTACTTCCTTCTTGGCAAGGTAGAATCATTGCTTCATCAACCGGTCGGATGTCGCCACTCCCGGAGAGAGAACCCGGCCAGTGGACGAGGCAATCTTGTGGAGTTATGGTCAGTATGAGGCCTTCTTGGGCTCCTGTGAGTGGTACCCTTCGCACCGATTCGGCTGCTTCTTGGAGTAGGATCTGGCATGACTTTGCCACGTTGTCGAGCCCAAACAGGAAGGGACCCGACTTCATGGAAGAACCCTGAAGAAACCTTGAGTTGATCTCTTGATAGATTAATGCCGCGTTCCGGAGTCCCATCGGAAAAGAACCCGGATTGTCATAAAAAGAACCCGGATTGGAATCCAAGATAGATTTTGACCTAGAGTCTGAGTTGAATTTGACCGTCGGTGAAGCCTGAGTCGATTCAGACATCGCAAGACGTGAGAGCTTTCCGGTAAGTTCTTCTGTCAATTTAGCCAAAAGAGCAAAGTCTTCCTGGTTTTCTCGATCCTCAAGGAGACATCCTTGGAGCTTGCCTTGGTCATCCGCCTCGCAGATCCATAATCCGAAGATGAAGGTTGATCTCATTGAGAAGATCATGTTGTTGTGGTCCATCGAGCTCTCGGATGCAAATCCGCTGAAAGCCACTACCTGGCGCGCCAGCTGTCGATGTTTGATCACCGATAGCCTGCCACGGGGGTACCCGGGACAGTTGTTTGGGCTTTGGCGTATGCTGGAACTCGACGGTGAACTCAGAGACAGTCGATTTATACTGGTTTGGGCCCTCGACCGTGATCGAGTAATAGCCCTACGTACAGTCGGCGTTAGCCTTTGCGTTGGATTGATTGTGTTGTATCGTTCTCTCTTTTACAGGGGTGCTCACAACCTCTCTTTTATATCGATAGAGAAAGCTGTGGTGCGGTTACAATCCTAGTCGGATCCAAAGAAGGTGTCCTGAACTAAATACAGAAGGTATTTTCTATAGAAATCCGGCTAGTCTAGCCTATTCTACTCGGATTCGGTGTAGCAGACGCTGCACTTCTTCTTGCTCCTGTCCATGGGCCAGGTCAGGGCCCACGGCTTGTAGTCACATCGTTGCGGAACCCTGTGGGTCCTGCATCGACAACTCTATCTAAAAAAATACAATTGTTATTTTTTTGATGAGTCAAACAATGTTACCTTTACCGTCTCTATACAAAAAATACTTGATTTTTATATTAAATAAGTACATAGATTGATTATGAAATATTTTTTATAGTAAATATATTTAAAGACATAAAAGTTCATATTTTTCAATATAAAAATAGGTCAAAACATAAAAAGTTTGACTAGTCTTAAACCTAGAATTGTGTTCTTTTTTAAGACCAACGGAGTACCTATCCGCGATACATTGATGTGTTTTATCTGAAAGTATCGTTGTACCCATAACCATTTGAGTACTAACTCAGCAGGATATTAGCTGAAAATAAATCTCGTAAACACGTTCCATGCACCTTATTAGCTCAATATTCCGACATGTACTACTTTTTGCTGCATGCATGCACACACGACGTCTATGTGAGACAACGTAGAGACCTCTTTTGTCACGGTTTCACCTTACCAGTGAAGTTGTTTTTTAATTCTTCAGCTCTATGAACAACTTTATTGGTGAAGCTAGAGCTGTTTTTTTTTTTGCTGTTTAACCGTTTCGCAAAACAACTCTACATGTAGAATTTCTTAAAACATGCTATCACAAAACTCTATGTAGGGGCCCACCAGGACGAGATGAAACCACTATTTTTTATTCCATCCAGAGACGGAACCAGGGGGGCTAGCAGGGGCCGTGCCCCCCCAAGCACAGTAAGTTTCCTTTAATACCTATATAAATATATGAATTTACAGCTAAAAATATCAATTTTCACCTATTTTTTATTCAAATATTATGATTTTGGTTATAAATAGTGTAAAATATTTAAAAAGTTGTTGAATCATATAATTACGTATATTTTAGCACACTAAAAAAATGATCATATTTGTTTGGCCCCCTAGTCAGAATTGCTGGTTCCATCTCTGATTCCATCACACCGCAAACATTTGTGAGAGCATGATTTAATGGACTTCCTAGGTGAAGTCGTTTTGTATTTGACCCTGCTTAGCATAAACCTGCACCTATCGGCTCTCAAGCCCGTGGAGAAGTCATGCCAAACGAGGCTGTAAATAGTTCCTTCCTGGCTATAACTATCGATCATGAGGCACATGCATACTGGCGCAGTGGAAGTGGCGGTAGCCGTTGCCGATGGCGGCGTGGATGAGGCCGCGGACGTCGTTCTTCTCCAATCTCCATCCGCCGCACGCCCAGCCCCACCGCCGGCATCCGGTGCCCGCTGCTCAGCGTCACCGTCGGCACCATCCTACGGCTGTGCCCGTTCACCGCCGGCGCCACGTCCTTCGCTGCCATTATCGTCTCTCTCCTCCCTCTTATTACTCCGGCTGCTGGTGTTGCATTGAGGCTTCATTCTGGAGGCCATTTTATACAGGAGTACCTATAGTACGTACACTTGACCTTTTTCTGATTTTCTCGACATGCATGCAGCGGCAGGGCCATGCTGGAATGCATGCTACCGTAGAATGACTACAACCGCCTACCTAGCCCCCATTTATTTAGAAATATTTTATTTAGGAATCTACATGTATACCACAGAGAATGAATTTCTAAAACATAATAATAGAATGCTGCCACGTCTATACGTATCTGTTACACTGTTTGTAGCCGCTACTAGCTAGCAACCTTTAGCTAGCTAGGCCGTTCCCGTTCCTTTCGGTATGTATGCTCCTAGATGACATGCATGTATGGATAGCTAGGCTCTTCTTCTTCTTCTTCTTTTGGTCCACATGTACAAGCTAAGGTCCTGTTTTGTTCTACATGTAAATAGTAACCACTTACTAATAGTTATCTTTTTTGGATCCAAATAGATATAGATAATAGACTAGCAAATTGGTGTTGGAATGTGATCTCGGCTAATCCCGAGATTAATTACAAGATTAATTTTAATTATCTGGTTGCGGCAACCCTTAGATCTTTTAGAGTTCGGCCCTCGGCCCATAGTACGACTATAAATAAGGGGAGGCACCCTTGGCGTCTCCACCCATCCAATCATGTGAATCAAATCACACAACCGATCACTTAGGCGCTAGAGGGTTTAGGAAGGTTTGTATCTCGTCCAGGCTAGTGCCGGTGGCGACCAGAAGGGTGCTGCTACCCGGCACGTCACGTTTGTCACCTGCAGAGGGTTCCTAAACCCTCAGCTGGTAATCTTCCGTCATCTATACATCACCACCAATGGCTGCATCAACACCGAAGGCGCTAATGACGACTGCCAACACTGGTATGCACTAATCTACTTAAGCATTTCTGTATTAGATGAGTTGTGGTCATGTGGTAGTCTATGTTTTAAGATCCTGTGTACATGTGTTACATGTTTTATGCTAAGGTTAGATTCAACAATTGTTAGCTGAACCAAATCAGATAATAACAGCTAATAGATGGACCAACTACCCAACCTTATCAGTTAGCTGTGTATCCAAATGTCCTCCTAGATAATACTAGGTAGCTAGCCATAGTTAGCTAGCTTATATATTAGCTAGCTAACTACTATTATGTAATGGATCCAAACATGGCCTAAGTTCTCCATCGATCTACACTACATCATCCTGCTTGTTTTGTGGTCTCTTTTTCGATCGGACAAGAAGGTCATGGATAACAAAGACAACCAACTAATGAATTTGTTTCCCTTTCGAAGACTAGTTTGGATCATGTAGAGCTAGTTATTAGATAGATCTAAAAATTAGAGGATTGGATAGCTAGTTAGCTAATAATCAACTAAAGCCTTAGCATATCTATTAGCCTTCTATTTGGATGAGACATGGCTAAAAGTTAGCACTGTGCATCAACACAGGCCCTAAACAGTTGGAGTACACGCAGTTATTTGTAGTACATCTGGGAATTAGCTAGTTTGCTATATAGGCAATATTTGTTGGTAAATGTAGTAATAAAACAACCATGGATGATGTTAGAACTGTGTCGAGCTAGTCTCGTGCCCATTCCTTCAAAAAAAAAAGTAAGAGACTAAGACAGTTGACCGTAACCTAGATATGGTGAGGCCAACCTTTTTTTTCTTTTCTCGAATACGCAAGAGCATTGCATGTCATTGTATTAAGAAGATAGAAGTTTAGTAAAATACAAGAGTGTCCGTTCTTGGCCCGACCGAAGCCTCTAAGGGGCTACATTGTGAAAATGACAACCGTGGGATCCACTGAGATCAACCTAAACTACGCGCGCGGCCTATGGGTCCAAGGCCGAAGGCCGGCGAGCTGCTTCACTGAACATCCCCCTACAAGCTGGGAACAGGTCATCGAGGGCCTCAACATCAGTAGCTGATAGGTCGCCCTTGAAGTAGGATTCGTACGAACGCTTGGCCACAGAGGAAGGCAGTGCTGATGGTACCAAGAACTCCATCTTCTTCATGAGCAGTACTTCGCCGTGTTTGGACACCGGGATGTGGCCCATCTGCTGAGCAGCGATCCGCCTACTCCTAAGGGGCAAGGCCCGCTTTGGTGGTGGCTTCTGCTTAGGAGGGGAACTGATGAGGGGTGGCTGCCTCATCACCACCACCTCCTCGTGGAACCTAGCCAGCCGCCTCACGGCCTCCCTAGGAGTAGGCGAGTCATCCTCCGTTGGTGCCACAGTGCCCGCCATTTGAGGTGACGTGCCTTGTACAGACGACGGCAGAGGCGGAGGGCCAACTGCCGTCGGAGAGCCCGCCGCCCACTGAATGGGGCACGGAGGGGGGTCTGCAACACACAAGAGTCCACTACCGCCGGGTCCCCATCATCCAGGGTGGCCGCTATGGACGGGTCCTCATCTTGCAGCTGTGGTGCCACCGGAGGCGACACCCGTCGCTCAAAGGAAGCCCCCACGGCGAGCAGACTGCTGGCGAGCGAGGCTGCAAACTCCTCCAACATGGGGCCTCCGTGATGTCGTGAACGTGCGTGGTGTTCGGGCATAGTGTCAGCGTCAATGGGTTGGACTAGACGATGGCCGTCACTCTGGACAGGTCGCCGAGCCCAGGCAGAGCCTCAACAGCAACAGAGGTGAAGGCCGGTGCATGCACGGTCCCTGCCAACTGCCCGTGACTCCTCCGTCTCTGGCACTTCCTTTGTCTTTGTCACCGCCGACCACTGGTGGCGGGAACGGTGGTGTCCATCATGGCCCCACCATGGTCCAGTGAACCGCCAAGGTCCGCCGGCCTAATGGGGTGATCCGAAGCAGTGCAACGCCCGAGCTCTGAGAGCCCATGTGCCTTGGCTCCTTGCAGTCGCGCACAATGTGTCAAAAACCCCTGCACCGCAGACATCATTGGGGCAGCTTGCAGGTAGCCACTCGATGCGTGGGGGAGAGGCAGTTGAAGCACTTGCCGTGAAGATTGGCCGGGATGCGCCTCGATAGTCGACACTTCGTAGGCTGGCCCTTGCGTGCTGGTTCTCGTGGCACAGCCGTGGTGGTCTCCGGTCGCATCACCTGCCAGAGGAGAATCTCCTGCCAGTCATCGGCGTCGGGGGCGGAGACACGTCGGCGGCGCCCGAGGCGCTGGCATGCCGGGATGCGGCCCTCCACCGGCCGAGCCGACATGCCGTGCACCCGCTGTGGGCGTGGCCGGTGGTGCTTCCCCCCGCCCCAACCAACACCCCGATGACCCAGCACCACCCGCCACGGCCCGAAGCCAAAGGCTAGGTGAGCAGCACAGACATCGTAGGTCGCGTCGATGACCTCGGCAACTGCGGCTCCCGACGAAGCGTGTCCAGGTAGGGTGCCATAGAGGTTGGCGTTACTCCGGCGTCAGACTCATCGCTGAGGTAGTCGTCTGCCCAAGGCTGGGCCTTGGGCCATCCTTCCGCGGTGCCCCCTGGATGGAAAGGGGCGGCATGGGGGGACAAGGTGGATGATGGGATCGGAGCGGGGGCAGACGGGTGGACAAGGAAGGCGTCGAGGCCGAGGCCAGTGGGGGCAAGCCGTGGCCACAGGGGTGCAGCGTCCGCGTCCTCATCCTCACCTTCCAGGATGTCCTCGATGACGACTAGTGAGTCGTCCACAACCGTGGCAAGGACTGCGTCTGGTGGCCACGGCGTCGCTGGCGTTGAGGGAGTCCGTGGCAGCTGCACTCCGTCATGGCTTCCAGCCGTGGCAGCGGAGGGGGTGAGGAGGCACCAGACTCTGGCGAGGATGGCGCGGCCTCCACGGACGGAGGCAGAGGCGGCGGCGACGCGGCGTCCACGCTCAGCAGGGACGCGGCGGTCGTCACTGGTGGGGACAAGGAGGCAGAGCCTGGCGTCAGCGGCTGCGAGGCTAGTGGAGAAGTCCATGGAGGCACCTTAATGCCTGCACCGATGGGGATGGGCTCGGGGATGTACCCGATGCTACCGTTGATGGAGGTGGTGGCCGTCGTGGTGGGTCCCTGCGTTGTCAGCGGTGGGGGCGTGGAGTAGCAGGCCGCCGTGAAGGTGCCCAGTGTCGGCGGCGTCGCGGGCAGCGCTCCAATGCCAGATCTCGCAGGGGCGGGCACAGAGGCGACCGCAGCGGCGAACCCCGGCGGCGGCGGCGCGATCGGATCGGGAACCCGCGGTGGCACATAGGCCGCCGTGAAGGTGGTCGGAGTCGGTGGCGGTGCTTGCGACGCTCCAATGCCGGATCCAGCAGGGGCAGGCTCGGCGGCGACCACAGCGGCGGACCCTAGCAGCAGCGGACCCGGGCAGCGGCGACGTGACCGGATCGGGTTCCCGCGGAGGCGCAGGTTCTCGCGGGGGTGACGGGAGTGGGGAGTGGAGGGGTGGTGGATGGAGATGGGGGCGCGGGGGGCGCCGGTGCCAGGGTGGCAGTCGACGGCGGCGGCGGCGGCGTGGGCGGCGTGGTCAGGATGGGCGCCGCCGCCTAGGGTTGGAAGAGTGACTCGAGAGCGGTGAGGCCAACCTAAAAAAGAGAGGGGAAAATAGTGGTGATAAGACTACCCGCACTCATGAACCTCTATATTCATCCTCTAAAAGGAATATTCCATCCTAGTCACCATAAAATATACAGTTTCTCCGCACTCATCCATCATCTATATCATCCTCCATCCTCTAAAAGGAATATTCCATCTTAGTCATGGGATTGGTAGCTACTTTGGGCACTATGGAATTCATGCCCCTTGATGGAAATCATTTTGGTTTTCAAAGGATTAATGACAAGATTAAGGACTGTTAGTTCCAGATGTCAAGGTGTTGAGTTATTCGGAATAGTCGTTAGGATCTTCACTTTTTTCTTTGGTCGTACTATAAAGGGGGGCATGAGCGAGTAGCTTGACCTAGGTGAGTCTTTTGTTTAGGTGTGGTGCACACTTGTCAAACTTAGCACTAGGTAGCTCAGGTGGAGCCCAAAGTTCAGTTGGAAGCAACTCAGTTCAAGTTGCGTTGCGTTACGAAGTCGTTTGAGCCATTTATCCTTGACCGGACGCGGTCTCTGTCTCGACCGGACGCGTCCGGTCAGTGCTGACAGTCACTGCGTTTCAAATTGGTTGACCGGACACGGTCCTTGCGAGGACCGGACGTGTTGATCATGTTGACACGTGTCTCAGAGGGTAAGAGAACTAATCGGACGCGACTGGAAAAAGATCGGACAAGTCCGGTCTTGTTCCAGTAAGGTACTTCGCTGACCGGACGCGTCCGGTCATCACTGATCGGACGCGACCGAGCATCAGGTCAAAGTAAAGTAAGGTCCTTGCACGACTGGACGCGTCCGGTCAACCCTGATCAGTGCGTCCGGTCACTCAGCGCTGTCGGTTAGAATTTTGACCGTTACAATCGACCGGCGCGTCCAGTCACGTCGACCGGCTCGTCCGATCAGTGCGTATTTTTGCTGAATTGGTAGGTAACGGTTGGTTTGTCTGTGAAGTGTATAAATACATCCCCTCCACCTCTTTTAGAGGTCTCTTGCTCATTTGTTCAGCTGAGAAACTCCTTTCAAGTGCAAGGAAGTGCAAGAGCTCTAGTGAGGATAGTGATTTGAGAATCAAAGTTTGAAATCCCTTATTAGTGACTAGGGAGTAGCAAGTGTGCATCCACCTTCTCATTAGGCTTGTAGTGGTCAAGTGAGAGTTCTAGCTTGTTACTCTTGGTGATTGCCATCACCTAGATGGCTTGGTGGTGATTGAGAGTTTGGTGATCATCCGGCGGAGCTTGTGGATGACCCAACTCATCTTGTGAGCGGTTTTGGGTGATTCACCACGACGGAGTGTCAAAGAATCAGCCCATAGAGAGCACTTGATCCATGCGCGGATCAAGGGGGAGCTACACCCTTGCGTGGGTGCTTCAACGAGGACTAGTGGGGAGTGACGACTCTCCAATACCTCGAGAAAACATCGCCGTGTTCCTAACCCTTACTTTCAAGCAATTACTTTCTTGTATTACTTTTGTTGCTTGGTTTACTTTCCTAGAATTACCATGCTAGACTAGGATTAGAACTTAGGATGCAAAACTTTTTCTGGTAGAATCACAAGGAATACACTAGGAGGCACTAGGGGTGATTCTTGGCTTGTAGGATTTAATTCTTGTAATTTTTTTAGAAAAGCCCAATTCACCCCCCTCTTGGGCATCTTGATCCTTTCAATTGGTATCGGAGCTGAGTTGCTCCTAAATTAGGCTTCATCGCCTAGAGCAAGATGTCTAATGGGGAAGGACCACCTCCCACCTTTGAGGGAGATGATTTTCCATATTAGAAAATCTGCATGGAGGCGTACCTCGAAGCCATAGATGTTGGGTGTCTTAGAGCCGCCACCGAAGGGCTTCCCGCTATCAAGGATCCCACCAACCCAAGTGGTGACGAGGAGAAGTATGACTGGTGGAATGCAAAGGCAAAAAATGCACTCTACCGGGGCCTAGGCAAGGATATCTTTAATTGTGTGCGTAATGCAAAAAAACGCTCATGAATTGTGGGAAAACCTTTGTGCTCTCCATGAGGGAACTAAGAGTGAGCATGAGGAACGCTATCACATTGCTTTGAAGAAAATTAATTTTTTGAGATGCTTCCCAAAGAAAGTGCTAATGACATGTACACTCGATTGAATGTTCTTGTAGAGGATCTCAATGCTCTCGGGCTCACTCAAATGAGTCAATCGGATGTTGCAAGGAGGATCTTGAGTGTTCTTCCTATTAAGAAGTATGGTCACATTATCACCGTGCTTCACCAAAGTGATCTCTCCACCGCAACACCGACACAAGTATTGGGAAAGATCAATGTACATGAGATGTACATGCACATCACTCCGGAAGAGGGCTCATCATCTTCCAAGAAGAAGGACTTGACCTTCAAAGCTAGTCATGACAAGAAAAAGAAGAAGAGCCAAGCCATGATTGTGCAAGAAAGCTCAAGTGAAAGTGATATTGATGATGCATCACTTGCACTCATGGTGAGAAAGACCACCAAGATGCTAAAGAAGCTCAACAAGAGTGGCATCAAGTTCAATGGCAAGGAGAAGAAGTTCTTCACAAGTAGCAAAAGAAAGCCTATATCCGAGATGGATTGCTACAATTGTGGTGAACTTGGCCACTTAGCTCATCAATGCCCAAAGCCTCCAAAAGACAAGTACAAGAACAGTAACAAGGGCAAGAAAAATAATTCTAGTGATGAAGAAGATGAGAAGAAGAAGAACAAGCCATATAAGAAGAAGGATGGCAAGAAGAAAGAGTTTCACAAGAAGAAGAAGGGAGGTAAAGCTTACATTGTTGGTGATTGGCTCACCGACATTGAGTCATCATGTGAGTCCTTCGGTGATGAGAGCGACGATGAGAAAGAGAAGGTCGCCACATTTGTGACTGGGACATCATCATCTTCACCGACATCTTCATCACAACCTTCACCGCCATCTTCACCATCATCATCCACTACTCACCTATATCTCATGGACAAGGGTGAACGAAAGGTACAAAACAATGAGAGTGATGATGATGATAGTGATAGTGATGATGAATATGATGCACCTTCTTATGATGAACTTGTAAAATTGCTAAACAAATACTCTAAAGTCATAAGAAGAACTAGAAATGAAAATGATGAGCTTCAAAATGAAAATGAATCACTTTCATCAAAGCTTGAAATTGCACAAAAGTCTAGCGATGAGCTTAAAGATCAAAATGAAATTATGTCTTCTACTCTCAAGGAGCTCAAAACTTTTAACAAAGAGCTTAGAGATGAACATGATAAACTTGAGAAGAAGCATGATGAGCTCAACACTAGACACAACTCACTAAAAGACAAATATACTACATTGAAAATCAATTATGATAGTCTTGTTGTTGCTAATGAACTTTCTCTTAAGACACATGATGCTACTAACCAAGTTGTTAAGATTGATATAGCTACATCATGTGATGACTTGATTATTGAGAGCATTGAGCAAGGCTCTAGTGGCAAAGGCAAGAAAATGGTTGAGTCCGACAACTATGATGATTATGTCAAGCTCAAGAGTGAAAGTGAGATGCTTAGAAATGAGAACAAGAAGCTAAAAGGGTTGATGGCTCTTGAAAAGCAAACATCAAATGAGTCACTTATTGAAGAGAACAAAAAGCTCAAGCAAGAGAAAGAGCATCTCAAGACCGGTCTAAGCAAGTTCACAAGAGGCCAATATTTGCAAAGTGAGCTACACATGAACACCATAATGAAGATAGATAGAAGTGGCATTGGTTACTTTGCAAATCAAGAGAAGAAGGCTAAAGCTCAACAACAACAAAGCAAATCAAAGCCCAAGCCAAAGAGATGTGTTGAGTGTGGACAAGAGGGCCATTTTGCTCATGAGTGCAAAACTCCACCACCACAACCCTTGCCCAAGCATGCTAGACCCTTTGCCTTCAATGCTCACTACATGCTTAGAAAAGATTATAGTGGAAAGATGAAAGTCATGTTCTTGGGTCCCCCAAACAAGAATAGGCCTAAGAAAATTTGGGTTGCCAAGTCACTAGTTGAGAAAGTCAAGGGTCCCTCTCAAGTTTGGGTCCCTAAACAAAAAGCTTGATCTCTTGTGTGTAGGTGAACTACAAGACCGGTGGATCTCATTGGGTTATTGATAGTGGTTGCACTCAACATATGACCGGTGACCCTCGTATGCTCACCTCACTTAAAGAGAATGGGGAATGTCAAGAGAAGATCACAATGATCACTCTCTTTCAAATGTGCTCTATGTTGTTTCCTTGAGTTTCAACTTACTATCCGTTGGGCAACTTTGCGACCTTGGCTATCAATGCTTATTCACACCAAAATGAAGTGGTAGTTTTAAAGATAGATGACAAGCAAATGATCTTCAAAGGCTTTAGATACAACAATCTCTATCTTATTGATTTCACCTCCGAAGAGACAAACTTGATGACATGCTTGTTCACTAAGACTTCACTTGGGTGGCTTTGGCATAGGAGGCTTGCTCATGTTGGAATAAACACTCTCAACAAGCTATTGAAGAAAGAATTAGTGAGAGGCTTGAAGGATGTCAAGTTTAAGAAAGACAAACCTTGTAGTGCATGTCAAGCCGGCAAATAAGTTGCAAATACTCATCCAACAAAAGCTTACATGTCAACATCAAGAGTGTTAGAGCTTCTACACATGGATTTGTTTGGTCCTACAACTTACAAGAGCTTGGGTGGAAATCTTTATTGTCTTGTGATTGTGGATGACTACTCAAGATACACTTGGACTTTCTTTCTTCATGACAAATCCGAAGTGGCCAATTGCTTCAAGAAATTTGCAAAGAGAGCTCAAAATGAATTTGAAGTCAAGATAAAGAAAATTAGAAGTGACAATGGCAAAGAGTTTGACAACACAAATATTGAAGCTTATTGTGATGAGATTGGAATCAAGCATGAAGTTTCATCAACCTACACTCCTCAACAAAATGGTGTAGTTGAAAGAAAGAACCGAACATTGATTACACTTGCAAGAACAATGCTAGATGAGTACAACACACCAGAAAAATTGTGGACCGAGGCAATCAACACCATATGCTATGCCTCAAATCGCCTCTTCCTACAAAAGTTTCTTGGCAAGACCCCCTATGAGTTGCTAAATGGGAAGAAGCCGGACGTCTCATTCTTCTGGGTGTTTGGTTGTAAATGCTTCATCTATAAGAAGCGTCAGCACCTAGGGAAGTTTCAAAGACGTTGTGATATTGGCTTTCTTATTGGTTACTCATCAAAGTCCAAAGCATATAGAGTATTTAACCATATCACCGGGTTGGTTGAAGAAACATATGATGTGGAATTTGATGAATCTAACGGCTCCTAAGGAGCAATTGAGAATTGTGATGATGTAGGTGATGAACCATTGAGGGAGGCAATGAAGAACATGCTGGTGGGAGACATCAAGCCTAAAGATGATGAAGACGATGTACAAATTGTCAATCCACCATCTTCATCACATGTGCCTCAAGATGATGATAAGAATGAGAGAGTTGAAAATGAAGACACTCATGTCTCTCATGAACAAGCCGAGGCATAAGCTCAAGATGTTGATGCTCCCCAACCCTCTCCTCAAGTGGTTGAAAGAAGAAACTCACCTCTACTTCAAGCACATCCACAAGATCTCATTATAGGGAGTCCTACAAAGGGTGTAATGACTCGATCTCAAAAGCTTGCTTCTTTTGTTGAACATCACTCTTTTGTCTCTTGTCTTGAACCTAAGAATGTAGAAGAAGCTCTTCAAGATCCGGATTGGGTGAATGCTATGCACGAAGAAGTGAACAACTTCACCCGCAATCAAGTTTGGACACTTGAGGAGCATCCAAAAGGTGCAAGAGTCATTGGAACTAAGTGGGCGTTCCGCAACAAGCAAGATGACCAAGGTGTAGTAGTGAGGAACAAGGCAAGACTAGTTGCAAAGGGGTTCTCTCAAGTTAAAGGTCTTGATTTTGGAGAGACTTTTGCACCTGTTGCAAGACTTGAAGCCATTTGTATCCTTCTTGCATATGCATCGCATCATGAAATGAAACTATATCAAATGGATGTGAAAAGTGCTTTTTTAAATGGCTTCATAAATGAACTAGTCTATGTTGATCAACCTCCCGGGTTTGAATACCCTAGATATCCTAATCAAGTTTATAGGTTGTCCAAGGCGCTATATGGGCTCAAGCAAGCCCCTAGAGCATGGTATGAGTGCCTCTAGGACTTTCTCATTGAGAAGGGCTTCACTATTGGGAAGGTCGACACCATACTATTCACCAAGAAGCTTAATGGGGAGATCTTCATTTGTCAAGTCTATGTTGATGATATTATCTTCGGATCAACAAATGAAGATTATTACAAGGAATTTGATGAATTGATGTCGAAGGAGTTCGAGATGTCTATGATTGGTGAACTTACATTCTTCCTTGGTTTTCAAGTCAAACAAATGAGAGAAGGAATTTTCATCTCTCAAGAAAAGTATACCAAGGATCTTCTCAAGAGATTCAAGATGGAAGATTGTAAGCCAATCAAGACCCCAATGCCATCTAATGGACACCTCGACCTAGATGAGGGAGGTAAACCGGTTGATCAAACTCTCTACCGTTCTATGATTGGTAGCTTGTTGTACCTTACCACATCTAGGCCCGACATCATGTTTAATGTGTGCATGTGTGCTCGCTTTCAAGCATGCCCTAGAGAACCTCACCTAAGTGCCATAAAAAGAATTTTAAGATATCTTAAGCACACCCCAAGCATTGGTCTTTGGTATCCCAAAGAAGCTAGATTCCAACTAGTTGGCTATTCCGACTCGGATTATGCCGGTTGCAAAATTGATAGAAAAAGCACTTCCGGAGGGTGCCACTTGCTTGGGAGGTCTTTAGTATCTTGGTCATCTAAAAAGCAAAATAGTGTGGCTTTGTCCACCACTGAGGCGGAATACATTGCCGCGGGGGCTTGTTGTGCACAAATCTTATACATGAAACATACCCTCCTAGACTATGGAGTTGTTCTTGATAAGGTGCCACTTTTATGTGATAATGAAAGTGCTGTTAAAATTGCTAATAATCCGGTACAACACTCACACACCAAGCACATTGATATCCGCCACCACTTTCTAAGAGATCATGTTGCTAAAAATAATATATCACTAGAAGGTGTAAGAAGTGAAAATCAATTAGCGGATATCTTCACTAAACCTTTGAATGAGGCTACCTTTTGTAGGTTGAGAAGTGAACTAAATGTGCTTGATTCTAGTAACTTTAAAAAATAAGCTTGTGTTGTCCCTTGCATTGCATTGTATTATATGTCATGTTTAATTTTCTGCAATGCTTCTAGGACTTGTCTAACACGGTTACGATAACCCTCCTTTGGAGGAGTGAAGAAGCCTAACCGTGGATCAAACTTGACAAGCAACCTATCCTTACTTTCTCGCTTTGCATTGCATATGCATGGTTGTTGCTTTGTCATTTTTTTGGTTTGGCTTTGAGCAACCTCTGTGTTCGTTCATGGATAGAGAGAGCATTTGACGCTCCCAAGGGTTCATAAACTCTATTGCATGGCCATACGTTGCTCCTTAGGTGTTTGTCGCATATTTTCTTAAAAATAATACTATTCTAAGGCAAAATATTTTGAAAACTTGAGGGTTTGAGAGAGGTCACTCATATTAGGTTCTAATTGGTGTTTATTTGAGTCTCTTTGAATTGGAACTTGATTGGGAGAAGTCATGTCGAAGATCAGATTGAAGGAAGGCGTTTAACAGTGACCGGACGCTGGACCGGACGCTGGACCGGACGCGATGCTGCTTCACCACTGCGTCCGGTCCCGGCAACCACCAGCGCGTCCGGTCATCCTGAAGACAAATCTCAAGGACCTGTGACCGGACGCTGAACCGGACGCGACGCTGTGACCACTGCGTCCGGTCCCAGACCCCACCACCGCGTCCGGTCATGCGTGATGGGTTCCCGGGTGATCTCTGACCCGACTCTGTCCGTGTCCGGTCAGCTCTAATCGGACGTGTCCGGTCGTGCCAGGAGCTTACTAGACTCAGACTGGACGCTGCTCCAGCGCGTCTCGTCAGGCGACCAGCGCATCCGGTCACCGCGTGAAAAGTGGATCTAACCCTTTTTAACCGTACATCTCGATCTCTCCTTCACGGTCTCCATTTTTCTGCCGCCGCTGTCGAGCCCTAGCTCTCCTCGCCGATTCGAGCCGCGCCGCCGAGCCTCCTTTCTCCTTCATAGCCGAGCCGCGCCGCTGTGCCTCCACCCTCCTCCGCAGCCGCACCGCGCCACCACAGTCATCTGCCGCCTGCACCGTCCCGTGCGCTGCTGCTCAGCCGCGCCGCGCCGCTCGCCTCCGACAGCCGCAGTCACGCCACGCCGCCGCAACCGTTGCCCTCCTCAGCCGCGCGCGCCACCGTAGCGCTCTGCCGTGCAACTGCTGCTCCACCGGCTCCGCAACTCCACAGCTGTCTGCACACCGCCGTCCATTGACAGAGCTTCGACCTAACCCTAACAGTCGCGACGTCTTCGACATCTCTCCGGCCGTCCTCCGGCGACGTTCCTTCGCGCGTTTGCGTCTCCGTGAGCACTCGTCCGACGTTTCCGCGGAACCCTCGCGCGTCAAGGTCTCTCATCTTTTCACTGGTTTCTCGCTCATCTGAGGTAGCCATACTAATCTATTCTTTTCTTATCTCGTATGCTTGCTTTCATAAGGACCTCGCTCATCTGTTAGTTAAAATAAAATGCTTAATAGTAGCTCTATCTATTCTATCTTTATAGAGAGTCTTGTCGGTGCTCTGTGTGTGGCAGTTGATCAGTGTTGCATCCGAGGCCAAGCCTGCGAATACAGATTGAGGCCAAGCCTCACGAGAGTTAGTTCATCATCTTTCACTGTCAGGGTTTCTCAGTCACACAGATTCGTCAGCATGCTTCGTTGCAAGAATGCTGGAGGTGCACTGAGTGATGGGGACGAGAGTCCTCCCAGGTTGACAGAGGTAGCCCGTGGCAAGCGTAAGAAGATTGCCACCAAAAAGAGAAAGAGGACACTCACTGAGGCGGAGATAGCATAGGCAATCGCTGATGCAGCAGAGCTTGTAGAGAGAGGTGGCAGAGGCAGTGGGATTCATATTGGCGAGCGTCGCTTTCATCTTGAAGGTCGACAGCTTGGTACAGAGGCCACAGAGGAGATAGAGGACCCACCTGCAGAGCAGCTCACAGAGGAGACAGAGGAGACAGAGGAGCAGACCGTTCAGACTCCACCGTGTCGTCGCTCAGGACGTACACGTGCTCAGGTGACACATAGGACAGAGGGCCAGCGACATGGAGGTCGTCCACCTCCCAGAGCTCGAGGTCAACCCCCAGTCGAGCACTTTGACTTGAGGGGAGCTACAGCACGACAGGTCCAGGCTCTTCGGTTTGTCGAGGTTGGTCGGTGGTTCCCACCTCAGCGAGACCCCCGAGCCTCAGAGGGCTTCTAGACACCTCTGCACGAGGACTTCTATAGAGCCTATGTTGACAGCGGGATTGCTTTCAGACCTCAGAGAGTTTGTCAGCTCGAGGCTTTAGTTGCTGTTGTTGGTGATCAGCTCCGTCCACACCTGTCCTTTTTACCTGGTTTGTTAGATTTTCTGGGACGGACTGGCGCTTACTGCGGGACTTGGGTCAGAGAGTTTTACTCCTCACTTTGGATTGACCCTGCTCACGAGTTCATACACTTTGCATTTCGAGGTCGTGACCGCAGATTATACAGCACCAGAGTACGGGAGATTCTTAGACTCTCTGCTTCAGAGACGAAGATCCACCAATTGTGCTTTGGTCAGACTTCACCATCGAGACGTCCTCACGGAGGTTCAGTGCCACCTACAGACCTGATCAGACCTTGCTTCCGTGAGCCGTTTGGCGAGGGGTCCAGACGTACACCTGCCAGCTTGACACCCCTTGCCAGAGTGCTGGATGCTATTGTGAGACGGACTTTTCTTCTGAGGCTGGGATACAGAGAGGGCCTGACACGTATGCAGCTATGGGTAGTCCATCACCTCATCTCTCAGACACCGTTTGATATTTGGGATCTGATGCTCTGTGAGATGGAGGACACTTTGGCAGAGGGCTTAAGGGTCACCGTCAGTTACCGTATGCGCACTAGATTTACTTCATCATTCGATATGCGTGTGACCTGCCTATAGAGATTAGAGCTAACATCTCAGATACCACTACTGCATTCCCAGAGTATGACATTCGATAGTTGTGGGCTTCTGTTACTGGAGAGCAGGCACCTAGACCGGGACAGCGTCAGAGGATAGAGGTTCCAGAGACAGCAGCTGAGCAGGATGAGACCGTTGAGGGTCTTGCAGAGGCCGAGCTTGCAGATCTAGATGCTTAGCCAGCTGATCCAATTAAGGATGATGCCACTGACAGCACAGATGAGGATTACCAGCCTATTCCCCGGTACCGCTCTCCTCGATCTCACGACCATGAGGCTGGTGGTTCAGGCTCAGCCTCCCGCTCAGACCCAGCCATGGTGGCTAACCTTGAGAGGCTGACCCAGACCTAGGAGAGGCAGGAGGTTCAGATGCAGCGACAGGCTCAGGACACAGCAGCTGCATTCGCTCAGATTCAGGCTCATCAGGACGAGTTCTAGAGGTAGCAGCTTGAGTTTTAGAGGTAGTAGTTTGAGATGTAGAGGCAGCAGGCAACCACCCAGCAGGAGTATCTTGAGCTCCTGTGACACCTTGTCACTATTGAGGTTCCTCCACCACCGTCTATCCTTACTCCAGCACTATAGTCCAGTGGACCTCAGAGTCAGGGACAGCCGAGCTTTCAGTTTACCTCCCCCAGCAGCAGGTTCCTTAGACCTTTCAGTCCCTGAGCTACACTCCCATTCAGATGGGGTTCACTCCACCAGTTCAGCCCAGACCTCATCTTCTGACAGGCACTCCTTTCACTGACTTGAGTGCTTCTTACAGCGAGCTGACTGGTCAGCCGACACCCTCACATACCACTGTTGTGACCTCTTCAGGGATGTCAGCTTCAAAGACAGTGGCTCCTCCAGTGCCAGGGACTGGGACTACAGAGACAGTGCCGTCGTCAGTTGCCTCGACAGATCCTCCCACAGTTGGTGCTTTTCAGGCTCAGGTGATAGAGACTGCTCCTATTGTTGCTACTACTTCTTCAGTTCCTGCTCCTGCTCCACAGACCCAGACTGCTTCACTACCGCGTGTATCTACAGAGGGTCAGCCTGACAGCTCAGAGTCAGAGGAGGATACTTCACAGTTCGTGATCACCCCACGCTCCTCGGCACCCGACACGACTGCTTTTGTTCCCCCGTCGGACCCTTAGTTTTTTCTTTTTTTTTGGCATTTGATGCCAAGGGGGAGAGAGAGTAGATTCAGGGGGAGTTTTTGAGAGAGGGTTTCATTTTCTTTGTGTGCTTCATTCATGCTACATTCATGCATCATGTTTATATTTGAGTCTTATGTGGATTAACTTGTTACTATCATATATCTTGTCACTTGATTGGTTCTAGCTCATAAGGTTGTGCTTCCGTGCCTTACTCCGATTTCATATGAGCTATGTTTTATATATACTAACTCTTCATGTTTTATCCTATGAGTTCACCCTGTTGGTTTGGAGCACATAAGCAATTCCTAACCCTTTGTGCTTATTGCTTTTTTGCTTATGTGAACCAAGCATGTTCAGAAACCTCATCTCTTATTTCTCTGAATCAAAGGGTTGTCATCAATCACCAAAAAGAGGGAGATTGAAAGCATCTAGGCCCCGAGAGTTGGTTTTGGCAATTGATGACAACACATTATCACCATGACTAACATGTGTTTTGCAGAAACTTTGGTAAGTTGGGTCATGGGATTGGTAGCTGCTTTGGGCACTATGGTATTCATGCCCCTTGATGGAAATTGTTTCGGTTTTCAAAGGATTAACGACAAGATTAAGGATTGTTAGTTCCGGATGTCAAGGTGTTGAGTTATTCGGAATAGTCGTTAGGATCTTCGTTTTTTTCCTTTGGCCGTACTATAAAGGGGGGCATGAGCGAGTAGCTTGACCTAGGTGAGTCTTTTGTTTAGGTGTGGTGCACACTTGTCAAACTTAGCACTATGTAGCTCAGGTGGAGCCCAAAGTTCAGTTAGAAGCAACTCGGTTCAAGTTGCGTCGCGTTATGAAGTCATTTGAGCCGTTTATCCTTGACCGGACGCGGTCTCTGTCTTGACCAAACGCGTCCGGTCAGTGCTGACAGTCACTGCGTTTCAAATTGGTTGACCGGACGCGGTTCTTGCGAGGACCGGACGCATTGATCGTGTTGACACGTGTCTCAGAGGGTAAGAGAACTAATCGGACGCGACTGGAAAACGATCGGACATGTCCGGTCTCGTTCCAGTAAGGTACTTCGCTGACCGGACGCGTCCGGTCATCACTGATCGGACGCGACCGAGCGTCAGGTCAAAGTAAAGTAAGGTCCTTGCACGACCGGACGCGTCCGGTCAACCCTGATCGGTGCGTCCGGTCACTCAGCGCTGTCGGTTAGAATTTTGACCGTTACAATCGACCGGCGCGTCCAGTCACGTCGATCGGCTCGTCCGATCAGTGCGTATTTTTGCTGAATTGGTAGGTAACGGTTGGTTTTGTCTGTGGGGTGTATAAATACATCCCCTCCACCTCTTTTAGAGGTCTCTTGCTCATTTGTTCAACTGAGAAACTCCTTTCAAGTGCAAGGAAGTGCAAGAGCTCTAGTGAGGATAGTGATTTGAGAATCAAAGTTTGAAATCCCTCATTAGTGACTAGGGAGTAGCAAGTGTGCATCCACCTTCTCATTAGGCTTGTAGTGGTCAAGTGAGAGTTCTAGCTTGTTACTCTTGGTGATCGCCATCACCTAGACGGCTTGGTGGTGATTGAGAGTTTGGTGATCATCCGGCGGAGCTTGTGGATGACCCAACTCATCTTGTGAGCGGTTTTGGACGATTCACCGCGACGGAGTGTCAAAGAATCAGCCCATAGAGAGCACTTGATCCTTGCGCGGATCAACGAGGACTAGTGGGGAGTGGCGACTCCGATACCTTGGGAAAACATCGCCGTATTTCTAACCCTTACTTTCAAGCAATTACTTTCTCATATTACTTTTGTTGCTGGGTTTACTTTCCTAGAATTGACATGCTAGATTAGGATTGAAACTTAGGGTGCAAAACTTTTTCCGGTAGAATCACAAGGAACACTAGGAGGCACTAGGGGTGATTCTTGACTTGTAGGATTTAATTCTTGCAAAGTTTTTTAGAAAAGTCCAATTCACCCTTCTCTTGGACATCTTGATCCTTTCAAAGGCAATATAGTTACGTATACACATAATCCTTTTAAAAATGGGTTGAGCACAGTAACCCTATCAACATGCGCGTACAGCTGCAACGGATTTCAAAAGAATGAGCTAACAGATCTTAAGGTTAATAAAAGTCATTTGGTAATTAGTTTCTTATGGTTAATGTTGTTGGTAATTCTTTTCTCTTAATACAAAACGTGCTGCGGCGCGGTTGTGAAAAAATGTTGTTAGCAATTTGTTAAACCTACAAGTAAAGATATGTACGGAATGTAAGAACAAACTGTAAATAATCGTCGGCAAACACTGCGTAGTCTACATGGTAATGAAGCTGAGCTGAAAGAGAAAGGGACATGTGGGGGATAACAAACCCTAACATCAACCTCACACCATGACACGTGATGGAAGATGAGGATCGGAGATCCTCATTATTGATGCTGTCTGGGGGCACGGCAGCAGATGGGATGGGACAATCATTCAGGAATGTCCACACCACACACATATGGGGGGCTGAGATGCATGCAATGCAACTGAACAAAGCTAATTTAAGCATACAGGTCGATGCCCCAGAATTTGGCAGGCTGGTTAGTCCGGTAGTTCCTGTCGACGGCCTTCATCTTCTCCATGTCCTCGCCGGAGATGTCGAAATCGAAGACCTCAAAGTTCTCCTGCAGCCTCTCCACCTTGGAGGTCTTTGGGGATCACCACTGTGTTCCGCTCCAGACCCCACAGGAGGACGAGCTGTGCCGGCGTCTTGCCGTACTTCTCAGCCAAGCTCTGCAAATTGTATTGTAGCCACAATGCCAAGTTAGCAGACCACATTGGCACAAGAATTGATGATATTGCAAGGTACCCAAACAGAATGTACTCCTATTTGTTAAACAATGTTGACGATTGATAGTCTAAAGCTGGCTGTAATGGAGATTTGAAATGACAACCACCCTGATGACAGGGTCGTCGAGGCACGAGATGGACCCGAACCACTCGGTGTTGGCAGTGGAGCCACCCAAGGGGGTATGCGCGATCACGCAGATCCCATGCTTCTGGCAGAACTTGACAAGAGAATCGCGCTGGAAGTAGGGTGCACCTCGATTTGGTTCACTGCAGGCTTTATCTTGGCGTAGGCCAAGCAGTCTCTAGTGAGGAAAATGGTAGTTGCTGCACCAGTAACTCGATAATTATTAGTATTATAATTATTGTATAAAAAGTGAATTCCTCCAGCATGAAAAGTAAATGTCCAAGCTTGGAAAAAGTGGCAACAAGAAAATTTTAGTTTAAGATTTATTATACTCCAATTCAGGCTACTAAACTAGTCTTTCAAGACCAGCAATATTCCTAGTACAGAAGGACTGACAAAGACTACTCAGTGTCTGGAAACAAGGGATTAGTGCAAAACAACAAACATGATATTGGACTGGCATAACCGACACCCATTTTTACAGGTCCTTGAAGACAGACAAACAAGATCCAACACCCTAACAGAGTTCCCATATCCCCAAAGAAAGAGCTGGGGATCAATGAAAGTACATAAGCAAATACTAATAGAAACTGAAATTTGTAATGAAGGCAGCAACCTAAACTTTAGTTTAACATGATTAATACATTCATGATTCTGCTTAAACACGGACCAAGATAATTTACAAGAAAAGTAAGCATATACTTTTCACTAGAAAAGGGACGAAGATAAAGTGAAGGGATCTGGAAAAGAGTAAGGAATGAATTTTCACGCAACCATATCCAATGAAACTGAAGAGATCTGGAAGAACCAAACCTGCGGAAAAGGAACATGTAGATCAAGCAAGTGTTTGCACTTTGCACTGGAGAACTTAAGGGAACATATATATGAACTAATGTTCCTGTATGTGCAAAACTACGACTACAGCAAGATCATATTTATCTACTACTTTGTCAATGTAATGAATTATAATACAAAGGGAAGCTTGCCAAGGCTAATAAATATCTCAAATGTCAAACTGGTGCCAACAAAACAAAGAAAAATGTTGGTTCGGTTACCTGATTCCAATGCTGCGCACCAGTCCCATGGAAACAAGTTCTTCCATTGCATGCTATGTGGTTTCCAGTGAGATAGTGGTATCAATGTCTAGCGCACCATCATCACCGAGAGCGCTAGAAGTTGTGCCAACTCCTGCAGAAATACACATTTCTGTGAGGTACCTATTGAATCTTTATAAATATTGTGCAAAGGGCAACGAACTTACCGGTATGCCTAGTAGCTACTGGGAAGTGAATAAGATAGAGATCAAGATAATCTAGCTGCAGGTTCTTCAAGCTATCCTTGCAGGCTTCAAGCACATGGCCATGATCCGAGTTCCACAGTTGCAATGAGAACAGATGCCAAATTTTCAATCACATGAAGGTTACGGAACAGAGTGGGGCAAAAAGAAAAAAAATGCAGTAGAATGGAAACTCAGAAACATAGGGTAATTAAAAGACTGAGTGACATCCTGATTGAATCAAAATCAGGTGTTCCGGTTTAAGACAAGCCAACTTTAGTTTCATTGAGTGACGATATCAGGGTTCTGATGACACCTGGTAAGAACCCTAATCCTACCACGGATGGTGCGCAGGTTGTAGTTGTGTGAGATCGCTGATTGGGGCTTAAAGCGAGACTTACGGCGCTGAGGCGCCGTGGTTGCAGCGAGGAGGAAGAGAGAAGGCAGCTAGGGTTTGGGGAGTTGGTCTCCCAGGGGAAACCGGCAACAATAGGTTGCAATCGGCTTAGCCCTTTTCCATCATCCATTGTTTACAATATATAGAGTTCTCTCTTAATTCTAATCAATCTCTAATAATACTATAAATATAAATTGGGCCTAGCCCATGAAGCCTTGCGCCGCTGCCTTGACCAGCGGTTAATCCTAGCCACTGGTGGGCTTACGGCGGCGATACGGGAGGCCGGTCATAACATCTCTCCCCGCCTGCACAAACAGCTCGTCCTCGAGCTGGAAGTCGGGGAACTCATGCTTGAAGTCCTCCAGGGGCTCCCACGTCGCGTCCTCGGGCGACAGGCCATGCCACTGCACCAAGACATGCCAAGTGCCGCGTCGCTGCTGAGCCCGCAGCGCCGCGAACGGTGTAGGAAGAAGCCGCCCATCGAGCACCGGCGGCAGCGAGCCTGAAGCCGCCGGTGGGTCACCACGGTGACGCTTAAGCAGTGCCACATGGAACACATCATGCAGCCTGGAGCCCGGAGGAAGATGTAGACGATAGGCCACCGAACCGACCCGCTCAGCAACCTGGAAGGGACCGGCATAGCGTGGCCCGAGCTTGCCCTTGGCACGAGGATCCAGCGAGTGGGTGGTGCGGTGGAGCAAACGCAACCACACCCAGTCGCCCACCTGAAACTCCTCGTCGCGGTGGGCGGCGTCGTAGTATTTCTTGGCAACCTGCTGGGCCTGAAGAAGGCGCTGCCGCACCTGGTCCAGCACCTCCTCCCGAGATGTAAGCATGGAGTCCACCAGCTCGGTCTTGGCTGTCCCGAGCCGGTAGGGCAGCAATGGCGGCGGCTGCCGGCCGTAGACGACCTCGAACGGGGTGGCCCGAAGAGCGGTATGGAAGGAAGTATTATAGCAATACTCCGCCCAAGATAGCCACTCCACCCAAGCCCGTGGTCGATCACCTGTCACACAACGCAAATACATAGCAATGACCTTGTTGACGACCTCGGATTGGCCGTCTGTCTGCGGGTGAAACGCCGTGCTCATCTTGAGTTTGACGCCGGCCATGGTGAAGAGGTCGCGCCACACGTTGCCGGTGAAGACGGGGTCCCGGTCGCTCACGATGGAGGCCGGAAACCCGTGGAGGCGCACGACGCCGTCGAAGAACGCGCGCGCGACGGAGACCGCCGTGTACGGATGCCCCAACGGAATGAAGTGGGCATATTTGGAGAAGCGGTCGACGACGGTGAGGATGACCGACTTCCCATGGACTTTGGGCAGCCCCTCAATGAAGTCCATCGAGATGTCCGCCCACACCTGGGACGGCACCTCGAGCGGCTGCAGCAGACCCGCCGGCGGTAATGTCTCCGTCTTGTTCCTCTGGCAGGTGGCACAGGACCGCACCCAGTCCTGGACCAGGGCGCGATCGTGCGGAAGGTAGAAATCGCTGCGCAGCCGATGGAGCGTCTTCTGAATGCCCTCGTGCCCGGCCGAGTGCGCCAGGCGGAGGACCTGGTCGCGGAGGTCGCCATGGTCGGGCACGAAGACGCGCGTGCCATGGAGAAGGAGGCCGTCACTGAAGCGCCACGGGGCTGGCAGGTCGCCAGCCTGCAGCTGCTGTAGGCGCTGCTGCCCCTCGGTGGTGGCGGCCGTAGCCGCTCGGATCTCGTCCAGCAGCGCGAAGGAGGGCCCAGAGATGGCGTAGAGGGCCCCCGCGGCGTCGACAGGGCTGGACAGTGCCGTCGCCTCGGCATCACGGCGCGACAGAGCATCGGCCACCGTGTTGAGGCGCCCGGGCCGGTACTCCACAGTGAAGTCGAAGCCAAAAAGCTTACTAAGCCACTGGTGCTGGGGGACAGTAGAGAGCCGCTGATCAAGTAAAAATTTCAGGCTATAGTGATCGGTGCGAACCAGGAACGTGCGCCCCCAAAGGTAAGGGCGCCAGTGGCGAACGGCCTGCACCAGGCCGATGAGCTCCCTCTCGTACGCTGCCAGCTTAAGATGACGGGCGGCGAACGGCTTGCTGAAGTAGGCCAGGGGCCCGGAGGTCTGGTGGAGCACCGCACCGAACCCCACCCCTGACGCGTCACAGTCCACCACGAAGGACCGGGAGAAATCCGGCATCTGGAGGACCGGCCCCGTGGTGAGAGCGCCCTTGAGCGCCTGGAACGCAGCCTCCGCGTCGTCGTCCCATGTGAAGGCATCCCGCCTTAGCAGGCGAGTCAGAGGCGCGGCGATGAGGCCGAAGTCGCGGATGTACTTCCGGTAGTACCCCGCAAGGCCCAGGAAGCCGCGTAGGCCGCGCGCCGAGCGGGGTTGCGGCCAGGCAGCCACCGCAGCCACCTTGTCGGCGTCCATGGCCACGCCGCCTTCCGAGATCACGTGGCCGAGGTAGGCCACAGAAGGCGTCCCGAAGGAGCACTTCGAGCGCTTGAGGTGCAGGGAGTGCGCCCGGAGTGCCTGAAAGACGAGGCCGAGGTGCTGCAGATGCTCGGCCCAAGAAGTGCTGTAAATTAAAATGTCATCAAAAAAAACTAGCACAAATTTCCGTAGGTAGGGACGCAGGACATCGTTCATCAAGGCCTGGAACGTCGCCGGGGCGTTGGACAGCCCAAACGGCATCACCAGGAACTCATAGTGGCCGTGGTGGGTGCGGAAGGCGGTCTTGTCGATGTCGTCCGCACACATCCGCACCTGGTGATAGCCAGACCGCAGGTCCAGCTTGGAGAAGAAGCGAGCCCCATGTAACTCATCGAGGAGCTCGTCAACCACCGGGATTGGGAACTTGTCCTTCGATGTCTTGGCGTTGAGTGCCCGATAGTCGATGCAGAAACGCCAGGAGCGGTCCGCCTTCCGGACGAGCAAGACCGGAGCGGAGAACGGCGACGTGCTCGGCCGGATGATGCCCTGGGCGAGCATGTCCGCACACTGGCGCTCCAGCTCATCCTTCTGGAGCTGCGGGTACCGGTAGGGGCGCACAGCCACCGGTTCCGTTCCCGGCAGGAGGTGGATCCGATGATCGTACGGCCGTGCCGGAGGGAGGCCGGAGGGCGCGTCGAAGATGGCGCCTTGCTGCTGCAGCAGCACGTCCAGCATAGGCCGCTGGGCGCCCACGGTGAGGGCAGTCACCTGCTGCTGTGGTGCCCCGGCGCCCGGGGGAGACACGCCATGCCACTGGACCCGTGTGCCCTTGTGCCAGAAGGACACCGTCATCGCAGCGAGGTCCCAGAGGATGGGGCCCAAGGTGCTCAGGAAGTCGACGCCAAGGATAAAGTCGAAACTGCCCAAGTCGATGCCTGCACATGTAACAGAGAAAGCGGTGCCCCCGATGACAATGGGGACATTGCGTACGACGCCGGCACATGGCAGCTGGTCGCCGTTGGCCACGGTGACCCGGAATTTGGCGCCGTCGGAAGGTTCCAGCCCCAAACGGCGCATGGTGCCGCCACGGAGGAAGCTGTGGGTAGAGCCGGTGTCGAGGAGAGCGAGGAACTGCTCGCCCTTGAGCTGCAAAGGAACCACCATGGAGTTAGCTGTGCGGATGCCGGCCACGGCATAGAGGGAGACGACCAACGCGTTGACAGCAGCTTCAGTGGTCGGCCCGTCAGGGCTCGGAGCGGCTTCGTCCTCGGTCGTAGCCGGGGTCTCCAAGGCCGCCGCGTCCTCCCGGGCCTCAAGGAACAGGACCCGCTTGCACTGGTGGCCTCGAACAAAAGGCTCGTCGCAGTTGAAGCATAAGCCGAGGCGGCGTCGTTCTTGCTGCTCCCCCGGCGTGAGGCGACGGAAGGGCCGGCTGGCTGGCGGGGCGCCCCCCTGCGGCGGGGCTGTTCCTGGCTGCGGCGCACCGGGCAGGGCTGGGACCAGCTGCTGCTGCCGCTGCTGTGGAGGCCGAGATGGCCTGGACGGCGTCGAAGGGAGCATGGCGAGCATCGCGTTGGCACGCAGCTCGAACGCGCGGGCCAGGTACATCGCCGTTGGCAAGTCCTGAGGCGCGCGCATGGCCACGTCCACCTTGATGTGATCAGGGAGGCCGCCAACGAAGAGCTCGGCCTTCTGCAGGTTATCCAGGTTGCGAGCGTGGCATAGGACTGCATTGAAGCGCTCCGAGAAGTCCTGCACCGTAGACCGGAACGGTAGACGGCCCAGTTCGGCCAGTCGAGAGTCGCGCACAGGAGGCCCAAACTGGAGATGGCACAACTCCTTGAACCGATCCCAAGACGGCATGCCTTCGCTCTGCTCCAGAGCGTAGTACCAGGTCTGCGCCACCCCACGCAGATGGTAGGACGCCAACCATGTCCGATCCGAGGCCAACGTGCGTTGGCCGCGGAAAAACTGCTCACAGTGGTTGAGCCAGTTCAGGGGGTCTTCCGAGCCGTCGTAGGTCATGAACTCGAGCTTGTAGAATTTCGGCGGCAGGCGATCACCCTCGGTGGCCGGCGGTGGTGCTGGAGACGCGCGGTCGTAGGGCGGCACACCTCCCACGAACGAGGAGCCCACCAGGGAGGGGAAGAGCGTGCCGTCCACGCCACCGTAGAGGGTGCCCGAGGCTGGAACGCCCCCGAGCGTCTCCATGGTCGTCGTGGTCGCGGATGACAGCGGAACTGCCGCCGTGATCGGCGTAGTGTAGGTGGCCGACGCGGCAGGCAGTGGCCCCGTGGCCCAGGGCGGCAGAGGTGACGGCGACCGAGGCCAGTTGATCATGTGGAGCGGAAGCCCGGTGGACGGCTGCACCGAGACAGATGCATCAGGGGCTGCATCAGGGGCTGATGACGCCGCAGCCGGCGCTGGGAGGAACGGCAGCGGTGGCGGTGTGGGGAGCGGCGGCGGCGCGTGCGGCCCGAGCAGATAGGATCGGATGGATTGCACGTCGGATTGTAGGGTGTGGATGGCGTTGGCGAAGTGGATGAGGGAGCTCGTGAGCTGCTCGTTGGTCATGGTGGGGATGGAGGAGGTGGTGGCTGGCGTTGCTGGCGGCTGGGTGGAGGCGATGGGCTGGGAGATGGCGGCGGTGGAGGCGGGCATGGAGGCGGATGGTGCTGGTGGTGGGAGACTCATGGTGGATGCAGCAGGATCGAAGGTCTCTGATACCAAATTGGTAAGAACCCTAATCCTACCACGGATGGTGCGCAGGTTGTAGTTGTGTGAGATCGCTGATTGGGGCTTAAAGCGAGACTTACGGCGCTGAGGCGCCGTGGTTGCAGCGAGGAGGAAGAGAGAAGGCAGCTAGGGTTTGGGGAGTTGGTCTCCCAGGGGAAACCGGCAACAATAGGTTGCAATCGGCTTAGCCCTTTTCCATCATCCATTGTTTACAATATATAGAGTTCTCTCTTAATTCTAATCAATCTCTAATAATACTATAAATATAAATTGGGCCTAGCCCATGAAGCCTTGCGCCGCTGCCTTGACCAGCGGTTAATCCTAGCCACTGGTGGGCTTACGGCGGCGATACGGGAGGCCGGTCATAACAACACCACATGCTGGCCATAACGATTCCAAATATGCTAAAATGCAGGGTAACAATTGGAATGAAGTATGACCGACTCATTTTCAGTAGCTGCAGAATGCTAAATACATTTTAATGGTCACGTCCATTTGGAAAGGGCAGAATACAGAAGGTAGCATCCTGTAATTCAGATAACCTTGGTTGTGATGGACAGATCCTTCCTCTTGACAAGTCCCGTCTGAAATGCCTCTGTGAGTGCATCACCGACTTCAGCTTCATCCTGGTAGTCAGCTGCAGACCAAGTTACCAAACACACAGACAGTAAATAGCCAAGCAGAAAAGGAAAACTCCTGTGCCGACACTAGTAGTTGGGACCATATTAGCACAGTCCATACAAAGAAATCTTAGTCATGGACAACACAGTACGGTTTCTAAGCATGCCTGTATCATTTGTACTATGAATCAAGTGTTTATCAAGACAAACGGAACAGCTATTGTCTAATTGACACACAGACACTCATGTGGCACTGAAAGAAACATTCAATAATTTGATTGTTACAGTACAACAGGCCAGGTTTGCAAAAGAAACCTCACATATTCTCACTAATCCACAGCATAGCGCACTGTCCAAGCATGCCTGCACCATTGATAGTACCAGATAGCTAAAGAAATCTATTATCAAATGTTATGACACTACAACTTTGATTCATATTTGGATATTCCATGTCACCGAAAGAAATTTCAGTGACGTACATTACAGTGCACACTATCTAAGCATTGCAGCACCATTCAGACAAGTTCACAAACCTAGTGTTTGTCTAGACAAGAGGAAGCGTGATGGACACACAAACACTCCCGAGGCATCAAAAGAAACATCCAACAATTTGATCGGTACAGCACAACAGACCAAGAGTGGCTAAGAAATCTTGCTCATCTAATCAGCAACACAGCATACCATATAACCATGCCTGAATCATCAACAATGTCAGTCAGTCTCTCAGACAACTATGTACAAAAATTTGCGAGTATTTCTCAGGCTCAAAACGCCCAATGACTGACAGAATTACCAATTCATTTAGGTAGTCTCAGCTGCAGAGCACGGTAGACCACATCGAACCTAAGTACCTAACAGTGACCGTCTGATCGACACACAAACACACATGTGGCAGTGAAAGAATCAATAATTTGATCGTTACAGTACAGCAGAGTAGCAGACAAATATCGCGCAAGAAACATCCCCATTCCTGCGCTGTTGATAGTTCGCATTATTGGCATAGGAATCCCAGTCATGTAACGTACGACATGAAACTATGAAAGCGTGCTGTCTTAAGCATAATAAGAGTGTACTGCTTGACTTGTCAAAACAAATTAACAAAAAAAAAACGAAGAGCGCTCGACACCCAGGCACAAACAGTCAAGCACGTCTGCATCATTCGCGTATGCTGATGCCAACTATCCAATTATCCATCCGATCCGTATGCTGATGCCAGCACGGACAGGGCCGGTGATTCGCGGTGGGTGGGCGATCGGGTTCCGGGGGATTTCGCTTACCGGCGCAGTCCAGGTGGCGGTAGCCGAGGCGGAGCGCGGCGTGGATGAGGCCGCGGACGTCCGTCTTGTCCATCCGCCACACGCCCAGCCCCACCGCCGGCATCCGGTGCCCGCTGCTCAGCGCCACCGCCGCGTCCTTCGCCGCCGCCATGGCGCCCTCCCCTCACCTCCTGGCTCCTGAGATCAGTGGCCCTGACGTGGCGTATTCTGAACCATTACAGTGGGCCGGCCTGGGCCGGCAGGAGGCTGTGCAGCCTGCAAGATCAATATGTAGTTTAACTGGGCCGACGGCCAAAAAAAAATTGGCCTATGAATCCATGAATATAGGAGTTGCAAGGGGTAGTATAACTTAGTTATAGTAAATAAATCTATAACTAAGTTTATAAATCTATAACTAAGTTATATATTATCCGATGAGTATGAAATTTTTACTACAGTTCAAGCATACAATAATTAGCTCACCATAAAAATTTCACCACAATTGGACAATAGAAACCGCAGCTATGAATTAATTATAGAAAATCATAGATCTAAAGCGACAACAAAAAAATTATACTAAAGCATACCATATTATATGTTCACTGTGTAGATCTACTCAGGTGGAGTCCAACAAAATTAAAATTTCCATTTTATTGTTTTTGTATGAGAAAATTATACTAAAGTATACCATATTATTGTTTCAAAACCGGCTTTGATCTATTTTTGGCGTGGGAAATATGGAGATTATGATTTGACTTGTTTCCTACTGGAATAAGACCACCCCCTCTGTATAAATGAGAGGAGCACGGCCGATTAAGGATTCCAACACACAATCATAAAAAATACAACACAAACCCTCTCTTTGCCCTATCTATTCTAACCTCATGTTGTTCATCTCTTGATCCGACGACCAGGGATGACATCCTAGGCTCACTGGCCGACCTAGGGTAACCCGACGATGTCCTTGTCCCGATGGGGCCTCTCCCGAGCGAGAGCTTCAGCGGCTCCCTAGTGTGCCTGGAAACTAGCAGTTCTTCGCGTCACGTAAGCGCAATTGGTTATCCTTTGGTGATTTGCTTGTAAACCTCTCCGTTTTTTACCACGTAAGTATGATTTACTCGTTGCGTTCTTCGATTTGTAGTGACCCGAATGATCTAGCCCTAGCCGGTGTGTGATCCATGATCAATCCGGCGTCAGCAATACCCATTTAATATAATATACTTTTATAGATATTAATAGTGAAAGTCTGGAGGAGATTGTGTATCATGTCGTATATTGGATTTTATTATATTTGTGACTAGAGGAATTAGTGATTGGGATCTACATTTTTTTGAGCAAAATCTCCATTTTCTACATGAGAAATCAATATAATTATATCCGTTTAATATAATATACTTTTATATAGGTATTGTTAGTGAAAGTGTAATATTGGAGATTGTGTATCATTCATGTCTATATTGGATTACGACCAAAGGAATTAGTCATCACGATGTGTATTTTCTACTTCCTCCGTCCACAAAAGAATATAATTATGGGTTTCGTGTAGGTCAAACTAGTTTAACTTTGATCGAGTTTATAGTAAATAGTATTAACAATTATATCTCTAACTAAGTTTACTAAAAAAATATATTTCATAGTCAATTTAATGATATTTATTTTGTCTCAAAATATTAATATATTTTTATATAATTTTGGACAAACTTCAAATCGTTTGACTTTTCAAAAAGTGAAAATTACATTATTTTATGGACGGAGGGAGTACATGAGAAATCAAAATTTTTCTCATAATAAGCATTTGTTGTGTTGCATGCTCTCTCTATCCTTAAATAAATAGATTTCTAGAGTTGTCTTAAGTCAAATTTTTTAAACTTTAACCAAATTTTTAGAAAAAACGTTAAGATTTATGTGATCAAATTTATATCATTAGATATATCATAGAATATATTTTTATAATATGCTTATTTTATGTCATAGATGTTGTTATGGTATGGATTCTACGAATTAATTTATTTAGAGATGGAGGGAGTACCTTATAAGAAACAGAAAACTAAGTGAAGCTCTATTAGTTAGCTTCTTTATGGTGGGGGTCTATTCATCCATGTTCGAGTATAGGTGTCTATTTATGGGGTGGGATCTATTCACTCATGCTACCCATGTTCGAGTATAGGTGTGTCTAGTGTTAGGTTTAATCCCACATCGATAATTGACGGTGGAGGAGCACGACATATAAGGCGGCACAGTCCTCACCTATTAAGGCTAGTCTTAACATGGTGTTAGAGTATGCAGTGGAATCTGGCCCGGCCTGCTATACCCGCAATCCGGCACCACTCAAGGCCAAGTCCACTAGAGCCCACAACATATCAAAACCTTGGGCCTAACTTAACCCAAAAAAGTATCTCTACTATAATGGACCAATCAAAACTATACTAGGTACATTCAAGATTGTGTCCCCGCTGAGAAAGTCCAACCATTATGCATCAGAAAAATACACCCAAATAATCGTCTTTATTAAAATCAAGGACTAAAAAACACGTTCATGCCAGGCTTCAACCCAATCCGGCGGCCATGGTTGTTTGAACCCCAAGCTTCAATGCTCCTCCCCCACACCTGCCCCGGCACGGCGCGATGCTCGGACTGCCAGGGTTCGATTTCCATCCCCGTATCCTATTTTATTGATTTCTTCTTTCCCCCCAAAAAAGGAAACGTCGGGCTGCCTCCGTCGATGCCGCCGGCTCCACCTTGCGCGTGGCCTCCTTCCTCGACGTGGGCTGCCGCGTCCGCCCGCCGCCGTGGCTCCTTTCTAAGGACAGCCATGCCGTGGAGCCCGCACCGCGCCGCTGCTGGAATGCGCGAGGATCGAGAAGCTGGATCCCGTTGCCTAGGGATGACGGCCTTGGCGGCGGGCCTCCACTCCTCCATCTCCTGCCGGTGCTGGAGGGCCTCCACTCCTCCATCTCTTGCCGAGGCTGGAGATGTGCCTACGGTCCCATGCGCTTACCCTCCTCTCCTCGCGGTACATCTCTACCCTGACTCCACGCCGCCGGACTCAACTCCTATTGGCTTCTCTGCCCCCAAATTCACAAACTTTTGCTTCTTTTGCAGGGCAGATGGGATGGCTCGTTGCCGACGTGAGCCTCCGAAGCTTGTGACCTGTGGGCAAAGTGCTTTCGAAGAGGGGAATGCAGGTGAGGCGTTGATGAATGATGATGCTACTGAAGTGGTTTTCAGTTTGGTGCTCTCTAGACCATTTTGGTTTAACTTAGATGATTTGGTTCTTGCCACTTGCCGGGCAGCGAGGGATAAGGTTGTGCCGATTCCTGATGAACTTGCTCGGTCATTGCAAGGATGCCAATGGCAAGGCCCTAGACCTAGAGCCCATTTAAAAGAACTTTGCCAATGAGTCTGCAGTTTTCTTTTGAAGAGGAGAGTAATGATGTGGTGTGTGAAATTAGCGAATGCGTGGTGTGAGATGTGGTCATGTGGAGAAGGCTGCAATTGAATTGCTTGCTGCCAGGTGAGAACTGACGAATGATGGTATTTTCCTCAAACTTTGTTGGTAGCAACTGTACTTAACGTTTTTGTTCTTTCACTTTGTAGTATGAGCTGGGTATCTAGCATAAATGAATAGTCTGATGATCACACATACAAAAATGCATTTGTCTGAACCAAGTGAATGTCTTCTCACTGCTGCCAGCGAGTTAATCCATGGGGTTTTCTCATTTTCTGACATCATGGCTTTGTCTTAGCATCCATAGTCTAATGTAAGTTTCTGTGCTATGTATTCAGGCCATTGGATTCCACTTTTTTTTTGGCATAATCAAACTGTTGAGAATGAACACTGAAATATGTCTTGTTTCTCCTGAGCAGTTTTACTGTTTCTGAGCTTAGGAGAAACTACGAAGTAAGAAGTATCCTTTTGATACAATTGATGCTGTGATTGCAAATTTCAAGTCAAGGTAATACTGGCTTCGTTTTGCTTATGGTCACACTATTAAAATTACACAGAGTAGTGGTGATACAGCTGTCATTATCCATTTTTACAACCCATGCAGTGTAAGTCTCCAAATTACGTAAAGGGCCTTTGTGTTTTGTATTTCCAGATCTTTAATGTTGGAAAAAATCACCGAACACACAGATATATCCGCGGGTCTTCTACGCACGTATCGGTCTGCCAATCTAAGGTGGAAGGGCGTGGGAAACTTCAGGTCGGTTGCATACATACCCATTTGTTGGTCCTTCTACACCTGATTATTTATGCATGAATGCTGTCCTTAAAATTATTTCCAATTCAGTACTTTGCTGCCATGCTGTTCGGCCTTTTTATACATACACTACACTGTACCAGTTTATTCCATCATCATGTTGGATTCTTCAAGAAGATCTTCTAGGTGGTATATGTACCAAATAAATTTTTAGTATTTCACAGATGCAGGAAGTACTAGATTCTTTTGCAGCACAAATCACTTGCCTAAATTGTTGACAACACTTCCAGGATGCCGCCTTTCTTTTGCTGAAGGAATGAAGGGAATTGGAGAAGAATCCCATGGCAAGCAAGGGGTTCCCTCTCCATAGTCCACAAACTGAAGCTCATTGATGATTTATTATGATTATGATGCCGAATTTGTCATGTGAGTATGCTATTGCATCTTTGTTGACATTCAAATGACGAAAATTTTGCCTACCTACTGATTGCTATTTTGTGGGAGCAGACAGTATATCCAATGCTTCCATTGCCCTGTCAGAACATGATGTAGCTTATTTACTTTTCTCATGGGGTGCAGGTCATGCAACTTGATGTAGGTTGACAACGTATTTTCATACCATTCTTTGCTGTGTGTTCACTGACTCTTGCAGCAGAACACTAGCGATTTATTTTTGTTACCCTATGAATGCACAGGCAAGACAATAAACCAGCACGGGTATGCACAGGGCATGGGATTATTGCTGACTGAGTTGAAGATGGATTTCTTGGTTGGATTTGTTTGGGTGAGGCGCGGTCGTTCAGTACAACATGCCACCGCAATGAGCTATATACAGAGGTACAATAAGCAAATTAATGTCGTCTTTGTATTTTTTTCCAATTCTATCAGCTTTTCCCTTCTGGCATAATAACATCTACTATTTTGGTTCAGACAGTTAGGCTTCGCTTTCTAAATTCAATGGGCATGGCCATCTCCATCAAACCTCAGCCTCGCCGTTGAAGGTACACAGTACTTTAATGCATCCATCTCTCCCTGTCACTTGGTCAGTCGCCCTATATATGTATGTGGACATAGAGATCACAGGATCATCTTTCTCCAATGAAAATCACCCCCTCTTTACAGATTTAACAGGTTTTGTTATAGTTTGTTTTATTTCGTTCAGTAGCTCAACTAAATTAAGCTATTGCTTGTTTGTTTGTCACCTATTCATTTGTCGCTTACACCGGTGGATCACTGAGAAGTAGGATATCAGCTATTGCAATCCTTTCCTGCTGCCTCCCATTCTCATGCCTCTGTGCCATTATACGATGATTTACGTAGAGTCGACATAATCCAATTGTACTTACAGAAAGGTTTTCATCAACATTAGGATGCGGTCGCTCATGTCGGCCGCCGCCCGCCGCACTGCCGGCCCGCGCGCAGCCTCGCTAGCGCTCGCCCGAGCCGCCGGCCCACGTGAAGCCTAGCTCATGCGCGCCCGCGTCACCGGCCAACACGCAGTCTAGCCCACGCGATTCCCGCGCAGGCGCAGCCGGCCATCTCGCCCTCCCGTTCCGATCTAGCAGCCGCCCCCTCCCCCCGCAGTGCTTTCGCGTCTTCCCCGTCGCTGTTGATCCCTGGCTGCATCCGGCGCATTTCTAGGGAGGCCCCTCTCCGGCAAGGTCGTCCCTGATGGCTCGGCAATCTCCGGGCGCTCTCATCGAACTCGAGCAGAACCCTGCTCTTGTAGAGCTGGTCAGAGAGTGGGACTTCTCCCCGGGTAAGCGCTTCGAAGCTGAGGTCGTGCACAAGTTTTCCTCCTCAGTGCATCATCCTTCTTCCTCCCCGGATGGCTCTTTCTTCCTGCTCGTGGTCTTCAAAAGGTTTCTTTTCCATCTCACGGAAGATTCGATTGCTTTGGCTTTGCACTGCTGTCTGGGAGGCGCTCCCGCTGGTTTTCATGTTACTTACCAAAGTGACCGCCACTTTCGTTTTTCCGTCGCCTCCAAGCATGTTGGTCTGCTAATTCGATCTATCAGAAGAATCACGACTGCTCATTTTGACGTCTACTTCCACTTGTGGCGAGACGGTGGTGATAATTGGGAACTGGAGAAGAAGCGTTGGGAGAAAGAAGTGAAAGCTAGTTGGACAACGGTGCTTAGTCCAAAAAATAAGCGCAAATTGACTTCTAAGAATGTTTCTTTCTGCAGTAAGCTCGTTCAAGATTCCCTAGCTCGGAAATCTCGTCCTACTGAGATTGGCCTGGTCATCAAGATTGACAAGTTCTTTTGTCCTATCACTATTTCTCCCAGCAGTGATTTGGTCTTCTCCACAGCTGCCTCTAGTTTTGGAAGGGATTCTGAGCGCATGCCATCCCCCAAAACCTGTCAGGCCAATGTCAATGGTGAGCTTGATGTTCGTATTGCTCAAAGTGCTCCTGTTGGTACTAGCAAGAGTGCTAGCTCCTCAGCGCCAGGTACAGAGGGGACTCCAAACCAAGGCATCTTTCAAAATCCCAAAAGAGATCTTCACATCAACAACCCTCCTGATCGAACCGCCAGCATTTATCAAGCCGGCAACATTGAGCATGCCGCCAACTTTCAACTGGCTGAAATGATTAATGACGGGTCTCATCCCCAAGCCAGCAAGAAGCCATCCCAGGAGTTAATTGAGCTGCCTCCTAACCGAGGTGACCTTCTCAGCTCCACTCTCAATCGCCTTCATCGCGTCCGCTTCAGATGTTTGAGTGCAGATCACTTCATCAAAGACTGTACGAGTGCCTTTAGATGCTTGTATTGCTATAATTATGGTCATCAAGCCAAGTATTGTGTCAAAAGGCGTATGGACCTTTGGCACAAATGGGCTCCAAAGCCCTGTAAGCTGCCTTTGGGAAAAAAATCCCTCGCTTCAAATGAGGAGATGACAGTAGCATCTAATTCTGCCATTGAATGGGCGCTTAACCCCAATGCTCCTAATGACCCTTCAGTACTCAATACTGTCCAAGGCTCCCTCACGCGTTGCATCTCTCAATTCAATCCTGTTCCTGACGGTGAATTTGCAGCTCTACCGTCGGTGATTGCTGACTCTCAACACTTCCATATGGGGGAAGGACAGAGCACTGAAATCATTGTTGAAGACCAGCCTGTTGAGGAACAGAACGTCATTCTTCAAAATGGCCACCGCAAAATTGGTTCTCAGGGCAACAACTTACAAATGGTGTGTGCTTCCCCAGCTGTTGTGTCTGCCAGGGTTCAAAGAGAGGACATCACCAATTTCCTGCTTGAAGGCTTGAGGCAGAGGATGACCAATCAGATTAACGTCCAAGGTTCAAGGCTCCTGGGCAGCTTGACTATTCCTGGCTCCATCATACACATTGACCTAGCTGCTCTGGGCATTACCTCGCTTGATATCACTATGTTCATTCTTGTTCGGGCCAGCACTTCTGGGGTAGGACCTGTCAACAATAGTACCCCTGATATGAGGGAAGATAGGCGGTAGTTCGTAGCAACCTTCACCAGAACTCCTCTAATCACAAAAGTGTACTGCAGAAAGAAGCTCAAAGGAAGGACTGAGAAGGAAAATGATCAACTGCAACAGAAAAGAACTATTCTCTCTGAACCAGCGGAAGATTACACTGACCATCTTGATGCACAGGAAAACAGTGGCAAGAACACTAAGAAAGGAAAGTGCAACACTCCTGTTTCAGTCAAGAACCTCAGAAGAAGTAGTCGACTGAACACGGCTCTTGATGGCCACAAACCTGAACAAGCATCCTCCTCAAAGGGTCCCACCAACAGAAACAAAACTAAGGGCAAGAGAGTTGCTTCGCAATCTTCTCTCATGGATAAAATTTTACTTCCTCATACATGCCCTGGCGTCGACTTTCCTGGCTTATTTGACTTAAAGAAGTGTGCTGAAATGGGTTGTATTTACCCTGAAATTCCAATTATTGAAATTCATAAGGTGGCTACCCAGAAGTGCCGGATCACTCCTTCGGAGGTGACGACAGAGCTACTCATCGCATCAAGAATAGAGCTTGAAACCAGTGAAGGGAGGAGTAGCTTGGAGAACATGCCACCAGTTATTAATGGATAGTACCCCCCAAGATTTCTATTTCCACAGGGAATGTCCTGTGTCAAGCTACTACAAAAAGTCTGCTCTGAACCTGTTTTGGACGTGTCTGTTGTTTTGTTGGTGCAAGACCTCTAGTGGATGGACTTGCAATCTTCTTTGTTATTGTCCTGGTAGTCCAAAGACTTGCTCGTGTCAGATCGGTGTTAGCTCTTATGCAGATTTAGATTTGGCTTATTTTGGCTAGTGCCAATATGGCTATCCTGATAACACCTCCCATCTTTGGTGTTGTGGCTACTCTCTGAATGGTGGTTTTCTTGCTCTAATATGGCTTTGTCATAATACTATGGTGGCCTACCTATGGTTGGGGTACCTTCAGTCACACCACTTCAATTTCCATGGATTATAACAACCAAGGCAGCCATTAGAGTAGAAACTGGAACATTTTGAACTGGAACATACGTGGACTGAATTCAGATGACAAATGCAATGCGATCAAAGCGAAAATAGAGGAAAGTGCATGCTCAGTCTATTGTATCCAAGAAACGAAAAGAGACCATTTCGATCATAGCTTTATCAAAAAGCTAGCGACTAAACGTTTCAACAAATTTGAATACTCTCCCTCAGAAGGAGCCTCGGGGGGCATCCTCATGGGCTGGAACAATTCTATCTTCACAGGAGAAGTAATTCATAACAACAAGTTTGCAGTCACGGTTAGATTCAGCTCTGTCCACAATGGTCAAAATTGGCTACTCACTACAATATATGGACCATGCCAAGGCCAAGCTAGAGATGATTTTGTTGACTGGTTGAATAATCTGCAAATTGACGAGATGGAAAATTGGATGATTGTTGGTGATTTCAACTTTTACAGAAGCTTATCTGACAGAAATAGGGATGGGGGCAACATGCAAGACATCATGGTTTTCAATGAAGTAATCAGCAATTTGGGTCTTTTGGAAATACCATTAAAGGGAAGAAAGTATACTTGGAGCAACATGCAAAGTGTACCCCTTCTAGAACAAATTGACTGGGTTTTCACCTCCTCGAACAGGATTTCCACTTATCCCAACACTTTAATGCTACCAATGGCAAGGCCAACTTCTGATCATACACCATGCAAAATTCAAATTGGTACCTCAATACCAAAATCAGAAGTTTTTAGATTTGAAAACTTCTGGGTTGAGCACCCGTGCTTCTTAGAGCTGGTTCAGTCAATATGGAACATCAATGTTAGAGCAACTAATAGTGCTACCAGGATCTCTGCCAAATTCAAGCTTCTGCGAGCAGCTCTAAAAAAATGGAGTAAGAGCCTATCCAATCTTAATGGCACAATTAAAGATTGCAACTTTATCCTAGAAATCTTGGACACCTTGGAAGAACAAAGGCCCCTGTGCACTCAGGAACACAACTTCAGGATCATCCTAAAGCAGCACATACTCAGACTCTTGAAATATAGAAAGGAATACTAGAAAAATAGGTACACCATTAGATGGACTAAATTTGGGGATGAAAGCACAAGTTTCTTTCATGCTGCTGCCACAGAAAGGTACAGGTTGAACACCATCACAAGCTTAGTAGCAGAGGACGGAAGGGATGTTTTCGACCATCATGTAAAGGCTGCCATCCTTCTCAAGGAGTATAAGGGCAGAATGGGCAGCACATCAAAACCCACCATGCAATACAATCTTGACCAGTTAGTGCAGGAAAATGATAACATGGATCACATATCAACACCATTCACAACACAAGACATTGACAACGTAGTTAAGCAAATGCCTGCTAGCAAATCCCCTGGACCTGATGGATTCAATGGTTTTTTCATCAAAACTTGTTGGCATATAATAAAAGAAGACTTTTATACTCTATGTTTTGATTTTTTTTAATGGTGATCTGGACCTTCAGGCCATTAACAGCTCCTTCATTACCTTAGTCCCCAAGGTCAACAACCCCACAGGAGTAAATGATTTTAGGCCAATTTCTTTGCTGAATTGTGTGCTAAAAATAATCACTAAGTTGATGGCAGATAAGGTGCAATCAGTTATCCTCTCTTTGATACATACAAACCAGTATGGTTTTATTAAATCTAGAACAATTCAAGATTGCTTGGCTTGGACGTACGAGTATATTTATCAGTGCCAACATTCAAGAAAAGAGATTGTTGTCCTAAAATTGGACTTCACCAAGGCATTTGATACTGTGGAGCATAACACCATTCTGGAGATGATGAAACACTTGGGATTTGATGACAAATGGAGACAATGGACACAAACGATCCTAGGCTCAGGTTCCTCTTCCATTCTTCTTAATGGAGTACCTGGCAAACAATTCCGGTGCAAGCGTGGAGTAAGGCAAGGAGACCCTCTTTCTCCACTACTTTTTGTCATGGCTGCCGACCTACTGCAATGTATAGTTAATAAAGCACATAATCAAGGTTTGTTTGAACTGCCCATACCTTCTCATGAGGGAGCTGACTACCCAATAATCCAATACGCAGATGACGCAATTTTAATCATGAAGGCTTCACAGAGGGAACTATTCACTTTGAAGGGGTTACTTGAGTCTTTCTCCCAGTCCACAGGGCTAAGAGTCAATTATGCAAAGTCCTACCTCGTCCCCCTCAACATGACGAATGAAAAGGCCCAAATGCTTGCAGGTGTTTTTGGCTGTAAAATTCAGTCCCTTCCTTTTACCTATTTGGGGCTGCCAATGGGTACCACAAAGCCAAGAGTTGAGCACTATGCTCCACTCATGAATAGAACAGAAAGAAGGCTCACAACAACATCTAACATGCAGGAAGGCTTCAATTAGTAAACTCTGTATTGTCATCCCTTCCCACGTATGCTATGTGCTCACTACATGTTCCAGCTGCGGTCTTGGAATACATCGATAGGGCAAGAAGGCACTGCTTGTGGAGAGGTTCTGATAGTAATGCTAAAATGAAACCTTTAGTAGCATGGAAAAAGTGTTGTAAGACAAAGAAGAAAGGAGGTCTTGGGATCATCAACCTTAAACGTCAAAACTTAGCCCTGCTTCTCAAACATCTTGATAAATTCTATAATCAGAAAGATGTCCCTTGGGTTAAACTTGTTTGGAGCTCTTACTACTCAAATGGGCAAATACCACATGCATCAACTGATAAAGGCTCCTTTTGGTGGAGAAACATACTGAAGCTTTGTGACTTATTTAGAGGTATTTCAAGCTATACACTTGGAAATGGCTCCACTGTTCTTTTTTGGTCTGATGTCTGGAACAACAACTTGCTACAGGATAAATTTCCTAGATTATATTCATATGCAAAAAACAAAAACATCTCAGTTGCAAAGTTTCTTACAAGTAACATGCTGGATTCTCAATTCCACTTACCTCTATCTGAACAAGCTTATCAGGAATACTTACAGCTCCAAGAACTCATAGAAAACATTCAAGTACAGGAAGATTCAAAGGACTCTTGGCATTAAATGTGGGGAAGTAGTACATATTCTTCTAAGTTCTACAATTTTCCATACAAGCATGTGTCCCCTCCTGCTCCTTTCCTATGGATTTGGCAGTCCAAATGCTGCAACAAGCTTAGGGTGTTCACCTGGTTATTGCTGATGGACAGACTCAATACCAGGAATATTCTCAAGAGGAAGAAGCACAAGCTTGAAGGAAACAACTATAATTGTGTCTTATGCAATCAGAATGTCGAAGAAACAGCTCTTCATCTCTTCTTCACATGCCCTTTTAGTTAGGCTTGTTGGCAGCACCTTGGTGTTCAGTGGAACCTTGCGATGTATTTCTTTCATATGCTGTTGGAAGCGAAGGAGGGGTTCTCAAACCCTTTTTTCATGGAAGCTTTTACCATCAGTTCTTGGCAAATTTGGAAGCAAAGAAACAACTTCATTTTTAGTAGAGGCCAACCATCCTTCCTTGCTTGGAAAACAGGTTTCATTGATGAAGCTCGCCTACAAGCTCACAGGATCTCTGAAAACAAGCGCGCACTCTTCCTTTCTTGGATAGATTTGTGTACATAGTTTGGCCCAGCCTTCCTCGGGCTCCCTGTTTCCTTCTTTGCTGCTGTTTTTTTGTTGTCTCTTTTGTACAGTTGGTTCCTTTTGGTTTAATAAAAAAATCCTAACAGTGGGGGCTTCCCCTGCTGTTGTTCTTTTCAAAAAAAACATAGAGTTGATGTTTTTCAACAGGCTTGCTACAACAGTATCATTTGTAGTTTTAAATGGTTTTAGAAAACATGCTGCAGTCAGGTAACTAAATAACTGCCCTCCTTCCTTTCTTCATGTTTCCTTCCATCTTCTGCATGGCAAGTGTTCGATTTATGACCTAACATCAATTCCAAGGAATAGGTGTTTCAGCTCTGAAATATGAAAGATTTGCCATACTTCTCAGAATTGTCAGACAGACATGGTGGACCTCAACAAATGACTTACTGGTGACCTATGGTACAGGATCAGATTTATTTCGTGCCTCTTTGCTTTCTTACAAAAGGACTAGGATGATGGTTTAGTCAACAAGCAAAGATGCATGTATGCACTCTAATAATAATGGTTGGTATATTTTTTTTGTCCTCTCTATTGTCATTTGACCTGTGATTTTTTTAAGAAAAACATGCTTCTTTACAACATGGAATAGTTGTTACTGCTACGCAGTAATTAGTCATTCCCTACATCAGTAGAACCTCAAAAGGTTGGCACAGTGACATAAGAGTTTAGTGCAAAGGTGTATGCATGGTGCAAAGTACAGTTTGTCTGTGTTACAAACCAACAGCTGCATTCAGTAATTAGTCAGAACTAAATTGTCATTATCTTCTATTTCGAGGCGACCTCAAACATAGTTAAACTTTATTTTATGTATTTGTGTATTGTGTGCTTTCTGATTTGTTCAGAGATAGATGGATGCAACACAAAGATCAAATAAAACAACAATATATCTTCTGCTTCTCCTACTTAACTGTTGCTTCGGTGCTTGAGAGAAAACATCTGCATTATTTAGTTCTTTCATGGCTTTTCTGTTTTTGTCCAGCTTCATCACACTTGCTTCAGCAGAGATGCCTTTGATGTCGAACGGTTCATCGACAAGCCTACAAGGGGTCCGTGGGTTTGCCCCTTTTTTGCCGTGCCATGCTGATGTTGAACAGTTGAAGGTGTTGCACTGATCATTTTCCACCTATGTTTGTATTTTGATAGCTTTCCTGCTATGGTGGTTTGATTGTCTTATTTCTCTGTTACTTACAGTGTTCTAAGGAAAACATCATTTCAGGGATGCACTCCGTGTAAATTTGAGCTCCCTGAACCCGTTGTCTTGCAGAGCAGGTACCTATCAGTTTCATCGAATATTTTCCATAATACGCAGGTGTCATTGTGTTTTCACCGGTTTCCCATAATAGACTGGCATCATTCTATCTATAAAGTACTACTTAAATATTCCTTACCGTCCTCGCTCTTCGAGTTTGATAAAATATACAGGGGACCTATTCAAACAATATATCTGTTAATTACCTAATATTTTTAGTAACAAATTATATTGTCTTAGGTAGCATATAAAAAAGAGAATATCTTGCATAGTTATCTTGATAAAAACACTATTGCATTACCACTTTTATTTAGGAATATACTGGAGCTTATCAATCATCCTTTTAAAACAGTTGAGTCACCAATTTTTTCTCACCAACGTTGCAATCAGCGGAAGATGTTTGAGAGGGAAATTGGTCATCTTAGAACATTGTTCCAGCAGAAGCAACATTGTCTTATTATTTATTTTAGTTTTATGATTTATTTTTTTCTAGATGCACTGTAGCGTTAACACGGGCACTATACTAGTTCTTAATAGGTGAGGACTGCCCCCTCCCCCATAAGTTATGCTCCCCCACCATAATAATTACCGAGACGTGGGACTAAACCTAACACTAGGCACCTATCTTGTCTTTTGTTATCCAAGATGTGCCAACACGTGGTGGTGTGCATGTGTGTGAGCAACTGTGTCTACTCTATCTTATCAGTTGATGCATGGTCCCTGCTAGCCCCCCTGGCTCCGCCTCTGTGCATGTGCCCCTTGTTCATTTGAATATTAATCCTGCCACCATATTGTTGGATGATAATTGGGTACCAAAGATTTGTTAATATAGTTTGTCGAGACTACTTTGTTGTTCGCGGGCCCGACTTATCCTTATTTGCGGAGCAAAGTAATAAGATGAAATAAGCTGCATAATACATGAGTATCCTATTTCTATTCGTAAAATATATTGCATTTGAATTCCTTAAAACCTTCTAGGGGATACATGGATCTGGAGTATCTATACATAGGTGAAATCTCCACCAAGTCAGACATATATAGCTTAGGTATTCTAATTATCATCATCACAACTGGAGAGAAGATCATCAATCTTGATGATACATTAAGTCGTCAACTCAAACTTCTAGATAATGTAAGACTTCACATTATGCTTTCAAGGTTGAACAATCAATTTAGAAGCTTATGGTGCATTCAGTTTGTAAATTACCATTAAGGACCATAATTCAATTCTGCAGGTACGTCAGAATTGGACGCAAGAAGACTTCAACATTTCCAAGTACCCAACAGTATGTGCAGATGACCTCGTGGAAGTACAACCATGCATTGATATTAGGTTAAGGTGTGTGGAGGTTGATCGGAAGCGGAGGCCTTCCATAGTGGAGATTGTTGACAGGCTCTAGGGAAGAAACTAGAAAGCCGAGCGCGGCGTTGCCGCGGCGCCCTTGCTAGAGGAAACCAGCCCATGAATTCATATGTCATATCAGTTTCCCAAATTTGCTGCTGATGTTTATGTTAGATTTCTAGGATCATTAAGCTCTACAGCTAGGACACAATAGCATGATTAACTAGGGCTGCTCATACCTTCGTTGGAGTTGTTAGCCATTCCGGCTCGCTGACGACCCATGTCTGCTTGCAGCAGGCAAGAACTCAGTGTAAGAGAGGTTTTGGGAAACCCTTCCCAGTGTTTCAGCAGCTGCCTGATCAGTGGCCTTCACTAGTTGCTTTCACTAGTTTTCACTAGCACGTCACTAGCATGAGATTGCTCTGGGGTGCCTCTCCATATATTTGTTGCTGCACACTAGGGGGGCTTCCCTTGTCAACAATGGTGGCTAGTCAAGGTCTATCACTGCCCCTGATCAAGGCACATGATAGACTTGACTTGCTTGTCACAACAGGGTGTGAAATATGTGACATACACATAGTTGGTCTTTTACGGTGCACATTTACAGCACATTAATGTGTGCTTAGTTTTCACACTAAGCATGCTTATGATCAACCCAACATTCTCCCCCTTGATCATAGGTCTTATTATCATAAATTCATTTCTCAACAAAATGATACACCAAGACATAGGATTACAATAGTCAGTTAAATACCATTGAACCCTGATGACTATAGTACATCATTATATTTCAAAATAAACTTGTTTGTACATTATGGGAGAATGCTACACATATGCCCTGCTTTATTCCAAAATCAGAGGCTCTCTACTAGACCCATGCCGGTAACATGTCCTTTGAATACACTGGGTGGTAAGCCTTTAGTAAGCGGATCCGCTAGCATCAACTTCGTACTTATGTACTTGACATCAATTGTCTGATCCTAGACTCTATCTTTCACAACATAGTACTTAATGTCAATGTGTTTGGCAACACCACTTGACTTGTTACTCGAATAGATTACTGCTGGTTGATTATCGCAGTACAACGTGAGTGGTTTAGATATGCTGTCGACCACTCTCAACCTCGGGATAAAATTCTTTAGCCATACAGCCTGCCCGGTAGCCTCATAACATGCCACAAATTTTGCCTGCATTGTCGATGATGCAGTAACAGTTTGCTTAGAGCTTTTCCATGAAATAGCTCCTCCTGCTAGGGTGAAGATATAACCTGATGTAGATTTCTTAGTATCTACACACTCCGCAAAATCAGCATCTGAATAACCTATAATTTCAAGGTTATCAGACCGTCTGTATGTGAACATGTAACTATTTGTGCCTTGCAAATAACGCAAGACTTTCTTGACGGTTTTCCAATGATCTGGACCTGGATTTGACTGATATCTGCCAAGCATCCCGGTAACAAATGCCAGGTTAGGGTGAGTACATACTTGAGCGTACATGATGCTTCCAACAGCCGAAGCATACAGTACCACTCTCATGTGTGAAGCTTCATACTCATTATTTGGACACTGAAACTCTCCAAACTTATCGCCCTTCAATATAGGAGCAGGTGAGGCTGAGCATTTGTGCATATTGTACTTCTTGAGTACCTTTTCAATGTATGTCTTCTGAGACAAACCCAATGCACATTTTGCTCTATCTCGGTGTATTTGAATGCCTAACACATAGGCAGCTTCTTCGAGATCTTTCATGTCAAATTTGGAGGAGAGGAATCTCTTGATTTCTAGCAGTAAATTCATATCACTGCTAGCTAACAGAATGTCATCGACATAGAGGACCAAAAAGATGAATTTACTCCCCATGAACTTGACATATATGCAATTGTCTACCTCATTTTCCTTGAAACCAAACTTTTTGATTATTTCATCAAAATTGAGGTACCATTGCCTAGATGCTTGTTTCAATCCATAAATGGACTTCTTAAGCCGACACCCCAGATGTTCTTTTCCTTCCATAGCAAAACCTTCTGGTTGCGCCATGTAAACATTTTCATGCAAGTCTCCATTCAGGAATGTTGTTTTAACATTCATTTGATGTAACTCCAAATCATAATGGGCCATAAGCGCCATGATTATTCTGAATGAGTTTTTACTAGAGACAGGCGAGAAAGTTTCATTATAATCAATGCCTTCTCTCTGCGTGAAGCCTTTTGCCACGAGCCTTGCTTTGAACCTTTCGATATTCCCTTTGGAGTCATGTTTGGTTTTGTAGACCTATTTACAGCCTACTGTTTTGGCTCCATTGGGAATTTTGACTAAGTCCCATACATTGTTAGTCCTCATGGACTTCATTTCATCTTTCATGGCATCAAGCCATTTAGATGAATTCTCAGATTTCATGGCTTCCTTGAAAGAGGTGGGATCATCATTCAACATCAACTCATCCATGTCCTCACTCAAGTAAGTGACATAGTCACTAGAGATAGCGGACTTTCTCTCTCGTTGTGACCTTCTAAGAGGTACATCATTTTCTTCATCTGCCATGTCTGGGAGCTGCTAAATATCTTCATCAGGTACTTCATTAGTTGTGACATCAGCAGGTGTTGTATCAGCAGTATTTTCAACTGGAGGTACAACTTCAGCATGCATTGGGAGAAAAGGTTCTTGAATCATTGGCATGGGGACATAAACATGTTTTTCTTCAAGAACAATTTCTCTTGGTGTTTCGCTCCCCCTCATCAGCTCATCTTCCAAGAACACATCGTGTCTTGTTTCAACAAATTTTGTGAACTGATTTGGACAGTAGAATCGATATCCTTTTGATTTATCAGGATACCTAATGAAGTGGCAACTGATAGTCCTAGGATCTAACTTTCCAGCACTTGGATTGAAGACTTTGGCTTCAGCAGGGCAACCCCACACATGCATATAATTCAAAGTCGGTTTTCTCCCAGTCCATAATTCATATGGTGTTTTAGGCACTGCTTTACTGGGAATACGATTAAGAATATGTGCAGCAGTTTTCAATGCCTCCATCCACATCTTGACTGGCAAAGAGGAGTGGCTTAACATGGATCGAACCATGTCCTTAAGTGTGCGATTACGCCTTTCAGCCACTCCATTTTGTTAGGGTTCGCCTGATGTAGAATATTGAGCCACTATGTCATTTTCCTGCAAGAACCTAGCAAAAGGTTCAGGAATTTGGCCATATGGAGTATGTCTTCCATAATATTCTCCACCACGATTTCATCTCACGGTCTTTATCTTGCAATTGTGTTGATTTTCAACTTCAGCCTTGAAGACCTTGAATTTGTCTAATGCCTCAGATCGATCCTTTATAGGATAAATGTAGCCATAGCGGGAGTAATCATTAGTAAATGTTATGAATGAATCAAAACCATCTACTGATTTTTCTGAAAATGGCCCACATATGTCTGTGTGAATGAGTACTAAAACTCTAGTGCTTCGAATGGCTCCTTTCTTAATTTGCTTAGCATATTTTCCTTTAATGCAATCAATGCATTTGTTTGCGTCAGAGAAATCTAGTGGGTGGAGTATATCATCTCTAATGAGACGCTCAATTCTTCCCCTTGAAATATGGCCCAAGCGATAGTGCCATAATTTTGATGAAGTCTCATTATCATTTCTCTTACGCTTGGTACTGACATTTGTAGATGAGGATGGATCAACATTATTCACTACATCACTTTGGGAAATAAGATAAAGTTTGCCTTGCCGTAAGGCAAGACCAACATCATTACCATTAGTCTTAAAGATACATCTCTTATTCCTAAAAAGACAGTGATAACCATCATCATCTAAACATGATGCAGAAACTAAGTTTCTTCTCATATAGGGTACATAAAGGACATTTTTCAAAAGAAGTGTGAAGCTAGTGTGGATTGTAAGTGGCAAATCTCCAATTACTTCAACTTCTGCTTCAACGCCATTGGCGACTCTAATCCTTCTTTTCTCTCTTCTTAGGGTCCTCTTCGTAGCGAATCCCTGTAAAGAATTTGCAACATGAATAGTCACACCTGAATCAACCCACCATGTATTGGTGGCATAATCAGCATAAAGGGATTCATCTATGAAGGAAATGACATCAGTACCTTTCTTATTGAGCCATTTCAGAAAACCAATGCAGTCTTTCTTAACGTGTCCTGGTTTTCCACACAGTGGCACCCTTTTGGATCTGCATTAGGCTTGTCTTCACCACTTGAGCCATTTTCAGGCTTGTTCTGCTGGTTCTGCTTAGAAGATTGTCCCTTCTTCTTAAATTGAGCAGGCTTGGGCATGTATTCTTTCATGAATTTCTTATATCTTTTCTTTTCAGTTTTCATGACATGGTTGACATGGTCAACCCTTTCAGCCCTAAGCCTTTCCTCTTCCTAAGCACATCTTGCCATTAACTCATCAATTGACCACTTTATCTTCATGGCATTGTAATTGATGGTAAATGGCGAAAACTGTGGAGGTAAAGAGGTCATGATCAAATGGACAAGGAAACCATTTGAGATTTCCATTTCCATTTGCTTAAGCTTTGTAGCCATATTGCTCATTTTCAGGATGTGCTCCCTTATGTTGCCAGACCCGTCATACTTATCAGTCACAAGCCTCTTAATCAGAGTGCTTGCGTAAACCTTAGAGGATCCTTTGAATTGATCCTCAATCTTGCTACGGTAATCATTAGTAGTCTGGGAGTCTGGCATTGCTCCTCTTATGCCCTCAATAATGGAGCTCTTAATTATCATGAGACACTTTTGATTCGAATTGTCCCATTTGGCTTTCTCAATTTCAAAGCCCATTTTGAGGACATCATAACCCTCACAACCCTCTTCGGGTTCTTTAGGAGCCTCATTATTGGGAGCATAATCCAGATCCAGCAGAGCAAGCAATATCTCGAGCTTTTCCTTCCATGAAGGATAATTGCTCCCATTCAGCTGCTCCATGCCGTTTATCAGTCCGGCAATGTTTGAGGCATTAGAAGCTACATTTAGAAATAATAAAGACCATGAGTGGAAAATATTAATGCATGAAAATAATCATTATTCATGCAAAAGAAACTTCTTTTATTATTCTATTCTATCATCACCGTTGGGTAGAAAATAGAGTAGAACAATAAAATTTCGTGACAAATATTTATTAATCAACGTTGGTCAGAATAATAAATAGAAGCCATGCTTAATAATAACTTCCATGTCTCTAATTAAATTTTTCTGTTGGTTCTAATTTAATTAGAGCCATGTAAAATTCACTGATCAAGTTTTCCCGTTGGTTCCAACTTAATTATAGAATTTTCTATTTAATTGCACAGCGGAAACGCACATGAATTTGGGCTTAAACAAAATTAACAACATAATTGGAAGACATAAAAACTATGCTAAAAAATAATAAACCCAAAACATATATCAATTTGGCCCTTTCGGTAATTTGGCCCAACACTATGCAGCCCATAGTGTTAAAAGTAAAAGAAAAATTAATTTGTCATTTTCCTGATTTAATCCGGCCCTTAGAGAGTTCTGGCCCGCACTGTGCAGTCAACAAGTTGAGAATAATTATAAAATTGAGCTGGGCTGCTACATCTCCCGCGCTGGGCTGTTTTCGGCCCAGCCGGTTGCTCCCCGCGCGCCCCTTAGTGGGCTTGGATCGGCAAAGCCGGCCACGCTCCTCCTTTACCCGCCAGCCCATTTGGCCCGCGTGGCTGCGCAACATGCTCGTGGTCGTCCGATCTGATCGGACGGTTCATGTTTGTCCTGGCCAGATCAAAACATCCAGCCTGCCCAAAACCCTAGCTTCTCATTTCTTCCCTTTCTTTCTCCCGTATAGAAAACGGCGGCGGCGGCGGCGGCCGAGCGTCTGCTCGCGCGCGCGTCGGTGAGAGCCGGCCGGGCCCGCGCCTTCGGCGGCGGCGCTGGGACGCGCTCGCGCGCTCGCGCATCGCGTGGCCGCGGCCTTCTGGAGACGACTTCCTCCTGCCGAAGACTCGATTGTTTCTTTCCTTCCAGATTCCAGACTAACCAAGCGATGAGATGCTGTCGAAGCCCCCTACATGTGTTGTCACCACTGTTCGCCTAAACGCCGTGTAGCCCATTTAAACACCGTGTAAATGCTACACAGTGGTACACTGTTTCCGTTTAATCATCTGTTTAGCCCGTTTTTAATGGACTGTTTAGCCCGAATAATGGCTAAACGGCTGGTGACCGATTGTTTACCGTTTAGTGTTTAGGAAAACATTGGTTGTCACGCGCGTGGATTTAGAAACGAGAAATTATACATGTTCATTAAAAAAAGAGATCACGGTCACATACTTACGTGGAATTAATTAGCAATGAGACGATCACGTTTAGGAACGAGACTTAGGGCCTGTTTGAAACTGTTCCACTATGGTGTTTTTTAGCTCTGCTTCATTAACTTTTTTTTTTGAAATTTCTTACGGCCAGCTTTATTCATTCGAACAAAACGGTTACATCTCTTGCAAGCATTTGCAGAATGTAGGTTGGGGGATCATCTATCCAAACAATAGAGCTTTTGCCTACCAAAGCTTGCCTAGCTAACTCATGAGCAACAGAGTTACACTCCCTGATACAATGACTAATAGATATAACATTAAAATCCTTCCAATATTGCTCGCATTCATCATATACCATCCTTGTTGCCGTGGCCGGGAAACCTCCCTCTTGCATTGTTGTGACGACTTCCAACAATCTGATTGGAACTCCACGCGACTACAACCGATCTGCTGCGCCAATAGAATTCCATCTCTCAAAGCTGCAGCTTCCGCCATGGCCACATCCACAACATGTGGAATATAGCTGGCTTCATCATACAGCGGCTCTACTCCAGAGTTAAGCAGTCTGTTTGGCACGTAGTTTAGCTCTAGCTTTAGAAATAAGAGTTTTTTTAAGAATGGTCTAACATACCCTTTGAATAATGTTTGGTATATGCGAACTGATCATAGATCAGCTGGTTGGGTTCCTTGTGATAGAACCTGCCCACTCGGGTTCAAGTCCTCGACTTAGCACGGGTGTTCGCATTTTCCTGGATTTATTCTAGAATTTAACGGCGCTACGCTTTCAGTGGTAGGCAATGTCCCCGTCGACAGCGAGGCGCCTCTTGTGACTTCGTGAATCTCGTGATCTGCCGGCTCAGTTCTTCGGAGGTGCTCATAGGGGTAAGGTTTGCGTACATTTGTACCGTGTAATTCTAAAAAAAATGTTTGGTATATGTTTTGATATTATAAAATATATGAGTGAACATATTCTTTTAGCAATTGAAATATGATATAAAATATTAGGATGTAAATAATCTAGTCGCAAAAAAAAATCTTAAAAGCCTACCCAACAACATTCTCTAAATTTGGAAAATCTTATTATAGCCTCCTTTACGGATCCTCTCTCTAAGCAAGCAAAAACACAACTTGTCCTGCACGTCATTGTAAAAAAAAAGTTGTCCTGCACGTGTGATCCGGCCAGCAAGCAAGCATCAACGAGCCACACGGCCATTTTCTCGAACAGGGGAGCCACACGGCCATTTGCTCGAACATATGGTGAGCAGTGGGCGGACAAACCAAACCAGGTTGGCCAGCGGATGGCCGAGTCGAAGCCTGCCCCTGGTCGCTGCCACGCTGGCCGCCGGACAACACGCTTGGTCGCTGGACAGCCACGCCTGGCCGCTCGCCGGTGGGCGCTGGGTTCGTAGGGAGGAGCGGCGAAAGAAGAATAGTCAGGGGAAGAAGAAACCTTGAAGGAGAAAGGGTGACGGAGCGAGCAAGGGAATCAGTGTTTTCATTAATTAATGAGTGACAAATATGGATAATTTCCCCTCCAACTCCACCGATAAGTTCAAAAATCCATATCCTGGTGCTCAAGAAAAAACTAGAGTTGACGTCCAACTCCACCTTTTTCCTGGAGTAGAGTTTCAGAAGCTCTGTTTGGCAAGACAAAGCTAGAGTAGAGCTCAAAAAACTAGAGTTGAAGCAGTCCCAGACATCACTTACCCGCACAAAAGACTCATGGTAGCTAGGTTAATCAAATTATGTCTTGTCTAAAGTTACAAAATAAAAAAATTACTATATCTAATAGATCATGCATGCATCAATTACATCTAGAAAAAAAAGATTTTATTCCTAAAACTTTTATTATGTATCCTATTTTATAAAATTTAAAATTAAATAAATATATATTTTACCTATTGCCTCTTAGAAAGTAGCTTGCACGGATTGTTAGTTGCTGATTTATTTGAGGTATCATGGGACTCTACCAGTCAATATCGTGTGAGAAGATTCCTATTTGGACTTTGCGGAACACGATAATATCTATGAGAATATGAGACTACTCTAGAAAATTTGACTGTCTAGCATACACATCACACCACAATGATATATATAGAATAGGTTGTGTCTTTTGTTGATGGTTTATTGGGGATTTAACCATTAGTATCGCGCGTGCAGATTCCTAGTTGGACTTTGCAGAACATGATAATAAGATACGTTCGAGACTGCTCTAGAAAGTTTGACCGTCTGACATATGTACAACACCACAAAAAATAGGTTGCAGGTTGTTAGTTGCTGATTTATTTGAGGTATCATCGGACTCTACCAATCAATATCGCGTGGGAAGATTCCTATTTGGACTTCGTAGAACATGATAATATCTATGAGAGTATGAAGAAACATTCTAGAAAATTTGACCGTCTGGCAAACACATCACACCACAATGCTATATAGAATAGATTATGTCCATTGTTGATGGTTTATTGGGGGTTTAACCATTAGTATCGCATGTGTAGATTCCTAGTTTGACTTTGCGGAACATGCATGATAAGATATTTTCGAGACTACTCTCGATCTAGAAAGTCTGACCGTCTGACGTATATATCACACCACAAAAAATAGGTTGCACGGATTATTGTTGTTGATTTATTTGAGGTATCATAGGACTCTACCAATCAATATCATGTGGGAAGATTCCTGTTTAGACTTTGGGGAACATGATAATATCTGAGAGTATGAGACTACTCTAGAAAATTTGACGGTCTGCCATATACACATACACTACACCACAACCTTTAAACAACGACTGACTTGAAGTTGCTGAAAGGGGTGTACAACAATGGACAGTCCGTTGCTAAAGGCTATAGCAACGGACCCCTGCAGTTGCTAATGAAGCCGTCGTTGTATGTCATCATCTTTAGCAACGGACTGTTCGATGGTCCAACTTTTAGCGACCGACAACATGTTAGAGCTTTTAGCGACCGACTGTCCAATGCTATATTAACTTTTAGCAACCGACAGTCCGACGGTCTCAATTGTAAACAAATAAAAAAATAAAAGCTGGTCTCGAGGTATAGCTAATGATCAGACATTAGCCATACATTGATTCACGTATGAAAAATCGATGACATTCAAAAGTGATCTCATTACAATGATTCATGTATCGAACAAGTGCATTATACATGTAATGTCATTTTAACATCAAACTAGTCCTTGTTTGAAGTATCTAATAATCAAAAGAATGGCTAATCCTAGCTGATGATCAAAAGTTTAGCATAGCACATGTCCATGAAAACCAACAAACATTGGGCAAAAGCTCAAAACCCACAACCATACAGCCATTAGGTCACGACCAATGAATCGGTTGGTTGCACATCCATTAGAACTATGATCAGCTTGCTGTTCACAAGCTGGTAGCATCATCCAAAAGTTCCTGAAAAAATGATAGAATCAGTAGTCTAATAAAGTACAAGTTCCAATGTACATAGTTGTACATGGAATAAACTAGAAGATAGCAATTTGCCTCTAAAAATTGTACAGCTAAGGGGTAGTAGCATCCAAAAATTGTCAAAGACTGATAGCAATCGCCCACCAAAATAACACAAGAAATTTGATGACGATCGATCTCAAATGATAGTAACCATTAATAAGAAGAAATCCACAGATCTTATTGCAAAACTGATTACTGAAGTTTAAAACAAGCTTTGCGTTGAACTGAAAATAAAAATAGGAACAAGCTTTGCGTAGATGCTACTGCAGTCTACCAAAGTAAACAGATCAAGCACTTGGAATAAACTACATAGACTGTGAGCAAACAAGAAGGATAGAACAACAGTCAATGAACTGAGAATGCAACTCTGGACCAAGGATACACTGAACTGAAAAAGACAGGCTGCACCTGAACCATTTAACTACTAGAAATATTAGCAACGAATGGAACAAAGGCCTAGCTACCAGACAAAAAGAAAAACATGAAAGGAAACCTTAATGATCAGCTAGCTGCTGAAACAAAGTTTTAGAAACATGTATGTACCATGCTACCTGCACTGTTTTTAATCTTTCAATGGACAAAGCATGTAAATGTTTTCAGGAACTAATAGAAGGTCAAATTTGGCTCCAGTTAAGTGCCAATGTTCTATCCTAAGAGATCAATTTAGAGAGTTGAGATCTGAAATACAAACCATATACTAAGCATCAAGTATACAAGCAGCCTTTATGAAATAAAACAATAGAAATCTTACATTGAAGCCACCAAATTTTGCCTCCAAACTAATGCACGAGAGCATAGAGAAGCATACCTGTTTTGGAGGGGCTACAGGCCTACAGCAGGCCTAGCAAAGTAGAGCACACAACCAGAGGCCTGCATAAAAGGGCAAACACCCACCAGCAAGTATCAAGAGCCCAGAAGTTGCATAAATTGCAATTAAATAGTTCAAATGACTGTTATTTTGTTTCCATTCACTAATTTTAGATATGAAAAACTAAAATTTAAGAAATCAAGTACACACCAGCAATCAGGCACAAATAGAGTCATAGTTCATTACAGTTTTTCATAGTGCACAAATAAAATTTTCACTTATAGGAAAATATCTAAGTTCACTGCTGAATTAAACTAACACAGTCCAAATGTTCTAAAATGTTGGCTGAGTTGCTTTACAGCTTGCTGATTCATACAGTTTTGTTGTTAAAACTTATTTAGTAAAACTAGGAACACAATAATTAGCAACAAGCTACTGAGCACAGCAGAAAAAAAATTGACGAACTCCACAGCTGCATGGGATGCTGGTAGATCAATTACATACAATACATCGAGTAAGCTGTGAATAATTGTTCATCAAGTACCTCCCAAATACAGCTAGTATTATACCCTTGCTCAGACTGAAATGGAAAAAATGGCTGGTTAACTAACCTTAAGAACACCCTTGCCAAGATAATCAGATATTCCATCCCTCAACTCCTCCTTCGCTCGTGTGGGATGACGCCAGCTCGACAAACCATCTCACCTGCCGTTCCTCGGCTCTCATAGCGGTAGCGATCCTTCTTCTCCAGCTCATTCCGGAGCGCCGCCTCCCTCCAGTTAGCTTTGCCAATCTATTTTATTTGTTTAGACTTAGCACATGCAGCATAAGCTTTAAGATCTCTATAAATTTATAGTCACTAAGTCATGAAACATATTAAAATTCTATGACAACATCCAATGGCTGAATACATTTATGATTGCCAGATTTTCCAATAACAAATCACAAATACATACAAAGTCTTCCAGTTGCATCTATGTCCACATTCAGAATAATCTGGTTCATCCACAACTGAATTGAAATAGCAGAGTTGGTCTCTGAACTTATAAGCCAACTACACAACAGAACATTATCAAGGCAGCAGTAAACTGAACTTATAAAGATTAATTTAACTAGCAGACTAGGAGTATACTGAACTTATTACAAAGATTAATTTAACCAGCGAATTTACAGTTGAATGGTGGAGTACAAAAAGTAAGTATATTAAAGCATCATTGCAGGACATCAGTCAATTGGTTATGAAATTTGTACTCTGGATAGGATGACAAATAGACATTTTAGTGCTGAACGCACAGTGGTGGATGCATATTGACTAGGAGTGGAAGATATACACAAGCCCAAAATATAAATTCAGTTCATCCTGATGAAAAGTTAGCATCTACAGAAGTGCGGTTGTAGCCGTAGATCTCTATGGATAAACTGAATCAGATCTCTACAGGATGAAATTCAAGTTAGCATCTACTGGAAATTACTAACCTCTAGTCTCCCAAGAACAGAGGCCGGGGAAGCCATCTCCGCCAAATCTAGCCACACAGAAGGCCGTCGTCGCCACGCCAGGCCGCGTCCTCCCTGACCTGTGCGTCGCCAGGCCTCGTTCTCCCGGAGCAGTGCGCTGCCAGAGGGCGTCCCGCCAGAGCTGCACGCCGCCAAGCCTCTGCGTCTGCCCGGAGCAGCGTGCTGCCAGGCTGCCTCCGCGCAGAGTTGCACGCCTCCGAGCCGCTGCATCTGCCCAGAGCAGCGCGCTGCCAGGCCGCCTCCGCCCAGATCTGCGCGCTGCCAAGCCACTGCGTGAGGGGTGAATGGAGGAGCGCCGTGTGCGCTCGCAGAAGGGGGCACCGCGTTAGGGCGCGACCGGTGGAGCGCCACGCGCACTCGCAGAAGGGCCGCCGTGGCATCGCACGCACTCGAAGAATGGGGCGACACGCGTGTGACGGGCGAGCGGTGTTGGGCGCTGCATGTGCTTGAAGAAGGGGGAGCGGGCGAGCAGGAGCAGCGAGCGGAATGGAGCGCCGAGAGGGGGCCAGCAACGATGGCGGTGTGTGGAGGGGCGGCGGCGTGTGGAGGGATGGGGTCATGGGAGTATCTCACGCGTGTGGGGGTGTGGGGAGGGGTCTAGGGTTGTGGCAAATTTTTGGGCCAAACTTCACAGGAGTGGGCTCAATGGGCTGGCCACGACGCGCTAAGTGCACGACCTTGTTCAGCGACGGACAATTGGACCGAGTTACTCGGATATAGCGACTGACTGTGCAACGTTGAACTAAAATAGATATAGCGACAGAGAAGCTATCGAAATATGTAGAATTAGCAACCGAGGGTCTGAGGCCAACCTTTAGACTATCTGCAGCGGCGTCCGGTACCCGGTCCTGGAGGACGAGTTTACCGTAAAAAACGCCGCAGCGGCGTGCGCTACACCATCCGCAATCGAAGCGGACCGACGCTCGTCCGGTACTTCTGGCGGAGGGAAAAAGGTGAACGGTAAGCGCCACGTGGAGCAGGGACGGAGGGAGCAGGGACGGAGGCGACGGGGAGGGAGGTGAGGGCGAGCCCGCCGAGAAGCGCCGCCCGCGAGGAGCGCCGCTCGCCGCGCCGCCTAGCTCGCGGCCATGGCCGCCCGCCATGGCCATGGCCTAGCTCGTGGAGCCCGCGCCGGCCGTCCGCCGGAGGAGAGGGCGAGGCCGCGCGCCCGCGCCGGCCGTCCGCCGGAGGACGCCGCCCGCGAGGCCGCGCGCTCGCGCCGGCCGTCCGCCCGCCCGGCCGCCACCCGCGTGCCTCCAGCCGGCGGAGCTCGCCACCATGTCAGATGGTAATTTAGTGTTGTGGTGTAGTGATAACACCACAACGCTATATAGATTGAATAGGTTGTGTCCATAGTTGATGGTTTATTAGGGGGGTTAACCAATAGTATAGCGTGTGCAAATTCCTAGTTGGACTTTGGGGAACACGATAAGATATCCACAAGACACTAGATCAATCTATAGAGATTGCCACTACTACAATCAGGCACTGTAAGGGCGGGTCAAAAGGCACTGTAAGGGCGGGTAGCCCAACCGCCCCTCCCAGAGGGCTTTTACAAATCAGCCCACTGTAGGGGCGGTTGGCATAGCCCGCCCTTACAAATGCATTTGTAAGGGCGGTTAGATCACCAGCCCCCCTTAAAAATACCATTTGTAAGGGTGGTTGGATCTAGAACCGCCCCTATAGTGGATTTTCTATAAAAAAAAATTAAATACATTTCTGACCACAGGATATAATATAGAATACAAATTCAAATTCAAATCTGACCAGATATACACATTCACAAACACACAAGCAAGATATAAACCACAATTACAAGCCATAATTCACAAGTTCAAAAGTCCAATTCACAAAGTCCATTATCACATTACATAGCCATAATTCATAAGTTCAAATAGTCCACAAGTCCAAACCATCACAAGTTACAATTAAGTTACAATGCTAGACCCAACATGATAGTCAACAGGAGACATTAAGTTACAATTAAATTAGAACATTAAACCAAAATGGTCGCAAACTCTTCCTGCCCATTCCAAGGAACAGACACGCCCCAACACAAATATATACACACAACACTGGAAAGCTACATGTCTACAGTAGTGTCAGTATTCCAGGTTTTGATACATAGTTATATGACTAGCAGCAAGAAAGTAACACGGTAAGCACATGAGTACATTGTTCATGGCCATGAAGTACAACCATAAAAGAGTAGTATCTCTGCCTATGTTGACCATCCAATGCATCAAATAGACATTTAAGTGTAAAATGTTGGTTTCCATAACCATGAAAAGAATCTAAACAAATTGTTGTAGCTTTATATAAGCACAACAAAACTTCCTGAAGATGAGTCATAGATACCTTCAGCTTAGGCTCGTAGACTGTCAAACATGATGAATCATGCACAGTTATGATGTCTTCTTCCTTTCGAGATAGCTCCTTTCTGTTCAAAGGTCTTTTCCTTACCTGAAAATGTGAAGAACTAAGTCAGATATGTCAAGTATTAACCAGATTCAAGCATATCATTGACTTGAACAAGATTAGCATACCACTACTTTAATCTTTGCTACATTATTTTCTCGAGAAGTGCTCTCTTTTTCACTGGTCACCACACCATAATTATCTACTGGGACTTGCTGACTCCCTGATATCACATCCTCCTCATCATCATCAATATCCTTTGGCATAAAAGGTGATGGCTCAAATGGTTCCGATGCTACATCCTGCCAACAGAAAAATAGCTTAAAATAGACTGATGAAGCCACTTCATGAATCAATGTGAAATACTGTTTTCACGCATAGATCACGCCATCGCGAATGCTTACAGGGCATACCTCAGACAGAAGCTCAGTATCATCCATAGCATGGAGGTCTAGAAGTCCAGCACCAAGTTAAAACCCCTCTACAGGGTTCCCACCACCAAAGCTCTGAGCCATTGGTGTGTAGGGCTCAGACATTGATGTGGGTGCAGACTCTCCGTTAAAATTTAGACCTCTTAGAAGCATATAAAGCCTCTGCTTTTCTTCAATCGATTCTGGCCCATAGCCCTATGAAACAATAATAGTAATGATGATCATCATTTATGCAATTGCACATGTTATGAGAGTATATGCATATGTAAACATCCCATCACTAGGAAAACCATAATACTTTTACGTAGTGGCAAGCAATACTTGAAGGAAACAGTGTTAGAAGAAAACAGAAGAATTTATTTAGTTACATCACACATAACAAACAAGTACTAAATAAGGCACCTCAGACATTTGCATATGTGTTGAAAGTTAGTTTCTAGTTTTAACTTGGTGCTCTGTTGTCAACAAAACTACACAAGAATCATACTAGATTCAAGTTAGTTGGGTTTCCTGGACGCCTCAACTTCCAACAAAGCCAAAATGATATTCGATGTGATCATGCATGGTTGGTCACAATAGGCCCATGATCGTTTCTTGCTGCAGTCAGTACAAGTTGCCATTTATCTGAACATATAACAAACAATAAACACATGAATTAAATCATCTCTTATTGATTTTGTCAGAATATTTTCCCCGCAGGAGTATGGTATTCAAAGGCATTCCAAAATGTAATCAACAATCAGAATAACACCTAAAGGAAACCATAAAGAACAAAAATCAAGTCCTCAATTCCATTCTAACGACTCTCTTTCCAAACTCCATTTAAAAATACAGAAAAGTTTACACGTTGCGTAAAGATGTTTATAATCACAGATGGCTATCAGTTCGACAATGTGGGGTTTGCCTGCGAATTAATTGGTAGGGCATTTCGTACAGCTCATCACACTCCTCGATTAATATGCCATATGCTGTTAAAAAGCCTAGAAAAGATTGTAGATTCTAATCATGCTGACGTAGCCAGACAGCCGGACGACAAAAACCAGTTATTCATGAAGCCAAGCAGAACCCGATCGATTCCGCGCAAAGCAGCAAACCCTAAAGCCAATCGCGGGATTCCAACCCCTCGTATCGACAGCAACCCGATCCGGAACACACGGCACTGGAACGCGCCAACTTCGCGATCCGCATTCTAACAGCTAGATCACGCATTCATCTCCCGAGAGAGAGAGGGGGGGGGGGGGGGGGGGGGGGCAGAGGAACCTCACCTGCATGAGCAGGCTGGACAGCATGCTCCCCGCGCCAGCGCCGCCAAGCCCAGCAGGCATCCCGCCGCGGTAGTCGGCGGCGCCGCCAGCGCCGGCAGAGGAGGCCGCGGCGAGGTGCTGCAGCCCCGCGGACTGCAGCCAGCGCGCCATGACGGCATCGCCCGAGTCGCCGCCCATCGCGGCCTGCGCGCCGCCAGAGGCGGCTCCGGGCGGCCCCGCGGCGGCGGCAGAGCCCGTGGCGCCGCCGCCCGCGAGGCGCTGCGACCTCCGCTGGGGCGCCAACTTGGCAGCTGGGGGGCGGTCGAGCGGGATCACGCGCGTCCCGGGGCGGCGGCGGATCCCAGATCTGCGCGGGGCGGGGGGGGGGGGGGGGTGTCGGGAATGCGGGAGGCGCCGGATTTGAGGAGGGCGAATTGGGAATGGGAATTCGGGGGAGGAAGAAGAGAGTTGGGCGGGGCCTATGCCTACGGTGGCTGGCTGGCTGTCTTCGCTTTTTTATTTCTTTTTTTCTCGCTCCAAAAAAGTGATTAAAGGAGTGGCAAAAGGTGGCTCCAAAATGGAGCTCCTGCACGGAATTTCCTTTCTGGTTTTTCAATTTTTCGCGAGCGAAGAAAAGTCATGAATACCAAGTTTGGTCCTCTCATCAAGATCTACATTTGTTATATTGGTTATTTTTGCATTTAAGAAAGTGTTAGAAAAGTTTAGTTCAAAATTGACAAGTCTCTCATATAGTTTCATAAACTCTATGTGGGATTCATGATTTTGTGACTAGTGTTTACTACCAATTTCTCAAATGGAAATATGACCTATGTAAATAATGTAGATCTTGATGAGTTCTATCACCTTTGTATTTAAAAGTTTTTCATCTGCGGTCATTTAGTGCCTCATTTGACCAAGTTTGACCAAGTCAAACTTTCAATTTTAAAAAATGACACTTTGATTCTAGTTTTTAAAACTCTAAATGGTTTCAAATATAAAAGTCATCAATACCAAGTTTGTCAAGCTCATCAAGATCTACATTTGTTTTGATCAACTTCTCATTTGATAAAGTTTGAATGATTCAAATTTTGAATTTTTAAATTTTGACGGCTTCAAACCAGTTTTCGAAACCCTAGATGGTCTCAACTGGAAAAGTCATGAATACCAAGTTTGGTCCACTCATCAAGATCTACATTTGTTATATTGATCGTTTTTGCATTTAAGAAAGTGTTAGGAAAGTTTAGTTCAAAATTGACAAGTCTCTCATATAGTTTCATAAACTCTATGTGGGATTCATGATTTTGTGACTAGTGTTTACTAACAATTTCTCAAATGGAAACATGACCTATGTAAATAATGTAGATCTTGACGAGTTCTATCACCTTTGTATTTAAAAGTTTTTCATCTGAGGTCATTTAGTGCCTCATTTGACCATGTTTGACCAAGTTAAACTTTTAATTTTAAAAAATGACACTTTGACTCTAGTTTTCGAAACTCTAAATGGTTTCAAATATAAAAGTCATCAATACCAAGTTTGTCAAGCTCATCAAGATCTACATTAAACTACATGAAACGAAAATAAATGAAACGAATCAAATTAATACATGAAACATACATGAAACTAGGGTAATCTCCACTAAAATCAAGCAAGAGCGACTAAATAAATGATGTTAGCTCATTTCTCTAACTAATATACACTAATAACTTCAAAACTTGGGTTTAATTAGCTCTATACAAAGCTCATTTCTCTATGCAAAGCTCTAATTTACTCACTAACAAACCATTAAAACTTGAATTAAAGGCTTGGAATAGCATTTTATTACCTTATACAATTATTAGCAACAATTTTTAGTAATATTTTTTAGCAACAATTAATAGAAATAATTATTAGCAACAAGTTTTAGCAATAATTATAGCAAAAATTGTTTATTTGAAAATTACTAGCAACAATTTTTTTGACAATTATTAGCAACAATGTACACTAAATGATTAAAATATAAAATTTCATAAACAACAATTAGCAACTATTATTATTTTACCAATAACCTTTCATGCCAACCCCATTCCAATTTCATGAAACACAAATTACAAAATAAAAAACAAAACCCTAGATCTAGAACAAGCTTCTCCATATATGCATGAAACTAGTGTGTAATCTCCACTAAAATCAAGCAAGATCGACTAATTGAGGGTGCAAACTCATTTCTCTAACGAATCTAAACTAATAGCTTGAAAACTATGCTCTAATTTGCTCCACACAAAGCTCAAGCACCATGGAAGAGAGAGAAAATAAAACTCCAATTTGCTCACTAACCGACCATTAAAACTTCAATTAAAGAGTTAGAATAGCATTTTCTTACCTTCTACAAGTTTCCCACCAAAGGAATTGAGCTCAAAACCTCCCCCTTAGTAGAGCAATTTTTTGGGATGAGCCCAAGGCCTCCCAACTTTTTTTTGCGAGATGGAGTGTGTGGCTCGAGAAAGAAGAAGGTGGGTGCAGCCACTTGTACAACCGTCATTTGTAAGGGCGGTTCAATCACCAACCCCCCTTACAAATGGATTTGTAAGGACGGTTGGTGATTGAACTGCCCTTACAAATCGATTTGTAAGGGCGGTTGGTGATCCAACCGCCCTTAAAAAATCATACCATTTGTAAGGGCGGTTGATATCACCAACCGCCCTTATTGAGGCATTTGTAAGGGCGGTTGAATTACTGGGCCCCGATCAGCCCACTATAAGGGGGTTCGTGATTGAACCGTCCCTACAATAAAATAGGGTTGGCTCTTACAAATCATTTTTCACGTAGTGTGCGTGGGTGAAAAAAAAATCCTTCCTGTACTTTTTTTGCATTTATTATAAGAAAAAAAGTGTTTTTAGTGGAGTTCCACACCCAAGCGTTGTAAAAACTAGTGAAGTATTCCTTCACTACAATCAAATTTTTAGCTACACTAATTTTACCTTGAAATCACATTAAAATAATCACCATAATTCTAGTACAAGTAGAGTGTAAACTCAGCATAACTTAGCTAAAACTAGAAAGCCGAGCGCGGCGTTGCCGCGCCCTTGCTAGAGGAAACCAGCGCATGAATTCATATTAGTTTCCCAAATTTGCTGCTGATGTTTAGTCTTTTTCTTTTTTTGCTAGTCCAGCTGGTACATGTCTGAATTATCCTAATGGCAGGATACCTCCTTGTTGATAAGGCTTAGAAACTTATGGTGCTCACTGGTAACAGACTGCAAGATAGGAGGAAAAAAAGGTTAAGAGGAGAGCCAACTTATGACTGAATATCAATATATTCAGTTGTAATTTCACTGCCAACATAAGAGCCATTTCATCGATAGCCCAAGGACATGGAGCCAAATGTAGAAAATTATTGAATCTAATACTTGTGCAAAATTAGATGACCACTGGCTATTAAATTAGAAGCAATGGAGAAGTTTATTTGTGAACTCAAACAAGCCAACTTTATATATTTGATTAGGGTGTGTAAGTAATGAAGTTATTGTTTGTTAACTAAGCATGCCTTAAGTAGATATAAAGTCTGAATCCAACAGAACCTTGTTGTCCTGAAGCTGCTGCTTAGTCTATAACTCAAACTCAAACCATTTTATCAACTAATACTCTTCAGAGATTATATTGTTAGAACAATAACTAGCTGAACAAACTGTATCCCCATTTAAATCATCTAATCTAATCGTTTACTTTCTACAACCTCAACATTTGAGCTCAATGAACCAAAAGTCTAAAGTCCAAGTTAAAGGTGTAGACTTTCACAGTTATAGCCAAGTGGGTGAGATATGAAGATTCATATTTGCTCACATGGATCTTAAAACTCCAATTAATCGAGAAGCCAAGCATTGTACGTGTTGTCTATACTAAAGTAAACCACATTGTTTATTTTACTTCATTTGTGTAGAACTTATAATATGCAGTAGCGTGGCAGACTTGCAGTTCTTACTTGGTAAAAGGACTTCTACAGGTACTCACGTAGCTTTAGGGACGAGCAACCCGTTGTCGGCGCACGGATGAGGGGCTGAAGTTCTTACATTAAGCACATCAGACTTTTTTCTGAATTGCTGAGATATATTACATCATGGGATGAGAAGTATCTAGTTATGACCTTTGGCATATCTTTTTCAATTACAGCCGTGAGAGTACAATGGTGGATGCTCCTTGTGCGCATTTCATCAAACACATGTAGGGCGTTTCAATTGAATATTTTTGTACCAAAATAATTGGAGCTCAAGTGGTAGCTGGTGCTGCAAGGTGAGCAAGTGCTATAGCTTTAATCTCTACTATAATGGAATAGTCTAAATTATACTTGGTCCTCCAGCAAAACGTCCCCCGTTGAGAGCCTTCAACCATTGTGCACCCAGAAAAATACACACAGAAATCCGTCTCCATTAAAATCAAAAGCTAATAAAACACAAAGCCAAATCCGATAGCCACAGGTGGATACACCCTCTGCTGCCGGCTTCTCACCATCCACGCGCACTCAGCCTCCTGCAGTTGCAGGAGAGCCCTCCACGGCCACAGCCGCGGTTCGATCCTCTTCCTCAGTATTTAAAAAAAAAACAAACGTCGTCCGCGCATGGGACGCCTCTCCTCCCCTCGTGTCGACCTCCTTCTCCTCATCGCCCTAATCTCTCTTCCAGATCGGCGGCATCGCCGGCGAAACACCACCGCACGGGCGAGGGAGAGAGCTCCACTCCGCCGCCGCTGCTCCCTCACTGTAGATCTATCCCCTTCGAGTGGTGAGGAGGTGCAGGGGCTGGTGATATGTAGAGGGAGACACGGCGGCGGGGGCCCTGCACCAAGCGGCCGAACCGCCAGCGGCGCGCGGCGCGGTCGGGCGGAGACGCCGGCGCCATGGTTGTCGACGACGAGGACAGCGCCGAGGAGTGTATCGAGATTGGGCAGCCCATGGACGTGCGGCACATCTCGCACTCACCTTCGCCCGTTTCGGCGGCTTCCTCGGCCTCCCCGCTGACCTCGAACCAAACGTGCCGCGGCGCACGCCCAGTGCCAGGTGAGCTCGCCAATGCCGTGCCGTGCGAGTTCAAATGATTAAGCGTTGATTACCTTTTTTTGTCTCTTGGATTTTTCCCTTCAGCTCTAGTTTTGTGTGCCTTCATTTTAAGCTTCCGTGACGGAATTGTAGCTTTCCGATGCCTTCTTGCATCTTCTTCCAGCAGGAGCCTGCAGGGCTGCAGCCGTCAATTTTTGACTGAAAATGTAGTTTGTTTGCGTACATGTATATGACCTGGACTTTATGGCAATCATGATCCAAACGTTAGTGAACACCGTCCCATCTAGATTACTACCATTAGTCCATGATGACTTCAATTCATCAGCAATGGCGGTCGGACATGATTTCCTTGTATCCCCGTGACGAGCCTTCAACTCACTAAATAGCAGGTTCGGACTGAGTAGTATCACAGTCCATCATAATTCGTTTTTTTGTTTGCTATACGTTCCAAGTCTTTGTCCAAGTGTTTCAAAATTGATTTTTTTCTTGCAGTATGATGGATAACCAAGGACAAGCCGGTGTTATTCTGTGACTTCAATTTGATTATTATTATGCAGTTTGCTGTTGGCATAGTCGGTGTCTGATCAAGCGTAATGGGAAAAGCTCTAAATGATTAATAGAATTTCTTCTTCTCAAATTTAGACAGTGGAATGATCCATATATATTGAAGGTGCCATTTACTGTTTTGTGTTTACCTAAAAATAGTTCAACTAGATGCTGCCCTTGTTTTTCTATGTACTGATAGATATATTATTTGTAGCTGATCCACAATTTGGAAGCTGGATGCGTGAGGGAATTCAAACCTGTTTGTGAGGGGGAAGAAATAAGCAGCTCTTCCTTTCGGTTGGAATAAATGAAAGTAACATTCTAAAATTACAGCCTTCATTAGTAGTATTGCAAGAAGTTGATTGTTTTTCTGGATTCTTGTTCTAAACTACTACTATATTTGCCTATTTCAGTGGCAGGGCATATTTTAGTTTCATGAAGCATATAAACACAAGTTCGTTGATTTCTTCCCTCCACTTTCTGCACTAGAGTACCCACTTGTCTCCATTGAGCAGCCCTTTGATAAAGATGACTGGGAGCAATCAGAAAAAAATGACCATGGTGCAGGTCCTGGGAAGGTCTGCCTTCCACGACACGGCGCTCACCTCCTCTGGCCGATTTGGGCACCGTCATTCAGTTGTTTTTTTTACTGGTACATGATTCAGAGCAACTAACGTCATGTAGTCCGCAGAGATGCAGAGACAGAATGCCATTTGTTAACTAGCGTCCAATACTGAGTAGTAGATTGCTGCTTTCCTGAACCTAGGGTTCTTGAACATACTCACCATTCATACTGTGGACTTCAGTTAGGGGCTCCAGACGTATAGCTGGGCTTTGAGGTTGGACACTTTACAGTTTGCATGTAGTAGACTAATATTACATTGCTTGCAGCTGCGTCCACTTGAATTAGACTGATGTATGTATAATTTTTATGCATAAAGAAACTGCATGATCAGATATTTATGAGATCGCACAGGACTGTCTTGCTTTTAAGAAGTGATACTTTGTTTCGGTAAGGTTGTGAAGACATACGGCCATTGTTCAGTGCCATAATAATATAATTTGATAGATTAAAAAGGATAATTGGTCCTTACATACAACCTTGTGATACATTGATCACAGTTTTGGTTTTGAGTGCCTTAGTTATGTCTTCATTAAGGTCGGTGATCTGTCCAAATCATATAAGCCGTCCCCTGGCATCAACAAAAAAATTACTATGTAGGTACTGCATGCCACTGAGGTTCTATGGGCTGTCAACTACTCAGCTCTCTTATTAATTTTGTTAATTTTATTATTGCTACTTTTCCAATCTGCCTTCGCTTCTGATCTTGATGAAGACATTGGGTTCCATTTTCATTCTCACACCTATATAATATAGAGGTAAATTCAGTAAACCTGCTGCACTTAGCATGAAACTTCTCTGTTTTCACCAGAAAATCTACTGCATCTAGAAAATCTTTTGGCTCAACAAGGTCAGTTTTCAGAGGTCAGTTTCTATGTTGGCATACAAATTGATATGCTGCCAATCATAGCATGGGCTGCTCAAGGTAAGATAGTTACATACTTTTTTTTTTGTTGTAACATGCTGAGATTTGAGATACTAGGGCATGCTCAAGGAATTGATTTTTTTTAATTTTTACACAGGTCACTGTTTTAAGGACGGGAATATCTGATATTCTGCTTGTTGTGCTCATCTGCAAGCTGATGGTCTAACTGATGGTCTAGGTCACTGTTTTAAGGACGGGAATATCTGATATTCTGTTTGTTTCTCATAATATGGTTTCTATCACGAAGGTTGGGTATTTTTGTCTTTTACCTTTGGTTTCAATGCAGTGTCCTATTAATTCCAACCGTCTTTAATTGATGTGCAGGTTGCAGCTTCGGCTCTCTTCGAATTTCGATGGATCATGTTTGTACTGGAAAACATTCTAATAGCTAGAACATTTGTTTTTGAATTTTTCTTTCATCAGTTGATTTACTTTTTTGTTTTATAATTTATTTTAGTGTAGCACCCGGTTTTAAGAACAAAACCAGATACACACCTTATGTGAGCCCAGGAAGTTAAATCTCACATATAGATATAAATAAGGGTAATATCAAAATACAATGTTTAATATATAACGTACTTAGTACAAAGAAGATAACCTTAGGAACAAACAGCGGATAGACAACTCCGGTCTTTGGGCCAAACTCCACTCCACAGGGATAAACTGACTAGTTGATCACAAGCCTAAACTCCTCCAAACTCTAGCAGGCTAGTAAACATCCTGAGTTGTGGGGGAAATAGTAAGGGTGAGCACATGTCGTACTCAACAAATATAACATGGGGTTCACGAGGCTAAAAAAGGATAGACACTGGTTTACTGTATTTAGCTTTTAATTATCACAGTTTTATCATATGAGTAGCATCCGGTTTGCATTAATCCCACAATAAACACATGATCAATGTAAAGATGAATAATGAATAGCAAAACACATATTAAACCATTTAATGTTCATCTATTCTGTGAAGGTCCAAGGCTGCTCGTATCCGTGAGCACGGCTAGTATACCAGTTTATTAAACTCTGCGCAGAGGTGTACACTTTCACTATGAGTCATGATTTCCAAATACATGGGTTAATTACTCCCAAAACATCGAAAATCATATAAAGTCATTCAAAAGTTCGTCTAACAAGTTAGAGCCGCTAGGTTTCTGTAACCTGCAAATGTAGAACCCTCCTTCCCTATAGCACATAACCACAGCCTATACTCATAAGGACAGAAGCCGCACTACATCCATCCCCGAGAAACACCCTTTTTGCGCCCTTTCAGGTAACCTCTAACAAGCTAGAAAAGGTTTTCCAAACAACTAAAGCCAGAGCCATGTAGCCCTCATAGCTATACTGTCAATCCCGGATGTTCGTCCACAGATGAGTCCTTATGGAGAGAAACTAGAGCACCAAAATATAACCCCATGCTCTAGACCTCTTTTAACTATGAATAAAAAATCATCTTTTAGTGTTGTTGCATATTCCATTAATCACATTACAAGATCATAGTTTATGTTCAGCGCTAGCAAAAGCTACCCAATGCAAAATCCATAGGTGACAAGGTATAGATCAAAACTAGAAAGTCCTTAATGGCATTCAAAGTAAGCATATGCAATATAAACTTATGTGGTTAAAGTGAATAGGTAGTCAATGATGATCCCATGTTATACTTGCCTTAAACTATGATCCTTCTTATAGTCCAAAGCTTCAGAAGAACTTCTTCTTGATCAACACGTAAAGCTCACCGACTGGACAGGATCATAAAGCACCACACAAGCATCTCAACAGACATACATAGCATACAAATATAACTAAATTAGAACAGTACACCAATCAATAAAAATACTTGAAAACTAATCTACGCATTGCTAAGAACACATAGACGCGAAAAACACTCTAATCGGAGCTACGATGTACAAAGAAGGTTTTAAGCTTCATTTATTTTAATCGTGTATAAGATATTTCATAGAAGTATCTAAATTGAATTAAGCCAAGTTATATTTGATTTGGAAAACTAAAATGGATCTAATCTTATTTTTACTTAATATCGAAGTGGAAAGCCTAAGTTGCTTTTAATTAGAAAATCAATTGTGTATGGACTGGTCAAATTAACATTTTTTTAAAAGCATAAAATATGTTACTAAAATAAAGTTAGGTGCGACGGTCACAAGATCATAAGAAACGCCGAGAACGGAGCTCGATTAAAAGGACGACTACCGAGAAGTTTTATATTATAAAAGAAACAATTACGAGCTTGATTTATGTTAACTAATAAAACTACGTGAGCAGTATTAATTCAGATTAATCAAAACATATTAAATTTCAAAAGTTGAGTTACAGCAAATCATGTTGTACTTATGAATATATCGATATCATTTATGCCAATTAAACTTTAACTTGTACAAACAAAATAACATGCGAGAGCATCTATACGAACTCAATATACGTGTATAATCTAAGAAGGTTATAAATTAAAACTATTTATGCTGTAATAATTATTCAAGTTAACAATGGTTATGAAAAGGCAAACGTTAAACCATGTGTTGCTTTAATTTAGAAAATTATTTACGTGCACATTAATCAAATTAATATTTAATCATAAATAGGTGACACAAAAAAAACATCAACACTAACACATAGATTACATTATTACGAACTTGTGAGTGCAAGAATATTGGTTTACAAACTTGAATGGAGGAATATATCCAGGATGTATAAGAGATAAATTTTCTTGAATTGAGGAATATATAGAATGATGATTTATTATGCATGAATCACATAGGCATGACATCAGCATGACCTTTAATCAATAAAATAATGGACATGAGATGTGCGTCTCACCTTTAATCAGCATGCATGACGCTTGTGACCGTGTCAAGGCTATGGAAGAAATAACACCTGTCTCTGCTTGTTTGGACAGGATCTGGATGACCGTGACTTGCATCAAGCATCTCACGGTGTGCAAATAAACTTGTGTGCAAATAAACTTGATGGAACGGTAGGTGCTCGACGCGGCTGGACAGGATTCGGCTGCGACGATGTCCAACCACGATCAACGGCCGGTTTTCTAGGAAGGATGGTGGATGTATACCCCGGCAGACCTAGCCATAGGGCTCGGCAGCAACGCGTCTGCTGAAGGCAACCTGGAACGGTGGTGATCAGATCACAACTGCACGGCAAGAATAGGGAGTTGGACGGCGCACCCATAGACATGGAACGAACGGTGAAGAAGGAAGCTAAGCGACTGTGCTACAGGGCACGAGAGATGAGTTTTAGAACAGAATACCGGAAGATAGGGAACGTGATAATATTCTCACCTCTAGGCTCCAGTGATGGATGAACGCCCAGCAACGAAAGTGACGGTGGTAGTGCTAGAGTTGTTGGAGGTGACGTCATAGGAAAAAGAGTGAAAAAACTAATTTATTACGTTAGGAATTCACAAACTAGGCCTTCCCTTACGGTAGTGTTGGTGTGCTTCACCCAAGGAGCTGGTACATATATATAGGGAGGAGAGCTCCACACCTCTATATCAATTAGTAATATGGTACTAATTGATGTTGCACCATCCGTCTTCACTGATAGGCCTAAATCATTTAAGCCCATTAGTAAATAAAGACATAGGCCTTCATGATTATTGCACATAGGCTTTGAGCGTTGAAGAAAAATGAGATTTGATTATTTTCGGAACTAATTAATTTCATGGATAAAATAATTCTAGAAAAGTCCAGAATTATTATTTAAGCCACGAAGAATACTCTGAAAGCTCCAAAAATTCGAGAAAAATTCTCAAAGACATTGTGGAACATGAGGAACCCAAATAAAATATTTGGACCTCGCTATAAGGTAATTTCGGAGCATCTAAAAATTAGATTATGCTCACAGACAAGTGGAAACAAGCTACAGAAAAAGTCAGAAAAATTTTCAAGAAATTTATAGAGGTTGATTGACGGACGAGGAACTGAAAGGAGTGATTTAGGTTATAAAGAAAATATTTTAGGAAGCTCCCAATGAAACTTGAGCTGAGAGACAAGGAATTTGATTGTAGAAAAAAGATAAAGGTATACCGGAGAAAGAAAATTGACCTACTAAACGCATTTTAATAAAAACAACTTGAATTAATTTTGTACCTTGGTCAAAACCAAACAATACAAAAACACAAATGCATTAGCATGTATGCACAACAATGTTGCTACATCCTAAGATGAATTTTAATTTAACAAAAAATTTTATTTTCCTATGTTTTCATGAGCACAAAAATGCATAATTAATCATTTTAGCTCTATTTCTAAAGAAGCAAATTTTAGGGTGTTACATTTAGTTTTGTGATTTATTTTCTAGATGCCACTGTAGCATTAGCACGGGCACTATACTATGCCTCGCTATGCATGAGTGTTTTCCAAATTATATACGTAGTCATATACAATTGCATAAAAAATCGTCATTTGGTTATTTTTATGTGCATCTATGAAATGAAGCCGTGGCGTTAGCACGGACATTATACTATTTTTATAAGACCCTTTTGCAGCTATGCTATAGCAAGTTTTCATTATATTGATTTGAGTACTCTATTGATTTTCCTATGCACCAGGTCAGTGGAGGCCTCTATGTTGCAAGACATGCTCTGTGCAAATAGCTACAAGGTTGAAGCCCAATTTCTTTGAGAAGGTGTATGCTGCACTGTTTGACTACATCTTTGAGTTAATACGGAAATACTAATTTGGGTATATTTCAGAATGCAGGATAAAACCATTGCTTATGTGGGTGATTCTTTAGGGAGGCAGATGTTTCAATCAATGTTGTGTATGGTCACTGGTGGAACATTGGAGGCAGCTGTGATAACACAAACCCTTTGGCCAAGGGAAGTGGCATTCACCTCAACCATTCTGAGGATGGTGATGCCGAGGGTGCAGTGAGAGGAACCAGGATCAAGCTTGTGGATGTAACTGCCCTGTCATGTCAGAGAGACCAAGGGGGCATATATCACGGTAATAGTATCAAGGCCTTGCTGCTTGTTGAATTGTTGGGGTCCTTCCCTAACCTTCTTGCCTTTGGGATGGGAGACCCGCTTCTCCCCTTCGTCATCCCCCCCGAGCCCCCCCTCCACAACCTAATCCCAACCCTCCCAGATCCGCTCCATCCACTCCAGCCCCGCCACATCTGAGTCCAGATCCGGCACCTCCGTCGTCCGCGCTCTCCTTTGATGGGTCCAAGGCCGCTGCTCGTGCCCAAACCCTGGAGCACCAGGATCCCACGCCTCCCTTCCTCGAGCAGCTCGCGTCGCCGTCTCCACTCGTCCTCAACTCCCCCACCTCCTCGGGCCGTAGCTTGGGCGGGAGGGTGAGCTTCAGCGCCTCGGAGTTGTCGTCGGGCGAGTCTGCGCCCTCCACGCCCGTGGTTCCACAAGGCCCCTCCCGGCGCCACCGCGGGCGGTGCCACCGGAGGCGCATCGCACCTTCAGGCTTCTTGGGGGCGGCTCCAGGGGCTGGTCGGGGACCGGCTCCGGTGCCCAGGCAGGCGCCCTCCGCGGCGCGGGTTGCCCACCTGCCCAGGTTGTCGACGTTGCCGGATGCGGATGGCTTTCGGCAGGTTCAAAGTCGCCGTCGTTGGCGGCACAGGGCTACTCCACGCCAGTCGAGGCCTGTGCCACCTAATCTTGTAGGTCTGTGCTTCAATTGCCTTGCCAGCAACCACGTCAAGGCAGTCTGCAGGTTCCCGGCGCGCTGTTTCCGTTGCAGATGCGAGGGCCATCGCGCGCGTGATTGTGGCCAGAGGATGGCCGCCCGGGCCCAAAATTGTGGACGCTCTCCGCCGCGCCCTGTCCAACCTCGCCGCGGTGCGTCGTGACGACGTGCTGCTGTGTTGCACAACGATGTGGCCGCGGGGGATGCCCAGGGCTGGCGCGCGCGGGTGGGCGGCCGGGGGACGGCCGCCATAGGCGGGAAGCGTGGCCGCTCTACACCGCGTGTTGTCGGGCACCGGCGTGGCAAGCTGCATCGACGTGCTGCTGTGCCGCCCAACGGTCCGGCCGCGGAAGATTCGTGTCCGCCGTGCGGTGTGGTGCCTGATGGCCCTTCGCAGGCGCTGGTTGGGGATCCAGCGGCGAGGCCGCAGGTGGAAGTCGTGATCTTCCCGCGCTCAGCGGAGCTGGAGGCAGCAATGGCTGTGTTGTCACCGGCCTTAATGGCCCTCGTCGGCGTAAGCCGACCGTCGCTCTCGCCGCCACAAGTTGGTGGCGACCCGTCCCAAATGTCCGTGGTGGTGGGCTCCGTCACTTGTCCCGTCGTTCCAGATGTCTCCGGGGCGCAGGAGACATCCTGCCCGCGTCGTTCGGTTGCGCACACGCCAGCGGATGATGCGTCGTGCATTTGCCCGGACTCGGAGACACATGCACCTATGGCATGGGTGCCTGACTGGATCGCCTCGGATCATGACAGAGCATTCTGGGACTGGTCGCTGGTGGACCTCCCTGATACTTCAGGGCAGCCCGCTCAGCCCACGGACGACAGCCCATCAACACTAGTACACGGGACGGACCCCCTCCTACTTCTGTTGCAGCCTCGCCTTCAGTCCAACCCACCTCTGTCGAGGACTTCATCGCCGGTCTAAAGCTGCCACTCGAGGAACCGCTGATCCAGTCACCGCCGCGCCATCGTGTCTCGCGCGTGCCGGTCGACAACCTGGTGCCGCGCCGCAGTGATAGACTTGCTGCCAAGTCTGTCTACCGCGACCCGAATCCGGAGAAGCAGGCCAAGCGGGTCATGCTCAGCAAATGGCAGCCATCGGCGAGCGACCCTCGGTCAGCGCCGGTGACGCCTGACGCGACCATCGCCACTCGGTTCCACGAGACATTCAAAGAGCCGTTGTCGTCGTCCAAGCGCGTGGCAATGCAGGAGCTATTCCCCATGCCTGGGGATCGCGGGAGGCGGGCGGCGGCGCAGATGTCTTGAGCAAGGGTTCGCTCAACGTCGCAAGCTCTTTGGTCGCACAATTAGTTTCTTAGTTAGTTACAACAGTGTGCGTTCCACCGCCTAGCGGTGCCTTGTGTTCGTGTTCAACCCCATCGCTCGTGGCACCTCACCGTGATGTGATGTTGGACGTGTAAAACTTCTAACTTCTTCTTAATGAAACTAGTGCTATGCACGTTCTAGAAAAAATAGTATCAAGGCCACGCTCGACGTTCAAGATTGCTTGCACTGGTGCCTTCCTGGCGTTCCTGATACATGGAATGAGAACCTTGCAGCCCAGCTATAACCTTTAGTTGAATGTGCGACATCAAACAAGTTAGGCTTTACAGCAGAGGTTTTATGCTGCTGATAGGAAACAACGAGCAGCAGTAGATTTACTTGTTGGTAGATTGATTTTTATGGTATATCAATTAATTATTCTTTTCGATAATGATATCAATATTGGATCAATAATTGTTGGTAGATTGATTTTTTAGTTTGCATATATTTCAGTTTAAATTTGCATACTAGAAACAACGCGCGGCATTACCACGCGGCCTCATGGGATGGAATCAGTTGTGTAGGAGGTAGGGTGTCTAGCATTTTGTGCCAGTTTGGTTATGCGTTCATGTTGCTACAGACCTTTTTTCAAGCAATGGTGTATAATTTGGAGATTTTGCTAGTGTAGGTTTTAGTGATTATTTTATTGGCGTAATAGAATAGACAGTAGGTGTGATGGAGTATTTTTTTTGTTTTTTTATGACAAAGAACAGGCGAAAAATATTTAGATACGTTGTAGACTGGTTTTAGTGTATTTATGAATTTTTTGGAAATTTTCTGCGAAGAAAAGGGTCTATTTTGACAAAAGATGAACGATAGGATTTTTTTTGACGGTAAAGAAGAGTATTTTTTTCTGCAAAGAAAAATGGTTTACTTTGATAAGAGGCGAACGATAGGGATTTTTTTTATGACAAAAAAGAGGTAAAAAAATTTTAGATATGTTTTAGATTGGTTTTAGTTTATTTACGATTTTTTTAGAAATTTTTTACTAAGGAGAAGGGTCTAATTTGATCTTCTGGGTACGTTTCTCGTGTGCGCGTAGGAAAGATGTGTAAACAGTAATGAACAGTGCATGAATAGTCACATTCTGGGTACGTTTCTCGTGTGCGCGTAGCAAATAAGTATGAAAGGGTCACGTTGTCCAATAACAAGGTGACACGTGTCCCGAATCATCTCTAATGTAACCGGCTATAGCATCTACAAGTGAAAGCATCCAACGGAAGCACTCAAATCTGCATATCGATTAATATCCCTCTCAATGTGTATGTTGGAACAGAACAAAACAAATACTAGCTGCAAATTCTTCTTCAGTAGGTGAGGATAATCCATTTTGGAAAAGGATATGGAAACTAACAATCCCTCCCAAAGTGAAAGTCTTTTGGTGACGGGTGATGCATAATTTTGTGCCGGTTAAAGCAAATCTGATGGAAAGGCAAGTACAAACTCAAGGTATATGTCTTGATTGCGGTGTTCAAGATGAAATTGTGTATCATGCTTTAATTACATGTACTTTTGTTACCATGTTTTGGCAGTCCTTCTGTGAACTGTTTAATATTAAATTGCCTAGATTGCATCCTGCTACATGGTCTTGATTTACTGGATAATTCATTTTGCCCTGCCGCAAACTGCGGCCCCATTTTATGTGGAACATGGGCAGTTTGGACAACACACAATGGAAGACGCCATGGGGAAACAAAAATGAATCTGATACAGGTCTGCAGGTGGACGGGAGAATTATCTTCTGATCTAATTGTCTCTGGTGAAACTATGACAGGAAAGAAGGACAACACACAAATTATGAAATGGAAGCCACCTCCTGCCGGATTTGTGAAGATCAACGTGGATGCTGCTTTCAAGGCGGAAAGTCAACAAGGTACTACTGGGGTGGTCATTCGTGATGAAAATGGTCATGTTCTAGCGGTTAAATGCAAATGGTATGATTCAATCCCAAACATTCTCACTGTTGAAGCATATGCCCACGTAATGGGGCTGTTTTGGTGAATTTGCTGAATCGGCTGAAGGTGATGTTGGAAACTGATAGTTTAGAGTTGCAATCCTTGTGGAGAAGCAGAGATAATAACAGATAGACTATCCTGCCTGTTCTAAATGAAATTAAGGAGCTTATGGGGAGATGTATGGTTTTTGAATTATCTCATGTCAACAGAGAGGCAAATACAGTAGCCCATGATCTTGCTGTATGCCTCGATTTCATGTGTAGAACATACTTGGATGTATGAAACCCCTGAATGTATTCTCCCAAGTATCCCGCATGACTGTAATGTTGACGTTTAATTAGTATAAGCTCTTGTTTTTCTCAAAAAAGAAAGGTACAAGGTACAGATAGTACACTCATATTGAACGGGACAATGCGTTACTAGCTAGCACGCTACTACTCATATAAGTTATTTATTATTACACACATATATAACATCTGATGAACTGGAGTTTGAAACCAAACAAACTTGATTGGAGGTCCATAATGGAGTCGATCTACACTCCGACTCTGGCTAGGTACGGTACAAAACAAAACTTACTGGACGCAATGGTATCACGACACGGACGGTTGATGGCCGCCTTGAGCTTCTTCATCACTTGCGCAACATATACTAAGAGCTATGAGATGTGATCTTCACTTCTTCAGTGACAGTGAGCCCTCCGTTTGTGATATATGTGATCGAGCACAAGCGCTCCCTTGTGCTTTAGGCCCTCCATGTATGGTGTACGATGTATCTTCAGTGAGCCCTCCTTTTGGCCTTCCACTTGCGCCACATATCCCTAAAAAAATGGCTGAATTTGTGGACATTATGTGCAATATGGAATCCGTGGAGGAAACTAAGAAATGGGTTGTGACGAGCCATCTCGCTAGTCACTCAGTGAAATCGATGCACATTTACCAGCTAAAAGTGCATTTGTTGCTATAGATATGTGTGTGAGCAAGCGCTCTGCTGTAGGATTCAGCCGATGAGCGAGGGGGCTAATTTATAGACTTTTCAAGCAGGATTCAGCCAATGAGTATCGCGCGCGTGTAGACTCCTAGTTGGACTTTTGCAGAACACGCTAACTTGCTAAAGTATCTACGAGACTACTCTAGAAAGTCTGACCATTTGACGTACATATCACACCACAAGAAATAGGTTGCATCAATTTAGTTGCTGATTTATTTAAGGTATCATATATAGGACTCTACCAATCAATATCGTCTGAGAAGATTTCTATTTGGACTTTGCGCGACATGATAATAATATATGAGAGTATGAGACTACGTTTGAAAGACATACACATCACACACAACGCTATATAGAATAGGTTATATCCATTGTTGATGATTTATTAGGGCTTGATAATTGGACAATGCTATAGTACTCTCTTTACTTGTTATTAAGAGGCAATATCCGAAATAATTTTCATTGATTTTTTTAGCTTTTTAAATTAATTAATTGATTAATTAACCTAGTATTAGGAAAAAAAATATTTTTAAATTCCCTCACGGCATGCATAAGCGGACGTGCTGCACCTTATTCATGCGCACGGCCACATCCTTCCTTTTCTGCCCCATTGTGTGGGTTTGGGCGAATGAGTCAGTGAACGCGACCGATAGAGAGATGAGAGCAATGCTTATGCGCCACGTGTTTATGATGGATTATTATAGCTAATAATGATGGTATGTGAGTTTTAATATTTCTAACATTATATAAAGCTTATGTTTATAATTTTAATATGGCTAATCATATTAAATTTTAATACTTTAGTCTATTTATATATGGATGAAGTTATTTTACAAAAAATTAATTTATTTTTCACAAATAGTTATATACACCAAAAATTATGTATAGTTTTATTTATGTTTGATATATTAAAACACTGAAATATTTATGCATATAAGTATGTTATTTTTTATGAGTTTTTATTTATCTTTATGTGTTACTTATATTTTAAACCCCTATGCGCGTAACTATTTTGGCCTAGTAAAATAATCAATAAAGCATATATCTGAATGTGAATCAGAATTCAAACTATCCATTTTGTAAGAGTATTCGGATTCAAACTAAAACATGGTAGATTGTGATATATGAATTCGATACATAATTAATTAGAAAAACTCGTTATATACATGAAAAAGATCGACCGCTAACACTTTAATTAAGCCATGAACTTTGGCAATCTAAAACATATTAGACGTTAACACATTACATCATCAATTTTGTAAGTTATTTTTTCGCGAGCAGATATAACACCATATTTCATGGCTGGATTAGCGGCGCTAGCGAGCGAGACACGAGCACCATGATCATATCCAACCGCGAGCTAGCCCAGCTACAAAGAGTACTTAATATACACAGTCAAATTGTTTTGCGACCACAACAATAGCATCGGCGAAAGGCTTCCAAAGCCAGCCTGCACTCATTCGGCCACTCCCCAGACCATGGTCCGGACGAGGCCTTCTGGAGACAACGTCCTCCTGCCGAAGACTCCATTGTTTCTTTCCTTCCAGATTCCAGACTAACCAAGCGATGAGATGCTGTCGAAGCCCGCTACATGTGTTGTCACGCGTGTGGATTTAGAAACGAGAAATTATACATGTTCATTAAAAAAAGAGATCACGGTCACAAACTTACGTGGAATTAATTAGCAATGAGACGATCACGTGGAATTAATTCCTAGTTGGACTTTGCAGAACATGATAATAAGATACCTTCGAGACTGCTCTAGAAAGTTTGACCGTCTGACATATGTACAACACCACAAAAAATAGGTTGCAGGTTGTTAGTTGCTGATTTATTTGCGGTATCATAGGACTCTACCAATCAATATCGCGTGGGAAGATTCCTATTTGGACTTCGTGGAACATGATAATATCTATGAGAGTATGAAGAAACTACTCTAGAAAATTTGACCGTCTGGCAAACACATCACACCACAATGCTATATAGAATAGATTGTGTCCATTGTTGATGGTTTATTGGGGGTTTAACCATTAGTATCGCATGTGTAGATTCCTAGTTTGACTTTGCGGAACATGCATGATAAGATATTTTCGAGACTACTCGATCTAGAAAGTCTGACCGTCTGACGTATATCACACCACAAAAAATAGGTTGCACGGATTGTTGTTGATTTATTTGAGGTATCATATATAGGACTCTACCAATCAATATCATGTGGGAAGATTCCTGTTTAGACTTTGGGGAACATGATAATATCTATGAGAGTATGAGACTACTCTAGAAAATTTGACGGTCTGCCATATACACGTAACACCACAACGCTATATAGATTGAATAGGTTGTGTCCATAGTTGATGGTTTATTAGGGGGGTTAACCAATAGTATAGCGTGTGCAAATTCCTAGTTGGACTTTGGGGAACACGATAAGGTATCCACAAGACACTAGATCAATCTATAGAGATTGCGTGGGTGAAAAAAAAATCCTTCCTGTACTTTTTTTGCATTTATTATAAGAAAAAAAGTGTTTTTAGTGGAGTTCCACACCCAAGCGTTGTAAAAACTAGTGAAGTATTCCTTCACTACAATCAAATTTTTAGCTACACTAATTTTACCTTGAAATCACATTAAAATAATCACCATAATTCTAGTACAAGTAGAGTGTAAACTCAGCATAACTTAGCTAAAACTAGAAAGCCGAGCGCGGCGTTGCCGCGCCCTTGCTAGAGGAAACCAGCGCATGAATTCATATCAGTTTCCCAAATTTGCTGCTGACGTTTAGTCTTTTTCTTTTTTTGCTAGTCCAGCTGGTACATGTCTGAATTATCCTAATGGCAGGATACCTCCTTGTTGACAAGGCTTAAAAACTTATGGTGCTCACTGGTAACAGACTGCAAGATAGGAGGAAAAAAAGGTTAAGAGGAGAGCCAACTTATGACTGAATATCAATATATTCAGTTGTAATTTCACTGCCAACATAAGAGCCATTTCATCGATAGCCCAAGGACATGGAGCCAAATGTAGAAAATTATTGAATCTAATACTTGTGCAAAATTAGATGACCACTGGCTATTAAATTAGAAGCAATGGAGAAGTTTATTTGTGAACTCAAACAAACCAACTTTATATATTTGATTAGGGTGTGTAAGTAATGAAGTTATTGTTTGCTAACTAAGCATGCCTTAAGTAGATATAAAGTCTGAATCCGACAGAACCTTGTTGTCCTGAAGCTGCTGCTTAGTCTAAAACTCAAACTCAAACCATTTTTTTAAAAACTCAATCTCAAACCATTTTATCAACGAATACTCTTCAGAGATTATATTGTTAGAACAATAACTAGCTGAACAAACTGTATCCCCATTTAAATCATCTAATCTAATCGTTTACTTTCTACAACCTCAACATTTGAGCTCAATGAACCAAAAGCCTAAAGTCCAAGTTAAAGGTGTAGACTTTCACAGTTATAGCCAAGTGGGTGAGATATGAAGATTCATATTTGCTCACATGGATCTTAAAACTCCAATTAATCGAGAAGCCAAGCATTGTACGTGTTGTCTATACTATAGTAAACCACATTGTTTATTTTACTTCATTTGTGTAGAACTTATAATATGCAGTAGCGTGGCAGACTTGCAGTTCTTACTTGGTAAAAGGACTTCTACAGGTACTCACGTAGCTTTAGGGACGAGCAGCCCGTTGTCGGCGCACGGATGAGGGGCTGAAGTTCTTACATTAAGCACATCAGACTTTTTTCTGAATTGCTGAGATATATTACATCATGGGATGAGAAGTATCTAGTTATGACCTTTGGCATATCTTTTTCAATTACAGCCGTGAGAGTACAATGGTGGATGCTCCTTGTGCGCATTTCATCAAACACATGTAGGGCGTTTCAATTGAATATTTTTGTACCAAAATAATTGGAGCTCAAGTGGTAGCTGGTGCTGCAAGGTGAGCAAGTGCTATAGCTTTAATCAAAACAAATGAGACAAAGGATCAGAGTACCATACTTTTTTGCGAGGGGATCAGAGTACCATATCACTCAGTCTCCGCGTTCCACCATGTTGACCAGTCATGATAGACATATCAAACTTGTGCCTGAATTCAATCACTATTTACGTGCTGCTTGAACTGAATAGAAAAGCAAATAGCTATTTAAGAACTGAAACATGGTATTCTCTTGGCACACCTAAGAAATTGTGACCAAGCTAGTCCAGGATAGTGACCAAGCTATTACTATTTGCTAAATCATAAATAGCGAGTCTCAAAGACATTTCACACACATTGGTAATTCTTCCCATAGGCATTTTGTGATGCCATATTATATGATGTAAACCTCATCATTCACAGAGAGTAATATTTGACCTATGCTAATAATATATTTAGTTTCACACTGCCAAGAAGACTCAATTGAGTATGCATATAATGTATCAGGGTATTTTCTTTTTTATATATACATACAAAATTCATATAGTTTTAAAATATTGTGAGTCCTAACTACGCACACTCGTTCGACCTATCTTTCAGAAGGAAAGACCCACTCATCCATGCTCTCTTGATATAGCATTTTTTATTGTTTCAAATAGATTAAGGAAAGACCCACTCATCCATGCTCTCTTGATATATCATTTTTTTTATTGTTTCAAATAGATTCAGCAAATTGTTTACCTTCAGGTTGTTAGTACAGAGGCGGACCCCTGCATTCGCTGCAGGCGCCAACGAACCAAGCAGACGAGCAGGAAGAAGAAAACAGTGATCTCCATGCTCTGGAAGATTTCGAACTCAACCACACTGAAGGGCGCGAAGGACTGCGGGCAGGTCGGGGAAGATGAACAGCATGTTGAGCGTGATGGCATGCATCGCATTGAAGAGGACGAAGCGAGAGAACGCTTGCTGGTTCTACACGACGGCGAAGTAGAATGTGAGGAAGAGGAGGAAGGGCATGAGCGGCAATGAGTGGAAGAGCCAGGCAGCGGGGGGAAGCGAGTGGAGCAGAGTTGGAGACAGTGGTGAGCGGTGGGAGGATGGATGGAGCCAGAGAGAGGGGGGTTGAGAGCAAGGGACGGTGGCCACTGGGTCGACTAGGCACGCCGTGCCTGGCAGGCACACGGGCGTGGCCTTCGGCCCAAGCGCGGCACTATAGGCCGATTTTCGTGCCGTACTGGAACGTAAGGCATTGCGCCATTTGCGGTCCGGGCCAGCCCATAGCCCGGTTCACAGAAAACAGCTCTAAAAATTCATCTCTAAGCCAAATTTTCAAATTTGAACCAACATTCACTGAAAACTTATCAATTCAGTCATATTTTTCATTCAGCTTATCAACTATCAACATTCACAACCATATGATATTACCATTCAATCAACTATCATTTACAAATCACATTGAACTATCACTACCTCTGTTCTGCCAAGCCATAGGCCATACACACACAGTCACACAGATCACAGGAGACTTAGAATTTAGATAGCAAAAAGAGCTGTTTTGTACAATGCTGCCTCATTAAAAAACCTGTCTAGGTAAAACTCACCCTTGTGAGAAACCCTAGACAGGAAAAAAGAGTGTAGCCAGCTCAGAAGTCATAATATTGTCTTAAGTTATTATAGACCATTGTTCAAACGAAAATGTTACACAACTACTCAAGTGAGTGAGGGACCGGTCCACTCTCAACTCACACAAAAGCAAGTCCACTCTCAAGCTAAGTGTCAATCTCAGCCACCAGCAGCCTCGGCCTGAGCTCCACCTTCATCTTCACCAAGATACAAATTTTGGAATGCATCTTCAAGCTCTTTGTTGTCAACAGCTGAATGTTGTTCCCTCTTCCTCCTAATTCACAGTCCTTCAAGCAGGTCAGCATCTCAACAGTTTCAGGTAACAAGCGCCGGCACGATCAAATTTTTTCTTACAAGAATTTTGGTGTCTAAGTATATGACCAGTACCAGCACGAGATCTAGCACTCAATGTGGTCCCACATAGTTTATAGATAGCTTGTGTTCGAACCTTGTTACCATTAATCACCTCAAAGATCTCCTCAAAATCATCCCAGCACTTAGACTTGCGCTTACCAGAAACAACAGAGGAAGGAGTACCATTACCATTACCACATGTGCTGTTGGTGTTGGAGGCCACCCCCGTCCCCGTCCCTATCACCATCATCGCCGCCCTTGCATCATCGCCATCCAGATCGATTGGAACAGGACCCCGAGCGACGTTGTCACCGAACAACGCATAAGGGTCACGACCGTCGTCGGCGTGCTTCGGGGACAGCCCTACCGCAATCAGGTCCTCATTGCCGGCGACAGGGTAGATGACATCGTCGTCAGTTCCCCACGCCATCGGGCCCTCGGCAACGGACGGCATCTCTCCAGCCCCGTTCCTCAACGGTGCGCTTCGCCGCCTAGCCCGCTCTATGCCAGCGCTAGAGGACGAGGCATCGGCAACCGACCTGCACAAATCAAGGAAGATGAAGTCAGATCTGAGATGGAATGAAGGAGAAACATGAAGTATGAGAGGGTTAGGGTTAGGGTTTAGGGTTAGCTCTTACCTGCGCAACCGGAGCCCGACGCCGGAGAAGACGAGGGCCACACAAGGCAACGAGAATGGATTAGCAAAGACGGCGAGCGGTGGCAGAGGGACCGGGCGGGAGACGAACTCACATGGTCACCGAGAGGACAGAGGAGGGATAGAGAAAAGGGAGGCGACAGGAAGAGGGATCAGGGAACTCAAGGTGAGGTGGAGCGGCGGCGAGGTCACCGGAGCCGGGGATGATGGTCGACGAGGACGGTCGGAGACGAGACGAGCGACGGAGCGAGAGGCCGAGAGCGACTGAGCGAGTAAGGTGCCGCGGCTGGGTGTGGGGAATGATTTTAAGGTTTGCGGTGGGCGAGGGGGGAGCCGCGGTGCCACGTTATATATGGAGCCGGGGGGTGCAGGGGGGCAGTTGGGCCGCGGCCTGCTAAGGGAGGCAGAGAGCCGTTGGGGGCACCGGGCCGCTACCGGGCCTCCCGTTGGGGAGCGGGCCATGCCGTGCCGGCCCACCATGCCGGCCCACCGTGCCTAGGGTGCGGCCTAGGCACGGCCTGCTCCTCCGGGCCAGGCCAGCCTGGGCCCGCTGGTCACCAGGCCGGGCCGTGCTAGGGCCGGGCCAAAATGCCGAGCTCACAGGCCCGAGCTGCATGCCCATATATAGGCACGAGAAGTGCGGCTGGCAGCAGGAGCAGCGGTGTCAGGATGAGGCTGGGTTTGAGACAATTTGTGAATGTTTAATGGGTGACGTGGCACAATCCTGTAGCCCGGTTTCTGGTGCAGGATTCGTATAGTAAATAAAAGATGTTGACCTGAGTCCTCAGAAGAAATTTTGTGATCTGAATCCTCAGAAGAGCAGCCTGATGAACACGAAGGTATAGCTGCAATGGACACGGCAATAGATATGATCCGAGGGTGGAAGTGGAAGTGGAACACGCCCTCGGTGCTGTGCTTGGCTTCGCCGAGGCGATGCCGATTGCCGATATACGGCCATGCTGGGGAAGAGGTGTATTTTTCTATTTCAGATATATTTCCAAGTGGAAAAAGGGAGTATATGACATAGTCATAATGTCATAGTGACGTCATCAAGCTAGCAGGAGAGCAGACCACGCGGCGGCCGCGGCATAGACACCAATACACCATCGACCACCTCTCGGCACGGCGCGGGGCAGCGTGCTGTATGCTCGTGCATGCAGGAAGGCGACGCAGGAACTGCACACGCGCCTGGCTGGGCATAGGACCCAGAGGGCACCAAAGCTGCTGGCGCGGAAGCACATGGTGGCGGCGCTTTGCCGGATTTGGGGTACAGCCCAGTTCATCTCTGTTGTAGCGAGGATGGCGGTGGTGAGGGGAGTTGTGGAGAGGCTGCGGCAAGCCGGAGCGAGGGTCGTGCGGACGCGCGCGGGGCTGCGGCTAACTGTGGGAAAAAAATAACCGAGAACCGAACCGAACCGAAATAATCGGAATCGAAACCGAAGTAACCGAAACCGAAATATTCGGTTCCAGGTTCTGAAGAACCGAAATTACTACGGTTATTTCGGTTCCAAGTTCTGAAGAACCGAAATACCTGAGATAACCGAACTAAGTCTGAAGGCCCATTAGAAACAGCCCAGCCCAATACGGAGGTACAACCTAGGTATAAATTCCACTCCCCTCAGGCCCTCACCCGCTGCCCCTCACATCCCACCCCGTCTGCCCTACACCGGTACGCCCCCAAATCCCCAATCCCGCCGCTCCCGGCTCCCCTCCCCTCCCCTCCTCGCCGGTCGCCGCTCTCCCTCCCCACTCCCCTCCTCGCCGCCCCCAATCCCACCACTCCCGGCTCCCCTCCCCTCCCCTCCCCTCCTCGCCGCTCCCCACTCCCTCCTCGCCGCCCCCAATCCTGCCGCTCCCCACTCCCCTTCCCTACCCGTCCGGCGGAGAGTGAAGGCTAACCACGGTGGCGACGCATCACACGGAGGCAGTGCTCATTGGCTGCGCGTCATGCGGACGCGGGGGCGAAGTGCTCGGGCGGCTTGGCCATGGCGCGCCACGAGGAAGCAAGGAGCTCGGTGGCTGTGCATCATGCCAAGGAAAGGGGCTCGACTGCAACCCATCGTGTGGAGAACTAGCGCTCGGTAGTGAGCCCCAGAAGCCCAGAACTACTTCTTTCCCCTTTTTTCTCTAGATTCGTAAATCTGTGTCTGTGCTGAGAGGAATCAGTGTCTATGCTGAGAGGGTTCGGTCAGTTCGGTTATAACCAAAACCGAACCGAAATAACCGAAACTGAATTTCGTCAGTTCCTATTTTCGTGAAGAACCGATCGGTCCCTGATTGTGTAGGAACCAAATTTGCTAAAGAACCGAGGAACCGAACCGATCGGTTTCGGTTAACCGAATGTCCAGAGTGAGCTGCGGCGCAGCGGAGGCGAAGCACGGGCCACGCGTGGATGCCCGGCGGCGCGGGTCCACGGGGCTGCGGACAGGCCACTGCGTAGCGATACGGGGGCGGACAGGCTGTGGCACAGCGGCATTGCTCTCCCTTGGGTGCCCACGAAACACCCCACGTTGCCGCCCTCGTTGGGCCTCCGACCGCGTGTGGCAGAGCAGAACGACCCGAGCGTCGTCGGGTGGGAGCAGGGATGACCGCGCAGCGACGCCCATGAGAGGAGGCTGGAGGAAGATGAAGGACGGACGGTGGTGGACGCCGCGAAGATAGGGAACCCCGGCGCCGATTGGTGTCTCGGCCCTGACGGCATTGATCGAGCAGGGACGCTACTCGGCAGCCGTGCTAGTGCCAAGGTCGGCGTTTGGAGACCCGCGGTGGGCGACAGTGGCAGCTGCTCGCGAGTCGTGTCGCGCCAATTCACAGCAGTTATCCTTCCTAAGTCACATTGTTGGTTGGGGAGTGGGGGCGGCGGCGGCAGGGGGAGGCGTGGGGAAGACGCTTCGTGAAGAGCCGAGCCCGGGTCTTCGATCAAACTCTGTATAGGATCCAACGGCTGAGAATACGAGGTGACGTGGCTGGACGAGGGGCTGCGACGTGGCTGGATGAGGGGCTAGAGTTCATCGTCAAGTAAAAAGATTCTTTCTAGATGAAAGACTAGGTATGGACACTGGGGACACCCAACTTAGTATGATTTGGTTTTACTATGTTGTATTGTGTATGAGAGGCTGAGAAGTTTTCACAAATTATCGCAAGCAACAGAACGCCTATACCATCTTAAATGCTGAATGCCACCAAAATTATGTAGTATATATTTCAAAAATATTAGTTGTAATGGGTACAAAAACATTCGAAAGTAAATGATTTAAATTCACATTTCACATATCATCTAATGATATCTTAAACATCCAAATGGCTACTGTTACACATGCCCAAAAACAATTTGGGGTTATATTTTGAAATTCTTCAAACAATTTCAGAAATCTCATAAACTAAATGCACAAAAGTTACCATATATTTTCATTAATTTCATCTTTTTTTCAACTAGATTATATCAAAGCCAAAGAAGCCCCATGTATAGAACTACCTGCACAGCAATATCAGTTTTTTCCCCAGTGTACTAAGCTCCGAATGATTTGCGTGTAATGGAACTCTGCATATCACTTTATGAACAGAGTTTTGGCCTCTGGTCTTCAGCATGATCTTGCTTGTTTCCATAGATTACTTATCCTTACCACGTCTGTTACTGTTAATCCTGTTACAGTAATGGTTCAGCATCTCCAAATCATAGCTACTGTTCTGTTGTGCTGACAGGCTATTTGGAATTTCAGGGGGCCGTTTCCAGCATGCTTGAAGCATTGACTGTTCAAGACGATGTTGATATCCAAGATGATATAAAACATGCTCTATTATCAATAGAGTGCCATGAACTTTCTTTCGTAAATGTGACCTTTACTACTGGAAACCAAGATTTCCCTGTCGGTTTTTCCTGAACCAACAGAAAAATTACACATTATTCTGTCGGTTTCTAGAAACCGACAAGGAAAATCGAAAACCGACAAAAAATAGATTATTCCGTCGGTTTTATAGTACCCGACAGAAAAATTATCATTTTCCTGTGTGTTTGTTTCGTACTGACAGAAAAATGAGTTCCTGCGAGTTTATAGACAACAAAACACACAGCTAACGTGGGCCTGGGTTGTGGTGGCCTTTTGACCGGCCCAAGAGCAGGCGGCTTGCGCGCGTGGACATATAAAACCGGTGAGCCCTAACCCTAGACCCGCCTGCCTCCCCCATCTCAGCCGCCACACCCTCCCCTCCATCTCCCCCATCTCAGCCCGCCGCACATGGTGACGGCGCAATCCCAAGCGGCGGTGCGGCCTCTAGGCGTTGGAGCAGCCCCAAGTCGGCGGCGGCACCCCAAGCGATGACGGCCTCAAGGCAGCGGCGCGGCACCCAGCCAACGATGCACACCCAGGCAGCGGCGCAGTTCCCAGGCAACGGCGCGCCCCTAGGTAGCGGTGGATCCGGCTGCTCTCCTCTCCTCGTCTCCACCTCGTTCAACGCGGCGCCAGGGACTCCAAGGAGGCGAGCTCCCGCATCTCCGGCACGGCAGCCATGGCCCCCGTGGCGAGGCGTGGCGAGGCAGGGCCGCCGGGCCACGGGACGAGGTTAGCGACAGCAGCAGATCCGGCTCCGTCAGATGCGGTCCTCGTCGATGCGGCTCCCTCAGGTATTTGGTCTGTTCTCCCTCCCTCATTCACTTCCCACCGTCCTGGATCCCTAGCACTCGTGGACGAAAATCTAATCCAATCCGTTTTGGATTCATCCATTTGTTGATGATTTGTTTGCCGTGGTCGAGTGCTACGATTGGGTTTTATATCAATATTAGTTCCTTCGTAGGTGGAAACAACGCCGGCCCTGTTTTCATTGGTCATCACCGGCTCCGCACCCACACCTAAAGTAGCCAACAGTTGCAACCAGCAGTCGCAGCTCAACTGAACTGAAGAATCAATACATCTATGAGTATTATATATATAGCATCATTATTGCTTTGGAGCCCAACTTAAGAAGCAACACGGCAGAGCAGAGTGTTACTTTATCTGTATGGTACAGCAACATAGCCTATTACTTTTTTTTTTGGACAAAATTTAGATGATATTATACAATGTTCTTTTCTCTGAAGTAGTAGAAAAGACATGTATTGTGTGAGTAGTTTTCGCAGCAGACTTTGGATTAGAGTAGTATGGTATGTGTTTATCTGAAATGAGTTTAGGTTTGCTCCTGCCTCTGCAGTGTATGGAATTCTGAATACTTAATATGGGTTAATACATTCTTGCTAGTGTGGGAATCTCCATTTTAAAGTTTTAATCTGAACATCTAATTTTATGAGATCAGCAGATTATTTAATTCTCATATTATTTGTCTTCTGCTCCCTATTCCATGCTTATAAGGAAAAAGTTTCTGTGCATGTAAATGATTGTTTAGAGATGGTTCAGAAGTTTCAGTAACATACAAATATAACCTGGAAAGATCTTTTTTCATTGGATCAATTCACTGATAATAAATCATCAATGTAGGATTAATTTTTCAAAACAAAACAGTAGGTCCTGTTTATTTGAAACTTGCAATGATCACTGTAGGGTCCCCAAGCCAGAGTTGAGAAAGAGCACAAAAGTTCCATTCTAGGATGTGGAGCTGCACAGATTTGCTTCAAAATCATATCCTTTTGTTAGGTGTCATTCAAATAGGAATACTGGAAACTATTGTGGTACTGTTCCTTGTGCAAGTTACATCCCAAAATTTTGCAAGGAAATAATGATAGCATTGTTAGTGTAATGTGTAAGTCCTTGTAGAAAGACTTTGGAAAGAGCTATGCATTACTTCTCACACAAACCAAATAACTAGTAAATTTGATTTGGTTAGAGAGCAGAAAGATTTAAGTATCACATATAGGCTGAGAACGTGTATGGAGGCATGAGCAATACAATACTATGTGAGGCCACCAAAGTTATTTTTCTTCCTTCGGCATATGCATAATTTTGTGTGCTCTGTAGGAAGAAGGAACTGAAAACGCTTGAAGTGATAAAGTCGAATCTTGCTCCAATGATTTATGTTTATGTTTGCAACCGTATGAACTGCTTAAAGCTGAAATGGTCGATCCAGTGCAGTAGCATGACATGTTAAGTCTGGTGCTTCACAGTGGTTTTGACTATAACTTTATTTGTCATGAAGCAGGACAGTGATGCCATGGAGCAGCTGGCATGGATCAATTAGTTAAGGAACTGTTTTGTGGATTTTAATTTTCTATTGGTACAGTTCAAACATTGTAGTGTTTCTATTTTAGTAAGCACATAACCCATATGTGTTTCCTTTTGCAGGCTTGCTGCTCTTTGCTGCTGCGGCATGCTGGATGATTTTTGCTGCTGTTTCTGACATACATGCACCTGAGACAGGGTAACCTTACATGCCTCTAGGTTGATATTAGTCTGTACACAATGCTTGACTCTTTGCAATCAACAAACTTGTGTAAGTAAGCTTGTTATTTGCTCTACACCATGTCAATTATTTTTCTATGTGCAGTTTAATATATTCTGATGCTAAGAATATATGCTAAGTTAATATTTCTGTTAAATTGGTTGATAATTTGTATGTGTGTCCAAGATTCAGTTTGGCTTCAATAATTAGTGATTGTCTTGCTTAGTGAAAATTGGAACAAGAGTAGTTGTTTTTCCAGAAATCATTCACTTGAGCATTTACTTGTACTTGAGAAGTGGACCATTTGTAAGATCTGTAATGGCAATGAAACCTAGCTGATGCAAGTCTTCTATACTTCTGCAGGTTTTCTTCAAACAAGGATGAACCTTGCGAAGAGGCACCGTGCAGGATAGGCTAAATCAGTGGCGTGAAGATTCAATATTTTTTATAGATTAGAGTAGATTACTACTGTTTTGAGGCAAAGTTGGTTTGGGCCAATGTACTTGTGGTATTCCTAACTGTTGGTGCCATTTTTGAACTTGATAATTTACAACATGGATTAATTGTATTATACTTGTCATTTGAAGAATCTAGCCATGTGTAATATGATCTCTTCATTGAGTTTTCATGCAATATAAATGGTTCAAGTTAAATTTTAGATTATTTTGTGGATTTCAGCATAAATGAACTTATAGAAATGGCTGTCTTATTTCTGTCGGTTACATGCGATTCTAAACCTGATGGCTCAGGATTTTCCTGTCGGTGGTTCAGGATTTTCCTGTCGGTGGCTCAGGATTTTCCTGTTGATGCCAGTACCGATAGGGAAAAGAGTGTACCGGCAGAGAATTTGGATTACCGACAGGAAAATTATATTTCTCTGTCGCTTTATTCTGTTGGTGTTTTCCTGTCGGTGTACCGACAGAGAAATTAGTTTTCTAATTTTTCTGTCGGTTTTTCCTATTTCACTATTTGTTTTACCCTGACAGTAAAATTCGAGTTTCTAGTAGGATTTGATGATACTGTCCAACCCTCAGGAGATTGCTCAAGAATTCATCCAGTACTACACCAACTTATTTACTTCATCTCTTCCTATGCAGCATATGAATTTTTCTAATGAGGGTACTGTTGACAATGATATTATCAATTCTATCCCAACTGTTGATGAGTGCTTCAGATTCTTAAAGGCATGAAGCTAAATTTATCTCCGGGGCCGGATGGCCTCAACGTTGCTTTTTACCGTGCGGCTTGGCCGTGGATCAAGAATGATGTACATGAGCTAATTAAGGACTTCTATACTTCAGGTCAGTTTCATGCACCTCTAAACCAAACAGAAATAGTACTCATTCCTAAGAAAGCACATGCAAACAATGTCATAGATTACAGGCCAATTAGTCTCATTAATGTCATATATCGAATAATTGCTAAATCTCTAGCAAATCGTTTGAAAGAGGATTTACCTGATTCTATTCACCACTCCCAGCATGCTTTCATTCAGGGTAGGAGAATTACTGATAACATCATAATTGCCCAAGAAATTGTTCATTCCTTCAATATACGTTCTTTTGATCAACAAGGCTTCATGTTGAAAATTGATTTGGCCAAGGCTTTCGATAGAATTGAATGGTCCTTTGTTTACGAGGCTTTACGCAACCAAGGATATCATGGTCATCTCCTTCATATGATACATTCACGCATATCCACTGTTGCTTTCTCTATCAATGTGAATGGACAAAGTTTTGGTCACTTCAATGCTACTAGAGGGATTAGACAGGGATGCCCTTTATCGCCATACCTTTTTGTTATTGCTATTAATGAATTATCTGTACGACTTCAGCGTGCTATGGATGAGGCTGAGCTAACAGGTATTACTTTAGGCCCAGGATGTCCTCCTATCCACTCTATTCTTTTTGCAGATGATCTTATCATTTGTGGCTAGGCGGATATACAACAGGTAAACACTATAAATCACATTCTCCAAACTTTCTGTGCTATGTCAGGTTAGACACCCAATTGGACCAAGTCTTCTATTCTTTTTAGTAAGAAGGTAACACAAAGTCAACGTGCACAGATCAAAGGTATTTTTCCTGTCCAAGATTTTAAGGCAAACACTATGCATCTTGTCACCCGTTACTCATTTCGCACCAAGACAAAAGTAAAGCCTATGATTTTATTTATAACAAGTTTAAGACTAAATTAACACTCACCAAAGCAAACACTCTCAATCATGCTGGTAGGCTAGTCTTGATTCAATCGGTCTTTGCTTCCATTCCTATTTATTGCATGTCAAATATACTTTTTACAAAGAAATTCCTTGCAAAGATCACAACTATTATTAGGACCTTCTGGTGGCATGGAGTGCAGGATGACCAACACAAAAAGCCTATCAACTACAAATCTTGGGATGCCATTTGCAAGCCCAAAAAAGAAGGAGGGCTGGGCATTAGAGACCTCGAGCTCGTTAACAAAGGTATGCTCATCAGCACAGCTTGGTGTTTTGTTCATAAACCTGATTTGGTGGTAGCTAAAATTATCAAAGCGAAGTACTATCCAACTTCCTCGTTTTGGACTGCTGCAACTTACACTCCTAAATCAACCTTTTGGGCCTCTATTCTTGCTATCAGAAACCATTTAGAGGAAAATGTCACAATTCAGTTTATAAATGGGGACACTTGTATTTGGAATCAACCTTTGCACTTTTTGGAAGGATCTGTACAATCGCTTAAATTTGGAACAAACTGCTTACCAAATCCCTAACACGGTTTCTGATTTATGGCGTCCTAACACCAAAATTTGGGATACAGGAAAAAATTACAACTCTCTTTGGTCCACACTCTACAGAGACTCTTCTGTAGATTACATCAATTGCAGGTGACCAACCAGACATTCTTTGCTGGAAATTGACCCCTGATGGTTGCTGCATATCCAAGAGCGCCTACAAAATGTTGGCGACAGAGGAGGCTACATCTGCACCACCAACTAATATTCCATCTCAGGTTATACAAATCCTTAGAAAGGTGTGGGCTGATAAAACAATGCAACCTAGAGTTAAGACTTCTGCTTGGAGGTTGTCATGCCTCGCTCTAGGCATCACTAGCCAAATTCACAGGATAATTCCGAGCATAGAACAAACTTGCTCACGTTGTGGATTAATAGAAAATGATGCTCACTTGGTTTTTGAGTGCAGCTTTGCAAGAGCTGTTTGGTTTGCCTCCTCGGTAGGCCTAAGAACTCATGCACTTCCTTCCTCAGGTCGGGGAGTACATTTGCAGGTTGCTACTTTGATGCAGCAGGCTCCAAACCAAGCAACGGTAAACCAAATTTTCTCAATCAAGTGGTGTATTTGGAAATCTCAAAATGATCATAGGTTCAAAGGATTGAATGATGAAAGTGTTGCATGAAGCAAAAACCATTGAATTGGCTTACAATTTGTCAACAGAAATTGAACCTTGTGGTCTCCTCTCCAGCTTCCATTGCAGGACGGCAATAATAGGCCCCAACGTATGCAATACAGAAATCTAAACATGCAGGTTCCTGATGGCCCAAAAATCTTTTGCGATGCTTCTGTTTGCACGGAGTCAAATGCCACCCAAACTGGGATTGGAAGATTTATCCTCACTTCTCCATCACATAGTATTCGGAATGGTATCTTTTTTCAGGTGGCTATACGACGTATCATGCAACCCATAGAGGCTGAAGCATCTGCATTGTTGCTGGCAGCTAAACTTGCTGCTGCAATAAATCTCCAAAGACCTGTCTTCGTTACAGATAATGAAGTTCTAGCCACTGCAGCAAACATGAGGGATCTAGTCCATAGTCCGGGTCATTGGTCACTGCAGCCAATCCTAGCGGACTTTATATCTTCTACGGCAAATATGACTCATTCTATCATCAAAATTGGTAGAGATGCAAATTCAGTGGCTGACAATCTCGCAAAGAAAGCAAGGAGGACTGCAGTTCCTAGTTCTTGCTTGTTCTCTTGCGAGTCTTGGACTCATTCTAGAAATTGTACTATCCAGAGGGCTCTGGAAAACTTTCAATGGGGCAATTTTTGCCCCATATCTATACTTTGTATTTAAACTTTGAATGAAATTTACCTTCTCATTTGTGATGGCAATTGTAATATCAAGTAAAGAACTTGCATATTTACTTTTCGGAAATTAAGTTTGTGTGGAACGTTGTGATTTCATATCAGTTTTACGAGTTTCATGAAGTTAGAAGTTTGTTTCCACACCATATCTCTCTATATCTCGACTAGATAACGAGCATCCAAGTAATTTTCCACAAGCAATATGAGAGTAACTGAAGTACCAAACACAAATTACAACCGAATTAAACATAGGTATTTTATATCAGCTATTTATAAATGTCCAGCAAAAAAACAGAACATGAGCTCACATGTAGAAATCCAAAATCCTATATAAACGATGTTGTCTGATAGCATTCAGAAAACGAACACACTGGGGAATATAATCATGAGACGAGACTGCAAGCAACCAGCCAGGTAGCAAGCTAGCTAAGCAAAGATGTCGACGCCCCAGAACTTGGCCAGCTGGTTGGTGCGGTGGTTCCGGTCGATGGCCTTCATCTCCTCCATGTCCTTCTCTGAGATGTCGAAGTCCAACACCTCCAGGTTCTCCTGCAGCCTCTCCACCTTGGACGTCTTGGGTTGGGGATCAACGCTGCGTTCCTCTGCAGACCCCACCGGAGGACCAGCTGCGCGGGGGTCTTGCCGTACTTCTGCGCCAGTTCCTGCCATGGATCATTCGCAGCTCATCCATTTGGTTTGAGCAAGAATTCAAATCACCATCACAAATGCAGGGTTGCACGTTGCAAGATAGCGTGTTTAGTTGTGGGGACATGGACCGGATTTGTGCGGAGTTTTCACCTCTAATAGTACGGTCTTGGTCAGGTTTGCTTTTATAAACTGGACTAATTTTTACTTTTTAATAATAAATATACAACAAAGCTAGAGCTTTCATTGTCTTTTTGAAGAAAATACTAAAGCAGAATATTCCCCAAATATTATTACTCACTCCATTCCAAATTATAAAGCGTTTTAGCTTTGTACTAATAAGTTAAACTTCTCTAGCTTGATCAAGTTTATAGCAAAATACACATACATCTACAAAATCAAACAAGATTCATTAGATATAGGGTGAAACATATTTTGGTAGTGTTGTCAAATGATAGGTTAGCACTAGTATTGGATGATACAGACTTCCTGAACAGAGAGGAGAGTACTTCGACTATGGCATGGGTTTAAACACGTAACAGAGTTAATTTTGTAATAGGTGGCATGAGTAGTTAGATCTAGTACTAGTCCCTCAACCCGTGCTGCCGCACGGGCTAATAACTTAAAGAGACATGCATTTGAAACTCGTATAAAAAATTTAGGTTCAACAACTTCGCCTTCTCTCAAGTTTGTCATATTCTAACACAATACTCATAAATATACTTTCTAATTAATACGGATCCAGTTACGATAGACTTTAGTAAATAATTGATATATATAATTTTCCGTCCCAATATATGGTTGCTGACTTTGCATCGTACCTCCGTACCCGTGACGTGTGTTTAGCTGTGAATATTTTAATATGCAACTGATTATTTTTTTTTCTTTGTGTTGTTGTGTTAGGCTTTAATACAGTTACTCTATCCACATTTCCATACCCACTCATATTGCATCGTGACCTCCAAGTGTGTTTGGCATTTGTGTTTAGTTGATCTCTCTCATGTGTTCATATTCTTACAGAAGACTCTCGTATAATTTTTTTTCTTGTTAGTGTTCCTAGTTATAGACTTTTGTTACCGACGATTACTCTCTATGCTTTTCCAAAGCTACTCATATTTTTCACATTTGCACTGTACGTTCTTATGTGCTCGATCTATGTTTAGATGAAATCTCAATTATGTATTCGGCTTGGAATTCGGCGTACTCGTCGCTTCATGTACATAGATATATGCATAGGGGCAATGGCAGTGCATGCGCTAGTTTTATTTCCCTATATTAACAATGACGTAAGTGAATAATTCAGAATGGTTTTATTAGTAGTATTTTTAGAATTTTTTTTCAATATGATGGTTTAATTAATAATATTATGTAGGTGGGTAATCTATAAATGCAAATTTAGGAGTTACTTTATATTATTTTTTCCTAATCACATACTCCCTGCATCCCAAAATAAGTACTCATCTCACATTTCGATGAGTCAACCAATCTCAACTTTTTACCAAATATACATAGAAAAGTACTAATATTTATGATACCAAATATTTAGATTAATATTAGGGGAGCTACTTTGGGCAACTTTTATTACATAATGGTAGTTGTGATAATTTGGATCAAAATTTAGTGTAGTTAGTTTAGACTAATTTTTTAATTGCAGAGGTCTATATCTTTTAAGGAAAAAAGAATATATAGATCTAATGACTATTATTGTCAATGATAATTATAGTCTTCGAAATACGTCTAATATTAATAACTTGGAAAAAAAACACTCCACTCTTGTGCACTGTTTTGTTTGACAAATATATATCTACTACAGTAGTTGACTAAGGTTTTAGATTTCTTTAAAATACCATCTTTTTATAAATTATAAGGGATAAAGGGAATAGAATGCCAATTAGCAATTATGATGTCATTCGTGCTTTTCCACAATATAGAAACGAATCTTTACAAGATGAAACCTGCGGACAATCTCTGAGCAGCAATTGAGCCACGTCACCAGCAAATCACCGCCGTCCAGATGCGTGCTTCGTCAAATCAAGTCGTTCATTTTTTTTTTATGTGGCCGAGTAGACGAGCTTCTTGGCTCTTCGTGAGGCTGCTACGGCTGCTGAGAGCATGCGCCGGCGCCAGCATCATTAAATCGCTCTCTTCCCATCTTTTGACCCAAAAAGTCCTTCTCCAAATCTCCAGTTTCCTCTCGAGCCACTGGCAAGCACTGCATGCCTTGGTTCGGCAGCGTGTTCTGCTGTCTTCGACCTCCAACGGGCCTGCGCCGCCGGTCGCCCCTGCTTGCGCACTGTGCAGCGGAGCCGTAGGCTGCGCGCGCCGACGCCGACCTTCCGTGTCTACACTCTGCCAACCTCCGACTACATCGCGCCACTGGACGCCCGCGCCCTGCTGACCTCCAACTGCGCCACGTCACCGGACGGCCGCGCAACAGGCTTCCCGAGCAGCCAGTCGCCCGCCTCGCAGACCGCAGCCGCCCAGGTTCGCGCCTGCGCAGCCGAGCGGCAGGCCGCTTACGCCAACTTCCAACCTAGGCTGGTCTCGCTGGCTTCAATCTCCACTGCTGTTGCAGTTTGCGTAAAGAAATACAGGAAATACTCATAAGGTAAATAGTCGTGTTCTCACTTATACTATTGTTTCTCAATTTATTTTGTTGCTTATCCATAATAGCAAACCATCACATCATCATAACATCATAAATATGTCATATACTTCCTTTTCCTCTTGCAAAGAAAACCGCAAATACGTAAATACATGTACTCATACTCGGTCATCCATTGCACCATGCACCCGGTGCAATTTACAATTTGCATTTTCAACAAAAAGGATCTTCATAATGCACTATAGCCTCTATTAATTTGTTGTTACCTCTACCATGATATGTGAAAAGACAAACTGCGATGTATTTTTTTCCCACATGATTACATACCTTCCTCAAACTACTTTTATGAGATAGTCTGTTTTTTTCGATCCTCAAGGAAGCCAATACCTGATCCAACTTATGCATCATGTTACAGAGAATCAGGGTCCAGCTATTACCAAACAAAAGATGGCCTACTCACAGAACAGCGCGGCAACGCCGCGGGTCTTTCTAGTAGTGTATTAATCCTTTACCACCCGTTAAGCTACAGAACTGGATCCTGGTGAACAGTACCCCGTATGAACAGTACGAACATGCGAACAGCTCTGACCTGGTACAAACAGTACCAGCCCGTTTGCAACAGTCTTCCCACGCGGAGCGCGGAGTCCTGGCTAGCACAGACCTTTAAGCAGGGTGGCTTAGCTACAGTCTCTACAGTGTTAACTACAGTGTGGGGATCCTGTGAACAGCACCGTTAAACTACAGCGTCTGATCCTGTGAAGTGTGAACAATGGCTCTGCTATGAACAGTACAGACCATGTGAACAGTGTCTCCGACCCGTATGAACAGTACTCGCCCGTTTTGCAGCAGTCTACCCGCGCGAAGCGCGGGGTCTGGCTAGTTTATGTTTAGGGGCTATTGCGTTTCTACCCTTACTTTGAACCCCAATTGTGATTTTACCCTCGTTTTTCGCCATGTTGCATTTTTACCCTCGCTTTGTAAAAACGAACACTCAGTCTACCCCTACTCTGTTAACAGCAGCTAACAGGGTTAAATGGGCTTGCCAAGGACAACTTTGCTCTTGCAAAAATACCCTTACTTTTCTGAGTTAATTGTGATTTTACCCCTGTTTTCTTAAAAGAAACACAACACAAGCAATCAAATAAATCAAGCGTTAATGATGTCATGAAGATTCAAGAACGTACTTTTAAAAATATATAATCATACGAGCATACATATAAATCACCAGAACGCTGGTCTTGGCAAATGGCAACAACACACTATCACATGGGACTTGCACGATTCATGAACTAATCCAACAAAAACAGCGACTACCCATGAACGAACAAGCAATGCATCACTAATTCACTATCAAATCCGGCGCAGAATCACGCAGCAGCTACCAGCTAGTATCCGATTCAAGACAGGTCAAGCCCGGACCGGAAGCTCCATCTCCGGAAAGAGGCTGCGGATGAGGCGCACGCTCTTCCCTGCCGTAGTTGGCCTCGGCATCTCCTTCTTCGTAGTCGCGGCGACAGTGGCTGTGGGCGGAGGCAGGGACGGCGGTGGAGTTGTCAGCGACGGAGACGGATCGATCACCCTGACCTGGTGCGGCGCGACGTGGACGGTGCTCTTGGGATCGCCGCGTGGAAAGTTGGCGTCGTAGACAACCTCGTAGCCTCCGTCGGTGGACGACGACACGATCGTGGCTTTGAGGCAGAGCACGAGAACCTGCCCCGTCTTCAGCGTCGCAGTCCTCGTGCGGACACGAACCACCGTCCCAGGCTTCAGCTGTGCGGGGACGGCGGGAGTAGCTCGGAACGCAGACCCGGCGGAGGAGGGGTCGGACCGAAGCAGCGGCGGCGGCGGCAGGACAAAAATAACCTTCCACTCACCCGTGACTCTCCTATCCATCCCGATGCGGTCTCGGCCTTCTATCGTGGGCGCAACGCTCGGGCGGTCGGCAGGCGCGGCTCCGGCGGCTGAACGACGCGGCTCCGGCGGCTGTTCAGCGCGGCCGGCGCCGCGGCTGGGCGGCGTGGAGGGGCCCCTCGTGGCGCGGCCAGGCGAGTGCTGGGTGGCGCTCGGCAAGGGCGCTGCAGGTCGGCTGGCAGCCATGGAGCCAGAGGATGGCGTGTCCAGAGCCACGGAGTTGGTGTCTAGGTACAAATTTTCCTCCTCTGTGAATGTGTATTGGCCAATTGTGGATCGAATTAATCTCGTTCTTCAGGCAATTGCGCTAATTTGGTTTCAATTGCTCTGATTTGTAGGCAAAATCACATGAATTTGAATCTGGTAGTTAGGGTTCTGTCATTTTTCAGTTTGCCTGATGGGGGACAAAAACATGGCGACAGGGTAGAATCTTGCCTACTCAAGTTGTTGACATGCATAGCTTCAATGTTCTGCAACTTTGATTACATGATTATGACAATGAACATGTAATATCTCACTATTAGCTACTGCTTTTGTTGGACTTGTATGTTGATGATGGATTGTTGGTTGTATATGTTGGATGATGGATGTTTATGTTGGATGATGGTTGCTGCGCTTTTGCTACACATATTTGTGATGTGATATTATATATATAGTGGGCCCCATATATATTTGCCTGTTATGTGCAATTATATGTAACAAGTTGTACAACGATGCTGCCATTTTTTTAAGAAAACAGGGGTAAAATCACAATTAACTCAGAAAAGTAAGGGTATTTTTGCAAGGGCAAAGTTGTCCTTGGCAAGCCCATTTAACCCCGTTAGCTGCTGTTAACAGAGTAGGGGTAGACTGAGTGTTCGTTTTTACAAAGCGAGGGTAAAAATGCAACATGGCGAAAAGCGAGGGTAAAATCACAATTGAGGTTCAAAGTAAGGGTAGAAACGCAATAGCCCCTTATGTTTAAATTCTGGATAGGACATTTGCATTCACAGTTGAGCTCTAACCTGTATGGAGTCATGACGCGGCATCAGTCAACAACACCTTGAGCACAAATACGACGGGTGCAGAGGCCTTCGCTGATGAGCGCCCGCCAGTGATAGGAAGGGACAGGATTGTCGGATCTCGACTTCGATTCCTCCGTCTTCGGAACCTTCGCCGGTGACGATCACCCGCCATGGTCAATGCATTCGTAAGCATCACTTCGAGCTGCCGTGGAGATGACAGGATTGTCGGATCTCGACTTCGATCCTTGGATCAAGTTTGCTGCCGTTGTTTCTCAAAGATTCAACTGTTCGGTGAGTCCAGCAGACCCCTTCTCGAAAGGATGTTTCCATCTGGTAATCAGTTTTGGGCGCTCTGCTATCAGACTTAACATAGATTCAGTTGGTTTGATAATTCAATCATGTTTTGGTGGAAAGGCTAAAGATTTCAATGTCATACATCTTTCAGGCCGAATGTTTAGCTTTTCTGTCTCCTGCAAGGAAGTTGGTTTTATGATATACAAAGTTAAGAATTTTTCCTGCAAATCCTTTTCTGCTTTCTTCCACTTGTGGGGTGGAGGAGGTCCAAATTGGAGAAGGGATTTTGAAATTTGGAAACTAGAACAAGAAGCAGAATGGACCTCTGTTGGTTCCAGCAAGAAAAAGAAAACTTATGCTGAGGCTGTTAGATCCAATCCCTTGCATTCTAATAAGAAAATTTTTCTTAGAAGGAATTATCCTGTTCATTCCAATTGTAGAAACTCTACTACAATTCCTAAGAAACCTGTTTTTGTTCGCTTGGAATTTCCTGATAATTACAATTTGAATTATGGTTTTCCTAGGCCTGTGGCCAACTTCTCTGCTCCCGAGAATAAACCCATGCGTGTTCGTCGCTGGGTCATCAAGTAGCCCTTTACTCAGGAGAAACCGCCAGTCTTAAAGGAGGCGGGATCTCTGGATATTTCAAACGGAAAATATTTGAATCATGCACCTGCTTCAAAATCTGGCTCGTCCCCTGGCCAACCCAGCCCATGAAGGAGGTGACTTGCTTCAGATGTTTAGGCCCAGGCCATTTGAAGAAAGATTGCAAAAATTCTGTCCGCTGCAAGGAATGCTTCAATTACGGCCATGTCTCACGGCTCTGTCTCTCCTCGAATCGCTCGCGACGGCGTTTTCGGGTGGTTTCCCGTTCAGAAGGCAAAGGGTCAGGTGCAGTGAATAAATACCCCAATCCCAGTGGACCTCTTGACCATCCGCCTCCCCCACTATCACTGTTCATCCTCCACAATCCGAAAACCCCAATCTCGCCCCAATGGCGAACTGGCCCTGTGATCCAACCCCTCATGTCCCCAAGGGCTATGTTGTGCAAGAACGTGTTGGTTCATCGCTGTTGCGCTACGAGGTCTTCGTGACGGGCTGCTACACCAAGTACAACGAGGACCTGGCGATCATGAGGATGCAGCCGCCGGTGCGCAAGGATGACTTCAGGGAAGTCAAGGCTGCGCTCGAGACCTTCTTCCATGATATTCATAAGGTTCGCACCTCCGAAATCCATCCATGTGCTCTAGGTGATGCTTATGTCCGGTTCCAGTGTTGCATGGATAGAGAAAGGTTCACTGGTCCAGTTTTCCGCTTTGGTCAGTATGAGATGTCTGTGCTTAGGCATGATGAGGGAGAAAATGCTCATAGTTATGATCTAGATAGGGAGGCATGGGTCATGTTGGTAGGCTTTCCTGAAGATCTCAAGAACTCTGCAGACATTGCTAAGGCTGTTTCCTGTTTTGGTATTATGATGCACTGGCATGAACCGGAGAACTTAGCTAGAGTTGTGGTCAAAGTTTATCTTAATAATGATGCAAAGCTTCCTGAGTCAGTGAAAGTCAATGCTGGGGTCCCTCCAAAAGGTAAATCTTGGACTGTGCCATGCTACATCCTGAAGAGACAGGTTGTTCCAGAACTGCAAGATGAGGAAGCCTTTGTCACAACAGGCCCTCTTCACCCCAGGCCACCTGAGTATCAGCGTTGGATGGGACCTGTTCCACCAGCTGGTTCTGATGCTACACCGGTTGGATATAACAATGTAAATGAGATGCAAGTTGAGGGTGCAGACACAGGCAATCGCTGGCAGCAACAGAGTGCCCCCTTGGGTGAGTTTCAGTCCTTGTCTCAGATACCTAACAAGTTTGTTGCAGCTGCAGTCATGGGTCCCACTATCCTCCCAGATGCTGTCCTAAACAAAACTTAGCTTGGTGACACCAGTGCTACTCACCCAAAGTCAGGCTCCAACCTTCTTGAATTAGCAGCTGCTACTGCTCCAAGAATGAAATCAGTAGTGGTGGGCCCATCTGCTGTTCATGACTCCATTGTCACTGTGGTACCCTCTCTGATTAAAAAGGTATCCAATTTTATTCCTCTCTTTCAATCTTGTTCTATATTCAGACACCTGTCATCTTTATATATCAGTCTAGACACAATTGTGCCACCATACTTTAATGACAGAGACCTCATTGTCCATATTGCATTTATCTCTTGTCCACAGCTTGGTGGAAATACTTTGGAGAAGCTTGCCCTGGAATACCTTGATGAAGAAGAGGAGGATCCAGAAATGGTGGTGGCCAATGTATCTGAAGAGGAGGATCAGGACATTGACATGGAGGAGAAAACTGACTCAGACCTGGAGATGCTACATGATGCACCTGATGTGTTCAAGACCCCCAAGAAAAAGAGAGTGGTTAAAGTCAAAGAGCAGATTGATGATGATTTCTTGTGGCGTAGCAAGAGAATCTCCCAGAAGCTTGGAGGATTCAAGAACACAGAAAGTGCCAAGATGTACATAGAGGCTGGTAATAAGAAGGTGAAGCCCAGTGGAAGCAAGAGCAAGAAGACCAAGAGCTCCAAGAAAGCCAAGAAAATGGAAGGAGAACCTAGCACTTATGAAGTGTTGGAACCAACCCCCCTTGCTGTCATCCCTCCCAAAGGAAAGGAAGTTGCCCCTTACCTGACCAAGAATGTTCTTGAAGGCATTGGAGAAGGGTTCCTGCAAATTCAGCCTATGGCTGTTTCTGCTGCTCTGCTGGAACAAGATGATCTTGATGAGTAAATCTGTCCAAGAAGCTGGTAGTGCACCTGTCCTTCAGAGGGTGCCTTTTGTTTACATCTTGGTAGTGTGCTCCCAAAACCAGTGCATGTACTGGTTAAATAAAATGATGTATTCTTGTATCAGGTGTTTTAGCACCAAGTGGAGCTTTTCTATGAACCTTTGGTACCAGTTGCTTAATCAAAGCTTTTATGTGTTTAACCTCTTGTGCTCTTATCACTTCAGTATCATCCTTTTCATACATCTTTTTGACATGTGCATGTTCAAACTGAAGCACACTTCTCCATCTTATGATCATGAGTACTAACAGTAACAATAACAGGTCTAATAAAATCCTCTTTTGGAACATTAGAGGTTTAAATTCACAAGAAAAGTGGGATGCCATAAGAAATAAAATCAGTGAAAGTGCCTGTCAGATTCTATGCCTACAAGAAACAAAAAGAGAATCCTTTGATGCTTTTTACATTAAAAAGTTCTGTCCTAGATCCATGGATCAGTTTGCCTTCTTTCCCTCTATTGGAGCATCTGGTGGCATCCTCACTGTCTGGAATGGAAGTCTGTTCAATGGTAGTGTTATTCAAGCCAATTCATATGCTGTCACTGTCAAACTCACCTCCAGACTAGACAATAAAAGCTTTTTCTTGAGCAATATCTATGGCCCCTCTCAATCAATACAGAAGCAGGCCTTTGCTACCTGGCTCATGAATTTAGACACAAGTGAATTTGATGACTGGATCTTGGGGGTGATTTCAATCTTTTCAGAAGTGTGGAAAATAGAAACAAACCTGGAGGTGACATTACTGAAATGAACTTGTTCAATGAAATCATCTCTGATCTCAACTTGGTGGAAGTTCCCTTTAGTGGCAGAAATTTCACTTGGTCCAATATGCAAGATGATCCCTTGCTAGTTAAGCTCGATTGGGTATTCACATCCTCAGAATGGACTCTTTCACACCCTGCGACTTTTGTTCAGCCTTTATCTAGGCCCATTTCAGATCACATTCCATATGTCTTGCATATTGAAACCTACATACCAAAGGCAAAAATGTTCAGATTTGAAATTTTTTGGGTGGATCACCCAGGTTTTATTGACACAGTAAAACTTCATTGGGAAAACACACCTTTTTTTGCCAATGCAGCAAAACATTTGCCAGGAAAGCTTAAAGAGGTCAGAAAGGGTCTGAGAAAATGGAGCAAAACTCTGTCAAATCTCAATAAGCTGATCTACAATTGCAATTGGGTACAGCTGTTTTTTGATGGACTTGAGGATCAAAGAAGTCTATCTAGGCTTGAATCTGCCTTCAAAAGATTGGTTAAACATCACCTTTTCAAGCTGCAAGAATCAAAAAAGGCTTACTGGAAGCAGAGAAACACAACAAGATGGGTTTTGCTAGGAGATGAAAACACACATTTTTTCCATTCTATGGCAACTCTGACACATAAGAAAAGTTTCATTGTGTCCATTACTGATGGAGAGGGCAACCAGATCACAGACCATGAACAGAAATCAAACTTGCTTTGGACAACATTCAAAGAAAGGATGGGAATCAGTGACTTCAATGGTATAAGCTACAATATAGCTTATCTGTTACAATCCAATGACCTTGAAGATCTCAACCCAGATTTCTCACAAGATGAAATAGACCTTGTCATCAGAGGTCTACCAAATAGCCATGCCCCAGGACCTGATGGATTCAATAGGCTGTTTATAAAGAAATGTTGGCCAATCATAAAAGAAGATTTCCTCAAACTCTTCAGGGATTTTTGTGCTCATAATGTCCACCTCAGAAGTATCAATTCTTCAGTCATTGCCTTGATTCCAAAAAAGGACAATCCTGAGAATGTCAATGATTTCAGGCCAATCTCATTACTAAATTACTCTTTGAAAGCCATAACAAAGATCCTTTCAGTCAGGTTGCAGAAAGTAATCCTTCAATTGGTGCATACTAACCAATATGGTTTTATAAAAGGAAGGACTATCCAAGACTATCTTGCCTGGTCATTTTAGTTCCTTCACATGTGTCATCATTCCAAGAAAGAGATAGTCATTTTAAAGCTAGATTTTGAAAAGGCTTTTGACAAATTGGAACACCAATTCATCCTTGAAGTACTTAAGCATAAAGGCTTTTCTGATAAATGGATTAATTGGATAGGAAATATCCTGAGTTCTGGTAGTTCCTCCATCCTGCTCAATGGCATTACTGGAAAGCCCTTCAACTGTTTGAGGGGTGTAAGGCAAGGTGATCCCCTATCACCCCTCCTTTTTGTATTGGTAGCTGAAAGCTCTATGTTTGGTGTTGGTAATTAGTGACAATGCCTAAGTACTAATCCTATGCCTAAGTTGTATATAGCATATGAGGATTAGTACATTCCAAGGTTGGTAGCAAGATGGACATGGTGATCATGATGGACACACTTGGATTTGGATGCAACCCTACGTGATCAAGGCAAAGATATATGCTTAAGGGTTGTATTTTAGTAACCAAGACACCTAGTGGGTGTGGTTACATTGTAGGATAGATAGCCATACTATAAAGAGGGGAATGACGCGGCTATTGGACTCCTAAGTGCCTCGAGATGTGCATTTCATAATCATATGCATTTGGATAGAACTAATAACGCCTCGAAAAATGATTGTGAAAATGCTAACACACTTGCACGTGATGATGATCACTTGGTGGTGTTAGCACATTTACGACGGCGGTGGTGTTTGAGCGGTAGAGAGGGTTTAGGGTCCTCTCTCCCTCCCGTCGAGCTTGCGAGGCGGGATCCAGGCGTTTTCGAGGAGTTGAAACGCCTACTTTCCTTTACGCCGATGTCGAGTTTTGGAGACGATGTCACGTGGTGTTTTACAAGCTAAAACATGTGCTAAAGTGTTACACATATTTAGTCTAGCTCATATGTGAAAGGGTGAATCAAACGGATCGAGCAAACGTCGCAAATTCGCCGAGATATGGGCGACAGACGCTGCTGCCCTGAGCGTCAGATGCTACTGTGCAGCGTCTGTCACCATACCCTAGCGCGCGCGAGGCGTCAGATGCAGGCACGGCCGAGCGACAGACGCGCTGCATCAGCATCTGTCGCTCGTGGATCAGCGGCTCGGTGGCGACAGACGCTGGCCAGCGTCTATCGGTCGAGCAGTGCATGTGTCTGTCGGTTTTTCGCCATGACGAGCTCTCTGTGGTGTGTCTGTCGGTCACGACAGACGTTGACCTAAATGCGTCGGACACGTCTGGTGCTTGAGGCACGAAAACGCTGAGTTTCAAACGGTCGAGACACGTGGCACACGTACGTGCGACAGACGCTGGGTAGCGTGTCTGTCAGGTGAGCGACAGACGCGTCTGTCGCGTTTGCTAGGAGCGACAGACGCTGGGCAGCACATCTGTCGTGTGCGTCTGCACCCCTTCTAGCTCCTAACGGCTCTATTTGTTTGGGGTGCTTATAAATACTTGTTGACCGGCTCTTGGCTCACACTCTTGCACTCTTTGACATACTTGTGAGCACTTTGAGCTAAGCAACTCCCCTCTCACTCATCCCTCTTGCTTCTTTGCATATTCGAAGTGAGATTGAGTGATCCAAGTGCATTTGCATTGTGAGATTGAATCTAGTTGGCACTTGGTGGTTGATTTGCTGCGGGATTCTTGTTTCTCTTGGTGGTTGCCGCCACCTAAACGGCTTAGAGCAGCTTGGAGGCGTTGGTAAGAGTTGGTGATTGTTCTTGGCCACCTCTGGTGATTTGAGGGGTTTGTGCCTACCTCGGCGAAGCACCAAAGGCAACGTTAGTGGATTGCTCATGTCATTGCAACCTCTTGCCATTTGGTAGGTTCTTGTGGTGCCTTTTGAGAGGCTCGGTGTGTGACCAATTAGCCACCGAACCACGTGGAGAGGGACACAATGGAGACTAGCGTGCCGGCAAGCACGTGAACCTCAGGATAAATCTTTGTGTTATTATTCTTATTGTGATTAATTTATCCCAATGGTTGTGTATTGTGGAATTCATCTCTTGATCATATTGATTGGTTGGCTCAATACTTCACCCCTCGGTGATACCCTCCTAACTCTCTCTTGTATTAATTTCTTAGTTACCTTGCTAGCTTGTTAGTGTAGCTCTTAGCTTATGTAGCTAGTTAGCTTTAGTTGTAGCTAAGTTGTGCGGTTGAGTAGAATTGTGAATTGGATAGGTGGCTTGCAAACACCCCGTAGGCTAAGCAAAACTCGCATCTCGCTATTTGTTATATTGATAAACTTGTTTAGCTCACTTTGTAGAAAATTTTAATAGGCTATTCACCCCCCTCTAGCCATCAAGACCTTTCAAGTGGTATCGGAGCCGTGGTCACCGTTTGCAAGGCTTAATAACCTCGGTGCAAGATGGCTCAAGTTATATTCAATCATGTTAATGGCAAGCCTCCATTCTTTGATAGCGTCTCTTCCTTTGATCATTGGAAAAGGAAGATGAAGCAATATCTAGGCAATATATATGAGAAAGTTTGGGATGTGACTAAAGAAGGATACATCATTCTTGATGAGGAAAATCTCACTCCCAATGACCGCATCAACAAATAATGCAACACGACAGCATTTGACACAATCTACCGTACCATTGATGACAAAGTATTTGAGCAAATCAAAGATCTTGAAAAGGCAAATAAGCTTTGGATAAGGCTTGAAGAAACATATGAAGGCACTTCAACGGTAAAAAGTGCCAAACTATATATGCTCAAGGACAAGTTCTCCATTTTCAAGATGAAAGATGATGAATCCATCCCAGAGATGTTCTATAGGCTCTAAGTCATTGTCAATGATCTCAAGGGGCTTGGAGAGAAGGTTGAGGACAAGGACTTCTCACACAAGTTCTTGATGTGATTACCCAAGAAGTTTGCCACCTTGAGAAGAATAATCTTTAGAGAGGGATTGGACAAGGTCAAACCAACTGATGTGTTTGGGGATATAATGACCGATGCCCAATACAATGATGAAGATGAGGTAGAAGAGAAGAAGGAGACCAAGGTCAAGCAAGAGAAGCCCATTGCATTCAAGGCTTCATCTTCTAAGGGCAAGAGCAAGGTGGAGAGCGATGATGATGATCCATTCGATGATGAGACCATGGCCCTCCTAGTGCACAAGATGGGGAGGTTCATGAAGAAGAAAGGATATGGGGCAAGGAAGAGGAGAGACACTATGAAGACAAAGATACTTTGCTACAATTGCAATAGCCCCGATCACATAGTGGCGGATTGCCCCCTATTGAGATAAGAGATTTCATGATAGGGACTTGAAGCTCAAGAAAAACAAGAAGGATAAGAAAGAGAAGGAGAAGAAAGCAAAGAAGAGCTTCACATTCAACAACAAGAAGAAGGGTGGTGGTTATGTGGTCACTTGGGATAATGACAACTCCGATAGTGATGATGATGCAAGCTCTAGTGATGATGAGATGACCACTCGGCGAGCCATTGCAAGCATCGTCCTCTCCAACAAGCCATCCATCTTTGACACTACATCGACATGCCTTATGGCCAAGCCTACCAAGGTAAAATATGATGATAGTGATGATGATTCTTGTGCTAGTGATGGTTATAGGAAGAGGACTACTCCAAGGATGATCTATTAGGCATAATAGATCAAATGAGCAAGGGCTACAAGAGGACAACCAAGAAGTGTAAAATCTTGGAGCAAGAGCTCATTGCCAAGAGCAATAAAAATGATGCCTTGATGGAGGAGCTTGTTACTCTCAAAAAGAGTAAGGAGTATAAAGGAATTGAACAAGAGCTCAAAACTCTTAGAAAATCCTTTGATGAGCTAGAGGCCTCTTGTGAGTGTCTAAAGGAAGACCACGAGGACCTTGAAGTTGCTCACACTAGGCTTAAGGAAGCCCACTCCACTCTACTTGAGCTCATCAAGGAAAAGGACCTCAAGTTGGAGAAATTCATGAAGGAAGCTAAGGAGGAGCAATTGATTGTCACTTGTGATATTGGACTAACATGTGATATTATTGATGATTCTTTATTTGTTGGTCCTACTAATGCTTCATGTAGCTCATCATCATCCACCATAACCAACTCTACCTCTACTACTAGTGATTCATCACTTATGGTTAAGAATGAGACTCTCAAGAGAGAGGTGGATGATCTCACTCGCGCATTAGGCAATGCCTATGGTGGGGATGCCCGCTTACTAAAATGCTTGGGTAGCCAAAAGTTCTCTCTTAACAAAGAGCATTTGGGCTATACTCCCAAGAAAGGCAAGGCGGCCTTTGCTACTCTAAAGACTCGCTTTGTGAAGAGCAATGGTCGTTATTGCAATAGATACAAGCAAGTTGGACATCTAGAGATTAATTGTAATAAAATGAACAAGAATAACAACAAGTTTCATGCTAAAATGGATTGCATTCCTTTTGATTCTTGTTATGTTCTTACCAAGGGTGAGAAGGGTGTGCAAGCTAAGTTTGTTGGTACACCAATTGTGGGTCCAAAGAAGAAGGTCATTTGGGTACCAAAGAGCTTAGTGACTAACCTTCAAGGACCCAAACAAGTATGGGTACCTAAGAAACATTAATTTGTTTTGTAGGTCAATTACAAAGCCAGAGGAAGGCATTGGGTGCTTGATAGTGGGTGCTCTCAACATATGATTGATGATTCAAGAATGTTCAACTCCCTCAAATCAAATGATAGTGGCATTGAAAACATCACATTTGTTGACAATAGCAAGGGTGATGTGAAGGCTCTTGGAAGGATTGCAATCTCTAATGATCATAGCATCTCTAATGTGCTACTAGTTGAAAAGCTCAATTTCAACTTGTTGTCGGTTGCTCAACTATGTGATCTAGGCTTCAAGTGCATCTTTGGTGTTGATGATGTGGAGATAGTTAGTGTTGATGGCTCCAACTTGATCTTCAAAGGCTTTAGATATGAGAATCTATACTTGGTTGATTTCAATGCTAGTGACACTCAACTTTCAACATGCTTGCTCACCAAATCAAGTATGGGTTGGTTATGGCATAGAAGACTTGGTTATGTTGGCATGAAGCAATTGAACAAATTAGTAAAGCATGACTTAGTTAGAGGCTTGAAGGATGTCACATTTGAGAAAGATAAGTTATGTAGTGCATATCAAGCCAGAAAGCAAGTGGGCAACACTCATCCATTGAAAAGCATCATGAGTACTTCCAAGGCATTTGAGTTGTTGCACAGGGATCTATTTGGGCCAACTACATACACAAGCATTGGTGGCAACAAGTATGGCTTTGTGATTGTGGATGATTTCACTAGATACACATGGGTATTCTTTCTTGTGGACAAGAGTGATGTATTTGACACATTTAAGAAGTTCATCAAGAAAGTACAAAATGAGTTTGAAACCACAATCAAGAAAGTGAGAAATGACAATGGAAGTGAGTTTAGAAACACAAGAGTTGATGAGCTATATGATGAGCTTGGAATCAAGCATCAATTTTTGGCCAAGTATACACCTCAATCTAATGGCCTAGTTGAGAGGAAGAATAGAACCTTAATTGATATGACAAGATCAATGTTGAATGAGTATAATGCGAGTCATTCATTTTGGGCCGAAGCAATCAACACGGCTTGCTTCTATAGCAACCGCCTCTATTGCCACAAGTTCTTAGAGAAAACACCATATGAGATCTTGAATGGAAGAAAGCCCAACATTGCATACTTTCGGGTATTTGGTTGCAAATGCTACATCTTGAAGAAGGGCACTAGATTGAGCAAGTTTGAGAAGAAGTGTGATGAAGGCTTTCTACTTGGCTACTCAACTTCAAGCAAAGATTATAGAGTTTGGAATTTGGCTAGTGGACAACTTGAAGAAGTACATGATGTTGAGTTTGATGAAACAAATAGCTCTCAAGATGAAGAAGAAAACTTGGATGATATGAGAGGAACCCAATTGAGTAATGCTATGAAAGAGATGGACATTGGTGACATTAGACCAAAGCAAGTAAGTGATGTGGATGATGACAAAGACCAAGTGCTCCAAAGTCCAATTACACAAGCTAGTGGTTCTCTAATGCAAAATCAAGCTAGTACATCATCTCAAGTGCAACAAAAATAATAAATGGCTAGTTCATCATCTCCAACTCATGATCAACATCAACATCCAAGCAATCAAGTGCAAGTGCTTCAACCAACCAACATTGCTAGAGACCATCCATTGGATTCCATTATTGGTGACATACAAAGGGGAGTTCAAACTAGATCAAGATTGACATCATTTTGTGCTCACTCTTCTTTTGTGTCAATGGAAGAACCCAAGGACATTGATAAAGCATTGAGAGATCCAGATTGGGTAAATGCAATGCATGAAGAGCTCAATAACTTTAAGAGAAATAAAGTATGGGAACTAGTTGAGAGACCTAGTGATCACAATGTCATTGGAACAAAATAGGTCTTTCGCAACAAGCAAGATCAAGATGGAATAGTAGTAAGGAACAAAGCAAGACTAGTGGCTCAAGGTTACACACAAATAGAGGGTCTTGACTTTGGTGAAACATATGCCCTAGTTGCAAGATTGGAAGCAATTAGGATCTTACTTGCCTATGCTTATGCTCACAATATCAAGCTACATCAAATGGATGTGAAGAGTGCATTTCTAAATGGGTACATCCAAGAGGAAGTGTATGTGGAGCAACCTCCCGATTTTGAAGATGGCAAGAAACCCAACCATATATACAAGTTGAGGAAGGCCTTGTATGGATTGAAGCAAGCACCTAGAGCATGGTATGAAAGATTAAGAGATTTCTTGCTATCCAAAGGATTTGTCATGGGCAAAGTGGATACTACTCTTTTCACCAAGAAAATTGGCAAAGACTTGTTTGTGTTGCAAATATATGTTGATGATATCATATTCGGTTCAACCAATCAAGAGTATTGTGATGAGTTTGGGAAAATGATGGCAAAGGAATTTGAAATGTCAATGATTGGTGAACTTAGTTTCTTTTTTGGACTTCAAATCAAACAAATGAAGGAAGAAATATTTATGAGTCAAACCAAATACATAAAGGATATGCTAAAGAAGTTTGGCATGGAAGATGCAAAAGGAATCACTACTCCAATGAGCCCTAGTGGAAGCTTGGATAATGACAAGAGTGGCAACATGGTGGATCAAAATCTATATAGATCAATAATTGGTAGCCTACTCTATGTGACGGCATCAAGGCCCGATGTGATGTTTAGTGTATGCATGTGTGCAAGATTTCAAGCCTCACCAAGAGAAAGTCATTTGAAGGCAACAAAGAGAATATTAAGGTACTTAAAGCATACACAAGATGTTAGATTATGGTATCCCAAAGGTTCAAGCTTTGAGCTAGTTGGATATTCAGATTCTGACTATGCCGGTGACAAAGTTGAGAGAAAGAGCACCTCCGGGACTTGTCAATTGTTGGGAAGATCACTTGTCTCATGGTCATCCAAGAAGCAAAATAGTATCGCACTCTCTACCGCCGAGGCCGAATACATCGCCGCGGGTAGTTATTGTGCACAAATCTTGTGGATGAAAGCAACATTGAAGGATTTTGGAATCAATTTCAAGAATGTGTAATTGCTATGTGACAAGTGCCGTGAAGCTAACCAACAATCCGGTTCAACATCAAAGAATTAAGCATATTGATGTTCGCCATCACTTCATTAGAGATCATCAATAAAAGGGTGACATTGCAATTGAGAATGTGGGCACCGAAGATCAATTAGCCGATCTATTCACCAAGCCACTTGATGAGAAGAGATTTCACAAGCTAAAGAATGAGTTGAACATACTTAACTTCTCCAACATGAGTTGATGCACCCCAATGTTATGACATGCCTCTCCTTCGAGCCCCAAGGTACAATTGATTGACATGTCATACATTCTATGCTAAGGACTCGTTTAGTGCATCTAGTCATAATTTACATGTTCTAGGCTCATTCATGAAAATCAAATGAATTTGAAGGTTATATGGTGCCACTATTGTTTCTTTGCTATGTATGATCTAGTGGTAGCATATAAATTGTTTAAGTAGCTTGTGATCCTAAGTATTTAATCTAGATCACTTGTCTAAATATTTGCTTCAACATGGTGCATGATAACCCTTCTAGTGAGGTGTGAAGAAGCTTGTCCTTGGATCAAACCGAAGCATTTTATTCATGCAAGCAATCTAGGTTGAATCACAAACTTGATCCTCACCCCATAACATGACATAATAATTTATCTAAAATTGGTCCCTTGTAGTCATTAGTGCCAAACGGGGAGAAAATGTTGTTCACAAAGATAGATTCTAAAGGGAAAGAAAACCTAAAGGGGAGAATTGATAAAAGAAGGGGATCAACTAAAATTTTGAGCACACAAGTAGGGGGAGCAAGCTCTTAAACATAAATGTTGCATTTCTTTGTGCAATTCATATGTACGATGCATTGTTATGCATTTCTTTTTCTCCGATACATTGCTTGTGTGGTGACTTGCTAGTATAATTTGAATGATGAATTGAAGTACTAGCATGTATAGGAAGTAGCTAGATACTCGTGCTTTATGTTTTCCAAGTGGTACTAGAACCTTGCTTCTAGTGTTGATCTCACGGGGTTTCTAGTGTTACTTGTATGTTTTCATGTGGTATCAAGCTACACATGGTGCTAAGATGGTGCTTAACGCTACTCCGATGGTATCACGCTTCAAAAGTCTATAATCTCAAACACTTAGCACCTATTGGTAGACAATGCTCCTAATCTTTCCTATCTAACATGTATGCTTCCAAAATCCAAACATATAGCATACATGTAGGGGGAGCCATTGCTATCAATTTGAATTCATGATCACATGTCCATAATTCTTACACATGGTAATATACTTGGACAATGTGACATGGGTTCAATCAAAATCTTATCATAATATCTTTATGAAAGGGTTGTCACCAATTACAACCAAGGGGGAGATTGAAAGCTCTACGTTTGGTGTTGGTAATTAGTGACAATGTCTAAGTACTAATCCTATGCCTAAGTTGTATATAGCATATAAGGATTAGTACATTCCAAGGTTGGTGGCAAGATGGACATGGTGATCATGATGGCCACACTTGGATTTGGATGCAACCCTACGTGATCAAGGCAAAGGTATATGCTTAAGGGTTGTGTTTTAGTAACCAAGGCACCTAGTGGGTGTGGTTACATTGTAGGATAGATAGCTGTACTATAAAGAGGGGAATGACGTGGCTATTGGACTCCTAAGTGCCTCTAGATGTGCATTTCATAATCATATGCATTTGGATAGAACTAATAACGCCTCAAAAAATAATTGTGAAAATGCTAACACACTTGCACGTGACGATGATCGCTTGGTGGTGTTAGCACATTTACGACGGCGGTGGTGTTTGAGCGGTAGAGAGGGTTTGGTGTCCTCTCTCCCTCCCACCGAGCTTGCGAGGCGGGATCCAGGCATTTTCGAGGAGTTGAAACACCTACTTTCCTTTACGCCGATGTCGAGTTTTGGAGGCGATGTCACGTGGTGTTTCATGAGCGAAAACATATGCTAAAGTGTTACACATATTTAGTCTAGCTCATATGTGAAAGGGTGAATCAAACGGATCGAGCAAACGTCACAAATTCGTCGAGATATGGGCGACAGACGCTGCTGCCCTGAGCGTCAGACGCTACTGTGCAGCGTCTGTCACCATACCCTAGCGCGCGAGGCGTCAGACGCGAGCACGGCCGAGCGACAGACGCGCTGCATCAGCATCTGTCGCTCGTGGATCAGCGGCTCGGTGGCGACAAACGCTGGCTAGCGTCTGTCGGTCGAGCAACGCACGCGTCTGTCAGTTTTTTGCCGTGACGAGCTCTCTGTGGTGTGTCTGTCGGTCGCGACTGACGCTGACCTAAATGCGTCGGATGCGTCTGGTGCTTGAGGCGCGAAAACGGTGAGTTTCAAATGGTCGAGACACGTGGCACACGTACGTGCGACAGACACTGGGCAGCGTGTCTGTCGGGTGAGCGACAGACGCGTCTATCGCGTTCACTAGGAGCGACAGACGCTGGGCAGCGCATCTGTCGTGTGCGTCTGCACCCCTTCTAGCTCCTAACGGCTCTATTTGTTTGGGGTGCTTATAAATACTTGTTGGTCGGCTCTCGGCTCACACTCTTGCACTCTTTGACATACTTGTGAGCACTTTGAGCTAAGCAACTCCCCTCCCACTCATCTCTTTTGCTTCTTTGCATATTCGAAGTGAGATTGAGTGATCCAAGTGCATTTGCATTGTGAGATTGCATCTAGTTGGCACTTGGTGGTTGATTTGCTGTGGGATTCTTGTTTCTCTTGGTGGTTGCCGCCACCTAGACGGCTTGGAGCAGCTTGGAGGTGTTGGCAAGAGTTGGTGATTGTTCTTGGCCACCTCCGGTGATTGTGAGGGGTTTGTGCCTACCTCGGCGAAGCGCCAAAGGCAACGTTAGTGGATTGCTCGTGTTATTGCAACCTCTTGCCATATGGTAGGTTCTTGTGGTGCCTTTTGAGAGGCTCGGTGTGTGACCGATTAGCCACCGAACCACATGGTGAAGAGGGACACAACGAGGACTAGCGTGCCGGCAAGCACGTGAACCTCGGGATAAATCTTCGTGTCATCATTCTTATTATGATTAATCTATCCCGGTGGTTGTGTATCGTGGAATTCATCTCTTGATCATATTGATTGGTTGGCTCAATACTTCACCCCTCGGTGATACCCTCCTAACTCTCTCTTGTATTAATTTCTTAGTTACCTTGCTAGCTTGTTAGTGTAGCTCTTAGATTGTGTAGCTAGTTAGCTTTAGTTGTAGCTAAGTTGTGCGGTTTGACTTGTGCGGTTGAGTGTAAATATACTAGAATTGTGAATTGGATAGGTAGCTTGCAAACACCCCGTAGGCTAAGCAAAACTCGCATCTCGCTATTTGTTATATTGATAAACTTGTTTAGCTCACTTTGTAGGAAATTTTAATAGGCTATTCACCCCTCCTCTAACCATCAAGACCTTTCAGCAGCAGATTTGTTACAAACCATCATAAATAGGGCATGGCAGGCTGGTGTTCTTAAACATCCCCTATCAGATAATTTCCAAGATGATTATCCTATTGTGCAGTATGCTGATGACACCCTTCTCATTCTACCTGCTGATGCCAGAGTGTTGTTCAATCTGAAGGGGCTTCTAAGAACCGTTTCTGACTCATCCGACTTACATGTAAATTTTGGCAATCTTTCCTTGTACCCATCAATGTGAACAGTGAAAGGACCTCTCTTCTAGCAAATACCTTTGGATGTCAGGTGGGGGAAATGCCATTTACCTATCTTGGATTACCTCTTGGCACCACCAAACCCTACATTAGTGAGTTTGACCCCATGCTGAACAGAATAGAAAAGAGACTCTCTGGAATCAGTAAATTCTTATCTTATAATGGAAGACTCATCCTGGTCAACTCAATATTCTTAGCTCTCCCAACCTTCTACATGTGCACCTTGAAATTGCCACCACAAGTAGTAAAACAAATTGACATTTGTAGAAAACATTGCTTGTGGAACAAAGGAGACATCAATAGAAAAGGAAAATGCCTAGTTGCCTGGGAAACTGCTTGCAAACCAAAGGATCAAGGTGGACTAGGAATTATTGATATTCAAAGTCAAAATGATGCATTGTTAATGAAATATCTAGACAAATTCTATAACAGTGAAGACATCCCTTGGGTCAACTTAACTTGGAGTAGGCTTTATTCCAATGAACAGACGCCACCACATGCAAGAAGCCCAGTTGGTTCCTTCTAGTGGAAGGACATCTTGAAACTCTTTCCAAAATTTCAGAGCTTCGCCATCTGCAAACCAAACAGAGGTAACACAACTCTCTTCTGGGCAGACATATGGGTGGACCAAAGTATGAAGGACAGGTTTCCTCAGCTTTTTTCCTTCACTAGAAAACCTAAATGTTCCATCAGGTTCTTTCTTTGTCAGCAGATGGACAGGCTTTTCAGTCCACTGCCCTTGCCTCAGCTTGCTTCTCTACAGTTAGAGGTGATTCAGAACATTCTTCAGAACCAACCATGGGATGAAACACTGCATGACAATTGGAACTACTCTTGGGGATCATCTGAATATACAAGCAAGAAAGCTTATTCTATTCTCATTGGCACTTCTCAGGCATCACCACTCTTCAAATGGTTATGTAAATCAAGCAACCTGGGAAATCATAAGTTCTTTTTCTGGTTACTATTGAGGGACAGATTAAATACAAGGAATCTCTTAAGAAGAAAAAACATGTTCCTGGAGGATTATACATGTGTTCTTTGAAATCTGGGATGTGAGGAAACTTGCTTCCATCTTTTCTTTGAATGCAGGTTCAGCAAAGACTGTTGGGACTCAATTCCGATCAATTGGAATCTGAACTTAGGTCCCCTGGATATGATCATACAAGCCAGAGCAGAGTTCAACAGTATCATCTTCAGAGAAATATTCATCACGGCTTGTTGGATCATTTGGAACACAAGAAACAGAATCATTTTCGATAATGGCCAGAAATGCTTACAAAATTGGAAAAGGGAGTTTAAGGCTGAGCTTGGATTGGTTTGTACCAAAGCCAAGACTGAAAAATCAGTGTTACTAAAAGAATGGAGAGAGTCCTTCTTGTAACTTGCATTTTTTCCTTTTGGGCCTAGATGCCTTGTAATTTTTGTTGTACATAAACCTTCTTTCATTTAATTGAAAAACAAAAAAAAGGTAGGGAGCTTCGCTACCGTTTCGGTAAAAAAAACACCTTGAGCACACCGAAACACTTCATTGGCCTGACTACTTGTCATCGTTTGGTAGCCTGGGCATAGGACAGGGCGACCAAGAGAGCATATTATTTTACGTGCAGCTTGGTACACATCCATGATCCATGCAACATCTCTACGTGGTTTAATTGTTGATGACGGAGACCCGGATCGATGAGCTTGTCATACTCAGAGTTCCCTGCATCCACCTGCTAGCTGATGGAGGACGGGTATGTTCAACTGCTGAATGCGTTTCTCCGTCAGCTCGTCGATGATCTGGAACAGAATATAGAATATCAAACAACAAACAGATTGCAAACTAAACAGGAGATCGGGCATCTAACGCTAGATGAACTGCAACTTCTGCATGGTTTGGCCCCATGAAACGGACGCCATCGCTCGGGCGCCGCCAGCGGCCGGGCCAGGGTTTGGTTCTGACTTCTGAGTGTCTGCGCCTGTTGGGTGGTGAATCTCGCTCAGGTGCAGGACGCCCACGAGGAGGGGCACGCTGTTGCGGTGGCGTTTGGACGGGGTTATTTGGGTATTGGTACGGTGTGTGATTTAGATCCATGCATATATCACGAGGTGCTCCCATAATAAAGGAATCAGATCGTTTTTTTTAGAACACAGATCATTTTTATTTATGATGACGTGTTTATATTATTTTATTAGATTTTTGCAACCGCATAGGTGGGCGTGTAATTTTTATAATGACAGTTATGGGTAATTTTTCAAAAAACAAAATAGATCTAATGGCTATCGTTGTTAGAGTCTACATGATTGATGGCCAGATGTTTCTGATTATTGTGAGAATTTCTTCGATTTATCTTTTTTATAGCGCGTCTTGTGAGAATTAACGTGAAGGCTCCATTAGGGCCTCCAATTAGTAATAGTAAGATTGGATAATAAGGAAAAAAATAGTCCCTAGTTGTACTGTAGATTTACGGTGTGCTTGCGCATCTGGATCTGTGCTATATTGCAGAATTGAAAAATAAGAATGCCATGGAACAGGCTGGGAGCCTAGGAGCAAAGTCATCAATCAGGTTGCACCTACTCTGATGGAATATTTTATCTTGTGCATGTTCAATCGAAAGAGAAACAGCAGCTTGTTGGCAAAGAGGCAGGTTCCAGGGTTCAGAAAAAAATGGGCTGTTCTTATGGAATAGCCGTGGGCATTTGTTACGAATTCATGACATATATCTATGCTCAGTTATCCAACGAATAATATTTCTAACTACCAGTCTTGAATTTGTACAATATAATTTCATTCATTGGGTGATTAGGCACACACATAGACATAGTGATCCACACCCCACCACCCCCCCCCCCCACGCGCGAAAACTGCTCCAATTAAATTAATACTGTTTCGATTCCAATTAGTATGAAAGTGCTATTCTATAAGCGGTGTGCACATGCATGCACATTAGTTATCATAAACAAAAATGTCAGTTGTCTTGTTTGACTTCCAATTTTACTTTTTTTTAATTACGTCTGTTCGTAGTTATTACATTATTATGCATCTGATTGATTGCATGTGGTACCCCTCGTCTTCTTCATCAACCCTCTAGCCTCACAGCAATCACATCGCTTGAACCTTCAACGCACGCGACGCGACCATCTGGTGGACCTCCATTATCTCCAGGTTAGTGACATTGATCCCGCTGCTTAAGTCTGAAGATGGTACCAGCAAATTGTACCAGTGCAATTGCTCGCCAGTTACCACTCTTCTGTGCTTAATTCCTTCCAAATCTGGAGCAGTTAAACTTGTGTGACCTCTGCAAGCAAGTAGAATCTTTTACGTAATCTATCACAAAATTAACTTCTCCACCATAAGCTTACAGCTAATGTCCATGGTTGCAAAAGATGCAGGGATTGATCCGATCATAGACGCCAACCGGAACGGCCTAACGGAGAAGAGCAAACTGCTGGTAAGGAAATGTTTAGCACTGCTGAACTCGCGCCGAAGAAGATAAACATATATCCTTCCTCCAGTTCAGGGACGGATCTAGTCTACAATGCTAGGAGCTTATATTACTTCTTCCTCTCTCTTGTTTTCCTTTCTTTTTCCTTCCTCCTCCACAAAATAGAGGAGATTGAGAAGATTTTATCTCTCTCAATCATCAATCCTCCTCAATCACCTCGGTTTGAGGATAACCGAACAAGCCCCGTAGGAGATTATAGGAGCCTCCTGTCTCCCTGCTACTACATCCGCCCTGCTCCAGTCTACTGTGTAGCTTTTCAACGTTTTTAAATCAACAGAGGCAATTTCAACCCCCTCTCGGCATGATCTGCAATCTCGGCCAATTTTTTTAGATGAAATCTCGGCAAAATTGTAGGATGTATGATTTGTTTAGATCATTTTTATTGAGGGAACAGGAGAGACGAGGCCCTACTGAAAAACAAACAGGGCACAGAAGTGCAAAACAAGGTCAGGAGAAAAAAAAAACAGAGGCAAAAAAACGCCTTTTTGCCCTAAGAATAACTAGAGCAAACACGGACTTGAAGATAAACTTGTAGCGAGTGAGTGCTTCGCCTTTGAAGATGAAATTGTTTCTGACCGACCAAATGCTCCAACATAATAATAAAATGTGCAATAAAATGTTAAGCTCCACAATAAGCCGAGAGCTGAACCTTGAGGCTTTCCAAAACTTCAACGGATGAGGATTCCTTAGGCAAACACAACTTGTGCAGATTATTGATTTAGTACTCGTTGCCTCTCTGTAGAAGCTAAAGCCAAATCTTCAGATGTCACCAAACGCACCAAATGATCTGTTCCTACATAGTCCCCTTCTTTCTAACAAACATTTAGCTCCTTGTTAATTATGAAATACGAAGCATGCTTTCTCTTAATGCAGAACGACTCTTGTGTGGAGTGGAGAGATAACATGGATGACATGGAGGCAATGAATATGCCACTTGGATTGCTGAAAAGAATTACAGACAACTTCTCTGATCGGCGGATTATCGGCAAAGGCACATTAGGAGTGGTTTACAAGGTATGTTTTAGATACAATCTACGCTTGCTATGCCTCCACTCCTTGTTCTGTGGAATAAACATGTATGCCACTTGGATTTCTGAAAAGAATTACTGACAGATATATTTGTTTCTTCTGAATCCATTTTCAAAGCTTATTGCCTGAAATGGGAAAAACATGATTTCAATACTAACATGAGATGAGATGTCCACTAGGGAGATGATGGATAAGGGCACGAAATTGCTGTGAAGCTGTTTAATTCCACGCACAAAATTGATGAGCAATTTGACAGAGACTGTAAAAATCTTGCTACGTTCAAACATCAAAACATTGTCAAGTTAGTGGGCTTCTGCAATGAAACAGATAAAGTAACTGTAGAGTCTAATGGAAAATTTATTTTGGACGGAAATATGCACAAGGCACTCTGTTATGAATATTTATGCAATGGGCCCCTACAGAAGTATATTTCTGGTAATGTTCCTTTCCCAAGTTATTATTTACTAGTATCAACAAATTATTATGACACATTTCAAGTACACACTCTGTTTTCCATTGCGATTTTTCCTGACGGCCAGAAACCGTCAGGAAATCCTGGAAAACCGTCAGGAATTGTGTTCCTGTCGGGCAGCCGCAGGAAACAGCCGACAAGAACAAGTCGACAGGAAAAATGGGTTATTCCTGACGGCGATCCGACAAGAATGTTTTCCTGACGGCAGTTCCTGACGGCTGACGTGTGCCTGCGTGCAGGCTCATTCCTGATTGTTGGCCGTCAGGATTAACCGTCAGGAAAGAAATAATCTTATATATGTAGGCTTGTATGCATCAGATTCAGTCCATATGATAGTTCATGTAATATTCAGTCCATATGACAGTTCACGTACTTCATATACATACATATTGGGCTGTTGCACTGAATAATTAAATGGATGGCTACTTGATATACATCTTTTCAATGTAAATGACTCAGCTAAATAATTGGAGTATGTTTGGTACCTGCAACATTTTTTTTTAGAGAAAGGGGTCGCTACTCCCCTGGCCTTTAAGAAGGCTTAAATCGCGCGGGGCCGCGGGTTCAAACCCGGGCGGCCGGCCTCACACTTGGAGTGCTTGACCAAACGAGCTAACACTCGTTCCCTAGTACCTGCAACTTGAGTAGATGACAAGGTTTATTGGATCAGATGGTAGCCAAAGTTGTAAAAGCAGAAGTATAGCAGAGGATACACACACACACACAATTACACGGATGTAAAGATAAGTTTACACAGAACATACCCACAGTTTTTGTGGGTTTTCCATTACTTGTACACAAAACTAACTTCATCTAGAGTTCTTGATTAATGCATATACTCTGTGTCCATAGCTTTCGCGTTGTTCATAAGCGCAGAGTTCATAGTTTTCAAAGGCTAAACAAAAAGATACAATACATGATTACTAAGAACACTGCATGGTGGAGAAGCTTTCAGTCTAAGTTTTTTTCACTAGTCTTATGTGATAAAAGTAGAATTACAATGAGAAAAACAAGATTACCGAATCAAAATTACGGACGAGCGGATGTCACCGTTCCTTCGGTTACACACCTTTGAGTCCACCAGCCAAACCTTCTTGCGGCACTCTTCAATTGGAGCCTTCGTCTATAAATAGACCCGACCAGTACATGTAATAGTAAGAACATGGACAAATCAAACCTACCACACATTCAGACACTAAAATCTCAAGGGCAATGAGTTCTGCAATACCAGTTCCAGCCTGAAATCAAATACATTATCAGAATGACAGAATCTTATTGATGGGTCTACTTTCCTTAATAAAATAGAATCTTACTAATGGTCACAATCTCAATTCAAAAGATACTAGTACAGTATGCTTCGACAGTTGGGTGACAAAGAAATAACAGTTCACAAGGAGATGTTTTAACTAACCTCCCCAGCACCAAGGAACAAATAAGTCTGCTCTGCCAGGGTCCCACCAACCATCTTGAGTGCTGCTAACAAACCTGCAAGGATCACTGATGATGTGCCTGCAAACATTCATATTTCCATATTGGTACCAATCCCAAAAGGCAATAAACTGAAGGATTATGATCTCAATTAATTAAGGTTGCCCCCTGGTATCAGTAAAAATAAAAATACCATGGTGGTTCCATTTACCTGGATATCATCATTGAAAACAAGATGCCTCTTGCTATATTTTTCAAGCAAATCAAAGGCATTATGATTGGCAAAGTCCTCGAACTGTACAAAATTTACAGTGTTACAATTTGGGATAAAGAGTAAAATTGGTCCGGCATAGCACAAGTACAATATTGAGTCTAGCTAACCTGAATGAGGACTTTCTCACCGTAGATTTGCTTAACAGCAGGCATGAACTCTTCCATATGCTTTTCAATACTGAATCTGAATGAATCAACATGATAAAGTATATTATATATGTAGGTACTGTCATCTGGAAACAACAACACTCTATTTACAGGAGAAATTCTTAGAAATTGAAAATAAGTACCATTTGACTAAGATTGAGCTAGCTCTTGAGTGCTATTTACATCTTCCAAGTGGTATGCTCCCTTTGTTTAGCAGGCCACACCGTATCTAAGCACATATACTTTTCCACCATATCTAAGTCAAAGATGCTCAGTTAAAGAGAGAAACTTTGTAAAGCAATATACAACTGTACTGGGTAGTAACAAAGTTAAGTTTTTGGGATAGTCTGTTAAGTAGAGATAGCCTAAACAGTAGGCAAGCCTAATCAGTGAAACAAACACTAGAAAGTGATCAAGCAGTTTGCTGTGATTGGAAATAATAAACATGCATATGCCCAGTTTGCAGACAACTGAAAATTGCTAACCCTTGTACATTTGAAGGTGAACTGAACTTACAAATGCATCTTTGGGGGAGAAGTTTAATTCAGCTGAACACATAACATTAACCAAATAATCTTGAAAAAAATTAAGTAGGAGAATGATGAATAGGTAATTTAAAAAATAAACTGAGGCATTACATATTCTTTTTGTCTGCTATTCTATTCAATATTTGAGTGCCTACACTTAACTATATATCCAACATCTTATATGCAGTCTGGCTTCTTTTTAATATTTTTTTTTGCAAAGACTACATGGTAAAAAACTATTAGGTTCTATACTAACTTAACAAAGAAATTTAACTTTCACCTGAACAACCAAATCGATTAGAGGGAAAATTGGTTTCATAGCATCGAAAAATCGCGATATTCGGAAAATACCATCGAAAGATGTCCGTCACGTAAAATACCACTGAAAGATTGTTCCATTACCTCGAAATAGCATTCTGTCATGGAAGACACTGATGCCGTGAATCCCTTCGTCTAGGCCATCTTCTTTCTCTGTCCAACACCTTCTCCGCTTGAATGTCCGCAGCGTGCATGCGTCCGCGGCCATCCGACACCCACCCGAGGATCCCCACCCAACGCGCACCACCGCGCGGTCATCGAACCCGTCTAGGAGCTGCGGCCGCTCGTCGCCAACCGGCTTCAGGAGCGCCTACAAGAAGCGCACGCCCGTCAGCTCCAGCACGACTGCCAGAGCGCCGCTGTCTCACTCCCGAACGCCACGTAGAGGACGGACCGCTCAGGTTGGCGTCGAGCCAGCGCATGAGCCCTGCGCTCTCCTCATCGTCGTGCTCGCCCTCGCCATCGGCAGCTGCGGCGCGAGTGGCTGCGTCGTACGGAGCGAGGAGGCCAAAGGGGAGGACGGGCTTGCCGACGAGGTCGCCCAGTAGGGGGCAGAGCGGGCCCTCGACCTCATGGCTGCTGCGGCACACGCTGAGAAAGCAGCGCTGCGTTGTCTCCCAGATGAGCACTTGGCACAGAGATGGTCACACGGCCGCACAGTGATACGAAACACGACGTGCTGCGTGAAGTCGAGGATGATCCAGTCAGGCTTCTTGGAGTGTGCTCTACTGTAGTCGTTGACTCGGCGCCGTCTGGGAGGCTGTCCACGAGCAGCAGGGGCAGTGGGATGAGCCGGATGCGCGGCCTAACGTCAGGGAGGACTGGCCTCAGCTTGGCGAGGTGCCGAGGTTCCTCTGGGGCTCGGGGCACAGACGAAGTTGACGAAGTGGCCGCGATTCGCGAGCTGCTCGGAAGCTCGAGGAAGGGGATGATGTGACCAAAGGCGAGCCATGGGAGTGAGACGGCGCTGATGCCTGGGCACGTTCGCGCGCTCGCACACGGGCTGGAGCTGGCGGGCGTGCGCTTCCTCTGGGCGCTCCGGAAGCCGGTGGGCGGCGAGCGGCCGTACACTCCCAGATGGGTTCGAGGGCCGCGCGGTGGTGCGCGTTGGGTGGGGATCCTTGGGAGGGTGCTCTAGGTGCGCGTGCTCACGCACGCCGCGGACATGGCTGCGGACATGCGAGCGGAGAAGGTGTTGGGTAGAGAAAGAAGATGGCCTAGATGGAGGGATTCACGGCATCAGTGTCTTTCTGTGACAGAATGCTATTTCGAGGTAACGGTCTATTCTTTGAGTGGTATTTTACATGACGGACGTCTTTCGATGATATTTTCCGAATGTCGTGATCTTTCGATGCTATGAAACCAATTTTCCCAATCGATTACACTAATCTATTCACAGTATCAAGAAGACTCCTAAGGCCTAACTAGGAACAAACCTTGCAGAAATGGATCGAGACAAAGGATTCCAGTGCCATGGCAGATCTGGGATGTTGCAGTCGCTACACCTAGGTTTTGGGTGTCTGCAGGCCACGGCGAGATGTATTCAGGGGTCAGCTACTTGAAAAAAACTGAGGGCGGTGGTGAGCGGATGAACCTTGGGCTGATGGCGAGCGACGCTGGCCACAGAGGAGCCTAGGAGTGGAGGCGATGGGGAGCTGCTCGACAGCGACACCGGCGGCAGAGGAGCTGGGGACGGGAGCGGAGGAGCCTAGGGGCGATGGCAACGGAGGAGGTGCTCAGGAGTGAAGCTGGCTGCAGAAGAGTCGGGGGCTGGAGCGAAGGAGTCAGGGGCGCGGCGGCGGCGGCACCGTCGTCTTCGGAGGGAGGATGCGGTGCGGGTGCTGCCGTATGGGAGATAGGGTTTGGGGGCTGGGTGAAAGCGGTGTTAGCAACTCCAACCACAGGCCTTAAATCAGGCCCAATATCTCCCTTTTGGAACCAGCCTGCAAAATTTGAGGGCCAAAATCAGAGCCCAACTCCAACGGGCCTCTCAATCCCGGCCTGCAAATCAGCAGGACCCATATGTCAGAGCAGCTCGAGCCCTATCCGCGGGTGGGCGACGTGACGCCGGTGGCTGGGCGATGTGACGGCCGGCGGCTGGGCGACGTGACGGCTGGCGGCTGGGCGACCGACGAGCTCCGCCCTTGTATGCTCCGCAGCTTCGATTCACTCCATCTCTGCGGAAGGTACGAATATCCCATCCTATGCTCCGCCCTCCTGGCCAGCTGCCCTGACGAGCTCCGCCTGATTGACTCCATCTCGATCCACATGCAGTTGCAGGCAAGATGCCCATTCTCGTCGCCACCAACATCGACTAGGTTCTGAACGTGGAAGGGACCGGCCGCCGGTGCCTTTTGCCCAATTCTCAGTATGTCCAACAAGGTTAGTTCGTGATTGCTTCTGCAAATTATTGAAAATTCTAGTTTTCTTCATTGTTGAGTTCTTGCTCATTGCAAAATTCACCGGTGATGGATCTTGCACCCCTACTGAATTATGCAGCATCTTGTTCTTGCACCCCTACTGAATTATGTGGAGCCTGCTGCATCCAACTTGTTAATTGTTATATACATACACTTGTTATTACTGGACACAAATGATTGCGATTTATTAGTAGAAGATCTAGTCTGTGATGCTGACAGCGAGATGACCTGTTAATTACCACCACCCATTCACCACACTCACACATCCTCTGTTCACCATGAGCAGCATAACACACATGAAAATTTCAGAGAAAAATTCCTTTAGATCTGGAGACATGTTTGCTGAATACACTTTGCAGAATGTGTCCCAAGTCTCTACTCTACACAAATGACTTGCCTCTGCATGTATTTACTAGTATAGATGAAGGAATGTGTCCCAAGTCTCTACATAGTCAAGGAATGTAGAAATCGACGATATCATTTATTAGTAGAGTTGTTGACGCTGACAGTCCTATTTTCAAAGCATGAGCACCACACAGTCAATCCTCTGTTTGATGCAACTAGGGCTGCTACAGAGTAGGTAAACATCAGAAAATTCAGGAGAATCCTATAGTTGTGGGGACTTCTTGCTAGTATAAGTTGCACATTGTGTCCCAAGTCTCCACACATTGCTCTGGCTCTGCATGTTTATGTTTACTATGACTGAAACACATAATACAGAAGGTTGGAACAAGGAGATGTTTCTTACTGCAAATTCAGAGCTAGTATGTCATGTCATCAAAATAAGTTCTTTGCTCCTGTTTTATTAATGTCTTTTTTTGTTGCTATGGCAGATGTCAAGGTTTGGAACTAGAGCTCGTCGATGGTGGGATGATGAGGACGAATCTGATGTTGACGACCTCTTCATCATTGCTGGTCTTCTTGAGGGCTCGAGGAGAAACAAGCGCAAGAAAAGGTTTCGTGGATCGTTGTCGGGTCGCCGCAAAGTGCCACGGGACATTTTGGGAGGTCACAATCGCATCTACCTGGACTACTTCACGGACCAGTGTGTATACAGTGAGAGACATTTCAGAAGGAGGTTTTGGATGTCTAGGTCGCTCTTTCTGTGGATTGTGGATGCAGTGGAGTCTCATGATGACCATTTCCGTCAGAAGCCCGATGCCATTAGAACTCTTGGTGCCTCTCCCATACAGAAGGTTCTTGCCACCGTTCGGATGCTTGCCTACGGTATCTCAGCCAACTTTTTGGATGAGTATGTGAGGATGGGAGAGAGCACCATCATTGAGTGTCTAAAGCATTTTGTGAAGGCTGTCGTCGAGGTCTTCGGTGAAGAATACTTGAGGGCCCCCAATGCCCAGGACACAGCCAGGCTGTTGGCAATTAATAGTGCAAGAGGGTTCCCAGGTATGCTTGGTTCAGTTGACTGCATGCATTGGACATGGGACAAGTGTCCAGTGGGTTGGAGAGGAGCATACGAAGGGAAAGAAGATGGGCCAACCATGATCCTTGAGGCCGTTGCATCACAAGATCTATGGATCTGGCATGCATTCTTCGGCCTTCCAGGTTCTCTAAATGATATCAATGTTTTGCGCCGCTCTCCACTCTTCCAAAGTCTGACTTCTGGGACGGCACCACAAGTGGAATACACGGTCAATGGAAACAAGTACACAAAGGGGTACTATCTTGCCGATGGGATATACCCAGCCTGGGCAACATTTGTCAAAGCTTTTCAAAGACCTCAGGGCAACAAGAAAGTCCACTTCACAATGGCACAAGAAGCAGCGAGGAAAGATATCGAAAGAGCGTTTGGGGTACTCCAAGCTCACTTGCAATAGTGCGGGGTCCTGCAAGAATGTGGAAGGAAGATCTATGGTACATAATGCAAGCTTGTGTAATCTTGCACAACATGATAATTGAGGATGAGCGAGATGAGGAAGATGACTTCAACTACCATCAAGAGGGTATCCCGGTGTTGCAACCTGTGGACTACCAACGCCGTAATCCTCTTGTGCTAGAGGACTTCCTGAAGATACACGACGAGAATGAGGATAGGTCTTTACATGAGCGACTTCGTGATGATCTTGTAGAGCATTTGTGGGCAATTCATAGTTCTAGGTAGTTTGAGATTCTAGTGATTTTGTAATCCCTAGTTCAGCTATGTAGGTCTACAGGGAAGACTAAATTGTGTTGAGGTTGAGGTAGGCATAAAAGACACCATGTGTAGTGTGCTGCAGTCTATGCACGGCCATTATTACCATTTGAATCAAATATCACCCACTGCTACTCATGGCTTTTATCAGTAAACTATGCTTTGACTCGAAATTGAAAGATGCATTCACAGTTATTTATGCACACAAGAATAACTCATGGCTTTTATCAGTGTGCTGGTTCGAAGTTGGCAGCCGAGGCACAAATAAACTGTTCTGGATTTACAGGAACTGCTATTGAAATCTGCACAAACCACATGAAAACCTGTACAAACTCTGTCAACAGCTGACTGTTGTTTCTATAGCTAAACAGAAACAGTAAACACATTTATACCTACACTATGGGGTAGTCTCACAGCTTTTAGTATCCAGCCAAGCTTTTAAAAGAAAATAACAGGTTTCAGTAATAGGTTTCTGAAAAACAGATAACAGGCTTCCACTATAAGAGTACTGATAAGCACCAATCATAAATCCAGAAGACTGAGTACTAATAAGCACCAACCAGTCATATATAATGGAAATAAAGACACTGTCAAGTACAAATAACTAGAAATGGCAACTTGCACAAAGCCAAAGACTGAGTACTGATAAATAAAGACACTATCAACTTCACTGAACAAAGACATACTACAGTACAGAAGATGCACAAAGCCAAAACTGTTCATAAGTCAACTAAACTCATAACTAATATAAACCAGCTGTGAATAAACCAGCTGTCAAGTACAGATATACTGGAAATGGCAAGTGTTTACAAAATCCTTCAACTAATAACTCATAACTAAACATGGCAAGTGTAGGTTTATAAAAACCTACACTGCACTCTCACCACTAGCCGTCTCGCCTACACTAGCACTCATCGCCTTGACAATCTTCGCCCTCTTCGCCTTGACATATGCCCTTTGATCATCATCTATGGTGGTCACATCACAAAACATGATCTTTTGTTCCTGCTCCCACTGCAGCTGCTCCTCATCCATCCGAAGTCTACGCTGCTCAAGCATCATATCCTTCCCCCACCTTTCTTTCTTCATCATATGTTCCTCGGCCTTTATTACCATCAGTTTTTGCATCATTTCCTTGTACTCGTCATCTCCTTCATTGTTTTTCAGCTTCTCTTTGGATTGCTTTCTACCCGGAGGTCAGGCTTTCTTGGCTGAAGGGAGTGAGGAGCTCTGTTGGCCTTGGGTGGTTGAGTCATCGTCCTCTTGTTCACTTCTTACCGGGAGGTTGACCTCTCTGGACTTGGCTGGCCCCTTGTTGCCTTGAAGCGTTGATTCAAACTTCTGAGTGTGCCTCAATGTGAGCCAGCAATGTTTGAATTGACAATTTTTACCGTTGGATTTTCTGGCATACCTTGCTTGGGCTTCAAGCAGCTGCAGCAAAGATCAAGTGCATGATTAGATATATAGCAATGACAAGATAATGGATGAACCAAGTGTAAGAACAATTACATGCTCTTGGTATGGAATGCCACTTGGATGACGACGCTCGACCTCCTCGTAGTAGCCATGGAATTTCATGCACTCCTTTAGTATGATCCCAAAGCGGTGCTCGAGTGAATTGGGAGTCCTATCGGAGTCAAAGTCCCTGTTCATGTGGAAATGATTAGCGATCCTCTCCCAATAAGTTTTTCCTAACTGTTGATTGCCTCTGATAGGATCATTGCTGATTGCAAAGTTGGATATCTTCAAGATTACTGTAGTTGCTGCCTCGCTTGGATTTGCCACCAGTACTTGGAGCGGTATCCTGCTGCCTTGGCAATTCCAAATCACCATCAACTCCTTGTGTCAACATATTTGAGTAATATCCACTTACTGGTTCACTTGAAGCCCTTGCTTGTTGTAAAGAAGTATACAGAAATATGAGTGTTAGATTATATCCCATAATAAAATGCTTATAAGATACCTGTATCTGTATGGACAACGAATATGCAGCTTAAAAATGCTCAAGACAGAGCACTTGAGAACAGTACATGGTTCAAACACTAAAACATAAGGTAATATTAATAATAGCACTTGGCAGAAACGTCCATAGAGCAGCATGTGATTGAGCAGAAAAACCAGCCAAAGATCCCATCATTTAACTAATGCAGAGTGAGGAAAAGATAATATTCAAGTATCATAGGACTATCACAGGAGAAATTTAAACTACTTGCAGCCCTGGAAATCACCTAGTTGCACAGATTGAAATCAAGTGCTTACCATGAATTTGGGTTGGTTGGTTTCCAAGTTTAGAGGGAACAAATGCAGTTCAATGAGCCAGGTTTAGATGGAACAAATGCAGTTTTCAGAAATAGCATAGAACATCACCTCTAGGGAATTACCAAAGGCAGATAAAGCAAGTGGACTTGTGCAGCAAAAATCTGAACAACAAAAGATATACCACTAAACAGTCTCACAAATTAAAAAGTGCAGCATGCAAAGTAGTGTAATCCTAGAATGTGCCAAAGTAGTGTAATCCTGGACTATTGCAGAAACTACCATAGAACAAAAAAATCTTGGATCTTCATTTTCAAAAGAAACTACCATGAAAGGTACAGACAGCTCAAAGTCTGAAACAAGCTCAAAGTCTGAAACAAGCATATGTTGCTATAGAACTAAATTAATATAAAAGTAAGATAGGAATTGGAAGCAGTAATAAGAAACCAGCAGCATTTCTCAAGATAGATACTCCTGGCTGCTTGTTGCTTTGTCCATGTATCTTGGGAATGAAATTAGCACAACTCACCGAGTACTCAGAAGTCCAATGAATCTGGCTGAAGTCGTCGCCGGCAACCTCATAGACGTGTGCTTGTGCTGGTGATGATGTGGTGCCGCCGGCGTCCCATGTGCTGCTGCCGGCGTCCCAGGTGCCGGCGTGAGGCTCCATGAAGGTCAATGCGCGAGGGCCGAGTCGAGGCGGGTCGTTGCAGAGCCGAGGAGGTAAGCCGTTGCCGCCGCCGCCGCCGGGAGAAGGCATCCTACCGCCGCCGTCGCTGGGAGATGGACGTTCCTGGGTACGAGACAGGTTGGTGTCGACAGGAGCCGAGGTAGGATGGGGATGTGGCGCGATGAATGCACGGCGTCGCGGGGGAGCCAACGCCGGACGGGGAGGCAGCCCGCCTCTGGGGATTCCACGGGACGCGCCGCCGTCCACGGGAGAGGAACCTGCAGGGAGCAGCAGCAGCATCAGTTTCTTTGTTCAGCTTTGCTTGCTTGCACGCGTCGCCGGCCACCGCTGCTAGCACGAAGGGAATAGGACTATACGTACTGCTCCTGCTCCGGCGCGTTCGCGGATCTTGGCGGCACGGTCGCGGTGGCGGATCTTGGCGGTGCGTTCACGGACGAGACGCTCCGGCGCGGCGCGGTCGCGGTCGCAGCTCTTGCTCCGGCGCGCCGGGCCTCCTGCACCGGCTCCGGTGGACGAGGCGCTCCGGCGCGGCGCGGTCAAGTGCGCGGCGGCGCACGGCAGCGCGCGGCGGCGCACGGCAGCGCGCGGCGGCGCTCAGTCGCGGACGAGGCGCGGTCGCGCGGTGGGAGGGGAAAAGTGGGTGGGACCCATGGGATATGGGGTGCCAGATGTGGAGGCCTGATATCAAATTTTGAGGGCACATGTAAAATAGGGGCCCAACTAGAGTGTCCATTGGAGTTGGATTTTTGTCCAAACTCCTAAAATTTAGAGTAGAGGCCCAAGTAGGGGGTTGGGCTAGAGATGCTCTTAGTTGTTCCTGTTGATTCTTAGTTGGGCTGGGGGCTTTTCGTGCGGGCAATGTTTATTGGGCTCCTGTCGGACCTCAAATCGTCAGGAGCCTTCGGCTCTCTGGTAGTGGGACTTAATTGGCATGAAAGGTACCAAATAATTTTAGGGATTTGTGAAGGTTTGAATTACCTTCATACGAGACCAAGAAGTCCTACTTATCATTTGAACCTGGATCTTGACAATGTATTGCTAGATATGAATATGGTACCAAAAATTGCTGATTTTGGTTTATCTACACTTTTTCATAAAGAATCTATCAGTTTTGAAGGGGCGCGGTAAGCTTATGACAGAATGAATTTTCATTCTGGACCAGTCAAAGTGTGTTCCTCTTAAACTAATTCTATTCTATATGTTTCATTTACGCTGCCATCACAGTGGATACATGCCACCGGAATATATACGGGATCAAGAAATCTCAAAGGAGTTTGACATATTTAGTTTGGATGTCATAATTTTAAAGATAATGGTTGGGCACATGGACTACTTAGTTATTAATGGCATGGGATCTACAGAAGTTATCGAGCATGTAACAATATTATTGTTGTTGTTATTATTGTTGTTGTTGTTATTATTATTATTATTATTATTCTTATGCCATTTTTATGTTTCATTATCAAAGGTACACAATAAGTGGAGGAGAAGGTTACTAATGGTGCCAGAGTCTACATCAATAGAAGTGCAGTGCCAACAAGTGAAGGGGTGTGACGGTGTGTTGAGATAGCTGTAAAATGCTTGGAGGACAGACACACAAGGCCAACCATAACAGACATCATCTGATACTTGCATGGGGCTGAAACCAGCATAGCGAGGTTTGTTAATTTTCTATCTAGATTGTTTATGTCGGAAGCCGGGTCGACCCTAATAGCAACTAAGCAGAGGACCACACTGAAGATATGGCAACTCACTTTACAGCCGACCCGCCCTTTTAATGTGCTAATGTATGATGGTAGAGTTGTCTTTTCACTCCTGGTTGGCAAAGCTTACCAATAGATGAAGATGGCTTCCTAGTGACAACCGATCTACGATGAAACTACACCCTTGTCATCTTGGGTGACAGGGCCAACATTTGATGGATCACAAAACGTGTAATAAGTAATTAGAAGCTACATAGAATAAATGGGACATGGGACTAACACTTATATAAGAAGACATTGTTTAATGCAGTGTTAAAGTATTATACAAGAGTACTCACACTTCAAGTGTCGATTTGTGGAGGCTATGGACCATGTGGTACTACCAAGGAAGGCTTACCCCGATCACCTGGACAAGGGATGGGCCGGGCCGACTACGTAGAGTTTGTGTAGGACTCAAGGTATCATCACTAGCATGCTTAAAAGGATTGAATGTACTAAGAGGGGTTCGTTTGAATTGGTCTCTAAAAGATTTAAAACAACAAATGTTAGTCGAATATGCTACTTCACACTAACTTCCTTGATTAGACCAATTCACCTCAACTAATCAAACACACTAAAAGGGGATCCTTATGGCTATCACACTAAGCCATGTTTTTAGCACATATCATACCAGCAATAGGGTCCTTAAGTTGTGAGAATGAAAGCCAATTGACCATAGGTCACGCTAACATAAGATCATCATAAGGGCACTTTTAGAATGTAGGAGTTTGGTAGGAATTGTACAGGGATTTCATAGGAATCAGTTCATTTCATAGAAAAAAACATGCAAGATGAAAATTCCGTACATTCCAAACATGGCCTAAGTTGTCTCTAAAGTGCTTCAAGCACAAAAGAGCAATAAATAATCGAGAGCAAGTATGAAATGCAAGATGTAAAGAGGACACGAGACAACTGAATTCATTTTTTCCATGAACTCAAGCTATTGCCACACCCCCCTAGCCCATGTTGGAGCACCCACACTAATTGTTAAGCTCCTTGAGCCACCAAGACTCAAGATCCACTATGAGTACTCATTCTCCACTCTAGATTGGTAGGTCAAACCAAACACAAAGCACCTAGGTGTTCCAACAATTTCCACTAATGGAAGATCACCAGGTCCACCAACACTAAGTCATCTAGGTGTTGGTAAACACCAAGAGTAACAAAGGCTAGCCAAGAGCTCCACGAGATGCACACTTTCTACTCACAACACTTACAAATCCTTAATGTTCAAATGGATCACTTGCTAATTCTCTCGAGAACTCAAATAACCTCCAGACAAAAAGCCAAGGTATCATATCACCAACTCGCTATACAAGGCATAGGATAGAATCTAATCTAGATAACCCGGAGATCCTGTTGCAATCACTTAGATAACAAATATATAATTAGGGTAATCATTGATCATATTTTTTTTAGACAATGAAACAATGTTCCAGCCTCTACCAATCATTGATCATATAACTCTATCCTCGGACTATAAGGCAGACATATGCGACCTTAGATAGGGACATCAATCTGTCATCCACAGCTGAGCACAATCAATACAATCCACAAAACATAGGCCTTAAGATATCACCCATTGCCGAGGGCTCAAACATGTATAAATTTGTCTTGTCCTACCGTCGAGCCCTAGGTCAACCACATTGCTCCATACTCATTATTAGTTGTGACAAACACCGGCACTGTTAGAAAAAGGCCCAGCCCAACTACAGTTACAAGTCCCAAAGGGTTGTATAGGCCCTTTATTTATGGGCCTAAGAAGTTCAATGAGAGGATGCCAAGTGTCCTCTCTCTAGAAATTTACATATATTGCAACAGTACAATGTTCATTCATAGTAGATGGTATAAGACACTAGACTTGAATTCATTTGCCACAGGACACTATAAATGAACTAGACACATTGTCCAGCGGCAGACAAATTAAAGTTTAGTATCCTGTAGTAAATATTTTGAGTGTCCTCTAGTAATTTTTTCCTTTTGTAATTTATCTATTACTAGTTCTAGAGCACTCCAAGGAGAAATCTTCCATTCCCACATGGTGAAGAAGATTCTAGAAGATTGCCTTGCCTTCCTTCAACAGTTTGGACGGAAGCCATTGGCCTCTGCGATTGTCTCATATCAGGTAATAATGAATAGTTTTGAAGAAACCATTTTGTTCGCTTCTCGGAGCTTGAGTAATGCAGAGAGAAGTATATTTTGTCATCATGGAATATACACTGCCTCCAGAGTTCCCCTCTCACAAATACTATATAAGATGAGTAGCTGTTATTTTTCTATTTTTTTAGAAGCGAGGATGTTCCCCATTTTCATTACTTGAACGGAAATACAAGCAGTTTTTATAGTTGCTACGAGAAAGCAAAAGAAAGAAGGCAAGACAGTTGCCAGACTGCGCATAGAACGACAAGCTCAAGAGGACTGTTCAAAGACTGACAAACTGCGCTTAACCATCAGCGCAAGAGGCAAACACACCTGATCCCTATCGCAACAAGGAACTAAAACTAGGCTCGTCCTCAACGCTTGGACTGAGAGCTAAACATAAAAACCAAAAGGTGAGACGTCTGTCTTCTTGACCTGGCTGCAGCCACCAGGGTCAGATATCCCTTCCGGATTCCAGACGCCTTCATCCGTCGAGCTGATCGCCATCCTGAGCATCTTGATCTTCAACATCCTTGGTCTCCAGCTTGGGTTTCTTGCTGGTGAGAATATCCACAGCTAGCTTCGGCATGAGATTGGCTCCTTCCTCCAGCGCTTTCTTATCAGCTTCTATATATAGCCCTGCCCAAAATTTTATTAGCGCGCCTGCATGGCAGATAACCTCAAGAGGACTCTTGATGATTTTGTTATTGAAACAAGCATTGTTCCTCGCTTTCCAAATGGCAGCTATCCCACAAACATGGAACTTTTTTTTTTTGAGAAACAACGGGGGGATGAACTATCCCCACCTGATTTTTCATTCCACAGATACCGGGCAAGCCAGGGGGGTGGAAGGGCTTTGTGCCGGTCCCAAACAAAGTTTCGAGAAATACATGACAAGTAGGACAGGGAGGGAGTACAACATTTAACAGAACAACAACAAACACAACATGATTCAGCTACCAAGTCCGCCTCCTAACCAAAGCGGCTGCAAGCACCACTTCCTGTCCTGTGCCACCACCAAAGACATACTCCGAAGAGCTCCACACCACATGCAGCTATTTGGTATTGAGTGGGATCTGACAGACGACAGCCGGGAAGTTGTAAGACATTGAGTCGGATCCAACAGACGACAACCGTGAGTAACATCGCCTAAAAACGTATCTGAGCTCCAACCAACGCCCACCAACGCCATTTTGGGGAAGGAAGCCTCAAAGAGGGAGGGTCGCCAGGAGGAGAACGAGGAGATCCAAAGAGGAGATCAAGGTCCCCGCAACCAGCATATGATGAGGCGAAGCACTCAAGTGATCTAAAAAACGACAGAGCAAGCCATTTATGGCGAGCACTTGACAGCAAGTAGTGTTTGCAGAAGCCAAGGGATAGGAGGATAGCCAAACCAACAACAGGATGGGGGAGAGCAACTAGAGAGAGCATAAGGATGAGCCAGGTGAGAGGGAGCAGGCATGGAGCAGAAAGCGGGGGCACAGACGGAGGTAGGTGTGCTTCTATCGATGCCTTCAAGAAGGTAACTGACGTCCACGGATGCCAACATTGATTATTGGAGCACCAGGCTCGTAAGAGTTTTCACCTCGAGACCTACCCAGCGGATGCTACAATCCGGGAACTGCCTTCGCGATAGCAAGAATTGAAATCTGCAGCGACGCCTCCAGGAAGGCAAATGATGCCAACTGCGCCATCGTCGCTGGCCAGGAGCCAAGCAAGATAGGGTTTTCACCCAAATTTCTCATCAAGCAGAAGCAAACCCAGAGTGTAGATGTGGCAAGCCGATGTCAACGACGAGCAGCTCCCAGAGCCGAGTAGTGACTCTAGAGCCTTGTCATTGCTTGCCGGAGTTCCGCGCTAGTGAAGACCATGGCACGGGGGCTCCGAGCAGCGGGCCTGTCTTTGTGCAGCGTCGACACACCATGGCCAAGCACCGTAGCAGGGCCCCGCTTCCGATTTGCGGCCAAGCCCTGTCTGGGAGCCGCATCTACTGCGTAGGAGCCGAACTCGCACACGCACACGGTGCCGGAAGGGAGAGGCCAGCCCTGGCACTAGCCTGCAGGCACGTGCAAGCCACGGCAGCCCCGACCCTGGCTGCCAGAAGGAGGGGACCCCTGCCTATGGCCGGCCGTTGAAGGCCGAGCACCACGGCCATTTGCAGGGTAGTGTAGGCATCTGGTCGTCCCGTCCCCCGCGCTGCACATGGCGCGTGGAATGCCTCTCCCACATAGCAAGATGTGCCTCCAAGAGCCGAGCGCCTGCGGCACAAGGGCTCCAACCCAGACGCGAGGCCAAAGCTCCGCAATCACCGACGGCTGGTCATCGGGGCCCGGCCACATCGTCGTGTTTCTGTTGGCCTCGACGGCGCTGGATCCGTGGTGGGAGAGCCGGATCTAGACCCGGGAGGCACGAAATCCGGTCACATCACCGGTCTGCAGCTCATCGCCAGCCATCCAAGTTGATGACGCGCACCGAGCTCTACCAGACCTGACGGCGTTGGATCCGGGGCGGGGGGGGCACCGGATCTGGGTCCGGGGGCACGTATCCGGTCACCACGCCAGCCATTAGCTCGTCGCTGGCCATCCACGCCATCGAGAGAACAGAGCTCGAGAAGAGGAGGGGAGGGAAGGAGAGAGGAAAGGGGGGCTACTGCAGATGCCTATTTGAGCGCCGCTGCAGGCCGCCGCCACCTCTAGCTGGAGAGCGGCGGCGGCGGCCGGAGGGCCAGCTCGGCAGGGAAGTGTCGATGTGGGACCCACAGGGTTTTCCAGCGATTTGACTAGTCGTTGGCTCTGGCCTGGACCATAGACTGAAGCAGGAAGGGGTGTAGCAACTGCTATACCGAATTCGAGTAGAATAGGCCAGACTAGCCAGACTCCTATATGAAAGTACCTTCTAAATCTAGTTCAGGACACCTTCTTTCGATCCGACTAGAATTGTAACTGCACCACAGCCTTCTCTATGATATAAAGAGAGGTTGTGGGCACCCTTGTAACAACGAACGATACAACACGATCAATCTAACGCAAAGGCTAACGCCGACTGGACGTAGGGCTATTATTCGATCACGATCGAGGGCCTGAACCAGTATAAATCGATTGTCTCTTCGTTCACCATCAAGTTCCAGCATACGCCGAAGCCCGAACAACTGTCCCGGATACCCCCGTGGCAGGCTATCGGTGATCAAACATCGACAACTTATCCATTCACACAGCATCGTTGCCGAATTGTTATAGTTTGTACAACTCAGAAAGAACTCACCACTCGCAAGATACACAGAAGAGATTACAGAACGCTGCGAAAACCTAGATTTTCCATAAACAACCCGGATGATACTCAAAAGCACTCAGACAAACAAAAAAGGAGACAATAACTCAGAAAACAAGATTTTTTTCTATTACAAATATCTTCAAGAGATACAAGATTACAGATCTCACAAGACCCAATGAACTCGGTACTACGACAAACAAGATAGCAACAAAGGAACTCGGTAGAACACGCCTCTAGAAACGACTACCTGCCCCTAGTTGCTACTCGGCAGAACACACTTCACTCAGCTACACTATTTTCTTCAAAGGAGGAGCGCAGTGTATCCAAGATTGGTGCCAGCGGCACAAAAGGACAACATGGACCAGGCGAGGCTCACAGGCATCTGTCTACCCAAGCCCGATGTGATCCTGGATCATATGCTGATCTGCACCGGATAGTCGTAATGCAGAGTGAAAGGATCAACCCGGAACTGTTGGATGAGGGAACGAGTCCCACCTCACAAGACTTCTTCCATCTGCTAGAATGGACTACCCGGCGTAATATCGCTGAGAGATTAGTCTACCTCTAATCTCTATCACAAGACTTCTTCCATCCACTAAAAGCAATACAAGACTTCCGACTCACGCCCGGTGCTGCTCAACCTCACAAACTATCATATTCATGGCTGCAAGACTACAAGTTCTACACTAAGACTTTGCCAATTTGCAACAGCTCGTCAGCGGGATATTTATAGGCCAAGGAGCGGTGTACATAGAACAAGTGCACCAACGACAAAAGATTCAAAAAAGTGATAGAAAGCAGTAAAGGAAAAGTAACCGCGCGTGAAGACACAGTACTCGAGGACAGTATATCCAAAAGAATATGCTAACACTGTACAACTCATGACTAAGCAGCATTTATACTCAACCACCACCTATCACCTACCTCTGACATAAAGCAGGCTACCTGAGAACATGACAAAAGACCCTCTATCCGAGTTCTTCTTGAACAAAAGAACCCAAATATATGCTCGGGGGCTGCAAAGTACGTATCCTCAGAAGAGATTTTCAGTTTTTCTAACGATAAAGATCCAAGACTCTTCAACTTTTTGTTCCAAATAGCAAGAGGCTCGAGGGCTATACTCAGTGAGTACATTTTTTCTTTGAAAAAGCACACATCACTCAGAAGACTTCTTCAAGAAAAGACCACTTCAAGACTTCTCTTTGAAAGAATCCGGACCAGACTTGTTTCACCAAGCGAGGCCAGAGAAACAAGGAGGCTTTCAAGTTCAACTATAAAATGCTCGGGGCTTGTCAATACGGGACCCATAGGGTTCCCCAGCGATATGACTACAAGTCGTGGGCTCTGGCCTAGCCCACAGACTGAAACAAGAAGGGGAGCAGCAACTGCTATACCGAATCCGAGTAGAATAGGCCAGACTAGCCGGACTCCTATAGGAAAGTACCTTCTAAATCTAGTTCAGGACACCTTCTTTGGATCCGACTAGGATTGTAACTGCACCACAACCTTCTCTACCGATATAAAGAGAGGTTGTAGGCACCCTTGTAACAACGAACGATACAACACGATCAATCCAATGCAAAGGCTAACGCCGACTGGACGTAGGGCTATTACTCGATCACGGTCGAGGGCCCGAACCAATATAAATCGACTGTCTCTGCGTTCACTGTCGAGTTCCAGCATACGCCGAAGCCCGAACAACTATCCTGGGTACCCCCATGGCAGGCTATTGGTGATCAAACATCGATAGGAGGGCTCTGGTGGCGACGGTGGAATCACCCCCCGAGTCGCCCCTGTACGGACGATGCGGGGGGAGGGGGGACTCACATATGCTTCCAACATGGAACTTCTGACCGTTTGTGTAACACCCCTGGTGTTACTATACTAATTAAATCTGAATTAAGTAATGATCATGCATTATCATTATGCATTAAGGCATGAGATGCACTTCATATTGCATTGATGCATGTCAATGTTGCATACATTGCATAGTGATGTTTATAATATTGCCTATATTTCAAGTAAAGTATTGAGATGTTTCATATGCTGCATATATAGAACCTTTATAGCATGTGTGTGTTTGGAATGTTTCATATATGTTGCATATGTGGTGTTTCAGATGTTGCAAATGTTATGTTTCATATGTTGCATATGTCATGATTTATAAGTTACATGAAATAATGTTAATGTTAAAAATAATCATTTGAATTCAAGTTTTAAAATTTGAACTTGGAGGAATTATCAGAACAAATCTCATAAATAAAACTTGTGTTTTGAAATGGTACACTTGGTTGAGTTGTTTGAATAGAAATTATTCACTAATTGAAAATTAAATATTGGAAATGAATTATTTATTAACTATAAATTCAAATTTAAAATTTGAAAATCTAGTTTCAAAAATACTTGGAATTTGGAGATGAGCCCAAAATTAAAGTTGTAGCTCTAGTTATTTGGAACAACTTTCGTGTTGCAAGTTTTTGAAGTTTACATATGAAATTGTGAGTAATTTTTGAAAAATAAAAATGGAAGAACGAGGTGGAATTAGTACTACAGTAGATGATGTGCTCTGTTTCTTCTCCTTCTCTCCTCTCTCTCACTGTCGCCGGTGTCCGCCGTGGCTTGGCCATGCTTTCTCGCGCTCGCGCACGCGGCCAACCACCTGGTCGAGTTCGCGAAGGCACCAACAAGCTCAAGTTCGCTTCCTCGACTTTATAAGCTGAAGCCGTCGTCGTTTTTTTTTCTCTTTTCCTCTCTCAGCACCGTCACCGAGCTCCTTCCCTCGCCGGCAAAATTCATCGCTTGTGCTTCGTCTCTGCTCAATTCATCCCGCAGCCACGCTCGCAATCCTCTTTCGCTCCATTTGCACCTGCTCGGGCTCATCCTCTTCGCCAAGCTGCACGCGCGCTGTCGTCTTCTCTCACGCCGTGCAAAGCGCCGCCGCGTGCCTCGTCGCCGTGGCCAGCTCGTTCGGGTGAGCCAACCGTTCAACCATCTATGATTTTGAATTCCCCGTGATGCCGTGCTACTAGTAAGCTAGGTCGTTGATTGATTTGTGCACGGGAGACGCTGGTCCGCGTGCTCGCCGGCGAGCTCTGCTCTGCCTCGCCGCCGCGTACGTGGCCGTATGCGTTAGGGGCTCGGTTTGATTTATTTCGCTCGTCGTTCGTATTCGTCGGAGTATGGTGAAACTGTTGGTGTCCTTGCCGTCACCGGAGAAGTCTCCGTTCGCTGCTCCACCGCGCCGAAGTAGCTCTGAGCCGCCATGGCCGCCTCTGTGTTCGCCGTGGTGCTCGGGAGGGTCGGTTAGGGCTCTAGGTAGGTGCGCCTGCTCGTGTTGGTCTTGTCGGTGTCTTAGATGCCGCCGGTGAGGTCGCCGCCGGCGGGAGTTCACCGGAGTTCGCCTTGGTCACCTCGGTGACTTTGCGGGCCGAGCAGAGCAGCTGTTTGGGCCGGCCTAGTTTGGAGGAGAAAGGGAGCTGGGCCGGAGGAAAATAAATTTCTTTTTTTTGAAAAATGTGAATAGTAAGAGTATTTTTTTTATTTCATTAGAATTTCTGTGGAGCTCCAAAAATAGTGAAAATTTTTGTGTAAGCTTTTCAAGGTATAAAATAATTAGGAAAAATATTAAATGCTAAATTTGATTACTTTTTGCATGTTATTTAATTAGTTCAATTAAATATTAAATGCAACTTCTATGAATTTTAGTAATTAAAATATTAATCCAAAATCATGAAATTTGTTGTAACACTGTTGTATGCCATGATTAATCTATAGAAAAATTTCAGCTCATTTAGATGAAGTATGTTTTATTATTAATTATGCCCTAATTAATTAAATGTTTAAATAAATATTATTTGTTAACTTTAAGTATTGTGTGTCCTTTTTTATTGAGTGATGACCTTGGGTCACTAATTCTTGGTGATCTTTGGCGCCTTAATTACTTGTTTGAGCTCGTTAGTAACATGTTCAGTAAGAAACATTAGTGTCACTTAAGTTATCGCTATTAGTTAGTAGGTTTTACTGTTTTGCGACTATACGCGAAGAAAAGTTGTACTGAAGTCATAAACCGTGGCATATCATCATCAAGCATTATGTTTATCACCGCATCATGTTGAAACATGTTATATGCTCGTGTAGTTCTCGCTTTCGAAGAAGTCGACGTTGGCGAGCAAGTCTCCGGAGAAGAGTTGTCTTCGGTGGGTTCCGGACCGGAAGTCGGAGTTTTTGAGCCCGAGTCAGTCGTCTCGTCTGAGCAAGGCAAGCCCCGGTGCGTTTAAACCTTTCCTTGAGTTTTACAAATCTTTATCACTGGTACTATGATTTATTGCATTAAGTAATTAGGAGTTTAGTGATAACCCAATTGCTGCATTATCGTCCTTGATTATTGCGATATCACCCTTGGTACCTGTTTTATTACAAAATGGGTAGTATGCTTTGCTATGCTTAATGAGTTAAGCTTTCAAATGAAATGTTTACATGGCCATGACGGCATACTTAATGAATATTGAAATATGAGAATGAACTTGCAGATCGGGCGGGTGGTTTGGCCACTGCTAACTTATATTGAGAAAGGAGTCTCAATGTAGTGTTTCCGCCTTGTCAATTAAGGACCGTTCGTTGTAGGCCCGCTTGTGTTTCGAGACTTTGCAACTAGCCTCATGCCTTGGGTAAGCCCAAGATATTAGTGATTTTATTTTTAGACCGTCCAACCTCGCACTGGGAGTGGAGAGATGACGGGAGTAGTGTGTACCCTCGGAGCTAGAATCGGGCCGGGTTCGAGGAGTACTGTACTCTCGGGTGGCGATAGACACGTTCTGGTTTTGAGAGATCTAAATGAGGGTTGGCATATGCAATATTTGGTTCTACATATGTCGTGAGGTTAGAGATCCTCAGCTGGGTATAATCAGTTTGAATCGTCGTTGCTCCTCGGTTATGGAGACTCGATCGCCTAACCTGCATCGTAGTTAAGAAATGAAAATGTGGAAAGAATCAGAAAGAATTTGAGGAGAATTATTAGATCTAGATTAGGATCACTTAGAATTGGTTAATGAACCATCAATGATAAAATTAAAAATGTTGAAAGTAAGAACTTACTTTAATAAGCTTTTCTGTAAAATAATTTTGATTCTTGAATACTCGTACCTTGATTCCCTAAAGCTAGCATGCCCTTGGAGTCTTTTCCTTAGTCGGGTAAGTCTTGTTGAGTACCCTCAAGTACTCAGGGTTTGTTAACCCTATTGCAGGTGCTAACTGGTGCTGCTAATTAGGTCATGTCGGTGGGTTCGACATGATCTGATTGTCCTCTCCTAACTTAGGTGCTCTACCTAAGTTGTCTTCTATAGTTCTACTCGACTTCCGCAATACAAGTTAAGTTTGTAAAAAGTTAACTTAATCATGATTTATAAATTCATTATTATTATTCTTCCGCACTCTGATGTAAGTTTTGTACAAATGTTGTAATGTTGTAGTTACTCCTTTGTTGATCCTGGTATGAGTTGTCAAATGTAGTTGAATCGGGGTCCTGTGAGGGCACCCGACAGATCTTCTTAGGTTATCTGGTGTACATGCATAGTCGTCAGAGGTCTTAGGGACAATGACAGGTGCATGTGGGCCATATAATTTAGGAGATTCTGCTACAGTTTGGTAGTCACTTATCCAGCCATGCCTAACACTGGCTAAGGTTGCCGGGTATCTCAGGTGCCCCAATGCATCTAGCTAAACATGCCCAAACAACCTTGGCAATAGAACATTTAAAAAATAAGTGATCTGCTGATTCGGCATGATCACAGAAATGGCAATCTGGGTTACCTACCCATGTTCTCTTGACCATATTATCCTTGGTGAGTACTGCATTATTTGATAAAAGCCACATGAAGAATTTAATTTTGGGAGGGATCTTCCCTTTCCAAATCAGCTTATGATATGTACCACTGTCATTACTAGTTAAAACATTATATACTGATTTCACCGTGAAATTCCCCTTTTTGTCCCACTTCCAGAAAATTTTGTCTTGGTTTTCAGTTAGTTGAAAGGCCATTGCTATGGAATGAATCTTGTCCCATACCTCTCTAAGTTCTGAAGGAACAGTCTGAAAGAGAAGTGGACTTCACCTTTTTTGAATTTATCCACAGTAACCTCCTTTTGATCACACAAACAATATAACTCAGGAATTAGGTAACAAAGAGGTCTGTCAAACACCTAACTATCTTCCCAAAATCTTCCTTTCAAGTATATCTCCTTGACTTTCAACAGATCATGCCATATAGGAGAATTATGCAGTTTGTGGTGCAGAGTGTGAATTGATGACTTGGACAGATATTTGGCATTTACCAATTTCTGCCAAAGACCATCCTCATGTTATTTTTCTGTTGGTATTTAAACCTAAATTTTAGTCCTAACTGTTTCAAATAAGTCTGCTATATTGTGTGGCTCCTGTACCAGCTAAAAAGCATTTGGAATGTCTGCTTCTTTCATGTGTCATTAATTTTGATTCTATATAACAATTGCATGACGCAACAGACACTTAGTACTACTGTTCCGCCCTTCAATGACACAGCCGATGCTTGCTCATAATGCAGAGGGATTGTTATACGAATAGAATCGATAGTACAGATGAGGGGCAAGTGTACCTGCCACATGAGTATCTAAAAAAATCACTGATGGATTCTCTAATATGAGACTACTTGGCAAAGGTGCTTTTGGTGAGGTTTACAAGGTATGTATATTTTTATAGCTTCCAGCTAGAAAATTGTTATGAAACGAAAAATGTACTTTTTAGCAAGCTTCTTAAGACAGCTTGGTATTCATAATATTAATGTGCTAATGTTTCCATGTTAAAATAAATTTTCACTAGGGAATGGATACAGATGGGCAAGGAATTATTGCTGTGAAGCGGCTTAATAATTCCATACAGGGAGTTGATGGCAAGGAATTTAACAGAGAGTTCAATAACCTTAATAAGCTCGAGCATCCAAATATTGTCCAGTTAGTGGGCTATTGCAATGAAGAATACGAAGTACCTATACAGCATAATGGAAGAACCGTTATGGCACTAACGATCCACCGAGCACTCTGCTTTGAGTTTATGCAGAATGGAAGCCTTGAAAAGCACCTTTATGGTACAATATATGGTTCCTTACTGCAAGTGCGTTACCTAGCATGAAGAAACTATTATAATGTGCTTTCTTAAATACCCTACATTTTGCTTTACAGATGTACATGATGGTTTCAGTTGGCAAAAACGGTACAAAATAATTAAAGGAATATATGAGGGTTTAAAATACCTTCACACAATACCAGAAATTTATCATTTGGACTTAAAACCTGACAATATATTACTTGATATTGATATGGTGCCAAAAATATCTGATTTCGGTTTATCTAGGCTCATCGGTGAGAAGAACACCATACAGACACTTACTCCTACAGGAACACTGTAAGCTTCTATATGCCACAATGTATTTCTTTACAAGCAACTACTGGCCAAACTCTGTTTTTTTTTACATAAAGGAAGCTTTATTGGTTTCAAGCAATGCATCAAGATGATCGATCACTCTAAGACTACTCCAGTTTTTATGTCGAAACTCTTGTATAAATAAGCTTATTCAGTATGTATAAATTATATATGATGTCATGCAGGGGATACATGCCACCAGAATTCATTTTCAACTAATATCCAAAGAGTATGACATTTTCAGTTTGGGAGTCATAATTAAGAGAAACAAGGATGGCCTGCTCCTCCGGTAGAAACGACGGCCACGTCCTCCAGAAAAATCACAGCCGTCTGAATTCGCATCGTCTGGTGGAGATTCGGTGCCTTCGCTCCCGGTACGCTCAGATTTAGCTTCCTGCCAGCTTTTAGAGCTTCTTCTCGTCGGTGTTTCGCTGAACCAGCTTCCACTGGACCCACTGTCCTCGGCTTCTTCCCAATCGGGACAAAAAAAAAGACCTTTCACCTCGTTCGTTCCGCCTAGATCTATTTCCTCCCGCATTTCATCGTCGCGTCTTCTCTGCCGTCCCCGTTGCAGCCGTCCGTCTCTGCGCGTTCGCCGGTGGGTTACGCGGCGTTCTTGTCCTCGCCGTCTCCTCTTCGGTCTGCCCTGCCCCTTCTTCGTCCCCGCGCGCTGCACACAGCCGCTCCGGCCTTCCTCGCCGCTGTGTTTGGCTCGTCCCCTTCGTGGTGAGCCGTTGCTGGCCGCCGCGGAGGGGGGGGGGCACGAGAGGGTGCGCAAGAGATCCGGAGGAGCAGGAGGGTCAGGAGAAAGGGGGTCAGAGTCCGCTGTCCGTCGGGGACGGTACCCGGTGGCGGGCTGCTCATCGGAGGAGGCGGGCTTCGTCGGATTGGAGGCGGAGGGAGAGGCGCCGTTGCCGCTGTTGGAGAGGGGAGGCGGAGGGGGTCTTCATCTCCAAGCCGCCCTTGTCAGAGACAAGGGGTGCCGTTCGCTCGCTTCACCGGGGTGCTGTAGCTGTCTCACAGCTTCCGTTCGCTCGCCGCACGCTTAGATCTGCAGGTATCGTCATCTTGTTCACTTCATCCTTTTTTCCTCTTGTCTGTTCTCCGTGTTGCCCGTGGGTCTATGCTCAGCTATGTTGTCATACGCTTGTGTTCATTGTGTTCTGGATAACCTTCTTTACCGATTCCTGCTCCCTTCGTGCTTGGCGTCTTAGGATTCTCTTGGAAGCTTCCCGGCCTGCCGAGGGCTACTGTCGCTGTGCTCGACCTGTTCGGGACCTGCTCTTCGAGAATCCGGTTCCGTTGGCAGCCACAGGATCTGTGTTGCTCCCGTTACCGCGTCCTTGCTATTCCCGAAAGACGCCGGTGTTTGGGTTCCCTTTTCAGGTGCGACTGCCGCCTCCTTCTAGATATACCTACTCATGACGCATGTACTTCGTGGGGCTCTATAGACTGATGTGCCTTTGGTGTTTTTTGCTTCATGGAAGTACCTTGAGAGGGCCAGCACACTCCTGACAGCTGCTCCAAGATTGGCCGCCGTGTTTTTGAGGGGGAGGGCAGGGGGTCACGGCGGTCACAGAGACGGGGAAGGACCGGGCAGGGAAGGGAGAGAGGGCAGGGTACTATGATTTACTAAAATTGGATTTGGGATTATAGGCACAGGGTGTTGGGAGAGTGGGTGGGTAGATACAGCTAATTATTTTTTTACACTAATGGCTATTTTTCCTATCAATTTAACATACCTTGCTATCTTGAAAGATGTTGCGCTGCGCTATTGCTTGCCTTATGTAGGTTGCGTACACGAAATTACTGGAGATGGGATTCATGTGTATGGTGTAGAGATACAGCTACCAGCCCAACTGGTTGGTGCGCCGCCGCGTACGTTGTTTTTTTGGGCTGATGCTGTTGTAGATGACTTTATAGCTTACGAGGGAGCAGCGTTACAGGGTCTTCTAACTTTGCAGAGAATGTACGGGTTTAGAATTGTAGACTATAGTGCGCAGGCAATAAGGCTAAGGTCTTTAGCCGAGCGTCTTTTGCCGCTTGCAAACAGAGGCGCCCATCTTGCTAGATTAGTTCTTGCAGCCTCACGTCATCAGAATATTCCTTTGTCTACCTTAGTACTATGCGCTGAAGATCTGTTATATGAGGTCAACCTTATGTCACAAGAATCCACCATGTCTTCTTTCTAGAATGAGCCTGTTCCCTTAGGTGGTACATGTTCCGTATTTGTTTTCATGTAACTGCAACTGTGCAATGAAATAAAAAGTGTTCCTGTTCCTCATATGTTGGCCACCTCTGTTATGCTGTGTTGCCTACAGATTCCTGCTTTCCACTTGCTTATTTTTTTCTACATGTCCTATGCTGCATAAGATTTAGTACACTGAAAGATTGAGCAGTTTCAGAGATCGTATCATACTTATATTATCATCGGCAATATTCAGCATCCAAAAGTAGATTGCTTCACCTCAGTAAAAAAAGGAAGGGTTCTATGTTCATCTCTTGTAGTAATTATTCCGCTGTTGTATGCACAAAGGATTTTACAGACTACTCTATCTCTATGTTACACTGTCAATGATTGTTGTTATGCTTTGCCCATGCAACTGCTTTCATTGTTGCGTGCACGTGTTAAGATACACAGCTTGTTGGCCTCATGGATTACTCAGCTACCACGACCGACCCATGTTCATGTACGTAAACAAAAAGATAGCTAAGGTCTCATTACATCTGTGCCCATCCAAATTTTGCATATTTTGCCATTTGGTTTCATGTTTATGAATATGATAATGTTTAATGTTATATATCTATATCTGCCAGCGGATGCTTCGGTGCGTATAGACACCTTTGCTCCAGGCACTTCGTCAGGCCGGCGCACCAGAGGACGTATGTATCGTCCAGTGCATGAGCCGCTTTACTTATGTAAGATATTCGATAGTCTTTCTTAGGTAATCTTTACAAATCTGTGAGCAGGGACGCCGGCAAATGCTTCATTGCGTATAGCCGCCTCTGCTCCAAGCGCTTCGTCAGCCCCTCGCACCAGAGGACGTACGCATCCTTCCATGCATAAACCGCTCTGGTTATGTAAAATGTTCAATAGTCCTTCTTAGCCAAACCTTGCAAATCTCTTCACAGGATCCAGCACATCCTATGCTATACAGCATTCTGATCCATCTACTTCTAGACAAAAAAGGAGAAAGCTCTTGCAGCAGCACCGTCTTGTGTGGGGAGGTATTTATAATTGCCACACACTATTCATTGCTTACATTCTTCTGGCCCACAAAAGGGACCTCACACATATGCTCTCCTAACAGGTGCAGCCTCTAGATATTGTGCTAACCTTCAGTGTGGCCAATTTGATGACCAGTTTGTCGATGCACTCAAAGGTAGCCTGTAAAAAAAAATGTTTCCTGTTCCTTTCTCTGCTGCCATCCAATTTCACCTGCTCACACATATGGTTCATCCGTGTTCCTTTATCTATTGTCTATTCTTCAAGCAGTCTCCTATCCTGGAAGATCATACTATGGAGGTCCCGATCAGCGGTGCTCACATTGCCGTGCTATTTTTTGGCGTGCTGAGAAAGTAGGCAAAGAATCACGGAGTTCTTCTGATTCTGTCATCTATAATAGATGCTGTAAAGGAGGCAAGGTGGTCGTTGCACCTTTTCTACCTAGACCAGAACCGTTGGCCTCTTTAGCGAAATTTGGGGGGGGGGAGCCATCTCAAATAAGTTCATGAAGAACATAAGACAGTATAATTGTTTGTTTGCATTCACTTCTATGGGAGCAAACATCGATCGATCTATGAATGATGGTAGAGGACCCCCCGTTTTTAAGATCTGTGGGCAGATACATCACCGTATTGGTTCCTTGCTACCTCCAGAAGGTCAGAATCCGCAGTTTATTCAGCTTTATGTATATGATACATCAAACGAGATACAGAATAGACTTGCTGCACTCCATCGTGATGAAAGGAGAGAGGCTGATCTAGATCCAGCTATTATTCAGTCCCTAACCGATATGCTTGATGGTCACAACTCATTGGCACAACAGTTCAGAATGGCTAGAGATAGACTCGCACAAAATGATGCCGAAGAATTTGTGATTCATATTGTTGGTCCCAGGGACGGAGACCCCCCTCAGTACAGTTTACCAGCTACAAATCAATTGGCAATGCTTGTGGTTGGAGATTTCACCCCAGAAGCCTATGAGAGGGATATCATCATCCAGCGTGAAGCAGGTGGTTTAGAACAGATATCTGCCCTCCATCCAGCATTTATGGCTTTACAGTATCCTCTCTTGTTTCCGTATGCTGAGGCAGGCTGGCAACCAGGTGTTCTTTACACTGGTGCAGCGCCAGCTACAGAAAATGCTCATGTCAGAGTCACAATGCAGGACTATTACTGCTACATGTTTCATTACAGAAAGAACGAACCTAATCCGTATTTATGCTATGGAGCATTATCAAGTCAGGCCAAAGTTGATGCTCGAGCTTGTGTGGATGAAAACAGGCTAAGATACATAGTACAGAAACAGGCTGATATCAGGATGGAGAGTATCCAAGGGATCTGTGATGCTATTAGCAGGGGATCAACAGAAGGAAGTGAAATGGGAAAGATGACCATTCTACCAGCGTCGCACACTGGTGGAAGACGCTACATGATACAGAACTACCATGATGGTATAGCTATCTGTCGAGAATATGGTCCTCCAGATTTTTTCATCACTTTCACATGTAATCCTAAGTGGTTAGAGATTGCTGAGGCCATCTTTGAGGTTGGACAAAAGCCCACTGACAGAAATGATTTGATAGTCAGAGTGTTTAACATGAAGTTGGAGGAACTTCTCCATGATATTAAGGCTGGTACACCTTTCGGTCCCTGTGCTGCAGATATATCAAGCACTGCATACTATTTGTCTATATGCCTTCTCCTATCTACCTGTTTCTGCCTTAGTGAATACACATTGCTTCCTAACCATTTCAACCTACCTTCGTTTAAATGCAGTCCTTCACACAGTTGAATTCCAGAAACGCGGCCTTCCACATGCACATATTATTCTGTGGACCTCAAGTGACACAGCCAATCCAACTCCAGTAATGATTGATAGATATATATCTGCAGAGATACCTGATCCTAGGTTAGATCCACTTGGCTATGCTCTTGTTGCAGAGCACATGATACATGGGCCTTGTGGCACCAGCAACCCTAGGTGTCCGTGTATGAAGAATAACAGATGTTCCAAACATTTCCCAAAACCATATCAGGAGCAGACCACGGTTGACAGTAAGGGTTTCGCTGTGTATAAAAGGAGGCAAGACGCAATGTTTATTCTCAAAGGTGGTTGCAGCATGGATAATAGATGGGTAGTCCCATATAATATGTTGCTCCTAAAAAAGTATCAAGCTCACATAAATGTCGAATGGTGCAATAAGACTACTTTCATCAAATATCTCTTCAAATATGTAACTAAAGGAGCAGATTGCAGCAAGGCGTATCTACAAAGAGTGAAAAAGGGTCAGGAAACACCTTATGATCAGCAGACAGCCACTGTGAATGAGGTCAAAGAATACCTTGATTGTAGATATATTTGCGAACAGGATGCATGTTGGAGAATTTTTGGATATGATATTCACAGGCATTATCCACCAGTAGAAAGAATGCCTGTACATCTTCCCAATGAAAACTTCATCACTTATAGTGCCAGAGCCAAGATGGATAGATTAGTGAACTCAGAGTTCTTGAGGAGGACGATGCTAACTCAGTGGTTTATCTGCAATCAAAATTTCCCAGAAGCTAGGACCCTCGCTTATCCACAGTTCCCTTCAAAATGGTTATGGGATGCAAAGGATAGAAAGTGGAATAGGCGCAGGCAACAGCATGGTAAAATAGGTCGCCTTCATTATGTTCACCCATCTGCTGGTGAACGATACTATCTTAGAATGTTGCTGCTAACAGTTAAAGGTGCCACAAGCTATGAGCATCTTAGATTCCACAATCGGAGATATCATCCAACCTTTAAAGAAGCATGTAAATCACGGGGTCTCCTTGGTGATGACCAGGAGTGGTACAATGCCTTTGATGAGGCCGCTGCCTGGGCCACCTCAGCTCAGTTACGCAGCTTATTTGTCACAATGGTGTTGTTTTGTGAAGTAGGTGATGAGAACAGCTTATTTGAGAAAGTGTGGCGGCATCTATCAGATGATATCATCTACCAGTATAGAGATATGATTGGGGATCCCAATTATTCATTACCTGATTCTAGGACCAGAGACTACCTCTTAGATGAGTTGTCCACACTTTTCTCGCAGAGTGGTAGAGACATAGCTGATTTTAATTTACCTCCAAAGACACATGCTGACTATCCTGCTTTGTACAATCGCCTTGTCGAAGAAGAGTTATCATACCCACCTGATCCATCTATTGATATGAACAGCCCAACTCTGTCCCTTAATGAAGACCAGACACAAGCTTTCAACGCTATAGTGCACAGAGTTCGGCAAAATCAACCAGGATTCTTCTTCGTGTCAGGTTATGGTGGAACTGGGAAAACATATTTGTGGAATCGAATTGTTGCCTATCTCAGACTACAGGGCAAGATTGTCCTCAGTGTTGCGTCCTCCGGAGTAGCAGCGCTGCTATTACCAGGAGGCCGTACGGCTCACTCGAGGTTCAAGATACCTTGTGAGATTGAGGATGACATGATCTGTGATGTCAGTAGGGGCACGATGCTTTCAGACCTTATTCAGCTTACAAGTCTGGTCATCTGGGATGAAGCCCTCATGGCTAACCGCAAATGCTTTGAGGCGTTAGATCGCACGTTTCGTGATATTGGAAAAGTCAAGAATCCTGAGGCTGCTCATATTCCATTTGGTGGCAAAGTCGTTGTCTTAGGAGGTGATCTTAGACAGATCCTACCCGTGATTGAAGGAGGTGGAAAACAGGAGGTTATTTCTGCAACTATAATTAGATCGCGCCTCTGGTCTCATGTAGAGATACTGAGCCTCACACAGAATATGCGATTGCTGTGCTCGATAGATAACCCTAATGAACAAAAAGAAGTGGCTGAATTCAGTAAATGGATATTGGATGTAGGAGAAGGGAAAATTCCCTGTACTAAAAAGGATGGAGAGGATGAAGCGAGCTGGATCACTGTCCCACATGATTTGCTTCTATTTCCTGCTGAAGATAGACTTGCCGCTCTTATACACTCAGTCTATCCTAACTTTCAGACAAGCTATAGAGACCCTGTGTACCTTGCACAGAGAGCCATATTAACTCCAACAAATGAGCTAACAGATACAGTGAATCAGTACATGGTGCCTTTAGTGCATGGTCAACAGAAAGAGTACCTTAGTTCTGATACGATTGATAAGTCCACAGCTCAGCATGAAGCCTATGATCTCTTATACCCAATTGAATTCTTAAACTCAATCACTGCAAATAATTTCCCCCATCATAGGATTGTGCTCAAGCAAGGAGTTCCTATTATGCTGCTACGCAATCTAAATCAAAGAGCTGGACTTTGCAATGGTACAAGACTGATAGTTACCTCTGTAGGAGATTGGACGATTGAGGCAACAATTATGACTGGGAGACATGCAAACCAAACCTGTGCGATACCGCGTATAGCGCTATCTCTCAAGAGTAATAAATGGCCATTTGTTCTCCAGCGACGCCAATACCCAATAAGAGTTTGCTATGCCATGACAATTAATAAGAGTCAGGGGCAGACACTATCAGCAGTTGGTGTCTATCTTAAGAGGCCAGTTTTCTCACATGGCCAACTCTACGTCGCAGTTTCGCGTGTAACCACGAAGCAAGGTTTGAAAATATATATTGAAGATGAAGAAGGCAATCCTACGAATCAGACCAGGAATGTTGTTTATAAAGAAGTTATGCAGTACCTATCCTAGGCATAGACTATAGCATATTATTAATAGCATCCTCATGCTAATATAGTGTACTGTCACCTAACCTTCTGTTATCGGTATTCTGCTTCATGGGTCCATGCACCAACTACATCATGCCATACTACGCCATCTTTGCGACAGTTTCCTATTCTTAGCTACCGCGAACTGGAAGCAGCTTTACATCTGCGCTTCCTCAACCATAGGACACTTACTTTTGTATATGTTTTGCTTAGTGGCTGGAGTTCTGCAGTACACTACGATATAGAATTGTATACCTACAAATATGCGGTTCGTAGAAACAGGCCTGCGTGCCTGTCTTACTCAGCCTATGCCATGCATAGAAGCTTTTGGATATGTATACACACTGTGTAATGAAATGGCTTGGTTCCATTCAGCAATAAAACAAGAAAAAAAATGTCGCCTCTCTGGTTTGTCTCAAGCTTAGTAATTCTATATTCAATTCGGCTTCATAAAAAGTCTGAAACCTCTGTGATTTCTATTTAGTGCCTACTAATTCTATATTTAGTTTTGTTTATACAAATACATGACTCACAGCTTCTTGTACTGCTACAGATACACCATGCAAGGTCCCAAGTACCTCAGCGAGCTACCAAAAGGTAGGTGCTTCAGTCCCATCACTGTCCGGGTTATCAGAAAATGGACTCATCATGACAGCAGTGGTCAAGGCGTCCCTCTATATGTGGGCATGGTTCTAGCAGATGCACAGGTATTGATTATATGCACTTAGAACCAAAAAGAACTCATTTTCCGTCACACATTAGACTAATCTATGCATTATGCTTACCTATTACATTTGCTGCTCACTCCAATACTAGGTTAATAATTAAATACATGTTTGCAATTGTAGGGACATGCTATGTATGCTGAAATTGCAGATGATCTCATTGGAGAAAAGGCATGCCTGTTCGACGTTGGAAAAGTTTACGTGCTGAAGAAATTTGTTGTCAACAATGCAAAAAAAAGTTATAGAGCCGTAGACAGGAACCTACTGATAAACATCTCGCAGCACACAACAGTCCAGGTGGTGCCAAATCCTCCAAGTTCCATTCCTGAATATATTTACAGGATTACTCCGCTACCAGCCATAAAACCAGTACGGTTTGTTTACAACTACACAGGTAGACTATATCTCTCAATACCTCCTTTACATAGTTACAAACATTTGTTCCATCCTGGACCTTATATCTGATGCAGTCTCATCATTGCCTTTCAAGATACCATTGGATACCTCATCAAATATAAAGCAGCTCACACCTTTGTACCCAAGAATAAAGAGAAGGCCAAAACACTTAGGGAAATCTACATCAAGGATCTAAGGTATGTCCATGTTTTAGTTATTAGCAGTTATAGATTACAAGCTCTTCTGTTTTGAAGACTTAATTCGTATGCAGTGACAATGTGATGCAAGTTACTCTGTGGGGCGACCAAGCTACAGGCTTCAACATTAGCGATATCTACGATAGAGAAGCTGGAAACCTCATTGTGTGCCTTATCGTTGGCTGCTATCCACGAGAGGATTTGATGAACAACAGTAAGTTCGTGTACCTATGCTTGCCTCGCATTGACAAACATACACACAGTCAAATCTGCACACTAAAAGGCTTGTGAAGTCACTCATGATAAAGCTATGCCATGTTACAGATAAACCATGCCTAAGTGGAAGTCCTGCCTGCTCCTGCTACCTGAACCCCAATATCCCAGAGGCACAACCTTTTCACCACAGGTAGCAACCATTTCTTATGTAGACCACATGTTGTTGATCCTAAAACAGATATAATAATAGATCTCTCATTAACAGGTTCAAGAATACACCAGTCTACATCGAAGAACCAGAACCGACAGAAGAGCAAATTACAGCTCCAGTTGAGGACATTCAGCTTCCACAGAAGACGATAGCTGATCTTGCTCGTGTTGATCCCTTTGATGAAAAGGTGCATAGTCCGCATACTATTTCTTTCACCTCTTCGTATATGATTGCTTACATCTTTTATAAATACAGTCTCTGGATCTTCAAACATTAACATAACCTAGCCCCTGAACCATTAGACAGTGAAACTAACATACGATCCCTGCACAGGAACCAGGACCGTTCAAGTGTGCTGTAACCGTTGTTTGTATTACAAACACCAGCAGCTGGTGGTACATGGCCTGCAGGCCATGCAAGAAGAAGGCCGACCAACAGATAGATGGGAGCTACAGCTGCCCAAAATGTGGGGGCTACAACACCGCTCCTAGGTATTAATTACCCAAAAAAATCACAACCTCACTTCATACGTGGATTGCTTAGTTAACCTATAACAAAAAAAAATACAGGTACTTACTGCATTTCATAGGAAAGGACGATACTAGCGAGGCATCATTTCTAGCCTATGATGATGAAGCTTACCAGATGATTCAAAAAGAGTGTGAAGCAGTCGTTAACCCACTCCACAAAAGAGAGGGCTTGCCACAGCAGTTACAAAGCATCATGAACAAGACATATATTCTATCTGTTGATCTCACTGATGAATCGTGCCAGACTACTAAGATACGAGAGTATCAGGTCAAAGCTGTTCTAGAAAGGCCCTCAAAGCGTCCTTCCACACACAGGACCACTGCAGCTTACCATGATCCGCAGGGGCCAGGAAGTTCGACTGCTCTCATCGCTACCCCACCGTCTCACAGTGAGGTCCTGCAGATTGAATATCCAGCACAGTCTGTAAGTAACATTAAGATTCATCCACTCATTTATGCTTGGATCAATATACAGCATATAACATTGTGTCAGTCATCTGTTCTACAGACTCCAGTTCCTGCCTCACAAACAGATCATGATGCTCCCAAGGACGACAGAAGCAGGTACACAGTTCTCTGTATGCATCCGCTATCAGTACGTGCCAAGTATGATTAAGCCACTTACTAAACATAGCCACACACCCTTGACCAATACTGTGTTATTCTTAGGTCTACAACAAAACACAGTGTCGCTCGCAGAAGGTTGTTACGTGAGGGCAGTTCACCAATCAAGGTCAGTTATCATCGCTACAACGGTTTAGAATTCTAGACACATTAACACATCATCCTGCCTCCATATACTAACCCTACAGTTCTTAGCAGCACACTGCAGGAGGCGATGATGAACCAGAAAATACTCAGCCTAGCGACACAGATACTGAAGACACCACTCCTTTGGAGCCCTGCCCAAAAAAGTTAGCTTGCTTTCTCGCAGACCCAAGACATACAAATATCCGTTACTAAATACCGAAAATATTGCAGGGCAAAATCTGACACCCAGACTGATGATGCAACTGCGTCGCAGGAGTAGGGCAGTGCACCTTATATGAAAAAGGTGAACAATTACGACCCCACAAATACATATACACACTGGCAAATAAATTGATCTCCTCTGCTTTACAAATTCAGTTAGCCTCACAGTCAACGGTTCACGCTAACTATAAGTTTCTGTTAACTTTGTAGTAACAGTGTGCCAGACCAATGCAGAAACCTTTTGCAATAGATATGAGACTATATCTCTCCCTGCCGCTCCACCACGTGCTTTTGCGCTTTGTTCATGTATATAGAAGCAAACTGCAATCTGGTGCTTCTAGCATCTGTAAACTGGCAATGGATGTCTGTTGTCTGTATAATTTGTAGACGTCCTGCCTCTTATGAAATGCTGAACATAGATATGTCAGCAGCGTATCCAGGAGCCTAGGTCATGATGGCCACTTACACCTGAGACTACTGACTAATGTGCTTGCTGCTGTATGAAAGCCTCCCATCTGGAGCAAACACTGCACATGTAGGCATCTTACATGAGCCACACAGCAGTTGTCATCTTAATAGTCATTGTAGTAGTGTAACCACATCTGTGCTCAACAACATCTTTGTGCTGCTAATATAATCGTCATATAATCATATGCTAATTATCTATCCTTATCTGTTTTCGATCCCACTTTTTCATGATCACGGTTCGCCATGCACACATGGGAACTAGGAAAAGTAGATGGCCATGCCATAGCCCACAAAAAAAGGAGAAAGCTCACTCCTAGGACTCTCTACTGTTCATTCTGCGCTGTGCCGCCACCATTCTCCCTCAGAATTCTTCCTACCGTTTAAGTATCATAACAGCATGCTGGCCAACGATACGGGCGCGCGAAGGCGCGCGCCCCGTTACTAGTTATAAAGACAATGATGGGACGTAAGGGCTACTCCTCCCTTGTTGGTGACAAGGAGCGAGCTGAATTTGAGGCCGTTTAGTTAGGCAAAATTTTTGGCGAAACGCTACTGTAGCAGTTTCGTTTTTATTTGGCAAATATTGTCCAATCATAGTCTAATTAGACTTAAAAGATTTGTCTCGTCCATTTCGTCTAAACTGTGTAATTAGTTTTATTTTTTATCTATATTTAATACTTCATACATGCGTTCAAAGATTCGATGTGACGGGGAATCTGAAAATTTTGGCAAAATCTTTGGCATCTAAACGGTGCCTTTGTCGAGCATGTAAGGAAACGGTTATTTATCAGTGGTCTATTTGAAAAGTAGTACTACAATCTTATTAACGGGACATTTAAGATATAATAACTTCATTCCATTTTGGAGGTACACAACACATGGAGCAAGAGGCTACAAGGGGATACGACACTCGAAACCGACTGCCAACAAGTGAAGAAATGCATTCAGATAGCATTAAAGTGCATAGACAAGAAAAAATCAAACAGGCCTGATATAGTGTCTGTCGTCAATGAATTGAATGAGACAGAAAACTACAAAAAGGCAGTGATGTCATCTCTGGTGGAAAAGGTAGGATCACTAGTTGTGCAAATCTTATCTTATTTGTTTGGGATTTGAATATTTTAGACCAAAGGCGATTACCCAGCTTTATTGAAAGCGTAACAAACGCCAAAGGTCAGGGAACTGGGGATACCAGTTTTACAGTAAAGCATCGAACAAGGAAAATAACACCTCAAAATCAACAACCCACTACTAGCTCTACTAACTGGAGCTCAAAAGTCACCCAACTCTCAAACTTCCAACCGACAGCAATTTTACACAGAACATGCAGCGCTTAGATTGCATATAGTGCTAGCGATTAGTGCGCATTCGCCGAGATCAGATTGATCATATCATCAGTCATGGCGCTTAGCTTCGGCTTCACCAGAGGCCTCCAAGTCCTGAGCAACATCAGTGTCTTGTACACCATCACCATGGGCGCCGAAATCACCTTCTTGTTGAAAACCAGGTCGTTGCGAGTCTTCCAGATAGTCCATAGAGCCCCTGCACAGATGAATAGGAGAATTTTTTGAATTTTTCCTCTACGTTTGTCAACAAACTCTAATAGGAACTCTTCACAGCTCGTTGGCGATCTCTGCCAACTAAATGTGGTTCTCAGAAAAGACCACAGAAAGAGAGCAATGGGGCATTGAAATAGAATATGGTCAGCAGTTTCAGTCTTGTCACAGGTTGAACATTCTTCAGGGCCTAACCACTTCTTCTTTTTCAGTTGCACCGCCGATTGAATCCTATCGTGTGCCGCCATCCAAATAAAGATCTTAACCTTCAAAGGAATATCACAACTCCATATTGTCATCATACGAATATCTCTAACACCCCCGGTAGTTAAGTTTTTGTATAGTGATCTGGTAGTGTACTGTTTAGATTTCTCTAATGCCCAGTGAACATGGTCTCTGCCATCAGCCAAAGTGGCTCCCTCAAGTAAGGCCTGCAATCTACACCATTCCTCTATCTGAAATTCATTGAGTTGTCGTCTGAACTGTATGTCCCACTGACCATCAACATAAACCTTGGCTACCTCTATGTCCGGGTTAGAAGAGATTTGGTACAGACTGTGGAACTGGATTTTCAGAGGGCACTCACCCAACCAACTATCTTGCCAAAATTTGGTCTGCTGTCCACTTACCACCTCAATCACCCTACCTCTTTCATACCATTTCCTTACATCTAACAGGGATCTCCAAAACTGAGACCCATATCTGCTTTTGATCTGAAAAATACTTTTCTGACCAAGGTATTTCTTTTTCAGTAAGGAGCAGCACAAACCCTTGTCATCTCTTTCCAATTTATCAATCCATTTAGATAATAAACAGATATTCATAATTCTCACATCCATGAAGCCTAAACCACCAAATTTTTTAGGTCTGATTAGTGCCTCCCACTTGATCATATGGTACTTTCTCTTTTTCCCCATGCCCTGCCAATAGAATCTTGATCTGATAGTATCAAGTAGCTGATAATTGCCTTCATAAAGTTGATAGACTCCCATTGTATACATTGGTATGCTAGACAAGCATGAATCAATTAGTGTGGCTTTGCCTCCCGAAGAAAGGTAATCACACTGCCACGTGCTCAATCTCTTCCCAGTCTTATCTGTAACATATCTCAATTGGTTCTTGGTAATCTTTGAAGAGCTGACAGGCATTCCAAGATAAATCATAGGAAAAGAGCTCAACTTACAATTCAAGATCTCCACAACCCTTTGCTGATCTGAATCCTCTAAGCCCACAGTATATACCTCACTTTTGTCAAAATTTATCTTCATCCCAGACATTGCCTCATAACAGGTTAAGATTAGTCTGATATTTTGCAAGCTCTGAACAGAGAACTCTGAAAAATTACTGTGTCGTCTGCATATTGTAAGTGTGTTAACCCACTATATATCAGATGAGGAACCACCCCCTGAATCAAGCCTGCCTCACTAGCTCTTGTTAACATAGCAGACAGGGCATCAGCAATTATGTTGAACAGCAAAGGAGATAAAGGATCTCCTTGTCTCAACCCTTTAAAGCTTCTAAAGAACACACCCCTCTCTCCGTTTAGATCTATACACACTCTGCCACCTCTCACAGCTTGGTTGATCCAGTTAATCCATAATTCAGGGAAACCCTTTCTATGTAAAACCTCCTCTAGAAAGTTCCAACTCACTTTGTCATAAGCTTTCTCGAAATCCAATTTCAAAATAACTCCAGTCTTCTTACTCATTCTCAGGTCATGCAGAACCTCTTGCAAAATTACCACCCCCTCTAAAATGTTTCAGCCTGGTATAAAAGCTGTTTGGAAATGATTGATTACTTTGTCAACCACTGCTGTTAATCTAATAGTTAGCACCTTGGTAATGATCTTATATATTACATTCAGTAAGCAAATGGGCCGGAATTGTTTAATATTGATGGCTGGTTTCACCTTTGGAAGAAGTATGATCACTCCATAATTCAATCTCCATAAATCTAATACGCCCGCAAACAACTTGTCTAACATTTCTTTAATATCACCTCTAATTAAGGGCCAAAACGCCTTAAAAAAACTCTACACTGAACCCATCTGGACCAGGAGCTGTGTTATTTCTCATTTCCTTTAAGGCATAATCCAATTCCTCCATGCAAAAGGGTCTGATTAGTGCCTCCCTGTAGCAGAACCTCCTAAATTATGTGGCCCAAATACACCTGTCATTGTCCCTAAGAGCTCTGACGGCTATGCATGTACACCAGATAACCTAAGAAGATCTGTCGGGTGCCCTCGCAGGACCCCGATTCAACTACGTTTGACAACTCATACCAGGATCAACAAAGGAGTAACTACAACATTACAATATTTGCTATAAAACTTTACATCAGAGTGCGAAAGAATAATAACAATGAATTTATAAATCATGTTTAAGTTAACATTTTATAAACTTAACTTGTATTGCGGAAGTCGAGTAGAATTACAGAAGACAACTTAGGTAGAGCATCTAAGTCAGGAGAGGACAATCAGATCATATCGAGCCCACCGACATGACCTAATTAGCAGCATCAGTCAGCACCTGCAACAGGGGTTAATAAACCCTGAGTACTCAATTGTACTCCGCAAGACTTACCCGACGAAAAGAAAAGACTCCAAGGATATGCTAGCTTAAGGGAAGTAGTGAAGCTAGAAAAGAGAAGTTTTTCAGAGAAGCTTACTACCAGTGGATCCTTGCTTTCAAACTTTTAATTAAATTTTGGCTCTAGTTTTAGTATAACCTAATTATAGCTAACTTTTGCACCTCATCTATCTCAATCATAAATTTAAACATCACACTAGTTATTCACTTCTTTTCCATCTCAAGTCCAACAGTAACCATATTCCAGTTGTTGCTACGATGTTGGTACACAGTCAAGACTCCTTTCTCGTAGAGTAACGACGCTTCGAACCGCTTGATCTACCCAGCTGGGGCTTCCTAACCACACGACATATGTAGAACCAAATCTTGCATATATCAACTCTTACTTGGGTCGTCCAAAACCAGAACGTGTCCATCGCCACCCGAGAGCACAGTACTCCTCAAACCCGGCCCAATTCTAGCCCCGAGGGTACACGCTACTCTCGTCATCTCTCCACTCCCAGTGCGAGGTTAGACGTTCTCGTGATGGAATAACCGAAGTAAGGCTTACCCTTCCTTGGGTATGTGACTAGTACTATCCAAAACTCCTTGACTCGAGGGCCAACAACGGACGGTCCTTAACCGACACAGACGGGACCAACCACCAAAGACGATTTCCATACCCCGTTCGGTCTCAAGTTCATTCTCATATTCATTTCCACATGCTCTCATGACCTGTCATTAGGTCAGGAGAAGCAAGGAATAAACCTGTTCTTGTGATCAAAGAAAACATTATTCGACTTCTACCGAAGTCTAAGCATTACTAAGCATAAGAGATCGACCTACATATACTTGTGGGATATCATCTGGATATAAATGTAGATCAAGGTAATCATGCAGCAACGATTTCAACCAACTCCTATTAACTTAATGCACAGTACACTAGACTCTAAGTGTAATAAAGCATTTATAAAATAGAAGAGTGGTTATATGTCCGGGGCTTGCCTACGTTGCAGCGGTGGTTAGTTCTCGTAGAAGTCAAGTTTGACACCAACACCATGGGTGGATTACCTTCTCCGAAGTTTGATCAATACGATCCAAACACTCTCGTAAGCACTACACGTATAAAAATGATGCGATGCTTAATACGATGGAATGCATATCATGATGCATGATGATGAACAAAGCATAGCATACAAAAGACATTTAGAAAGGATAAACATTAGTCATCTACTTGAGTACAACTTTCCTTCGCGATACAATTACAATCCAACAGAATTAGTAAACAACATTATTTTCATTAAAATATTGTTAAGAAAACTACTTAACCTTTTACCCAAGAGGTTGCATCTAATAAGCAAGTAAATCTATCACAAATCACTAATTACTTACACAAGAAATCATTAACCATTAATGATCTATAATAAACACATTAAGTATCATTAACAAATCATAGTTATCAAGTTAATCGTGAGCTCAAGCAACTCAATAAAATGCCATTGATCATCATATGTTAATGACCCAAGGTCAACAATCAATCTCAAAGTCAAGCAATACCTAAGTCATTAGGCATTAATTACATGATTAATCAACTAATTAATAACGCATAAATTAAGAAGAAAATCAACTTTGTCTAATTAAGCCTAAATTTTTATTTTAGGAAACTTACATCATAACTAAGTGGCAAAACAATTTTCACAATTTTTAGATAATTAAATAAGCCTAGGAAAATTATAGAAAAGCCATTTATTAATTAATTGAGCTAATTAATTAACTTACAAAAAGTAATCAAAATTGACATTTAATATTTTCCTAAATAGTACACAGTACAGAGAGGTTACACAATAATTTTCACCATTTTTGGAATTTTAAATAATTCAAAACAAAATAAACAAAACTGCTTACTATTTACATCTTTCAAAAAGAAAAAGAAAAACCGCAGCACAGGACGCTTCCCTCTCCCTTCTCCTTCGCTCGGCCCAGCAAACCGCAGCGGCCTAGTCGCGAGCAGTCGTCCACTCCCGCTCCCGCAGCCCAGCCGCGCTTGCGGCCCGCACGCGCGCTCCCTCCCTTCGCCCCGGTTCAGCCCACACGGCCCAGCTCGCCTCCCCGCCCTCTCCCTCTCGCTGACGACGCGGCCCCGCCCGTCATCCTCCTCCCGACATCGGCCGTGGCCAACGGTGGCCGCCGACCACTACCTCACCGGCGGTGGTACTCCGGTGAGGCTGAGATGGACCAGCGCCACCCTACTGACCTCGCGAACCCACTACGACATTTTATACCGAAGCTCGTACTCCGGCGACCCTTCCCCGACGACCATGGCGGAACGGAGGCGACGACATCCCAGTGAAAATGCCCCACCGGCGTGGTAACAACTTAAACGATGCGAGAAACACACTCAAGAGCTCACCTTGATCACAACGGTGTGCTCGGTGAAGACGGAGACGGACCGGAGAGACCGGACCACGGTGAGGGTGGTGGTGGCGACGCTCTGACCGTGCGCGGAGAAGACGGCTACGCGGGCGTCCCGGGCGGTAGAGGTGGGTGCGAGCGGCCGAAGAGGTGCGCAGGAGTGAGGCGATTGCGGTGGAGCTGTTTGCGTGGCTGGAGATGGCTCGACGGAGGCAACGACGAGCGGCGGAGCTTCGGTGGTGGCGGAAACAGAGAAAAAGAAAAACACGACGACGACGGTGCTCGGTCTTTATAGGGCGACGAACATGACCTCAAGGCGACACGCGTCACGTCGCGAACACGCCGAAACAGAAGATAGCGGTCGAAGGCGCGCCTGGAAGCGGTTCGAAGCTCGCCGGCGTCGGGCGGGAGGTGGCACTCTGCCGTTGGCTGGATTTCAATTAAATTACAAAATTGCCACTGGAGATAATTCCCAAATTACTCAAAATTTTTCTATAGAAGTTGAAAATCTGTAAATACAAAAGTTGCTCAGTTTTTAAAGTTCTACAACTTTCTCAATATAAACATTTTTCAATTCGGCCTAGATTTTGAAATTTGAATTTGAATTTAAAAGGGGACATTTTCTGGAAATCTGTAATTTCAAAATTACTTTGAATTTTATATTGAAACTTCAAAAACTCAAAATACCCAAGTTGTACCTCTAGGTAAGACCTACAACTTTGCTATTCAAAACATTTTCAAATTATGCTCCATTTTGAAATTGGATTGGAGAGATGAAAAGGGGTCAAATTTGAGATTTGGATCTTTTAAAAATTACTCTAAATTTTACACTGAAACTTTGAAAACTCAAAACACCAAACTTGTAGCCCTTGAAAAGATCTACAAACTTGGTTTTAAACTTTTTCCCAAATTTTGCTTAGATTTTGAATTATTCAAAAAGGGGTAAAATCAGGGTTTTTTCAGAAATAAGGATTTTGAATTCAATTGATTATTCTTTTTAACTAAAACATAATTAATTATTTATCCCTAATAAAACATTATTTCATGTATTAAGCACATTGGCATTTTAACATATTAAGTGTACTTGTAAAAACAACATATCAAAATACTATTGAAACATGTGAAACATGTATATGAAACATACGAAACATTGATCAAAACCTATGAAACATAACTTTGAAACATAGCCAAACTTTATATGAAACATCGCAAGGCAACATGCGAAACATGACATATGAAACATATGCAACATGACTAAAATAACTTGTGCAACATGAATGCATTTATGGCATGTCATTTGATGTTTATGCTTGATGATGCTTCATGATCAAGTTTTAATTGTTTCCTAACATCTGGGATGTTACACTCCCTGTCCTGTTGAGACAATTGTTGTGCTGTTGGCCACATATCAGGTTCCAGATGTATATCAGCTAGCTCGACACTCCCAAATAATTGCTTATAGTAGTCAGTAATGTGCTCTCTCAGTAATTGTGGTTCCATAAGGCACTGACCCTCATACTCCAAGAACATGATCTGCATTTTCCTTTTCCTTCCGTTAGCACACTTGTGAAAGTAGCCGGTGTTGGAGTCTCCTTCTAAGATCCATCTCTCACCACCCCTCCTTTGCCAGTGTAATTCTTCATCCCTTAATATCTTCTGGAGATTCTCTTCTAGATTATATCTCTCTTCCCATTCTGCTGGCATAAGATCTCTCTCATCACTTAGGTCATCTAATCTAGAAATATTCTTGATCAGCTCCTGTTTTGCTTTCTTCTGAGCACTATCTACATTCTATCCCCATCCCTTTACAGCTCTTCTTAATTTGCCTGAAATAATATGCCAGTGGTCCAGAACATCATACTTATACCTGTTAGGCCATTTTCCTTTTACCCATTCTTGAAATCCTTCCTGGTGTAACCACTGAGAATTAAATCTGAAATAGAACTGTCTGTGCATGGAAACATCTCCAGTGTCCACAATCAATGGATTATGGTCAGATCCCAACCTTGGAGCAGTGTACACAGAAGCTAAGTTAAATCTGTCCTCCCATGAATTGGAAACCAGCACTCTATCTAGAACACACAAAATCGGAGGTGTCTGTTTGTTTGTCCATGTGTATCTGCTCCCTGTTCTCTGCAATTCTCTCAAAGCTGTAGTCTGAATCATCTCATTGAAAGCATCCATCAGATGAACATTCACATTCCTAGATGATTTTTCTGCTAGAGTCCTTACTAGATTGAAATCTCCACCGACCAACACTGGCCCCTCTAACTCTTGGAGTTTAGTTTTGATTTCCTCCAAAAACTCTAACTTCCTATCATCATGTGCTGGTCCATAGACATTCATCAAACACCACTCAAAATTGTCGGCTGTCATAGTTAATTTTAGACTTTGAAAAAAGGTTCCTTGATCTTCAGCCGAAACAGTTGCTAACTCTTTACTGACTCCCATCATCATCCCTCCTGAGTGCCCCACACAAGGGATCCCAGAACCAGTGCATCTCTACATGACCAGCAAAACGATCTAATTCTCTCTGTCTAAATGAAGATTTAATAGTTTCTTGCAAGCAAATACAATCAAAAGCATGTTTAGCAACCAACTCCACTAACAGCTTTCTTCTACCAGCATTACCAAGACCACGGATATTCCAGAATAATATCTTCATTTATGAACAGACTGTGATAAATTAAGATCCCCTACAGCTCTATCAACCTCTAAGTTCAACTCTATGTTTTGATCAACACTCTCCCTGTTACTGTCCATTGCTTAAGCAACCTCTAAATTCTCAGTATTATAACTCGACAAAAGCTTTTTCTTGACATTTAACAACGCCATAGCAGCCTCTTCTTTGGCTTGGATAAAGGAAATATTAGCGATTCTCACAGCCTCATCAACACCCAAAGAGATACCACAAACTCTAGTAATGTCTTCTAAGTTGGACAAGGAAGCATTAGATGGAAGATTTTTGTGAATGGATGAGGATGTACCTTTAAATGATGTAGCTTTCATAGTTGTTGTCTTGGCGAAGATGTCGGTGCCATCATCTTGAATTCTGGAGCTATGCCTGGTTGGTTGCATCCTGCTCATACGTTTGGTTGTCTTCTGTTGTATATCTTCCTCTCCCATTTCCACTAAGGGCGGTAAGGGTTGGGTTAACCCAGAGGTCATCAAAGCTGAGTCTTCGTCTATTCTTGTAGGCGGGGCTGGAAGTTCAGTATTATCTACCTCTGAGCAAGCATTCTTTTTAGCAACACTCTCAAGTAGATCACCATCAGGCTGACACACTTTGTGTTGGTTCTCCATTACTCCAGTACCCAGATTCACAGGTTTTATCATTCCAACCATATTGGATTCAGTCTGAAGCAGTACTGTATCTTTGGTCTTCTCCTTATCACTATTCTTGATATTGTCATCTTCTGCACAACCTTTAACAATCTCAGTCTTCTCAGAGAAATCCCCAACAGAAACAAATCCCAGATCAGACAGCTCTTTCTCTTGAGTGTTGATCTCCTCTAAATTCCAACCCAGTTTTTTAGTATTCCTTTGCATCTCAACAGCTAGATTCTGGATTTCCTGAATCAGCTCTGGCAAAACTGCCTGACAATTTGCTTGTTCCTCTATCACTTTGCCCTGAGTAGCCCCAAAACCAACAGACCTACCCTGGTAGTTAGACGATCCCGGTCCTTTGGGGTTTTCCTTCGGCGGTGACTTGCCAGATTCCAGCCAATCGTGGCTTTCTTGGGACTCAGGATCTTCTTCATCAGTAGCAGCATCCTCATCAAGATCCAAATCATCATCAGGTTTGTCTGGTGGGAACTTCTCCAGCTTATCAGAGTAGTACCATGAGATCTTCCTCCCCTGTTTGTTGATAAACACTTCAGAAGTGCCCCCAATCTTACTTGGGTTCTTGCAAGAAACTTTTACCCAAACTGATTTCCAATGAAGGGATGGCAAATGAACTTCCTCGGGATCCCCAACTAACTTGGCAAGCTCTAGAACAGCAAATTCAGTCCTTGCATTTGGGGGAATGCCCACAGTTCTAACCCAGACCGATTGTAATACTTGAAAGGCATCAGGATCCATAGAGGTCTCTTCTGCCACAGCAAGAATGTCAGAGGTGATAAACTTGATCTTATCCATCTTGTTCAACAGTTGCATAGCAGCTTTGGATGGAATGTTGACAAGAAACTCACTGCCTGATAGCCTCTTCACATTCCAATCCCATTCAGAACTCATCAAATACTGTAATTCAGTTTGAATTCTAAATTTAGTGCCTCTCCCTTCTAACACAGAAATTATAGCTCTAATATTGTCATGCTTCACATTTGATTCTTCTGACTTGATCTCAGGAAGGTTTAGAGAGTAAAACAGTTGTCCTGGCATTCCCATTGCACACAGGGTAAGACCTTTGTTTGACTTCGTCAGAGGACAGTTGTCTGATTTGTGACCCGTATCCCTGCAGCTATAACAGAAGGGTGGATTCTTGCATGTAGAACGATGATGTCCATCTTGATTACAGTTAAAACATCTCATGGGCAACCCAGATGACTGACCAGTGTTCTCCCAAGATTGATAATTCTGATACTGTGGTGCTCCCCTTCTGCGCTCTTCTAGCTTATGACGCAGATCCTCTTCTGACATATGCCTAACACCTCTTTCCTCAGGTTGATCACCAAATCTCTTCCGCCCCTGGAACTGACCCTGATCCCAGTCAGGGTTAGATGGCCTGAACTGCCTAGGATCACGGTTCTCTTGGAAGTCCCTTTTCCCCCAATCCTCGCGACCTTGATAGCTCTGATATCCTTCACGACCACCACGATCAGGCCCACTATAGCTGCCCCTCATATCGCGAAAATCACGATCTGAACCCTGATAGTTACCCCTCCTCTCACGAGCATCACGATCAGACCCCTGGTAAACACCTCTAACGAGCATCACGATCAGACCCCTGGTAAACACCTCTAGCATCACGAGTACCTCTAAACCGCTCCCCATATCTAGCATCACGCACCTGGAAAGGTTTCCGATCCATCTCTTGGCTGACGACCTCAATGTAGGACCTCCCGTCGGTTGTACGCTCCTGCACCCGACGGAGATGCTTTGCTTGGTGACCAAAACGGCAGATGTCGGAGAAGGAAGCTAGGTGGCGCTCCGCCGTCGGGTCCCAAACCCTAGCAGCTTGGATCCAGACCCATTGCGAGGTGGAGGGGGACGACGCTGGTTTTTATTTTTTCTGGGTTGGGGGTGTAGGAATGTGAAAACAAATTGTCGATGGACAAGCCAAACTGGGCCGGCCCATCCACCCCTTTCCCCTTTCTGGCTGTTGAGGCCTGCGTCTTCCTCCTCCCGTTCAGAGTATCTCCCCTGTTCATCTCAGACTCCCTTGGCGGATTCAGTTCTTGCATAATCTGATCATTAGAACGGCAAACATTCATCTGTTGTTCAACCTCTAATGCTTTGCTTCTCCACTCAAATTGGATTGGAAGATTGCCCACAACAATGGAATTGGAATCAAACGCCGCAACCGGGGATGATTCATGTTGCGTAATCTGTCCTGAACAATCGAATCCTCGGGTTGAGAATGTTTGGGTAAACCAAATGAAATCGTTGAGCTGCCACATCCAGGATTGAGCGGAGGGAAATGATCGTTGTTGATCCACTCCTCCAAACTCATCTCAGACCATTCCTTCAGAACTCTAACAGAACCGGAACTACCCGAACTCTCTAGAACAGAGCCTCCCTTCAGCTGAGGTCTCGGAGTCGATCCTCCCGTCAACAAAGATTTAGAACAGGACTTACCCTCACTTGTGGAAGGACCTCTCTGCGATGGAGTCGTCTGACGAGCCGTCGTCTGCTCCGCAGCAAGCTTGGATTTCCCGGGTGACCCAATCGAGAATGGCGGGGTCGCCAACGTGAGTCTGCGGTTCTTCATCCCGATCAACAAGCCTGAGAGACCTTACGAATTGCGGGTGGATCGATAGAGCGTCGAATACTGATTATGATCTCCTACTTTTGAAAGGATGGGTGGCGGGGAATCGCCGGCGGCGATCGCCGGAAGGTATCTAGCTCTAGTCTCCTCTCAGTCGCAGGGAGTCTGGACACGCGCCGCGTCCAACTCAGCGACCTCCATACCTTCCCCCTTTGGGATTTGAATATGACCCCTGTTCATCTGGGAAACTTAGCTCCCTTCTGTTTTACCTTTTCATCCAGGCTGGAAACGAGGAGATTTCTCTAGGTTATATTGCTTTTACAAAGCTGGTTATCTTCAAATGGTTTTACATCTAATTATCGACCATGCATGCATGTTTATGCTTCATATATGTAGTTTATAATCAAATTATACATCCCGTAACATGTCATAACATCTGCAGCTAACATCGCTAACTACTTAACAGGCACACTACTGATGTCACCGTCCGCAGCCTTTCTGAAGAAAATTACAAACGACTTCTCTAATGAACATCTAGGCTGTGTTTAGTTTTTTTTTTTTTTTGAAATGTCACCGGGGGGATTGTTTCCCCACCTGAATTTTATTTCAAAATTTGGAGGTATATGTTACATTTGTTCTGCCACAAAATGTTGTGGCCGGGGGGGTTGATGATGTTGCAGCTCTATATTACATTGTTAAACACATCATTCCTGAACATCTAGGTTGTGTTTAGTTTTTTTTTTTGAAATGTCACCGGGGGATTGTTTCCCCACCTGAATTTTATTTCAAATTTGGAGGTACATGTTACATTTGTTCTGCCACAAAATGTTGTGGCAGGGGCGGGGGGTTGATGATGTTGCAGCTCTACATTACATTGTTAAACACATGACACCAGAGATCAGTTACGGCTTTCGAAGGCACCGGCATTCTCAGGTGCCAAAGTTGAGCCTCAACTTTACAAGCTGCTAAGACTTGTTGCAGGTTTAGAGCTTCATTCCTGAACACAATCCCATTTCTTCGCTTCCAGAGCTGCCAGCAACACAAGGCAATGAAGGTTCCAAAGTGATCTTCAGGTATGTTGTTTGGTCTAGTGGTCCGGTATAGTTCGCCAATTGATTGATCAGAGGGCCATGAGAACCCAATCGCTTCCCAGAAGGCCACTGCGAAGCCACATTGGAGGATGATGTGCTCGGAGGTTTCATCTTCAGAATTGCAAACTTCACAAATTGGCGAGTCAACAATGGTCTTCTTGCACAAGTTTTTTTTTGACAAGAGTCTTCTTGCACAAGTTGTGCCGGCATTGAATCTTGCCCTGCAGGAGCAACTAGACAAAGAACTTCACTCTCGGGGGCGCCGAGCTTTTCCAAATGAAATCTGAAGCTGGATTACTAGAGCATCCTTGGGATTTGATTAGTTTGTAGACCCCAGAGGAGTCAAGCTTCCCATTGCCAAGACTAAAGGGGAGAGACGTTGGTCTTCAGTTTCATCCAAAATCGTGGACTGAATAATAGCTGTGATAGTTTCCAACTCGCAGATGGCCTACGGGGACAGGCGAGTGACAAAGGACTCATGAAGCTGTGATGAAACAGCTGCTCTCATAGAGATATCCTTCTTGATGCAGTGACTGAACAGGATAGGAAAACGATCAGCCATGGAGTCGTCTCCAGACCAAACATCATACCAGAATGAGGTGTTGTTCCCGTTTCCAATAACAACCGATGTGATGGCAAAAGTTCCCAATGGTGACCATGAAGATCCCCTTGCAGGTTAGACAGAGAAGCACGCTGATGAACCCAACGAGCCCAGGCGGAGGATTCTGCTGAGTGGAGGCGATGGATGAGCTTGAGAAGGAGGCAAATATTTTGAGCGCCTAGATCTTTGGTCCCCAAGCCACCAAGATCTTTTGTTGTGCACACATTTGTTCAGGCAACCAGACACTGTGCATGAGTAGAACCCTGTGTGCCACCCCACATGAACAGACGCCGACATGCATCAACTTGCTTGATAATTCCTGGAGGGATTGGCAGCGAACTCATGAGGTAGACCAGCTGAGAGTCCAAGACCGAATTGACAAGGACGACATGCCCCATTGTGTTTAGCAAACTTGCTTGCCAAGTAGAGAGATATCGGTCTGCTTTGGCGATGTAAGGGTCATAGGCTGAGGCTGGAAGCTTTGCCACCGAGAGGGGCAGACCAAGATATGTTTGAGGGAAACACTCTCGCCTGCATCCCAGGATGTCCACACATTGTTGAACCATGGCCTCCTCCATATGGATTGGGACTGCAGTGCTCTTGTTGTAATTGATACATAGTCCAGTGAAGGCAACAAACTGATCCAGGATGGATTTGAGCATTGCGACACCATTGATTGTTATGAACGACGTATGGAATATGAAGTAAAACGAAATCAATCACAGCGGAGACACACAATTTAACGTGGAAAACCCCTCCAATACGAAGGGGAAAAACTACGGGCACCAGCCAGCAACAATCTCACTATCTCAAGAGTTTTGGGTTACACGCCTGTGGCGGCTTACAAGAGAATCAAGTCTCCAAAAAACCCTAGCAAGGGTATATCCCAGCCTTCGGCTTTTACGGGCCTCCGCTTCGCTCCGTCAGAAGCCCGGCCTATATCTTGCAGTGAATTTGGAACAACTCCAACATTGATATCCCCTCTGAGCAGGATTAGCGTATCATCAGCGTACTGCAACACTGCACAGGGTTCCATTTGGTCTACTGGGTGAACAATGACGTCTCTAGCTGAGCGAATCAGTTTTTGCGAGTTTCAGCGACTAGCAAGAAGAGATACGGAGATAACGGGTCCCCTTGCCTGAGTCCCCGGTGACAATTGATCCATGGTCCGGGACATCCATTAACAATTACTGCAGACTTGGAGGAGGAGAGCATCGCCATCACCCATGAGATCCAGCGCTGACTGAAGCCTCTGGCATGTAGGATTGCTTGCAACCCATTCCAATTCACAGTATCAAAAGCCTTTGCGAAGTCCAGCTTCAGTACCAATGTGGGAAGCCTCCTCTTGTGACAAACTTGAACCAATTCTGCTGCATAAACAAATCCTTTAGAGATTGATCTACCTTTTATAAATCCAATTCTGCTGCATAAACAAATGCTGGTGGACTCGGCCTTGGTGGCGTGGCGCCGTCGTCCTCCTAAGGTGCCGGTGCCCGCCTCCCGTCGCCATGTTCATGCAGTTTTGTTCATGCAGCATTCCGCCGCTTCGCCGCGTCAAACTCCTTCCCCGCCCCTTTCATCACATGAAGCTAGCCATGGCATGTCCACGGCTTATGACCCGCTGAACATGATTGCCTCCTCCAGCAAGGCTGCCCCAGTTCTTGAGCTTCCGGGTCCCTGCCACCAGGTCACGGTCACCTTGACCGCGCGCTCCAGTGGTCTGGCTAAGCAGCCCCGTCTCAACAATTTCGAGGGCCCTTGGACAAGCAAGACACTAAGGGCCCAACAATTCTAATGTTTTAACATGACAATTGAAATATATCGTACTATTAATAAGAGATAACTTGCAGCATATATTTAGTTCATAAAAAATGAGAGTACATCAAAAAAGCTAAAATAATGGTAAAATAACTATTATAGTTACCTCAAATAGAACTATAGTACTTCAGTGCTTTTTAAAAAAACGCCTTCGAGCATTTCTTGATGCAAAATCTTTAAGAACAGTATCGAGATCAATTTTATCCAAAATATCCTTCTCAATGCTGCACATAGCCAAGCCATTCAATCTTTCTTGTAGCATAGTTGACCTCAAACAATTTTTCAATTGCTTCAATTTGGAGAAGCTTCTTTCGGCTGATGCTACTGTCACTGGAATAGTTAAGAGAATCTGATATGCAATAGAGACATTCGGATAGCAATCTGCAACTTTAACAAAGTGAAGAATCTCAGAAGCTGACATCAAATTATCTGGCAAAGTTACTTGCAACACTTTCAATTCAGAGAACAAATCATCTAACTCAACATCAGACTTGTTGTCATGAGAAAAATTGTTTACAAAAGTAGTGCAACACTTTCGTAGATCACTATCATCCAAGGACTTCAGATTTTCTGAGTTGAATAAGAAACCAAATATTCCTTCAAATTCCTTTAGCTGATCAAATCGACTAGTCAATGAAGCAATTGCATGATCAACAATAACTAGAAAGTACTCATCTTTGAAAGAATCTATAGCTGAACGTTGTAATTCTTCAATTTCATCATTTTGTTCATCAAAATGCTTCTTTCTTTTAACTTGACGTTTTGCAGGAAATATTGGTTCTACATCCATACTAGATGCAATGGATTTTGCAGTCTCAATACTAGCACTGAAGCCTGTGTCTCTGTACTTCTGAAAATATGATATGACCCCTTCAATCTGTTGCATAGTACCATCCAAGCACACAATTGGAGATTGCAACTTTTTGCTGACCATGTTGATAGTAGACAAAATATCATCCCAAATAACCATACCAACTAAAAATTCAAAATTCTCAAGTGCAGTTACCAATGATTGAGCATCACTCACTGCTTTTGGGTCATCAGAAGAAGTTCTTTCCACCTCCTGCAAAGCTGATATTATTTGAGGGCCTTGATACCTGATAGGTTGCACACTCTTTATTCGACTCTCCCAACGAGTATCTGACAATGGTTTGACAGTAAACCTCTCAACATGATCAGTCAAAATTTTCCACCTTTTAGTAGAACGTGAAAACAATGCATATATCCGTTGTATGACACCAAAAAATGAAATAGCTTTTCTGCAAGATTTTGCCATATCACACAGAGTAAGGTTCAGACTATGACATGCACATGGCATATACAATGCTCTTGGATTAATTTCAAGCACACGCGTCTGCACACCTTGATGTTTTCCCTTCATATTAGAACCATTGTCGTACCCTTGACCTCTCACATCATCAATGTTCAAATTAAGAGATTGCAATGCATCCAACAATACATTAAAGAGCCCTAATCCTGATGTGTCATCAACCTTTAAGAACTCTAGAAAAAATTCCTCTACTCTTGGAATGACACTTGACATATTAACACAGCAGACAATTAGTGTCATTTGTTCTTCATGGCTCACATCTGGGGTACAATCCAAGATAACAGAGAAGTACTTAGTATCTTTTATGATCTTTAAGATATGCTTTTTCACAGCATCAATAAGAATACCAATTAACTCATTTTGAATAGTGGGGCCAAGATAATGATGATATATTTCATTATTATAAATGCGCCTAATGTGTTCTTGCATCACAGGATCAAATTTAGCAATCATTTCTACTGTAGCCAGGAAATTACCATTACTTGATTGATAAAGTTTTGCATTTGATCCTCGAAAGGCTAGATTTTGTTTAGCAAGAAACTTCACAGCCGAAACTATTCTTACCAGAACTTGTCTCCAACGCTCCTTCTCCTTTTCAATTTCCCGCTGCATTTCATCATCAATTGTTTGATTTTTGCTTAATCTAATCCGAAGATCATTCCATGTATTCATGTTTGTCAAATGTTCCACACTATTCTCATGTTGTTTGATTTTCTCACTCAGATGCTTCCAATCCCTCACTCCTTCAGATGCCAACAAAGACTTGTTCTGATTTGATTTGAACAACTTGCAGCAAAAACAATAGACCTTGTCCACATGTTTAGAGTAAACCAGCCACTTCCTGTCAACAACCTCACCATTACTTAATTTTCTGGAGTAATAAGCATATGAAAAACACCTATTGCTAGGATCTCTAGGAAATTGTAAATCCATCTCTCTCACAGGCCCTTTCTCAATTAAGATATCCCTTTTGCTATTGTCAAGATTTTCCCATGTTCTAGGATCAAAGGTAGTCAACAGTGAATCTTCTTGACCATCAATATTTATATTTTCTGTATCATCCGAAGGCTGCACATTTTCACCTCCCAAAATGTCCTCGTTAGCATCAGCTTGCGCATCTAAATTTTCCTCCCCTGTAGCACTTTCATTGGCATCAGCTTGTGCATATGAAATCTGCTCCTCTGTACCACCATCATTGACATCAGCTTGTGCAATTATTGGTTGATCATTTTCCTGCCCCTGATCTTGACTGACTTCGGCATTCCTTGAAGATGAAAAAAACTTATGAATAGCACCTTTTTGCGATTCTTTCAATTCATCTTCTAGTTTTCTTTTTCTCCTTTTCTGAGCACCAGACAAATGTTTCTTCGGCAACATCTAACATGTCAAAAAAAGATTGAATTAGAAATCAAATCCCTAAGGCCCCTAATCGTTGTACTCCCTGTAACTAATAAACTGAAGCTACACTACCGAAAAGTTTGAACTGCAGTCAAATCAGAAATCACTTTACGTACCTGATGCTAACGAGGCAACGAAACTATCACTCGATCAGGACAGGGAAGAGCTGGACCGCCTGGATACTAACGATCAGCTATCACTCGATCAGAAATCACTTACGTAGCTGATACTAACGAGGCAACGAAACTATCACTCGATCACTTATGTAGCTGCCTGCCTGCTCGCTGGAGTGCTGGACGCCGGACGGGCGGACGGCTGCAGAGTGCCACGCCTTGACGCTCGGCGCTCGGCACTCGCGCCCTAGATCGCCGTCACCGTGCCGCGCGACGCGAAGGCGAAGGGCCTGGAGAAGCGATCGAACCAGCACCGATCGATACGCTCAGATTCCTTGCCGGCTAATGGGCTGAACTGAATACTGCATATATGATATATCTACTGTATACAGGTATACTCATGGCCCCCCTCCTCATGGGCCCTTGGGCGTCGCACAGGCCGCCCCCCCCCTTAAGACGGGCCTGTGGCTAAGTCTGTTGTCCAACATATCCCTGACCCTTCGAATGCTCCGGCTGCCCCTACGGGCCTCCGCTTCGCTCCGTCAGAAGCCCGGCCTATATCTTGCAGTGAATTTGGAACAACTCCAACAAACTCCACCTTGAGACAAATTCATCTTGTATCATAAATCAACCCATCATCCTGAACAACAAAGATAGAAAACCACTGGTGCCAACAATAGTCTCTTAGACTATTCAATTAAACCAACTAATCTTCAGCATAACTCAAACTTAGCAACAGGAACAGACTTTGTCATCATATCAGCAGGATTATCATGAGTACTAATCTTGCATACCTTCAGCTTATCTTCTTCAATCACATCTCGCACAAAATGATACTTGATATCTATATGCTTAGTTCTCTCATGGAACATCTGATCTTTAGTGAGGTAAATTGCACTTTGACTGTCACAGTGCAAACTTATACAAGATTCAATTCCACTGAGTTCAGCGTACAAACCTTTCAACCATATCAATTCTTTGCACGCTTCACAAATAGCCATATATTCTGCTTCAGTAGTAGACAAAGCAACAACAGACTGTAACGTAGCCCTCCAACTCACAGCACAACTGCCAACAGTAAACACATAACCAGTAATTGATCTTCGCCTGTCTAGATCAGCAGCATAATCAGAATCCACATAACCAATGAGACCCTTATCAGTTCTTCCAAACTTCAAACAGTAATCTGCTGTGCCTCTGAGGTACCTGAAAATCCACTGAACTGCCCTCCAATGTTCTTTGCCAGGATTAGACATATATCTACTAACAAGACTCAAGATCATGTGAAGCAACAATACTCAAGAATGTACGAATTGAACTGTGTTTTACCACTGGAGAGAACACATCATTATAGTCAACACCCAGAATTTGACTATAGCCTTTTGCAACTAACCTTGCCTTATACTTTGGAGGCTCGCTTGGAGATAAACCCTCCTTTCTCTTGAAGATCCACTTGCAATTTATGGTCTTCTTGTTCTTAGGCAAAGGAACAACCTCCCATGTACTGTTCTTATCAAGAGACTGCATCTCCTCATGCATAGCAGAAATCCAATTCTCACTATCAGCACAACGAACAGCTTCTTTATAGGTTGCTGGCTCATGAACATTCTCCACCTGTTCAGCACAACTCAAAGCATAGTAAGATAAATTACATTCTTCGATAAGACGTTTAGGAGGTACAACTGTCCTTGTTGACTTGCGTTGAGCAATAGGTAATTCCTCCTGTAACTGCAAAATAGGAGGAGTTTGCTGAACATCATCATGAGCATCATCATCAGCAACATCATTATTATGGTCATCCTTCTCATCAGCAGGCTCCACCTGCACACCTATATCATCATCAACATGCTCCACCTGTATGCGCATACTCTGCAGCTCTTTTTCTGGAACACGATCTGAGGGCAAACTGTCAGTAAACATCACAGATTCATTGAATACAACACTCCTGCTCATAAAAGTCTTCCCTGTTTCAGGATTCCACAATTTATAGCCTTTGATTCTCGAACCATAACCAAGGAAAAGACACTTAACAGCTCTTTGATACCAATTGTTAGAACCGGTGGTGACCACCGAGTTTACGATCTTGGAGCTGGCTTACAGCCGGCCCGGCTCGTTACGAGCCTGCGCTCCCACAGGTCCCAGGTCCACTGAAGCTGACAACATATAAGGCCTTTGGGCCTTACTCAACCCAAAAGACTAGCCTGATAGGTGGGGGTTCTCCCGCCTTATATGTTGTGCTTCCCCACCATCGCTACATGATGTGGGACTAAATCCCAACAATCTCCTCCTTAGTCACACATCGGGGTGCCCCCGCCATATGTGTGCCGCTCGAGATTTTTTATTGGGTTTAGCTTTTCTGATCATGGGCTTTGATACCAATTGTTAACATGAGCATAAGCAGTGCATCCAAAAACTTTTAACTGTGAATAATCAGCAGGTGTACCAGACCATACCTCAATAGGAGTTTTCTTATTTAGTGGAATAGAAGGTGACCTGTTTATCAAGTAACAGGCAGTATTAGCAGCTTCAGCCCAAAAACCCTTCTAGAATAATCATCAATAATTGTAAGCATTTAACGAGCACCACCTAGTGAGAGTTTCTTAGAAGGACCCCATAAATCAGCATGAACATAATCAAGAGTACCTTTGGTGGTGTGAATAGAAGTGTTGAACTGTACCCTCTTATGCTTGCCGAAAATGCAATGCTCACAAAACTTGATCTTACTAGAAGTGCAGCCTTTCAGTAGGTTTCTCTTCATCAAATCTGCCATACCATGGTGACTCATATGTCCCAAACGCATGTGCCAAAGGTTAGTTTTACTAGGTTCATCATTAGTAACAGCAGCAGCAGCGGAATCAGAACCATGTAAAGTACACCCTCTAAGGACATATAACTTTGCAGAATTAAGATCACCTTTCAAGCAGACAAGAGAACTTTTTGATACCTTCAGAATACCATCTGAACCGGAATATTTGTAACCTTCTGCATCAAGCGTGCTCAATGAGATAAGATTTCTAGACATCCCTGGTATATACCTGACGTTTTTCAGCGTGCGTGTCATGCCATCATCAGTCTTGATCTGAACTGATCCAATCCCCACGATGTCACATGGGTTATCATCTCCCATCCGCACAACATTCCCTTTCTGCACAGACTTATATGAACTAAACCAATTTCTGTTAGTGCAAATATAAAACGAACATGCGGAATCTAGAATCCATTCATCATGACCAGCAACACAACCAGCAAGCACTACCAGACAATCTCCAGAATCATCATCAGACGCAGCAGCAGCAACAGAGACCTTACCAGCCGACTTATTTTTTCTCTTCTCCTTATTCTGTACTTTTCTGCAATCCTCAACATTATGATTTGTCAGTTTGCAATAAACACAGAACTTTTTATTACCATGCGGCTTGGACTTTGAATGACCTCTCCTCTCGTAGTTCTTTCTACCATCATTGCTATCATATGAGGATCTGTTATCAGTTCTGCCTCTCACATGCAAAGCTTCGCCCTTTGAGGACGACGTTCCGTCATGCTGCACCATAACTTTCATCTTTTCCTTAGACTGGAGAGCCTCATAAACTTCCTTTAGGGTTAGTTCATCACGGCTCAAAAGTATGGTGTCACAAAAATTTGCATACGAATTTGGCAAAGAACATAACAGTAGAAGACCTAAGTCCTCATCATCATACTTCACCTCCATCGACACTAGGTCGGCCACGATCTTCTTGAATTCAGCGATGTGGGTCATCACCGAATCCTCCTCCTTCATCTTCAGAGTGAACAGCTTCATCTTCATCTGCATCTTACTGGTTAGATCCTTGCACATACAGATCGATTCCAGTTTTAGCCATAATTCTGCAGCAGTTTTCTCTTTCAAACACTCCTGCAAAATATCATTATGAAGATGTAACTGAATTAGGACGAGAGCCTTCTTATCCTTGCGGATCTCCTCAGAAGTCCAATTGGCTTTACTCTTGCCGAATTTATCCAGCGCCTCATCGTAGTCATGAGTCTGCGCCAGAATTCCCCGCATCTTGACTTGCCATAGCGAGAACCGCGTGTCGTAGTTCAGCAACGGAAGATCGAACTTCATCGACGTCGTCATGAACCCTACAGCAACCGAAGCTCCGGTACCACTTGTTATCAACGACGTATGAAATATGAAGTAAAACGAAATCAATCACAGCTGAGACACACGATTTAACGTGGAAAACCCCTCCAATGCGAAGGGGAAAAACCACGGGCACCAACCAGCAACAATCTCACTATCTCAAGAGTTTTGGGTTACACGCCTGCGGCGGCTTATAAGAGAATCAAGTCTCCAAGAAACCCTAACAAGGGTATATATGTACCGTACCGCGGGGGCTCCGCCCCCCGCACCCCCCGTGTGTGCACGGGCGCGGCCTGATGGGCCGGCTTCAGACTCCGCTACGCTCCGGCCCAGCCTTCGGCTTTTACGGGCCTCCGCTTCGCTCCGTCAGAAGCCCGGCCTATATCTTGCAGTGAATTTGGAACAACTCCAACAACCACGTCTGTTACTGTTAGTCCTGTTACAGTAATGGTTCAGCATCTCCAAATCATAGCTACTGTTCTGTTGTGCGGACACAGGCTATTTGGAATTTCCATTTCCAGCATGCTTGAAGCATTGACTGTTCAAGGCGATGTTGATGTCCAAGATGATATAAAACATGCTCATCAATAGAGTCCCATGAACTTTCTTTCCTAAATGAGGAAAAAAAAATCCTGGTGCAACTGATGGTACCAAATATTTCTTTACTTGATATTTACTTTTTGGAAATTAAGTTTGTGTGGAACGTTGGGATTTCATATCAGTTTTACGAGTTTCATGAAGTTAGAAGTTTGTTTCCACACCATATCTCTCTCTCTATATCTCTGAATAGATAACGAACATCCAACTAATTTTCCACAAGCAACCTGAGAGCAACTGAAGTACCAAACACAAATTACAACCGAATTAAACATAGGTATTTTTACAGCAGCTATTTAAATGTCCAGCAAAAACGCAGAACATGAGTTCACATGTAGAAATACAAAATCCCATATAATATAATCGATGTTGTCTGATAGCATTCAGAAACGAACACACTGGGGAATATAATCATGAGACGAGACTGCAAGCAACCAACCAGGTAGCAAGCTAGCTAAGCATATATGTCGACGCCCCAGAACTTGGCCGGCTGGTTGGTGCGGTGGTTCCTGTCGATTGTCTTCATCTCCTCCATGTCCTCCTCCGAGATGTCAAAGTCCAGGACCTCCAGGTTCTCCTGCAGCCTCTCCACCTTGGACGTCTTGGGGATCACCGCCGCGTTCCTCTGCAGACCCCACCGGAGGAGGACCAGCTGCGCAGGGGTCTTGCCGTACTTCTGCGCAAACTCCTGCCATGGATTATTCACAGCTCAGCCATTTGATTTGAGAAAGAACGCAAATCGCCATCATGATTACACGGTGCAAGATACTCAAGCTGAATGTTGATGATCAAATGCACTAGCAGAAAGCTTTGACAATAGTGCGATTTAAAACTGATGAAGATCGATTTGGAATGACAACCACCTTGATGACAGGATCTTCGAGGCATGAGAGCGAGCCAAACATCTTGGCGTTGGCAGTGCAGCCACCACCCAAGGGTGTGTGAGCCACACAGATGCCGTGCTTCTGGCAGAACTTGACAAGGGCATCACGCTGGAAGTAGGGGTGCAGCTCTATCTGGTTCACGGCAGGCTTTATCCTGGCGTAGGCTAAGCAGTCTCTGGTGAGTAAGACGCCATAGTTGCTGCACAAAACAAACCGTAGTGGTTACATCTTCTACAGATGACTTTGTTTCCGGTGACAAAAAGGGCCACACGATGTCAATCCTAACTTTCTGGTGCCTATGGAACCAAAGGAATGCAATCATTTTCAGGGGTCAGTGGAAATCGGCGGTTGGAGTCTTGGAGGAGATCAAAGACACAGCCCATTGCTGGCCCTTAGCTCGACGTTTGGCACCTGAGCCTACAACAGTTGTACACTTAGGTAGCGAGTAATCTTCTTTTCTGTTTCTTGCCCTATGCAGCCTAGGCTGTTTTAGGGCGCGCTCCTCGCGCATGTAAACTGTTGTTTCTTCTTGCTACCTCCTTATCATTAATCAAAGCCGGAATGTTCCGGATCTTTCAAAAAAAAATACAGATGACTTTGTGTGCAAGTCCAAGATGCAATGCAGTTCTTCTGGTTGTTCTGAACCTGAATCATCTCAGCTAACTAAGTCAAATGATTTCCGTCATCTCAAGTAAAGCAAACGATGATTGTCACCGAGTCATTAACCGATTTTTGACATTAACGAATCACATAATACAAGAAAGGCTAAACATTCCAAGGTCAAATTTTTCCCAAGCTCCAAAAGTGATGAACAAAACAAAGAAGCAAAAGAGGGGGAAACACCGAAACCGTGGCATTTGGTCCACTCCTCACCTGATTCTGATGCTGCGAACCAGTCCCATAGAAACAAGATCTTCCATTGCGTGCCATGTTGTCTCCAACGAGATAGTGGCATCAATGTCTAGCACACCATCTTCACCAATAATGCTCACAGTTGCGCCAACTCCTGCAGATATATATAGTGCAAAAGAAGACCGTGAGAAACCCAACGAGATGTTCTTGCTCCATGTTATTTATAAAAATATAAAAGGCCAAAGGAGTTACCAGTGTGCGGAGTAGCCACCGGGAAGTGAACGAGATAGAGGTCAAGGCAAGCGAGTTGTAGCTTCTTCAAGCTATCCTTGCAGGCTTCAACCACATGCCCATGGTCTGAGTTCCATAGCTACAGTCATAATAAATGCATGCTCATCAATCTCATGATGGTGGAAGATCTTTTCTTTTTCTTTTAAAGAAAGGCACATGAGCTGATTATATTAAGAGCATGGTTTGACATTGGTTGAGTTGGAATCGATCAGGATTCCCAATGTAAAGATGGAAGTCTATCATCGTTTGGTACAAGCCAGCATTGGTATCTTGTATGTCAGACAGTATAGCGACTGAACAGATTTACTAAGACTTGTAAAGCTCAGTCATTACAAGGACCAAACGATTGCATGAATACAATTCAGTGCAAGGCTGCAGAATTTTTCTCCAGAGCAGAAGGACTTGCACATGGTCTTTATTGACCTCGAGAAGGCATATGACAAAGTACCGAGAAATGTCATGTGGTGAGCCTTGGAAAAGCACAAAGTCCCAACTAAGTACGTTACCCTTATCAAGGATATGTACAGAGATGTGGTGACGTTTGTCCGAACATGTGATGGCGACACTAGTGACTTTCCAATTAAAATAGAACTGCATCAGGGGTCAGCTTTGAGTCCTTATTTATTTGCTTTGGTGATGGATGAGGTCACAAGGGACATACAAGGTGGTATCCCTTGGTGTATACTCTTTGCTGATGATGTGGTGCTAGTTGATGATAGTAGGGCAGAGGTTAATAGGAAGTTAGAACTATGGAGGCACACGTTAGAGTCGAAAGGGTTCAGACTTAGTAGGACTAAGACCGAGTACATGAGGTGCGATTTCAGCGCGACTAGGCATGAGGAGGGAGACGTTAGCCTCGATGGGCAAGTGGTGGCCAAGAAGGATACTTTTCGGTATTTAGGGTCGATGCTACAAAAGGACGGATACATTGATGAAGATGTTAGACATAGAATTTCAGCCGGCTGGTTGAAATGGCGTCAAGCTTCTGGCGTCCTCTGTGATAAAAGGGTGCCTCAGAAACTGAAAGGTAAGTTCTATAGGACGGCGATTCGTCCGGCGATGTTATACGGTGCTGAGTGTTGGCCAACGAAAAGGCGACATGTCCAGCAATTGAGTGTAGCAGAGATGCGTATGTTGCGTTGGTGTTGTAGGCACACAAGGAGGGATAGAGTCCGGAACGACAATATTCGGGATAGGGTTGGGGTAGCACCAATTGAGGAGAAATTGATTCAACATCGGTTGAGATGGTTGGGACATGTCCAACGGAGGCCTCCTGAGGCGCCGGTGCGTAGTGGAGTTCTAAAGCGGGCCGATAATGTAAAGAGCGGTAGAGGTCGATCTAAACTAACTTGGGACGAGTCCGTTAAGAGAAATCTTAAGGAGTAGAATATCCCCAAGGATTTAGCTATGGATAGGAGCGCTTGGAGATTGGCAATCAACGTGCCTGAACCATGACCTCTTTTTGTCTTGTGTCATTTTTGTCCCTTTATGTGTCTCTCTGTTTTCTCGTCTCTTTTGGGTTTCATCTCTAGCCTACCCCAACTTGCTTGAGACAAAAGGCTATGTTGTTGTTGTTGTGAGATTGTTGTGTGTGCAGCGTTCAGTCCTTGGGTTGGGTACTAGGTAATAAAGCCTCTTTTAACCCAGTTCAGTGCACATAATTTCCAGTCTAGCTCCTTTCTGCCTATATTTCCCCAATAGGAAAAAAAAAGAATCCAATGCTAATATGGTATGGATAATTTTCCAGTAGGGTAAGAAAAACACTAGTGGTAGTAGCATTGCATTTTGTGATGTGGAGGATAAGTTAATCTTGGTTGTGATGAAGAGGTCCTCCCTCTTGACAAGCCCGGATTGGAATGCCTCTGCAAGCGCGTCACCAACCTCAGCTTCGTTTCCATATTTTGCTGCAGACAACGAAACAGAACACGGTGAGTAACCCAATGATACTGATACAACATCTTGAACATGTTCCTTCCATGAATGAACACAGAAATGGAAGGACACGCCATTCATCACATCCCGTTGAATAGTCACTACAACACAAGTGGCGCCGCGCGGAGGAATAGTGATGGTGGGGCGGCCGTCGGCGTGCGGCCTGCGCAGTCAGCTTGTCTGCTTGTGGGGCGCAGGTCGGCCGGCCGGCCGGCCGGCGGGGCCGTTACGCCGCCGCCGGGGCCCGTGGCAAGTCGCGCTCGCTGGGTGGGGGTGATGCGGCGCGGCGCCGTTGGGGAAGGGCTCTGGTGGCCTCTGTGTAGTGGGCCGCTTAGCGTGGGCTTCTGGGCCTAGGTACTTCGAGCAGTTCTTTTTTTGAACCTTACTTCGAGCAGTTGGCGGGCGGCTTGAGCGATATGGGGGCTACTGGGCCGAAACGCCATCCTGTGTGCCTTCTAGCAGTATTTCTCTCTACAGACATGCTCCTACTTTAATGATTTTTCCCCCACTGGAATGATTTTTCTTCTGATGTTACATCCGAGGTCCAAGCAAATATTTGTTCCACGGATAAGAAAGAATAAAAGTTTCAATCAAGAGGAAAAATGGCTCTCTAGAGATGTCTTAGTTACAAAAGAAAAGTTTGATAATAAAGAAAAAGAATGGCTCTCTAGAGGGTGAAGCTAACTAGTATGTAGCTGTTCCTAGATCCAGCACTGAGCTCTAGCGACGGGATCTATGGCAACGTGGTCTAATTTCGAGTCAATTGCTTTCATATATACTCTCTGTCTAAAAAAAGATACAATTCTCATTTTTTATGAGTCAAACAATGTTACCTTTGACCGTCTCTATACAAAAGTTAATACTTACATTTTTATATCAAACTAGTTAAGTGCCCATACGTTGCTACGGGTATACGTAGGATCTCATGACAGATAGCCGCACGTGTAGAACATATGTAAAATATCATCCATTCATTAACAAGTTATTTGACATAAAACTAAATATTAACCATAGAAGAAAAGAGGCACGTTAGAAACAATAACCATCACATTACAAATTAAATATAAATTCACGTATAGTTATTAAGAATATATTATAATATAATAAGTACATCCAATAGGCAACATGTCCACAAGAACATCAATAACATGTCAACAAGTCATACACTGCTTATCTCCCATTGTTTTCAGACTTCTTCTGTTACCTGAAATATAGATGAATACGACAAATGTCAAATAAAGGACACAAATGTAAGAATATAACAGTTGTACAAAACATAAGACAATACATTTTCATGGAGTGAGAAGACAATACATTTTTATGGAGTGAGGACCTCTTTGTAGACAATATTTTTTGTATATGTACCATTTACTTTTGTCTTCGTTTTCTTGTCATTCTTATCCCCGGGTCGAACATCAAGGATTCTGATGTTTGATCTAGCAGTAGCTCTAGATAGCGCAACATACAACTGACCATGAGAGAACACCGATTCAGGCAAATACACACCAGCATTGGAGATAGTCTGCCCCTGTGCCTTGTTAATCGTCATGGCAAAACTGAGTCTAATAGGAAACTGCTTCCTCTTAAACTGAAACGGGAACATCTCGTCATCCGAGGGGCACAACGAAATCCGTGGTAGGAAGATTCGCTTTTCGGCATGGTCTCCGACCATAATTTCTGCATGAACAATATTTCTTTGGAACCCTCGAACCACCAGCCTGGTTCCATTACAAAGTCCACCTGCAGGGTCGATGTTCCTTAGCAATATGACCGGGCACCCAATCTTGAGCTTTAACACATGTGGAGGGAGACCGTTGGGGGTCAAAGTGTTGAGGAACTCAGATGGATAGTAGTTGTGTGGATCATCCACCGCACTATCAAAGCTATGGTACACCATCTCATCCCCTTGGAAACGGCTTATCATCTTCATGTTAATCATATCAACCCAGTTGTTCCGCTGAGATAATATTGCTTGTAAGATGATGTAGCTCTTGTTTGACATATTTGTCGGTACCAACAGTATGGGGGTACCCACATCCATCGCTAATAAAAAACTAAAACGACTAAAACCGCAATAAAAGGTAGCCCGCCTCGACCGCGTATCCGGTCCGTCTCGTACGAGGCCCGCTCGGCGGAGCACCTCGACCGCGCTCCGGCTCCGACTCGTACGAGGCACCCTCGACGGGGGCACCTCGACCGCGCCCCATCCCGTACAGCAAGGTACCTCGACTGCGCTCCGACCCGCGTGAGGCTCGTCCGCCCACTGGGAAAAACTCTGACTCGCGTGAGCCCGGGTCGAGCGCCTCGACTCCTTCTCTTTACCTACCCCGGGACAAAAGCCATAGCATTTAATGCGGTTACCTACTACCACCTACCGACATGGCTGCGATCAGGATCGACGTGGGAACAATGCCAGCGTCAGACCTCACTGTTTTACCGCCCATCCCGTGATGGGAGGTGAAAACCGTCACTGTACCCACCTTACCGCGCACTGTTTACCATCGATCAACCTCGAGGGAGGATAAGACAAGGCCTGTACTCCGCAATCTTAGGGATTCGGCCTTATCCATCCGGTCTCGACCCGGCCTCGACCCAACCTCGACGCTCGGCACAGTTCAACGGAAAGGGAAGGACGGTATGGCACAGCGCTCCGGGTCATTTCGCCGTCTCGTCTCCCACGACGCCATGGTGTCCAGGGATGGCCAGCCATTCCCAGGGCACGTCGCTACGGTCATCTCAACAGGAATCGACAAAACATCATCTCAAGGCTCCCCATCGTCTTGGCCTCCTCTCGCCCTATAAAAGGGCAGGCCAGGGTTCTACAACAGGGGGAGAAAACAAGGGACAACAGGCAAGACGCAAGATAGAGATCAACATCTCAAGCAATCACCCTTGTCCTCTTTTTCCTCTCTTTGAGACTTGGGCTCGACGCCCTCTCTCGCAAGCTTGTAACCCCTACACGAGCACCTCGGTGCAAGGAAATACAAACCTCTCCCTCCCCGCTGGACGTAGGGCTTTCTTTTGCCCGAACCAGGATAAACTCCCGTGTGTTCTCCTTGCATCACCATCCAGGAAAGGGACACGTAGCATTTACTCGTTGGTTTAGGACCCCCTCGGGTCCGAACACCGATAGTTGGCGCGCCAGGTAGGGGATCGATGCGTGCCAACGTCGCTTTCCCGCCTTTTTTCCTGGATGGCTGACCCCGAACGCCCTATTCCGTTGGCCACGATGATCTGGCTCGGGAGTTTGGAGTTCATGTCGCTTGGCTATGGCTACGATATGGTCCTACTTCCACCCAGGCACCCAACCGACGAGGACTATGAGCTCTCCTAGCCCGAGGGAGCAATCCGCCAGTACCGTCGCTCTAGGCAGGCGCGGGCCGCCCGATGGCGACGAGCCCGGTACAACCACCGTCTTCACCTCGCGGAGGGTGATGTAATCCCCCGGTCTGGCACCCCCTAGCTAGGCGCTGGCCCAGATCTCCTTGTGGAAGGTTTGGGTAGGACGAGCTTGACTGAGGGTAACATGCCGACGGAGAATCCCGCCGCTCCCCCGTCCGGTGAGACACCACTGTCCGGAGCATCCATTCCGGCACGGGCAGCAACATCTCCATCACCATTCCCATTTGGGCTAGACTCGGCTACCCGGGTATACGCATCTTCCATGAGCACTCGCATGAGTGCTTATGAGGAACTCCCCAGGCACCATCTACGCTCCACTCTGGACCTCGTTGCATCCACACCGGCTTCTAATTATCTGGACTCTACGGAGACATCGAAAACAGAGCCCCATGTGACTGCTTCTCAACGTCGCAACCCTAGTGACGATTTGCAACGGCCACACATTCTCCCGTCATACTACTACTTTGGCGCTCCTGACTCCGACTCGGCTGATGACACCTATGATCCGACCCGCGAATGCTTCAACATCGATGTTGAAAGCACATCGGAATTAGAGGACGAAGAGCCAGTCGAAGGAAGGCACACGCCACCTCATGTCGAGCTTCCTGCTGAGCGAGATGACCCTCAGTTCCTTGCGGATCAAGGAATGCAGCTCGAGCAGATTCATGAGTTGCAGGACAGGCTTGATGAGGAACGGGAAAACCTAGATCTACTCCAACAAACCCTCGAGCGTGAGCGCGCAGAATGCGCACTTGGCGGGAGAGCTCAAGAGAGAGCTCGTGACGTCAACCGTCGCATCAACGAGGACTAGGTGGTCGACCCCCTGGTTTTCGCTCGAGCCAGCCAGAACGTCGTCGCCGCCACCATGCTCCTCCGCAACATGCCCAAGCCGTCAAACCCCGACGCCCGTCGGGCTCGAGATGAAATCCGAGAACTTCTCGAGACCGCCGCCATGCAGCAGGCCGAGAGCTCTGCCTCGAGGCGACGCGAGGCAGCCTCGGAGCGAATCATCGAGCCCTCTCGACAGGAGAGAGAAGCCTTGGTTCACCCCGAGCCTGCCTGGTGAAACCGGGTAGCTCCGGCCCCTGAGCCCGCCACCAACGACCACGAGCCTCGAGACACCCATGGCAACATCGTCGAGCGCCGCACGCGCAAGCACGGTGACGGTGTGGCTCGAGGCTACCACATGCACAGGGGCGGACGCTACGATAGTTCGGAAGATCGTAGCCCTTCACCCGAGCCCCCGGGTCCTTGGGTCTTTAGTAAGGCTATCCGTGAGACGGTGCTCCCGGCTCGGTTTCGCCCCCCACGACTCTCACCAAGTACAACGGTGAAACCAAACCCGAACTTTGGCTCGCTGATTTCCGCTTGGCGTGTCAGCTGGGCGGGGCCACTGACGACTGGGTCATCATTCGACAACTCCCCCTGTTCCTCTCTGACACCGCTCGAGCCTGGCTCGAGGATCTCCCACCTCGATAGATCCACGACTGGGACGATCTCGTAAGGGTGTTTGAGGGAAATTTCAAGGGGACCTACATGCGCCCCGGCAACTCGTGGGACCTCCGGAGTTGCAAGCAGAAATCGGGTGAATCCCTCCGGGATTACATCCGGCGCTTCTCCCGGCAGCGTATCGAGCTCCCCAACGTCACCGACTCCGATGTGATTATGGCCTTCCTCTCCGGCACCACCTGTAAGGAGTTGGTCCGAGAGTTAGGCCGTAACACTCCACTCACTGCCAACGGGTTGATGGACATTGTCACCAACTTTGCCACCGGCGAGGAGGCGGTTGGTGCAATCTTTGGAGGCGACCAGGAAAGGGGGAAGCAGAAGGTCGACGATCCCGCGAGCTCCACCTGGGGCTCTAAGAGAAACAACCGCAAGAAGAAGATAGGCCAGCAGGGCAAGCTCGAGGCCTCGGCCGACGAGCTTGTCGCTGCTACCGAGCGCAAGATGCCTCGAGGCCCCCCCGGTGGGGGCATCTTCGACAAAATGTTCAAAGAGCCGTGTCCCTACCACAAGGGACCCACTAACCATAAACTCGAAGACTGTCACATGCTTCATAGGTACTTTGAGGGTGTCGGCGTCAAGAAGGATGACAAGAAGGAGGACCCTAAGAGTGACGACAAGGACAGGGGATTCCTCGAGATCCACGACTGCTTCATGATCTACGGAGGGCCCTCGACCCGCCTCTCGGCGTGCCAGCGCAAGCGAGAACGGCGTGAGGTTTTCTCCGTACAAACGGCAGTCCCTCGCTTCCTTGATTGGTCTGTGGTGGCCATCACTTTCGACCCTGATGACCACCCATACTACGTCCCCAACCCAGGAGTCTATCCGCTCATTGTTGACCCCGTCATCGCCAACACACGCCTCACCAAGGTGCTCATGGACGGCGGAAGCAGCCTCAACATCATCTACTCCCAGACCCTCGACCTTCTGGGGGTCAAGAGAGCGCGCCTCCAACCTAGCGTCGGGGGCTTCCACGGAGTCATGCCAGGGAAACGGGCGAAACCCCTCGGACGGGTCGATCTACCTATTTGTTTTGGCACACCGGCCAACTTCAGAAAGGAGACTCTCACTTTCGAAGTGGTCGAATTCCGTGGAACATACCACGCTATCCTCGGGTGCCCATGCTACGCCAGGTTCATGGCAATCCCGAACTACACCTACCTCAAGCTTAAGATGTCGGGCCCAAACGGTGTCATCACTATAGGGCCCTCGTATGAACATGCCTACGAGTGCGACGTCGAGTGCGTCGAGCACGGCGAGGCTGTTTTGGAGTCAGCGATCTTGGCTGCAGACCTCGACGACCTCGCCAATGCGATTCCCGACCCAAAGCGCCATGCCGGCAGCTTCGAGCCTGCGGAAGATGTCAAACTCGTATCCCTCGACCCCGCTGATCCCAAGGGAAAGGCGCTGAACGTCAGCGCCACCCTCGATCCTAAATAGGAAGCAGTGCTCGTTGACTTTCTCCGCGCAAACATCGACATCTTTGCGTGGAGTCCCTCGGATATGCTGGGCATACCCAGGGAAGTCGCCGAGCATGCCTTGGAGATCTGGGCCGGATCCAAACCGGTGAAACAACGCCTGCGTCGCTTCGATGAAGAGAAGCGCAGGGTCATCGGTGAAGAGATACACAAACTGTTGGAGGCCGGATTCATCAAGGAGGTTCATCATCCTGAGTGGCTAGCTAATCCCGTATTAGTTAGAAAAAAGAGTGGGAAATGAAGGATGTGTGTAGACTATACTGGTTTAAATAAAGCATGTCCAAAAGTTCCCTTTCCTTTGCCACGCATTAACCAAATCATTGATTCCACTGCGGGATGTGAAACTCTCTCATTCTTAAATGCATACTTCGGCTACCACCAAATCAAAATGAAGGAGTCCGACCAGCTTGCGACTTCATTCATCACCCCATTCGGCATGTATTGCTACGTTACGATGCCCTTCGGTCTCCGGAACGCGGGGGCTACGTACCAGCGATGCATGCAGCACGTTTTCGGAGAGCACATCGGGTCGACCGTCGAGGCTTATGTCGATGACATCGTTGTCAAAACAAAACAAGCCGACGATCTGGTCAACGACCTCGACGTTGCGTTCAAATGCCTCCAGACAAAAAACATCAAACTCAATCTAGAGAAATGCGTCTTTGGCATCCCACGAGGTATGCTTCTAGGGTTCATCGTGTCTAAACGCGGCATCGAGGCCAACCCTGAAAAAATCTCTGCAATAACCAAGATGGGCCCCATCCGAGATCTGAAGGGCATACAGAGGGTCACAGGTTGCTTGGCGGCACTCAGCCGTTTCATTTCGCGCCTCAGCGAAAAAGCACTCCCTTTGTACCGTCTCTTGAAGAAATCGGAGCATTTTTCCTAGACCCTTGAGGCTGAGGAAGCTCTCACAAAACTCAAGGCCACACTCTCTAACTCACCAATCCTCATCCCTCCAACCCCAGGGGAACCGCTCCTACTCTATGTTGCCGCGACATCACAAGTAGTCAGTGCGGCCCTGGTTGTCGAACGGGCCGAGGAGGCACATACCTTGCTCGTCTAGAGGCCGGTCTATTTCATTAGCGAGGTGCTCTCAGAAACCAAGATTCGATACCCACAGATCTAGAAACTGCTATATGCCGTCATCCTGACACGGCGCAAGCTCCGACACTACTTCGAGGGTCACCCGATTACCGTGGTTTCTTCTTTCCCCTTGGGAGAGATAGCCCAGAACCGGGAAGCCTCGGGTAGGATTACCAAATGGGCAGTCGAACTCATGGGCGAGACCTTGTCCTATGCGCCGTGAAAAGCTATCAAGTCACAGGTGTTAGCAGATTTCCTGGCTGAGTGGACCGACACCCAACTCCCCCCTGCACAGCTTCAGGCGGAGCTGTGGACCATGTACTTCGATGGGTCATTGATGAAAATAGGAGCAGGCACGGGCTTGCTCTTCGTCTCACCCCTCGGGGTTCACATACGCTACGTCATCCGGCTTCATTTTCCTGCGTCTAACAACATCGCCGAATACGAGGCGCTCGTCACGGGATTAAGAATCACCGTCGAGCTCGGGGTCCGACACCTTGACGTTTGAGGCGACTCCCAACTCGTGATCGATCAGGTCATGAAGAGCTCGAGCTACCGTGACCCCAAAATGGAAGCCTACTGCCAAGAAGTACGGCACCTCGAGGACAAGTTTCACGGCCTCGAGCTCAACCACATCGCACGCAAGTATAATGAGGCCGCCGATGAACTGGCAAAAATCGCGTCCAGTCGAACTACGGTTCCACCGGACGTTTTCGCAAAAGACCTCCAGCAGCCATCCGTCGACCTCGGGCCAGACGGAGGGGTTGACGGGACGTCACTCGACCCCCCACCTGAGGCAGAAGCCCCCTCAACCAGGGCTGAAGCCATGCAGGTGGAAGACTTGACCCCACCGCCTGACCTCAAGCCTGACTGACGCATCCCGTACCTCGACTACCTCAGCCGAGGGGAACTCCCCTCGGATAAGACTGAGGCTTGACGGATCGCACGCCAGGCCAAAACCTTTGTAATCATTGGCGATAGTAGGGAGCTCTACCACCGTAGCCCTACTGGTATCCTCCAACGCTGCATCACAAATGAGCAAGGCAGGAACCTACTTAGCGATCTCCACTCGAGGGCTTGCGGTCACCACGCAGCACCTCGAACCCTCATCGGAAACGCCTTTCGATAAGGATTCTATTGGCCGACCGCGGTCTCCGATGCTATCAAGCTAGTACGCTCCTGCAAGGGTTGTCAGTACTATGTGAGACGAACCCATCTTCCGGCACATGCCCTGCAAACTATCCCCATCACATGGCCGTTTGCCGTCTGGGGGCTCGACCTTGTCGGACCATTGAAAAGGACAAATGGCGGCTTCACCCACTTGCTCGTCGCAATCGACAAATTCTCCAAGTGGATCGAGGCCCGCCCTATCACCAGCATCAGGTCCGAGCAGGCTGTGCTCTTCTTCACCGACATTATTCATCGCTTTGGGGTCCCCAACTGTATCATCATGAACAATGGCACCCAGTTCACTGGTAAAAAGTTTTTGGATTTCTACGAAAATCACCACATCCGAGTGCTCTGGTCAGCCGTGGCCCATCCAAAAACAAACGGTCAGGTGGAACGTGCCAACGACATGGTCCTACAAGGCCTGAAACCCAGAATCTTTGACAAACTAAATAAACATGGCAAAAGATGGGCTGTCGAGCTACCCTCGGTCCTGTGGAGCCTAAGAACAACGCCGAGTCGAGCCACGGGGTTCACTCCGTTCTTCTTAGTCTACGGGGCCGAGGCTATGCTCCCAACTGATATAGAATACGGATTCCCAAGGTTGAAGGCCTACAATGAAAGAAATAATGACGCCACAAGACAGGACGCCCTCGACCAGCTCGAGGAAGCTCGAGATGTGGCTCTGTTGCATTCTGCCAGGTACCAGCAAGGTCTCCGATGCTACCACGACAGACACGTCCGCAAGCGTGACCTCAACGTCGGTGACTTGGTGCTACGGTGGAACCAGAACACCAAGGGACGGCACAAGCTCATGCCACCATGGGAAGGGTCGTACATCATCGCAGAAGTACTAAAGCCGGACACCTACAAGCTATCCAACGAGAAGGGCGAAATCCTCACCAACGCTTGAAACATTGAACAGCTATGTTGCTTCTTTCCTTAAAAAGCCTCGAGGCTCTGTAATTTCTTTTTCGTCAATAAAGAATACAGCGATGTTCAAACTTTCGTTTCACAATGAGGAAGGATCGACTCTGCACTCCTAGAATCGACCCTCCCTCTGGGGCTACAAGGGGGGAACCCCCCAGTCCCCGAAAAAACTTATACTCTTTTTTAAATTTAAGAACCGCTTCTTAGATCGACTTCGCTGCAAGAGCACCCTAAGGTTCGAAAGGGCTCTCGAGTTAGGAGTATCACCTACACCTCCAAGGCTACGGTACCTCCACTCACCCCTCACACCTTTTAGAGGTGCGACTTCATGCTAGGGAGATCTAAATAACGGTTCCTAACTTTGAAAAAGAACATACCCCTTGTCGCTTAGATCAGGCTCTCACACGATTTACAAGGCCGCAACATCACCTTGAAGCTCGAGAGCAGTTGAGCCGTGAGATTACTTACGCCCCCGAGGCTACGGTACCTCCACTCGCTCCCTTACGCCAAAGGACGCAACTGTGTGCTAAGTAAATCACGCGAGAACACAATCCAAGCGATAAAGGGAAGAAAAGCTTGAATAAAACTAAATTAACTACGAACTGGTTTATGTTTCGAGTTCTTAGGGCCTCCGAGGCCACCACGACCAAAATTCAAAATACTAACTTATTACACGGGCCTTCGCACCTAGATTTGGCTTGCAGGCCCTCATCATCAGCAGGCGGAACCACCTCGGCTTCAAAAAGCGAGGCCAGACGGCTTCTAGGCTCTTCTGCGGCTTCAATCAGCTCTAGGCAGGCATCCTCGTTCTCCTCGTCCGTCCAATCTGGGTCTGTGATGAAGCCATCAGCAACGAGCTTCATGTCGAACACAAACCCTAAACAGACGACGGCCAGCGCCCTCTTTACGCCATGATGGAGGCCGTCCCGTATCTTCTCCTGGGCAAGGCGGCCTAGCGCCACCATCCGACGGATGAAGAAGTTCCCCGGAACATCTTCCCCGGTGTTGACATCGGGCTCGACCCCCAGGCCGTCACGCACGGTGGTGATCGCGCCCTGGAGCAGCTGGGTCCTTCGGGTCTTGGCTTCGAGGAGGCTCTGGAAGGAGTTGGCAGATGATTGGACCTCTCGATTCTCCCTCTCCAGCTCTGAAACACGATAAACAAATTAATACCTAACACGAGGCCTCAACGCCGTGGCCGTAACAATCACACTTACCCTCGATATGGGTCTGTAGGCCCACGACCTCGTTGCGAAGCCCCCCGCACATCCGCTCAAGCCCTAGGAGGGCGCTGTCCTTGTCACTGATGGTCGCCTTTAGCGCGTTGATCTCCTGCCGAGCAGACTCGAGAGCTGCGTCCTTCTCTTGGATGGCTCCGTTCAGCGTCGTGACCTCGTCCTTCAGAGCGACAAAATGAGCAGTGACCTGCTCGACCTCAACGTTGAGGGCATCGTGCTGACGGCTGACCTAGGAGACATCCTCCTCGAGCTCCTTCACCCGTGCTGACAGGGGCTCGAGATCCCTACGGGCCTGGGCAGCCTCCTCCCGAGCCTTGTCCATGTCAGTGCGCATCACGGCCTCGGCCGCCCAAGCCTGTATCGCCTCCTCCTTCACCACCGCATATGCGACGCGCAGCTCAGCCATTTCGGCATTCCGATCGGAAAGCCATTTCTGGGCCTCCTCGACCAGGACTCGTTGCTGAGACAGCGCGGCCCACACGCCACTCTCATCCCGGATGAAGAGTGACTTGCGGCGAGAGTACTCCTTCAGCTCCTGAATCACAATTCGAAAAAACCAAAAAGGTTAAAAAGCCGAGGGAAAAAGACACCAAGAAAACCACGAAGAAAGATGATGGGTCGATCATACCTCGGTGGCATCCCGTATACTCTGCGACACGGCCTCGGACGCCACTTGGAGCAACCGATCAAGGTGCCGGCGAACACCCTCGAGGTACTCCCATCGGTGCACCTCATCCCTGTCGTTTAGGGTGAAGATGGGCTCGGTGTCGGGGTTCGCGGCGTCCCTAAACAGGAGGGACGACCCCCCTACCTCGGTATCTCTGTCTCTGCCCGCGCTATGGCTAGCACGGTGATGTCGGGCCATGACGATGACGACCCGGCCGGGGCATCTCCCGGTCCCGCGGAAGGACCGGCCTCGCCCACAGTTCCCGCCTCTCCAACGGCCGTCGAGGCACCGGCCTGATCCGCGGCCTCTTCCCCCTCGACCCCCATCACTTGTTTCCCTTTGTCCAGGGGGGTGTCGTCGAGAGTAAGGTCCACGGTCATGGGTGCCCGCCCTTCTAAGGGAGCCGGCGCCTCGACCGACGGCGGCTCCGGTACCGGCGCCTCGACCGTCGGCGCCCCCGGAGCCAGCGCCTCAACCTGTGGCGCCTCTTCTTCTGGAGCTCCGGTCAAGGGCTCGACGGCCCCGCCCTTCACCGTACCCGCCGGCTCCGCCGACGGGTCTTGCTGCGGCCGCGACCCCCTCGCCAGGGCCGCCTCCTGTCCTGATGCCAACGCGACCTTCTCCATGGTCACGTCAGCACCCGCCCGCTCCGCGCCGCGGACGGATGCCTCGCCCGTCATGACCTCGACGACAGCCTCGGCCGTCGCCGACGACCTGGGCTCCGCCTCGACCGCACTGGGCGCCACCGTCTCCACCGGTTCGGACCCCTCCACGGTAGGATCAGGGCCAACAACCACCGTGGCATCCGCTGCCCCCTGCTGTTGTCGCAGGCGCCCCTTCACGGCCTCGACCCGCCGGACCCAGGCCGCATCCTGCTCCGCCGTCCGGTTAAGGACAACGGTGCTGGCCCGCAGCGACTTCACGAGGGTAGGCCCCATCAGCTCCGCCTTCCGCTTTAACCTGCAAAGTTAGAAGAAATGTTAGCCAACGGATCCAGAGAAAGACAGAACAACCAAGCAGAAACGCTTACCCGGAAATTGGCACCAAGGGCCTCGACCCCGTGCGATCCGAGCCTCCCGGGGCGGCTGACGGTGGCCTCGCAGCGGCCCCACCAGCAGGCCAGGCACTCCTTGGGCCCCTGACCGACGCACCGCCCTACGCCTTATGTGCCTTCGAGGCCAGCTGGCCTCGGGTTCTCACGCCTACCGGCGTCGCCGCCGATGACGACGCCGGTACCACCGTCCCAGCCCCTGCCCGAGCTTGCAGGGCCTGGGCTGGTGTAGGCATCCCCGTTGACCCCTCTTGCTAGGTCCAGGGTAAAGCGGCCCCTCCCGTCGAGGGGCCCGTCTCCTTCTCCGTCTTCTTCTCCTTCTCCTTTTCCTCCTCCTCGGTCTCCTCGACCACGACGACCGAGGAGGACGACCCCCTGATGGGCTCCAGTAGGGGGCGAATGTCAGGAAGGTCCCCCAGTCCGGTCGCGGTCTCATACCACGACAGGGCATCATCGTCTTCGCCGCTGCTGTTGTCGTCCTCCCCCGAGATCGTCTCGGAAGGCGACGGCGCCAGGGGGACCCCGTCGATGGTCTGCTGGCGCCGGAGCTTCTTCAACGCCTCTGCCTCTTTGGCCTTGTGGATTGCCCGCTTCTTGGCCGTCTCCTTGGTTTGCTTCTTCTTGGAGGCATGCTGGCGTCGAGCCTCCTGGGCGGGCCGGTCCTCTGGGACTGGCGGACGCGTTTCCCGCAGCGCCGACAAATCCTACACGCTGGCCTCGACCAAATCAGCGGAATCCAAAAATAAACAAAATTAGCAAACATACCAGCCCTAAGATACGTACCACGGGCTCGAACCCTTCGGTAGGCCTCATGGGGACCCGGTTGGCCTCCTCCACCTTGAAGTTCCCAACCATCCGGCGCGCTCGCCAGAGGACCTCCTCGAGGGCAAGGGATTCGTGGGACATCCGGGTCCCCTCCAGAGATGCCTCCGGAGTCATCTGGTCGAGGCGGAGACGACGCCGGCACAGCGGCATCACTCTGCGGCGATGGAAGGTCGTGGCCACCGCCGCTGCCGTCAGGCCCCGAAGGCGAAGCTGCTGCAGCGCCGCCAGCAGCGGGTCCAGGCGCGGCTTCTCGGCTTCCGACACTCCGTACGTCCAGCGGTCCTCTCGAGCGGTCAACACGCAGCTAGTGTACCTTGGCAACTGATTTTCATCGTTGCGAAGGTAGAACCAACCCTCGTGCCACCCGCTATTCGAAGAGATGAGGCGAGCCGGGATGTACAGATCCACCCGTCTTGACCTCACCTGCAGGACGCAGCTCCCTACTCGAGCTGCACACATGACGCCCTTCTCCCCCGCCTTCTTGGCGAAGAGCTCGGCCTTGAAGAGGTGAAGCCACAGGTTCCACTGCGGCTCCACCCCAAGGTAGCCCTCGCAGACCGCCGTGAAGATGGCGGCCTGCGCGACGGCGTTGGGGGCAAGATGGTGAAGCTCCACCCAGTAGTAGTGGAGGAGCGCGCGCATGAAGACGGACGCTGGCATGCCAAACCCCAGCTCGTGGAAGCAGACGAAGCTCACCACGTACCCTTCAGGGGGCGCCGGCTCCCGGTGGGCAGGAGGCAGCGCGATCCACTCCGGCTGCGACCGGCTCGTCCTCGGCTGCAGCAGCCTGTCCTCGACCAACTCTTCCAACCTCCTCTTCATCACCGAGGAGGTGGCCTAGTCGTCGGCGGGGAGGATCTGGCTCTTTCCTGCCATCGGTGCTGTCGGAAGGGGGGTGGACGGAGAGGATGCGGTGGCGGTAGCGATGTGGGCGGTGAGCGCAATAAGGTAAGGGTTGTCTGAGGTAGAAGATTCCAGAAGCGCAAGGGACCGATGGGGATCGTAGACCCCTAGGCCTTGATTTTATATGCCTAGGCGGAAGTCCAACGGTTGCGTGAAAAGGTAGGAACAGTTTCCCGCATTAAATGCGCCCACCTAACCGTTTCCCTACATCTCGCAGGAGTTGGGCGCGTGGCCGTCCCCCACGTCATAACCGTACGCCACGTCGCCCACTACCGTGCCGATCTCACCTCCCCTCCTAAAAAGACGCGCCCGGCTAACGGGCGGGGGAGGGATCCGCGGACGGATATTCCTAGATACCTAGGAAACGGGCCTCGAGCCCGGTATGAGTCTCGAGGGAGCGGAAGCTGGCCCTCGACCTGGGTTCGACAGCTGCCCTCGAGCAATAGAGTTAGGGATGACTAGGGATGCGCCCATACATGGCCAGGGCTCGAGCCACGCTCTTGAGGCATCCCAGGACGTATTCGAGGCCAAAGGAGGAGGTCGACGTAGGAATCCCCTCGGGGGAGGCACCGAGCCCTTGAATCCTGTCATAGGGAATTGAGATCCACACGACCACTTCTTGACATTTTGAGAGCACCTCCGGGCCACTAGCTGACCCCTAACAACTGGGGCACGGACTCTCACTCGAATCCCCCCGTTAGCAGCTCACCGGAGGCCGTCAGAACTCGCCCAAACGAGGGTAGTACGACGTTCTCCACCCCTCCTCCTTTTTTCGGAAAAGGAGCGTGAGGGATGAACAGTAAAAGACGGTCTAGACTCTGATCGACCTCACGCGCGCGAGGCTCGGGGGCTCGACCGCAGAAACCTAAACCTTGAGGGATCAAAAGCTGGCCCTCGACCAGGGTTCGACAGCTGTCCTCGAGTAACAGAGTTAGGGACGACCAAGGGTGCGCCCGTACATGGCCAGGGCTCGAGCCACGCTCTCGAGGCACCCCAAGACGTATTTGAGGCTGTAGGAAGAGGTCGAAGTAGGAATCCCCTCGGGGGAGGCATCGAGCCCTCGGATCCCGTCGAAGGGAACTGACATCCGCACGACCACTCCTTGGCATTTTTTGAGAGCGCCTCCGGGCCACTAGCTGACCCCTAACGACTGGGGCACGGACTCTCACTCGAATTCCCCCGCTAGTAGCTCGCCGGAGATCGTCGGAACTCGCCCAAACAGGGGTAGTACGGCGTTCCCCACCCCTCCTCCTTCCTAAAGGAGGAGCGTGAGGGTCGCACGGCAAAAGACGGCCGGGACTCTGATCGACCTCGTGCGCGCGAGGCTCGGGGGCTTGACCGCAACGAATCATTCCCCAATAAAACGAGTAAAAGACCTCGGAGGAGTCTCAACACTCCACCAAGGCCTCGGGGGCTACACCCGGCGGGTGCGCTCGCGCGCCCCCACCGGAAAAAATCACGACGCTACGACTCTAGTTCAAACAAACCTCTAGGAGAGTGATCACAGACTCACCCAAAGGCTCGGGGGCTACTGTCGGTACCAACAGTATGGGGTACCCACATCCATCGCTAATAAAAAACTAAAACGACTGAAACCGCAATAAAAGGTAGCCCACCTCGACCGCGTATCCGGTCCGTCTCGTACGAGGCCCGCTCGGCGGAGCGCCTCGACCGCGCTCCGGCTTCGACTCGTACGAGGCACCCTCGACGGGGGCGCCTCGACCGCGCCCCATCCCGTACAGCAAGGTACCTCGACCGCGCTCTGACCCGCGCGAGGCTCGTCCGCCCACTGGGAAAAACTCTGACTCGCGTGAGCCCGGGTCGAGTGCCTCGACTCCTTCTCTTTACCTACCCCGGGACAAAAGCCATAGCATTTAATGCAGTTACCTACTACCACCTACCGGCATGGCTGCGATTAGGATCGACGTGGGAACAATGCCAGTGTCAGACCTCACTGTTTTACCGCCCATCCCGTGATGGGAGGTGAAAACCGTCACTGTACCCACCTTACCACGCACTGTTTACCATCGATCAACCTCGAGGGAGGATAAGACAAGGCCCGTACTCGACCCAACCTCGACGCTCGGCACAGTTCAACGGAAAGGGAAGGACGGTATGGCACGGCGCTCCGGGTCATTTCGCCGTCTCGTCTCCCACGACGCCATGGTGTCTAGGGATGGCCGGCCATTCCCAGGGCACATCGCTACGGTCATCTCAACAGGAATCGACAAAACATCATCTCAAGGCTCCCCGTCGTCTTGGCCTCCTCTCGCCCTATAAAAGGGCAGGCCAGGGTTCTACAACAGGGGGAGAAAACAAGGGACAACAGGCAAGACGCAAGATAGAGATCAACATCTCAAGCAATCACCCTTGTCCTCTTTTTTCTCTCTTTGAGACTTGGGCTCGACGCCCTCTCTCGCAAGCTTATAACCCCTACACGAGCACCTCGGTGCAAGGAAATACAAACCTCTCCCTCCCCGCTGGACATAGGGCCTTCTTTTGCCCGAACCAGGATAAAACCCCATGTGTTCTCCTTGCATCACCATCCAGGAAAGGGACACGCAACATTTACTCGTTGGTTTAGGACCCCCTCGGGTCCGAACACCGACAATATTAGCATTGAGGGCAGGGAATATGCAGTCAATTAACGTATCAAGATCATTGTCTTCCCCGGTCTGTGGTATGCATATATCATCAGGAAGGCGGATTTCACCATCACCATTAACCTCCTCTGTGCCTCCGCCGATGCGTAGCAAGTATTCTGCAAACCACGGATCGTTCTTTGCCCTCATGTTACGCACCAACTTTAGATGTCGCATGGAATCCCAAAGGTACGACATCTGCAGCGAGGCACCAACTATTTGAGCCCTTGACCCTCTTCGAACAATTGGGAGAACCTGCCTAAAATCTCCACCAAACATCATAGTCTTCCCCCCAAACGGCAAGTTAGGACGGTCCATGATATCATAGAGGCTGTTGTCCAGTTGAAGGGTCAAGATGGCGGACTAGAGGGGGGTGAATAGTCCTTTCTAAAACTTAAACGCGTTGGCTAACCGAAACAAATGCGAAATTAAACTTATCGGTCTAGTCAAGACTACACCCCTCTATCTAAGTTCTCTAGCACCTTGCAAAGATCCTAATTAAGCAACTAAGGTGCTAAGCTTAGCAAGAGCTCACCTAATCAATTCTAGAGCAATGTCACATAAACCTATGCACTAGTACTTTGCCAACCGAGGGAGCTCCTACACAACTAGTGAAGCAAAAGCACAAAGCTCCTAAGCTCACTAGCAATGCTCAATAACAAGACAACCAATGGCAAATTAGAGAGTGCAAATTACTTAGCTACACAAACTAAGCAATGTGACTAACAAGGTTACACAAACCAAATTAGCCATGCAAGGGGAAGCTTCTAGCTACACAAGCAAGAAGACAACTAGCAAGCTACACAAGCAAACTAGTTACGAGAGCAACTACACAAGCACAAGTATATATGAAAGTAAATACAAGTTTGTGTTGCACGAAGGCAAACCACCGAGAAGATGAAGAATAATGTTGACACGGTGATTTTTCTCCTAAGGTTCACTTGGTTGCCACCAAGCTACGTCCTTGTTGTGTCGACCAACACTTCGTGGTTCGGCGGCTAATCGGTATCACACACCGAGCCTCTCAAAAGGCGCCGCAAGAACCCACCATCAAGTGTGGTAGCTCAATGACATGCTCTACTATAGTTGCTCTTCACGATCCCCACGGGGTGAGCATAATCCCCCTCACAAAGCTTCTCTAGAGCCTTGCATAATCTTCTTGCGAGCTTCGATAGAGCCACAAGCCACCAATCCGCCTAGGAGGTGGCAACCTAAGAGTAACAAGCACCATCGGCTTGCAACATGATCACCTGGTGCCACTCGATGTAATCTCTCAAAGCAACGCACTAGAATCAACTCACTCGCAATAGATTTGCACTCTTGCAAGCACAAGTGAGTTAGAGGCTCTCCAAGCACTCCCAAAGCATGGACACTAAGTCCCAAGGGTGCTCAACTCCTGCCAAGGCTGGCCACCACTTCTATTTATAAGTCCACAAATGAATATAGCCATTAGCAGTTCATTGGGCTGAAAAACGCGAGCGACAGACGCGGGGATGCCCACCGACAGACGCGACACCCTAGCGTCTGACGCACTGCTCGCCGCCATGTGTCCTGCTCAACCGAAAAACCAACGGTCGAATTCACCATGCAACAGACGCGTCTGACGCTCCGCGCCCTCAGCGTCCGTTGCGCGATAGACGTGGCACAGAGAGCTCCCACGCCGCGCTCAGCTGCGACAGACGTGTCTATCGGTCGATCAACAGACGCGGCTCAGCGTCTGTTGCTGCTGAGGCTCGCAACCCTACTGATGCCACACGCGACAGACGCTAACGCCAGCGTCCGTCGCATGACCACCGCAGCGTCTGTCGCCTCCTTCGCACCGAAGCCGCCCTCATGAACTGATCGACAGACGCTGACATTAGCGTCCGTCGCTCGAGCATCCACGCGTCCAACGCCTTGCCCAACACCGGTCAGCGTCGCACTGCTAGGATTAGGCGACAGACGCCCTGGCCAGCATTCGACGCCAGCGCAAGCCACGTCCGTCGCATACTTTTCAACTAAAAAACGTTTCGTGACTTCATCACTTCTTCCGACCTTTGGCGTAAAGGAAATTTAGCAATGCATCTCCTTGAAAACGCCTGAATCCCGCCTTGTAAGCTTAGCGGGAGGGAGAGAGGACCCCAAACCCCTCTCTACCCCTCAAACTCTATTGCCTTCGCAAATGTGCCAACACCACCATGTGAGCAACACTATGTGCACGTGTGTTAGCATTTTCACAATCATTTTCTTCGAAGGAATTAACCACTCAACTTGCCACGCCACTCGATCCTAACACATATTCAAAGTTAGATCGCTCAAGTGGTACTAGATGACCGATATGCAAACATGTTTGCCCCTCTTGATATTACGGCCATCTATCCTAAACCCGGTTATCAACTTCTCTACACACCTATGATCGATGAAATGGAAATGCCCTATGGTTATACCTTTGCCTTGCGCATTCCATTCCAACTCCTCCGACGTTGATGCAACACATGCACCAACCAATCACCAAATGATATGATCCACTTCATATCATCACGTGACCATATTGGTTCATCGATCTTGACCTCACTTGCTCTTCACCGTTGCCTCGGTCCATCGGCACCAAGTCTTGCCCAAGCTTCACCATCACACGCGGTCCCTCGCTTCAAAGCCTCTGACTTGCCCTTCACACTTGCAACCGGTCCATCGAGCCAAGCCTCATCTCGATCTTCTCCACCTTGGTCACATGACTCCATGTCATGTCTCATATACAAAAAGCTGCTTCATGACACAATCACATGTGGACTAATCTCCTGTGTATCTCACATAATCACATATTAGTCCACCTAAGTTGTCACTCAATTACCAAAACCAAACAAGGACCTTTCACTAGTGCCTCAACACCTTACCTCTTCATCATCATCACCTCATCCCAAATAATAAGGGATGCGGTCCGAAGCAGCTTGGCGGTACCACTCTATTTTATGAAGGTGCAAAAGGCCCTATCGTCGAGGGTGAGGGGAATCTTAAAGCGCGAGTGGGCGGTTCTGCCACTAGTCATTATTGAGGCAGCAACACCAGATGTTGCTGTTGCCACGACAATCTTATTCTGACTACGTATAGTAGCGAGTAGGGCCCTGTATAGATAAGTCTTTCCGGTGCCGCCAGGTCCATCCACAAAGAATAAACCCCCATGATCGCTATCAATAGCAGACATAATCTCATTGTAGGCAGCCTGCTGCTCCTCGTTATGGGTCTTTGATAGTGCCATGTCATCAATGCTTGCCTCAACGCTAGCCTCCTCGAAAATCTCCCTGGGAATCTCACCAGATGGATCATATGTGTCATCGATATCAGGAAGTGGGTACATCTTTATGTCCTTCTGCATTGATTCTAACAACTTCCAAATATCTATGAGGACCATCTGCTCTATTGCGAAGCTAGACTAGTTATTACACCTATAGTCCTCTGACATTGCCTCCTTGTGCTTTTCCCAGAGATCCAACACATCACTCGGCTCACAAAATACCAAAATTGTTGCAAAGAGTCTTCGCAGCGCATATGGCATCATCCATAGAGTAGCTTCAGCAAGGCTCTTGTGCAGCATGTTGTCCGCTTCAATGAGGCCCCTTCTTTCTGTAGCTTCACAAAAAGTCAGTAGGAGCTCACCAGAAACCGTCCTTAGATCAGTGAACAAGGTTGCACTAGCCACATGGTTTAGAAGCATCCTAAGATAGTAACGCTCCCCTTTGGCTGGATTGGCACATACAACTCTTCCGATCTATCTTAAACAATTCTTTTGTGCTCTCCTAATCCATTCTTTTCTCTGTGAGTCCCACTTATAGTACTCAGGAAAGTCCCGATACAATATACCACGAGCATGTTCAAATGTGTTGTTCTTCTCGAAGTAGGCTGTAAGCATCGACCTTTCAACACCTGGACGATTAAGCACTCGTCGAACACCTTCGCGCTTGTAAAATGACACCATGTGCATGTTAGAAAGATGCAACTGCAAGGACAACACCGAAGGTGACCTATCACTTATATCAAAACCATATATCCTCCACAAGGCTTCTGGTGGAGTTACCCATCTAGCATCCATGTACTGTTTGATCTCATCAATGTTTCCTTCATTGTCCTCCTTGTCGGCCTCTCTCACAGCCATAGACGCGTGGTCATGACCCTTGTAGATGTACTTAAACAAATACTTAACGACCTTTATGCTCCCACATGCCTCAACATTGATGTGGCAATTGAATAGACGTAGGAGGTACGGGTTGTAAGGCACGACCCATCTGTTGTCAAGGTCATGCCCACGAACCTTTTGTTTTCTACCATCGTCACGCCGTCTATAAACTGGGTATGAATCCTTTCCCTGTAATGTGGCATCACAGAAAGGGCGTGGGTAACAGTTCTTGCATGATTCACGGCCCTTTGTGCACGGACAATTGCGATTAAGTACTCCACAAGGGCCATGCATTATATGATTTGTAACCATTTTATACAAGTCCGGATACTTCTTCTTGTTTGGGAGCTCGGCTGAGATGAGAAGGTCATACTGCTCTGGGCATGTGATCTTGTACTTTCTCTCCATGATTAGCAAAAAATGTGCATGCGGTAGACCCCTCTTCTGAAACTCCACAACATACGCATGTGCGTGAACCTTTCCAAGGATATCCTTTTTAGCAACTTGTCCTTAAGCTCTTCTAGTTTTGCTCTAAAGACCCGATCAATAAGGTCTGGACGATCCTATGGTGTTTGTCCAGGGTACAACTCACACGTGATCTCATCCCACTTTGGATTACATGTCATAGTCAGGAAGATGTCTGGTTTTCCAAACCTTCACACTAGTGCCATGGCATCCATGTACCTACGCCTCATGTCCCTCGGGCCTCCAATAAATGACGAAGGCATCACCATCCGCTTCCCAACAGCTTCTGATCTACCCTCACCAGCATGTAGGCTATCAACCAATCCTTGGTAAAGGTCGGCCCTAATCTCCGTTTGATGATTGCGTATGTAATCCAATTGAGAACTCTCAATTTTGATGTACGTGTCCACCGCAAACTATTGGAAAAGACGCTTGCCATAAAGTATGGGATTAAAGATTCCTGGCCATATCTAGAACTTGTAGCAGTAGTAGTCATGCACAGAAACACATAAATTTCCTAGAGAGTCTACAAAAAAACTATGGTATTAGAGGTGTTCCTGGGATAACAGTTTGATATACATGAAAAGTATAAGAAGCTAAACAAACATGTTTCTTCTTCGTCAGTACCACTACGAGCCTTACGTAGGGCACAAGCCGTGTTGACATCCTCCATAGTAACACCTTTTTTTGGGATATACATATGCTATCTAAGCTCACCGCTAGGGAAGAAGAGTGGGTATGAAAGAGCATCATAGCATCCGTGGTATGATCGGATGCCATGCCTGCTCCTATCTTTCCCATGCAGGATAACACTATTCTGAAACTGACCAAGGAGTTCACTACCCTCGATCCAAACAGCAGGCACCTCAGAAGCCATTGGCACATTGTATGTCCTTTGGTCCAACTGCTGATCAAGGTTAAGTGTGAGACGATAGTCCTCGAGGTGTTTAGCCTGCCCCATACTCCTCAAATGTTGTGAGTATGGGTTGTCATGAAGGATGGCCACCAGTCTATCTATAACTTCTTTATCTTTTTGGTACTGCTCTTCACGACACCTTCGGTACCGGTGCTCAAGGCTCGGATTGTCATCATAGAGGTAAAGCTCAAGATGTCTGGGCTCAATACCATCTTCTCTCCTAAATGACCTTATGTTGTGATAGATCATGCCATGTGCACAAAAGGTATATATGCCGTTGTTTCTGATGTCAGTAGTAGCACTGTCGAGGCGACAATACAGGGAAGTGAAAGAGAAGTGGCCATTGAAAAACCTGATATTGTTACGGAAGTGCCTAGTGTCCGCATCTGAGCTCGTCCATAGCCTCATGAGCTGGTCTGGTATGACTGGCGTACTCAGCTCGACCTTTTCGTTGTGGCAACAGAACCTTGGAGGTTCTTTGGGAAACCTCTTCGCACCGCAGTGACGACAATTTGGGATAGGTTTTAGCATGTGTGTCTCTCTAGGCATGTTACTATACACCTTTTCGTACGGGTCAGGTACTTCAGGGTTAGAAGCCGTGTCTTCCTCAGTAGTATCACTTTGGACATCGTCATCTGATTCCTCTATTGAAATGACATTTGAACATAAAAATAAAGGTTAGATAAAGGAAGGTATTTGGTATTTGGTACAAATACCTTGCCCAACAAATAGATATCCCTCATCCTCTTCCTCATCATCTTCAAATATATCGCCCTCATCATCGTCTATGATCATCATAGTGCCATGACATATTACAACTTCGATAACAATAAAGGAAAGCAAATATTGTACACGATGTTAAAAGTAGTGTAAATTACCGGTATCATCAAATAATGGTTGTTCAGATATAGTTGATGCATTTTGATTGCTTGGTCCAGCGCTTTCTATCAATCACATAATGGACATGGTTGAGATAGGAATAAAGTTGTTTCATGTCAAGGAATGGGGATAGGGAGACCTCTTTATTTACCGTTGTTGGTCACGGTTGACTGAGGTAACGATGTACTTTCATCCACGTGGTCTTCACCATCATTGATTGATACTCCTGTGTTCCGACCGATGCGACGCTCAAACACAGTGTTACGATGGGCTAACAATGCATGTCTTTGCCCAGATGGAACATTTTGTCTGTGTCATATGACCAGGCGAAATATCACCGCATCCATCTTCATCTTCGTCATTGGTCTCCTCAGTAGCTTGTGGGAAGAAAATAGGTGTTGTAGTGGATTCTGGAATAGCCAATCACTGGGGCTTACTGTGGGACTGTGAGGCACAGATGAGTTTGTAGTGGGCCACTCCATCGTTGGATTAAAGAGTAGATTCTCCATTGCGATGGACTCACTGTTTAAGGTGTGTCTCCGCACCTCCCTGGAGCGGTTTGTAGTCCCTTTCATTGCCTCTTTACGAGATGGAGCTTGATTGTAATGCCTCTGTTGCTTGCGCCTTTGTTCCCGTTGTGCAAGTGTCATATTTGCATATGCCATCCTCTTCCTTACACGATCAGCAATGACTTGCTCATTTGTTAATTGTCTCTTACGTGAAGCATCAGTCTATTGTGACTAAATTTCTTGATTTACTATGCTGCGAGCAGTAATTACTTCATCATCATCACCTACATAGTTGTGTTTGAGTTAACATAGTAGCAAGACAACCAGAACACACCAGACATCCTTCAATGATTCTCTCACTACATATAAAGCTATTGGTAGATTCACCATCACAATAATGTTTGTGTTGATGGCATATTCACAACAGTTGAATGACCTGATAACCAGTTGGATATATCATCAATATTATTTGCATGGAGTGAATCATTCCTATGCAACCAGTCATCTGTTTCATTAGGATCCATATTTTTCTTGTTTGATGCATCCTGACCATCTACCAATTATGACACAACACATATGAGTAACATCAATAGTAATATATATATATATATATATATATATATATATATATATATATATATATATATATATATATATATATTATACCATTATTCATCAACGTTTCTACTAATACAACCATTGGTAGTTTCGATTCGTAGTTGTTACTCCCTTTTTCTTTTATATGCTTCTCGACATTTTTTTATTTTTTTTGTTTCTTTTCTCTTGAGACATTGCGTGCCATCGAGTCTTGTCTCTTTCTCTCTTGCGTTGTTCAGCATTGCTTCCTGCAGTGTTACATCCAGATACTATTGATTATCATTAATATAATATAAACAATACACTGAATTGAATATAATAAATGCCCTTTTATTTTGGTTACCTCCATGAGTAGTGTTAGTCTTGTCACCCAATGGTGCAGGAGAATCACCGTTTTGCATTGTCACTATCCACAATAGTTGAATTAGTCAATAGTTGAATTAGTAGAAAGTAAAGACACGTAAGCGATAGCTAAATTAGTTTAGATGCCTGTGAGTTTGTAAACAGTGAAACTGAGTATTGGTTGGTGTTGCAAACTGCAGCTTGTTTTCATAAAGGAATTCATAATTTCCCATAAGGCGGAAAAATGACCAGGAGGTGGAAATGCAAATTTTTAGACATTTAATTGGAGTTTTGCAATACACTGATTCCTTATCAATTGAACATGAATCATATCACAGTCACATTATTTTAGAAAAATGCATGAGTCTCAGATACTAAAACCCTTAAAGCAATATGCATGCAGATATATTGTGCATCCAACCAGACAGGTAAGGAGGAGATAGCTAAATAGTTCACAAATGGAATTGGACATACTTGTATACTACATATTTAAGCAGCATGACCTACTCCTATGTAGCAGGACAGTAAAGTTGACAAAACGTGTATGGATGGTTTAGCTAACCTGGCAGTGGCAACGGCGTCGATCACGACATATTAGGACCCCTGCCCTGCTTTCAGCGCACCTGGTCCAACGGCAGAACCTGAGATCGGTAAGGTAGCAGCCGAAAAATCATTATTGAAATATCTAGAACCAAGTTGCAGCTGTAAAAGCTAAGTGACGATGCAGATTCTTCAAACTTTCATAAGTTCCTAACAACCCATGAGAGGTGCCAAAATCAACAAATGGTAAAATGTGTTTCTGTGAATCCCTTTAAAATTAAATACCGAAGAAAGTCTACTTCTCAGTTCTATGAATCAGTTAAGCCAAGCATTGCATTTAAGTTTGCAATCATGTGCACTCCAAAAAATTCAAAGAGATACATATGACATAATAAGGAGGAACTCTTGTAGTGAAGACATTCAGTTAGTGATTCAATACCACATGGACATGTATACACACAGAACATACAGTAAGGTTGATTCCAAATCGATAATCATGACAGTGCCATCACATTCAAACTCCAAGATTGAGCATGGAACAAGGATGATGTGCTGTGCCAAACTCAATGCAACCTTCTATGTGATCCATTTAAAAGCTTGCTGCTGGAAACAAAACAAAAAACCTTGCTAGCTGTATTCCGAAACAAATCTAAGTAATCCACTACATTAAGCTAGTTTTCCTTTTGCCTATACATAATCATATTTGTTTGTTACTGGTAACACCAAGAGAGGCAGTATAATAGGCTAAATAATCATTGGTGCTGCCTCCTCCATCGAAAGTGGAAAGCCCCAATGCCAACAGAACTCTGAAACCCCAAGCATCAGAAGTTCAGAAATTGGTAAAGCCCACTGGATTCAAAATAGGCACGCATAGGAAAGGAATCAGGTTTCAAAATTTTACATACTATGAACCAAAGTGACCATATCCTGCAGGGTCCTACTCTTACTCGTATTTTTATGAATTGTATCATCCTACCTAAACCTTGCTGATTTCACCTATGGTAGCTTTGTAAGCCAATAGAGATGTCATAATCACACACCCAAGTTTATCAAAACAGGCTTCCTATTTGTGCAACTAATCATGACACTAAGCGGCATAATTTTTGCTAGCTTTAAAAACTTGGACGCAAAGTAAGTCAAAGTTGTAATCGTTAATATGTGTCAGGCTGATCATAAAACGAACTGTCTCATTTTTTACACAAACCACAAGAAGCTAGGCCTTCCGTTTAAAAAAAGGCTAGGCCCAACATTGATTAATTTTCATCATTGATATATGAAATATGTGAACACTTCGTATTCATTGTCATCTAATTTGTTTGTAAAGAAAACAGCACAGCATCCAATTCTAAGATAACAAAAATAACCAGGTACAAATATCTTGGATGCCTCCTTTAGAGTTCCCAAATCAGTTATATCTTTTGCCTGCAAACAAATATTTGTGGAACATCATTTAGAAATGGTCATGCACAGACCATATAAAGTTCCTTCATGGTGAGCAAATCAGTGGCAGCATCAATGCGTCTGATAATATAGGCCTTCTTAATTGACTCTTGCTTTACAGAGAAGGTTTTGGTCATACTCATACCTATGCTGGTGTGCCCTTTTATTGTTAAACACCCAAACTCAATAAACTTTGGAAATTCATCGCACTAAAAAGTAATAACTTATATCCTGATGCCAGATATAATTACTAATAAGAGCAAGTTCAACTGATAATACAAGTGTTTGTCTATAAGGGTGTCGTATCAGCTATAGACAAGCTTATATACTACTGATGCCAGATATAATTATTAAGAAAGCTATGAGTCTACAAAGTTTGCCTATGTTCGAACTCCTTTTAACAAGCTTGTATATTTCTACCTTCTATGTTTGAAGGATACAAGAGAATGCTCTAAACTGATGTGAGAATGCTGAAATGTCATGCCATTTTTTACTATATAGTGCAGAGAACAGAAAAATTCAAGGGGGATTACACAGATGCCTGGCAAAAACAATAAAACGGCAAAGCTCTTATAACCTCTAGGAATGTGATCTTGAGCTGATTTTTGATGGCTTAATCACCACACTTATGAGCTCATCCCTACATCAAACAAAGGAGCAGAGCACTCCGCATTTAGCATTGTGCAACACCTTCACCACCAAAATTCATTCCTAGTTTAAAAAAAATCATTCCTACAGCATCCTTGTGAAATTGAGACAAATGTAACCTCAAATTAATGCACAGTACAGAACTGGAATGGCCGCAGTTCCTAGAGCGAGGCCTTACCTACCTACCTATCCTGAGACGCAGAAGGACTGAAGGAGTCAGCATTCACCAATTCGAATTTCCAAACCAAACACTGAGCTCCCCCGCACCCCCGCGACGGCCAGCAACCCTTTGCTCACATGTTTTTTTTTTCCAGCAGACTAAAAATTATTAGGAACCAACAAGGCAGTGGCGGATCCACGGCCCGGGCTGCCCGGGCAGCAGCCCCCCCCGGCAGCTGGATTTTACATGTAAAGCACTGTAGCTTAGCCTCTAATCCACCATTAATCAACAGCTTAAAGTCTAATCCTTCATTATTTAGCCCCCCCCGTTTGCTTCATCCTGGATCCGCCCCTGCAACAAGGCTAGATCATATCAATATGAAGGGGTGGGCATAAATGGGTGCCCGACGACGCTCCAACGAAGGGACCGACGAAGACACGAGCGCGGCGGTGGCAGCGGGACCTCAGCGCCCGGCGTGACGGAGCAGGGGTCACCGTCGAAGCACGGTGCCGGTGCTGGCGTCGGTGCTACCCCCGGTGACGACGTGCGCTGGTCCCCGCTGGTCGACTCGGGAACGGTGTCGTCGGCGTCAGTGTGTCACGTCGCGCGGCGGTGGCGTCGGAGCGTCATGGCGGCGGCAGCTTGGCGAGGTCGTCTGATCCGGCGGCTTCGCGGTCACGTCCGGCAGAGGCAGCGGCGGTCGTCCGCGAGCACGGGTCGCAGGCGTCACGTCGTGGGCGGCGGCTCTCTCGAGCGAGACGCGGAGCAGGGGCTGCGGTAGCTTGGCGAGGTTGTCCGATCCGGCAGCTTCGTGGTCATGTTCGGCAGCTGCGGTTCCATGGGAGGCGGCGTGGGAGAACGAGCAACTGGTTTTTTTATCGGAGGGGTGGGGTGTTAGCATGCGGTTAGTTTGACGAGGGGGGGAGGGCGATTAGTCTAGGCGGAGACGATAACATTTGAGACTTTTTAGTTGTAGAGACAAGTATATAGATTGATTATGAAATATTTTTTTATAGTAAATCTATTTAAAGACATAAATGTTCATATTTTTTCTATATAAAATAGGTCAAACTAAAAAGTTTGACTACTCTTAAACCTAAAATTGTGTTCTTTTTTAGACCAATGGAGTACCGATCCGCGATAGATCGATGTGTTTTATCTGAAAGTATGGTTGTATCCATAACCATTTGAGTACTAACTCAGCAGCAGGGACGAAGCCAGAAAAAAATTTAGGGGGGCTAAACAAAAGTGCTACAGTGACTTAGCTCTACTTTAATCCCTCGTAATAGAAAAAGTATAATAGCTTGAAGTAGTCTTATATTTAAAACATCAATTAACAATGAAATTCACAAAATACATCTAAAAAATAAATGTCTTAGCTCACCCTACCTTATACATCTGCGTCTAAAATTGGAAGAAGAGCACTAAAAGTTTCACTAGCTTAGCAGCAGTAGGGGGGCTGGAGCCCCCAGCCCCCCGCTGGCTTCGTCCATGCTCAGCAGGATATTAGATGAAAATAAATCTCGTAAACACGTTCCATGCACCTTATTAGCTTAATATTCGGACATGTACTACTTTGCTGCATGACTGCATGCATGCACACAGGACGTCTATGTGAGACGACGTGGAGAGCTCTTTTTGCACGGTTCCACCCTACTCCCTCCGTCCCTAAAAAAAAAAGTTACTATAGAATCGTGTTGGACAAACTTTCTCAACTTTAACTAGATTTGTAGAAAACACGTGCAACATTTATATCTCCAAATAAGTTTATTATGAAAGTACATTCAACGATCTACCTAATAGTACTAATTATATACCATAAATATTAATATTTTATTAAATATATTTGGTCAAAATTAAAAGTTGTTGACTTTTTTGGAAAGCGAGAATGACTCTCTTTTAGGGTGAAGTCATTTTTTTTTACTTCAGCTCCATGAACAACTCCGTTGGTAAAGCTGGAACAACTCCACATCAAGAGTTTTTTTTAAAAACATACTCTCACAAAACTCCATGCAGAGCCCACCAGAACGAGATGAAACCACTATTTTTTTTTTTGCTTCATATTGCATCTCAAACCTTTGTGAGAGCATGATTTAAAGGACTTCTTAGGCGAAGCCGTTTTGAATTTGACTCTGTTTGGCACGAAATGACACTAAATGGCTCCTGAAGTCGGTAGAGAAGTCATGCCAAACGAGGCTGTATATAGTTCCTTCCTGGCTATAACTATCGATCATGAGGCAGGCAGGCATACCGGCGCAGTCGAAGTGGCGGTAGCCGTTGCGGATGGCGGCGTGGATGAGACCGCGGATGGCGGTCTTCTCCATCCGCCACACGCCCAGCCCCACCGCCGGCATCCGGTGCCCGCTGCTCAGCGTCACCGTCGGCACCATCCTACGGCTGTGCCCGTTCACCGCCGGCGCCACGTCCTTCGCCGCCATTATCGTCTCTACTCCCTCTTATTACTCCGCCGGCTGGTGTTGCATTGAGGCTTGATTCTTGAGGCCATTTTATACAGGAGTACACCCTCACTTTTTCTCGACATGCATGCAGCGGCAGGCCATACTGGAATGCATGCTACCCTAGAATGACTAGGGCCGCCTACCTAGCCCCATTTATTCAGAAATATTTTATTTAGGAATCTACATACTCCCTCTATCCTAGGCACCGTTTAGATGCTAAAAATTTTACCAAAATTTTCAGATTCTCCGTCACATCGAATCTTTGAACGCATGCATGAAGCATTAAATATAGATAAAAAATAAAATTAATTACACAGTTTAGACGAAATGGACGAGACAAATCTTTTAAGCCTAATTAGACTATGATTGGACAATATTTGCCAAATAACAACGAAACTGCTACAGTAGCGTTTCGCCAAAAAATTTGCCAACTAAACAGCCTTTTAGTATTGAAGTCGTTTTGGCTTTGATTAAGGTGCATTGAAGGGTCTCTGTACCAGGACATTGGAGCACGTCCATATACATGGATGGATGAATAAGACTACCTGCATTCATGGACCTCTATATTCATCCTCTATACGTCCTAGTCAGCAAGATTCTCTCCTCTATACTCAATTCTCCCGCACTCATTCATTCTCTATATCATCCTCTATCCACTCTATTCACTGTGGGACCCACTTGTCACTTTATCTAAATATATCCATGTGTGATCTAGTTTTGAAAGATTTATTGAGACGAATTTAATGGTGAAATCGAAATTTAATTTGGATTTTTGGTTTGTGAGTTATAGTATTTTTTCCTTTGTTTAGCTAGTGGGGCCTACCACTATAGAGTATAGAGTAAGCACAATACTACTCTAAATATAGAGTGAGAGAAAGGATAAAGTATCGTTTTAGAGTACCCAGTGCAGCAGTTTTTACTCTATATTCATACTATAAAGTTTTAGAGTATCGTTTTAGAGTACGGGTAGTCTAAATCTGAACAGTCTGATGCCGTGCTAGAACGTCTTCAGTACTGGGACAGAGGAGTACATACCACAAATGAATTTCTCAAATATAATAATAATGCTGCCACGTCTATGCGTATCTGTTACACTGTTTGTATCAGCTACTAGCTAGCAACCTTTAGCTAGCTACGCCGTTCGTCCCGTTCCTTTCGGTATGTATGCTCCCAGATGACATGTATATATGGAACCCTTTAGCTACTAGCTAGGCTCTTCTTCTTCTTCTTCGATCCACATGTACATAATAAGACCCTGTTTGGTTCTATGTAAATAGTAACCGTCTGTTAATAATTATCTCTTTTGGATCTAAACAGATATAGATAATAGACTAGTTAATTGTTAGTTGGACCAAATCAAATAATAGCAGCTAATAGATGGACCAACAACCCAATCTTATCAATTAGCTGTGTATCCAAATGTCCTCCTAGATAATAGGTAGCTAGACAAAGTTAGCTAGCTAATATTAGCTATGTACTATTATATTACCTAGCTAACTACTATCATGTAATGGATCCAAACAGAGTCCTGCATCCATCTACACTGCATCATCCTGCTTGTTTGTGGTGTATCCATCTCCTTTTTCGATCGAAAGGAGACTAAAATGCACTACTAGTGCAACCGACAAGAAGGCCATGGATAACAAAGACAACCAACTAATGAATTTGTTTCCCTTTCGAAAACTAGTTTGATCAGGTAGAGCTGGTTATTAGATAGGTCTAAAAAGTAGAGGATTGGATAGCTAGTTAGCTAATAACTAACTAAAGCCTTAGCATATATATTAGCCTTCTATTCACTACCGCACACACGATTTTTAGGGCCGGCTCACAACCCTTTGTAGGGACGGTTTTGCCAACTGTCCCTACGAAGGGGTTGCTACAGATTGCTGATTTGTAGGGGCGGTTAGCCCCTACAAATCAGATTTTTAGAGGCGGCTCAAGATTTGTAGATATAGAGCCGCTATTATAAATCAATTTTCCATAAAATAAGAAATCAACCCAAAAAATAGTAATTTTTTTTATTCCGAGGAGGCCCTCACCAGTCAACCACTCGACACGCTTCACGGCTCGCCAGGGTTTGAATCCACACAACCTTGGGCTCGCGTGTTCCCTCCTCTAACCACTCCATCCATCACCCACTTGTGTCTATATTATGCTAAACCGAGTTTAAATTGATTGTTTGAGGCCCTAAACGAATTCAAATGAAAAAGTTGTCAACTACAAAGTTTCATAACTTTTCAAGATCTGCAACTTTCATTTTGGTAGTTTCTCCATCCGAGGTCGTTCACAAAATTTGAATTTCAAATTTGAGAAATTCAAACTTAGTTTGCCTTGACAAGATGATTTCAAATGAAAAAGTTGTCAACTACGAAGTTTCATAACTTGTTAAGATCTACAACTTTTATTTTTGTTGTTTGTCCATCCGAAGTTATTTAAAAATTTCAAATTTCAAATTTCAAATTTTTGGATATTTAAACGTAGTTTTCCTTGACAAGATGATTTCAAATAAAAAAGTTGTCACCTACAAAGTTGTATAACTTTTTAGGATCTACAACTTTTATTTTGGTTGTTTCTCCATCCAAGGTCTTTGAAAAAATTAAATTTCAAATTTGAGAAATTCAAACGTAGTTTTCCTTGACAAAATGAATTTAAATGAAAAAGCTGTCAACTACAAAGTTCTATAACTTTTTGAGATCTACAACTTTTATTTTGGTCATTTGGTCATTTGATCATCCAACATAGTGGTAGTAACATTGTTCATAAATTTTATATATACCTCTTATAGTTTATGGATATAAGAGAGAGATGTAAATTTTGTGAACAATGTTACTACTACTTTGTCGGATGAAGAAATGACCAAAATAAAAATTATAGATATTGATGAGTTCTACAACTTTCATGTTCATGACTTTTTTAGCTAAAATCATTTAATGTTTCAAAATAACGTTTGGAGTTGTCATTTTTTAAAATTTAAAATTCAAATAGATAAAACACAGTCACATGAAAAGATGGACAAAATAATAGCTGTAAGAACACAATAAATCTATAGAGCATGAATTTAGAAAATTATAGGAAAAAATTATCAAATTTGAAGTTAATATAAGGAAGACTAGTTACAAGTTTAGCCAGAGATTAAAAAGAGAAATCAGTGTTCTTCGACAATTTCAAAATTAAATTTCAAACAGCATTTTGAAGCAGTAAATGATTTCAAATAAAAAAATTGTAAACAGCAAAGTTTCATAGCTTTTCGAGATCTACAACTTTTATTTTAGTCATTTCTCCATCCGAGGTCATTTGAAAAAAATTGAATTTTAGTGCTTAATTTTTACTATTCAGCATATATTTGTAGAGGTGGCTTAATATTCAGCCGCCCCTACAAGTCGGATTTGTAGGGACGGTTGGATATAGAGCCGCCCCTACAAATCGAGCCATTTGTAGGGGCGGCTAATAACAACAGCAGCTCCTACAAATGGATTTGTAAGGGGCGGCTCGTTTGGACAGCCGCCCCTAAAAAAAAAAAAGGGCGTCGCTACAGATCCTTTTTTAATAGTGATTTGGATGAGACATGGCTAAAAGTTAGCACTGTGCATCAGATAGGCCCTAAACAGTTGGAGTACACGCAATTATTTGCAGTACATCTGGTCATTAGCTAGTTTGCTATATAGGCAATATTTGTTGATAAATGTAGTAATAAAACAATCATGGATGATGGTAGAACTGTGTCGAGCTATGTATAGCACTCAAAGAAAAGTAAGAGACTAAGACAGTCGACCGTAACCTACATATGGTGAGGCCAACCTGAGAAAGAGATGGAAAAAAGTGGTGATAACAAGCGCTACATCAACCTCATTATTGATATTATAATATTTATTATGTGATGCTGTCAGATCCGGGCCCTAGGCAAGTGATGGCAAAAATGCTCTGAATTTGTCTTCAATTTAAAGAGGCAATATGGTTACGTACACACATAATTCTTTTTAAAATGTGTTGAGCACAGTAACCTCTATCAACAAGCGTACAGCTGCAACGGATTTCAAGAGAATGAGTTAACAAATCTTAAGGTTAATAAAAGTCACCGGTTATGTCAAAGATAGGCGGCATATTTTCTTCGGATGCTCCTCCGTTGCTCAGCTCTGGCCGATGTTGGGAATGATCGACTGCAGTGACTATCTTCGGATGAGGAGGTCTGGGTTCTCCGTCCGCCTTGCAGTCTTGACATCAAGCTCTGGCCCTCGATTTCGCTTACTCTCTTGTGACGTCTCTAGGATGCTCGAAATGGAGAAGTGTTTCGAGGTGAACAGACGACTCCAACGAAGATAATCACAAGGGTGACTGAAGACCTCGCTGTATGGAACAAGCGCTTTGTCATACAGAAAGCCGGCACTGCTGATAGCATTCGTACCTGGCAATTGTATCTGAACGATTGTAAACACTCCGCTCATGTACACCCTACGCCCTCTATAACAACGAGTTCTGTAACGACTTTCTGATCTTGGGTTAATAAAATTTTCCAGGTGGGGATCCTTCTGTATCGCTGCCGATGCATGAATTATTGAAATACTCTCTACACCTAAAAATACCTACTGCTATCGTCTGCGCACAAAACCCATCGTCCCGTCTCAAGATGGCAACGGGTACATAGCCGACGGGTAGTGCCCACCCGTACCCGTACCCGCATGCGGGTAAAAAAATAGTTCCATACCCGTACCCGCCGGGTAATTCTCACCCGACGGTTAACCCGTACCCGATAGCATACCCGAAAATTATCTAAAAATATCAAATAGTCACATGCAAAAATAAATCATTCTAAGCTTCCAACAAATTATAAACATGCTAACAAATATTATTAGCATCATTACAATCAAGGCAATCTACTAGAAATATAGTGGATGTCTCAATGGGCCAAATTCATGGCTTATACTCACAGGAGTAGAGTATGTGCATACTGTCCTTAGGAGTGAGTGGCGTCTCTACCATGATTCGCCAAAAAAAAAAAGACCAATTGAAAACAGAACGGATCTCTTCCTCTTGTTTTTTCAACAGGCCAGTGATTTTGTAATATTTTGTTAAATATCTACCACAACAATGGGTAATTAGTTTCTTATGATCAATATTGTCAATATTTACTTCCTCTTAATGAAAAACGTGGAACATCACTGTCACCAAAAATGTTGTTAGTAATTTGTTAAACCTACCAGTAAAGATATGTACGGAATGTAAGAAAAACTGTAAATAATCGTCGGCAAACGGTGTGTAGTTTACGTGGTGATGAAGCAGAGCTGATAGAGAAAGGTACATGTCGGGTTGACAAACACCGAGCCCGTTCGCTTTGCTGAAAAGTCATGGCTGAAAGTACTGTTCGTTGATTTGTTGTAAGAGAAAAATACTGTTCCGGCTAAAAAAACAAGCTAAAAAGTACGGATTATAAAGCGAACGGGGCCGACATCAACCACACACACACTGTCACACACGTGACGTAAGAGATGAGGATCGAAGTCCTCATTATTGATGCTGTCTGGGCCCTGGGAGCAGCAGATGGAGCAATGATTCAGGAATAATGTCCACACCGTACCACACATATGGGAGGTTGAGGCTGAGACTGAGATGCATGCAGCTGAAATAAGCTAAGCAAACAGGTCGATGCCCCAGAATTTGGCAGGCTGGTATGACTTGTTGATAGCGAACACCCTCTTTAGGAAGAGGGAATCTCATCTAGTAACCTTTCGTAGTGGACAACACTCGAGCCAGATCGACTTTATTCTTGCAAGGAGGGAGGATAGACGTGCTTGCTTTGATTGTAAGGTGTTACCTGGGGAGTGTGTTGTCCCTCAACATAAGCTTGTGGTGGCGGACTTTCGCTTTCGGGTACGTGTCCACCGGGACAAACGGGCCAAGATTGCGAGAACGAAGTGGTGGAAGCTTAGAGGGGAAGCAGCGCAGACGTTTAAGGAGAGGATGCTAGACGAGGGACCTTGGGAAGAAGGAGAAGATGCCGATGACATGTGGCTAAAGATGGCAACATGTGTCCGGAATGTGGCTTCGAAAGTGTTTGGCGTGAGTAGGGGAGGCAAACGGGAAGCGAAAGACACATGGTGGTGGAATGACGAGGTGCAAAGGGCTATTAGGGAGAAGAAGGAGTGTTTCAAGCGTCTCCACCATGACAAGAGTGTAGCCAACATCGAGGACTATAAAATAGCGAAGAGGGTTGCAAAGCGAGCTGTGAGTGTAGCAAAAGGTCAGGCGTATGATGGCCTTTATCAGCGGCTAGGCACGAAGGAAGGGGAGAAGGACATTTATAGGATGGCTAGAATCCGCGAGAGGAAGACAAGGGACATCAACCAAATAAAATGCATCAAGGATGGGACAGATCGACTTCTGGTGAAGGATGAGGAGATCAAGGACAGATGGAGAGAGTACTTCGACAAGTTGTTTAATGGGGAGAATGAGGGTCCTGCCCTTGAGTTGGACGACTCATTTGACGATACCAACAGACGCTTTGTGAGGAGAATTCAGGAGGCAGAGATCGGAGAGGCTTTGAAGAGGATGAAGGGAGGTAAAGCGATGGGCCCTGATGGTATCCCCATTGAGGTGTGGAGATACCTAGGCGCCAGAGCGATAGTATGGTTAACTAAGCTTTTTAACCTTATTTTTCGGTCAAACAAGATGCCTGAAGAATGGAGGAGAAGTATATTAGTACCTATCTTCAAGAACAAGGGAGATGTTCAAAGTTGTACTAACTACCGTGGGATTAAGTTGATGAGTCATACGATGAAGCTCTGGGAGAGGGTTATCGAGCATCGCCTAAGGAGAGTGACACATGTGACCCAAAATCAGTTTGGGTTCATGCCTGGTAGGTCGACCATGGAGGCGATTTTCTTATTACGACAATTGATGGAGAGATATAGGGAGCAGAAGAAGGACTTGCACATGGTCTTTATTGACCTCGAGAAGGCATATGACAAAGTACCGAGAAATGTCATGTGGTGGGCCTTGGAAAAGCACAAAGTCCCAACTAAGTACGTTACCCTCATCAAGGATATGTACAGGGATGTGGTGACGTTTGTCCGAACAGGTGATGGCGACACCAGTGACTTTCCAATTAAAATAGGACTGCATCAGGGGTCAGCTTTGAGCCCTTATTTATTTGCTTTGGTGATGGATGAGGTCACAAGGGACATACAAGGTGATATCCCTTGGTGTATGCTCTTTGCTGATGATGTGGTGCTAGTTGACGACAGTAGGGCGGGAGTTAATAGGAAGTTAGAACTATGGAGGCACACGTTAGAGTCGAAAGGGTTCAGACTTAGTAGGACTAAGACCGAGTATATGAGGTGCGATTTCAGCGCGACTAGGCACGAGGAGGAAGACGTTAGCCTCGATGGGCAAGTGGTGGCCAAGAAGGATACTTTTCGGTATTTAGGGTCGATGCTACAAAAGGATGGAGACATTGATGAAGATGTTAGGCATAGAATTTCAGCCGGCTGGTTGAAATGGCGTCAAGCTTCTGGCGTTCTCTGTGACAAAAGGGTGCCTCAGAAGCTGAAAGGTAAGTTCTATAGGACGGCGATTCGTCCGGCGATGTTATATGGTGCTGAGTGTTGGCCTACAAAAAGGCGACATGTCCAGCAATTGAGTGTAGCGGAGATGCGTATGTTGCGTTGGTGTTGTGGGCACACAAGGAGGGATAGAGTACGGAACGACGATATTCGGGATAGGGTTGGGGTGGCACCAATTGAGGAGAAATTGATTCAACATCGGTTGAGATGGTTTGGACATGTCCAACGGAGGCCTCCTGAGGCGCCGGTGCGTAGTGGAGTTCTAAAGCGGGCCGATAATGTAAAGAGCGGTAGAGGTCGACCTAAACTAACTTGGGACGAGTCCGTTAAGAGAGATCTTAAGGAGTGGAATATCCCCAAGGATTTAGCTATGGACAGGAGCGCTTGGAGATTAGCAATCAACGTGCCTGAACCGTGACATCTTTTGTCTTGTGCCCTTTATGTCCCTTTATGTGTCTCCCTGTTTCTCGTCTCTTTTGGGTTTCATCTCTAGCCTACCCCAACTTGCTTGGGACAAAAGGCTATGTTGTTGTTGTTGTTGCGGTTAGTCCGGTAGTTCCTATCGACGGCCTTCATCTTCTCCATGTCCTCGCCGGAGATGTCGAAATCGAAGACCTCAAAGTTCTCCTGCAGCCTCTCCAATTTGGAGGTCTTGGGGATCACCACCGTGTTCCGCTGCAGACCCCAGCGGAGGACAAGCTGCGCCGGTGTCTTGCCATACTTCTCAGCCAAGCTCTGCAAATTGTATTGTAGCCACAATGCCAAGTTAGCAGATCACATTGGCACCAGAATTCATGATATTGCAAGGTAACCAAATAAAATGTACTCCTATGTTAAACAAGGATGATGATGCAATGGAGGTTTGAAATGACAACCACCTTGATGACAGGGTCGTCGAGGCATGAGACCGTCCCGAACCACTCGGTGTTGGCAGTGGAGCCACCCAAGGGGGTATGCGCGGTGACGCAGATCCCATGCTTCTGGCAGAACTTGACAAGAGAATCTCGCTGGAAGTAGGGGTGCGTCTCGATTTGGTTCACTGCTGGCTTTATCTTGGCGTAGGCCAAGCAGTCTCTAGTGAGGAAGATGTCGTAGTTGCTGCACCAGTAAATCGATAATTATTAGTATTGTTATTATTGTAAAAAAAGTGACTTCCTCCAGCATGAAAAAGTAGACTGAAAATCTCCGAGCATGTAAAAAGTGGCAACAAGAAAATTTTAGTGTAAGCTTTATTATATTCGAATTCAGGCTATTTTGAAACTAAACTACTCTTTCAAGACCAGCAATATTCCTAGTACAAAAGGGCTGGCAAAGACTGCTCAATGTCTGCAAACAAGGGATTAGGGCAAAACAACAAACATGATATTGGACTGCATAGCCGACAGCCATTTTTACAGGTCCTTGAAGACAGACAAACAAGATCCAACACCCTAACAGAGTTCCCATTTCCCCAAAGAAAGAACTAGGGATCAATGAAAGAACATAAGCAAATATTAACAGAAACTGAAATTTGTAATGAAGGCAGCAACCTAAACTTTAGTTTAACATGATTAATACATTCATGATTCTGCTTAAGCATGGACCAAGGAAATTTACAAGAAAAGCATGCGCTTTTCACTAGAAAAGGGATGGAGATAAAGTGGAGGGTGACAAGAGTATGGAATGAGTTTGCATGCAACCATATGCAATGAAACTGAAGAGAGAATCTGGAAGGACCAAACCATTCTGAACATGCTGCAGTTAAAAGGAACATGTAGATCAAGCAAGTGTTTGCACTGGAAAATTTAAGGGAACACATATGAACTAAATGTTCCTGTATGTGCAAAACTCTTGACTACAGCAAGATCATATTTATCTACTACTTCTTCGCAAAAAAGAAAAATTATCTACTACTTTGTCAATGTAATGAATTATAATACAAAGGGAAGCTTGCCAAGACTAATAAATATCTCAAATGTCAAATGGTGCCAACAAAACAAAGAAAAATGTTGGTTCGGTTTACCTGATTCCAATGCTGCGCACCAGTCCCATGGAAACAAGTTCTTCCATTGCATGCCATGTTGTTTCCAATGAGATAGTGGTATCAATGTCTAGCACACCATCATCACCAAGGGCGCTAGAAGTTGTGCCAACTCCTGCAGAAATACACATATCTGTGAGGTACCCACTGAATCTTTCTAAATATTATGCAAAGGGCAAGGATATTACCTGTATGCCTAGTAGCTACTGGGAAGTGAATAAGATAGAGATCTAGATAATCCAGCTGCAGCTTCTTCAAGCTATCCTTGCAGGCTTCAAGCACATGGCCATGATCTGAGTTCCACAGCTGCAATGAGAACAGATGCCAACTTTAGATCACATGAAGATCATGGAGCAGAATGGGGCAAAAAAAAAAGCAGTGGAATGGAAACTCAGAAATCTGCTAATTAAAAGACAGTGACATCCTGGTTGAGTCAAAATCAGGTGTTCCAGTTTAAGACAAGACAACTTTAGTTTCATTTGAGTGATATCAGGGTTCTGATGACACTACATGCTGGCCATAACACCATAACAATTCCAAATATGCTAAAATGCAGAGTAACAATTGGAATTAAGTATGACTGACTCATTTTCAGTAGCCGCTGAATGCTAAAAATGGTTGGGAAACCAACCGCTGCAATCCTTTCAACCAATTCATCGGGCATAATCTTAATGGTCACATTCATTTGGAAAGGGCAGTTTTCCAGAATACAGAAGGTAGCATTCTGTAATTTAGATAACCTTGGTTGTGATGAACAGATCCTCCCTCTTGACAAGTCCGGTCTGAAACGCCTCTGCGAGTGCGTCACCTACTTCAGCTTCATTCTGGTAGTCAGCTGCAGAGCAAGTTACCAAACACAGAGACAGTAAATCACCAAGTAGAAAAAGGAAAACTCCTGTGCCGACACTAGTAGTTGAGACCATATTAGCGTACTCCACAATTGACAAAGAAATCTAAATCGTGGACAGCACAGTGCGGTGACTAAGCATGCCTGTATCATTCATACTATGAATCAAGTGTTTATCAAGACAAACAGAAAAGTGATTATCTAATTGACACATAGACACTCATGTGGCACTGAAAGAAACATTCAATAATTTGATTGTAACATTCAGACAAGCACACAGACCTAGTGTTTGTCTAGACAAACGGAAGATTGATGGGCACGCAAACACTCACGAGGCATCGAAAAAAACATTCATCAATTTTGATCGGTACAGTACAACAGACCAAGAGTGGCAAAGAAATCATGCTCATCTAATAAGCAACACAACACACCGTGTAACCACGCCTGAGCCATCGATAATGTCAGTCAGTCTCTCAGACAACTATGTACAAATCTGCGAGTATTTGTACCTAGTTGTCTGACAGAATTACCAAATTCATTTATGTAGTCAGATGGAGACCACGGTAGACACACCCAAGGTTTTCATTATCGGAAATTAAAATTTATCGGACGTCATGGATAAAGAGGATAAGCAAGATATATCGGAAATATCGGACCAAATTCAAAAAAAAATATTTTTTTTAAAAAAATTGTAGAATTTAACTTGAAACTATTCCTAAGATATTAAACATCACTTGTTCACAAATCAAAACAAGAATAAATCATTATAAGTGTCGGACCGTCGCGTGACTGATTTTGGATTATCTGTGTAGAAACAGGAAAGAAGGGAAAAATTTGGCTGATATCAAATTTTATCGGACCCTGGAGATAGAAAGGAAATTTCGGAAATATCGGCGACTTTCGGCCGATAAAAAAAACCCTGGACACACCCAACCCAATAGTGACCGTCTGATCGGCACACAAACACACTCATGTGGCAGTGAAAGAAGCACTCAGTAATTTGATCGTTACAGTACAGCACACAAAGATCGCGAGAGAAACATCGCCATTGATAGTTAGCATTATTGGCAAAGGAATCCCGGTCATGTAACGTACGACATGGAAAGCGTGCTGTCTTAATAAGCATAATAAGAGTGTACTGCTTGACTCGTCAAAACAAAAAAAAGGAAAACGAAGAGCGCTCAACACACAAGTACAAACAGTCAGTGTTTTGGATCGGTATAGTACAACAGACGATGATCGCGAAAGAAATCCCACTCATCTCATCCCATCAGCATCAGCAACGATAGGGCACTGTTAAGCACGCCTGCATCATTGGCAGCCGCAGCTCGAGACAAGGATTTGGCACTTGGCAGGACAAGAGCGCCCAAGTGACTGAAAGACGCGAACTGCTACGGCGTCGAGCGAAACACGGGGGCCCTCGACCTCTACCCAACTATCCATCCGATCCGTACGCTGATGCCAGCACGGACAGGGCCGGCGATTCGCGGTGGGTGGGCGGTCGGGTTCCGGGGGGATTTCGCTTACCGGCGCAGTCCAAGTGGCGGTAGCCGACGCGGAGCGCGGCGTGGATGAGGCCGCGGACGTCCCGCTTGTCCATCCGCCACACGCCCAGCCCCACCGCCGGCATCCGGTGCCCGCTGCTCAGCGCCACCGCCGCGTCCTTCGCCGCCGCCATGGCGCCCTCCTCTCAGGCCCTCACCTCCCCCCGCGCGCGGATGCTGCTGGATTGGGCGGCCGCTTCGCCTCGCTCGTTGGCAGTGGCAGTGGGACTCTTAAGTGTTTGCTTCTTTTGGTTTTTATTCGTTGTTGACTTTTTAATACTCCTACTTGGATATTCCCGCTTGACGTGGCGTATTCTGAACCATTACAGTGGGCCGGCCCTGGCCAGCAGGAGGCTGTGCAGCCTGCGAGATCAATTAGGCCTCGTTTAGATTCCATAATTCACCCCTAAATTTTACTATGTAAAAAGGAGATTCCTCATCACATCAAAATGTCGACAAATGCATAAAGTACTAAATGTAGATGAAATCATAAACTAATTGCACAGTTTTATTATACTTTGCGAGACGAACATTTTGAGTCTAATTAATTAATTTTTGAATAATTTTTTTTTATAAAAAACAAAAGTGCTACAGTGTTCAGAGGTGACACTGTGCAAATTCGGCCACCTCGAATCAGGTAACTAAGGCCTTAGTTTAATTGGGCCGGCGGCAGGATGTTCCGTGAATAACAATATCTCCATTCGGTTTTTAACACTTGAAGGGTGTCGTGTAGTGCCTACTGCCTATGAATCTATGATGGGAGTTGGAAGGGACAGAGAATTAGACTTCTTCAGAATTAAGGCCCTGTTTAAGGCATTTTTTATTTTCAAATTCAAAATAGCTCTAGCTTCTAGAGAATATTTTGTATTGTAGCAAGAAATTGTTTTTCTCTATCTCCACTACTACATAAATGATTTTAAGAGACGGTGCCCAAATATTAACGGAGGCGGGCACAAAATTCAACCGTCTCCTAAAATATTGGGCTATTAACGTAGGCGGTTAATTTTATTTACCGAGGCGGTCACTTTTGCCTGCCTCGTAAAATCGATTAACGGAGATGGGCCTCCTAAAATAGATTTACGGAGGTGCATGCCATTTTCGTAGGCGAGCCTCTAAAAAGGCCAGCCTGGGAAAATACACATGAGGCCCAGCAAAAACCCATTGCTAATACATCTATCAGGCTCATATATAAATAGAACTTAGGGTTTCATTGTAACAGAACCGACCAATTATACGAAATTAAGTAAGAAAATCATCCATCAAGCAGACGATTTAGCAAACTTAAGCCCGTATAACCCGGTAGTCCGTGAAATCACGACGGATTTCAAATCAACTTACATACCAGCCAAGATCGTAATAAGTTTAGCGGCCACCATCACAAATTACATAGAAGTTCACATCGCAGATACATCGGAGTTTAAACATAGTTATTACAAACCAAGTTCAAATAAAAGTAGCGGAAGCATTTAGTTCAAACCACACACACTCACACAGAGTTCGAAATAAATTGCCAACTGCTGATCATCTCCAACAAAAGCATCAGACGAGAAGTAGGGAATGACCACTCCCCATGGTCCTAAGCTTCACCTATCGTAGGATAAAGGCAGTTGATACAGTAGCCGTAATACATCTGCCCATCCGCAACAAGTGGGAACAAAACCCTGAGTACGAGAAGGTACTCAGCTAGACTTACCCGACATAACCGAAAATAAAATGACACCAAGGATCATGACAGACTTCTTGGTAGGGTAGCTGACTCATTTGCAAAAAGACATTTTTAGCATTTAAATAATCTTTTCCATAAGCTTTTATATCAAGTTAAATCTTTATTAACCTGTCAACTACATTTACACCTGTACTAGAGTAACATATAATTAAAAGTAAGGATAACCAATGATTATTAACAACTCTCATCATGTCATATTTCATATAACTGTCCAAGTGTTCCATCAATATTACTACGATGAAGTAACTCAAGTCAAGTGTTCACTATCCAGTGAACGATGGCGATTCGAATTGATTATTAACCAGCTGATAATTTATTCCTCACACAAACCTCACTCACCCGCTAAAGTGAGATATTGGTCACCGAGTCAACTATTCAGGTAAAGTATCGAGTTTTCCAGGAACCACATGTACCCGGGGCCCGCCCGACTGCTCTTTAGCCTTATCATCGCGCCCCCGTGTCCTACCACACCTGCTCTGGTACAGTGCGTTGCGAGCAATCCACTCGGCCCGAATAATCTTCTAGCTTCGCGGTCGAAAGGTACATTATTCGGCCAGCTAAATGTAAGGCATGCGTTCAACATGACTCGAGGCCTAACAACGGTCGGTCCTTAACCGACACAGACAGAAAACACTACACTCCGAAACCCTGCAAGTCTCCGTTCGGTCTCAATTTCACATTAACACTTAGTTATTCTACGATGACATACTTATTCAATCAGATCCAGGCAACCACCTATAGCTCGCAGGTGACAGGAAATCACTCGACTTCTACTGGTCTAAGCAAGCTAAGCATTTCTTCACTGTGAATACCAAGATAACAAGGATATGGTAGAACAAGGGTAAACAAGGTATAATGCAGCAATGGTTGCAAACAACTCCTAAACATAATGCATCAGTTAAAGTAAAGCATTAATAAAATATTTGCAAACCGGGAGAGAAATGCTCCGGGGCTTGCCTCTTTTGAAAGAGCTCGGGCGGTGGTCGGGGCACTCTGCAAGATCCTCACCGACCTCCTCGTCGGCTTCGGGCACCTCCTGCTCTTGCACCTCGGGCTGCTCTTCCGGCTCCTCGGAAACTGCTGCTGGAGTTACTTCTTGTGATCCTGTATGATGCAAATGTATAAGTGCTCATGCCTAGGTGCATTGCAGAGATGACATGTAATGATCATGATGAATGAGATGTAGATGAACATGTTTACTTTATTGCATAAAGTAGGAATACAACTCTTCTACAAGGTAGTCCATATCATCTAAGAACATGTACTCGTATACTACTACAAACATTCTCTACCATGCCAAGTCATCCTAGAAATCTAAGATGCTTTAAAGATACACCAAAGCAAATCTTATCAAATAATCTTGTATTAATAAGGTTAATTAAACCCTAGTTGACACTATGTTTGAATAGCAATACATCTTTTGGTAGCATAGAAAAATCTGATAAAATTACAGTAGCTTGCTAGCATCTAATCTAGCATGCCACAAAGAATTTCATTACATTTGGAGTACTAGAACTGCCTACACAAAAATAACAATCTAAGGCCTAAAAATGAGCATAAAAATATTTTACACTATGAAAAGTATCAAACAATAGATTTAACATTTTTCCTACATTCTACACAATAAACAATCACTATAGAAAAATTATTATATGCATGTTTTATTCATATTTTTCTCTCTATCAAAATTAACAATTATTAACAATAATAAGCACTTGTACTACACATCAAAATTTTTCTACATAACATGCATGGCACATATTTTTTATGCAAAGCACATCACAAAAGAAGACTAACAAACTTGGAACCATATTTTTCTGATACATATTATATTTATTATACATTTTCTAAATAATTAGCAATTACAAGGATTAAATAAAACTCTACAGAAAAGTATCATAAAATCAACATGCAATATTTTTATGCTATAGATCTAGTCATGAGGAACATAACAAATTTTGTTTCACTTGATTTGGAGCATTGTGGAGCAATCTGTGATTTTTTGAAGCATTTACATGAAATAAACAAAATCATTTCTCTTTTCTGATCTGAAAAACCCAAACCCAAACCCCTTACTGGGCCAGCCCACGGAAGCCAGCTGACCCACGGCCGCTTTCAGCCCACGAAGGAGGCAGAGCAGGGGAGGGGACGGCCCCGCGGCGAAGCTCGCTGTCGGCGAGGTTGCCGGCGATAGGGTCACCACCTCCGTTGTAAGGTCCAAATAGGCTAGAGGGGGGGTGAATAGCCTAATTAAAACTTTTACAAAAATTACTTAACCATGAGTTAGTACAAAAGGTGGCGAGGCAAAAGCACTAGCTCTAACTAATTAAGCAAGCCACCTACACAAGTCTAGTATAAGGCTATTCACTAAACACAACAACAACTATAAGCTAGAAACGAGAAGTAATACGAGAGAAGAGCTTCGAGTGATTATACCGCCGTGAAGAGAAGAGAAATACCAATCAATCAATCATACAAAAGAAATCCTCGGGAAGAGAATGACACAAGAATTTATCCCGAGGTTCACTTGCTTCTCGACAAGCTACTCCCCGTTGTGGCGATACACCCACTTGTCGGTTCGCGAGCTAATCGACTATCAAGAGTCGAGCCCTCGGCGGGCGCCGCACAACCGCACACAAGATGGGGATCCTCCAAGCCACGAGCTCCACTAGAGTATCCAATTTGCGAACTCCCGCGGGGAAGGATCAAGAACCCCTTACAACACTTGGTGAAGGCTCCAACAATCTCCAATTGCGAGCTCAATCACCTCCGCTGCTCCAAGCCGTCTACCGTGTCGGGAAACACGGAAGAGTAACAAGAAATCCGTAGCAACTCGAAAATCAAGTGCCTTTAGAATGCAACTCTCAAGCAATGCACTTGAATCTCACTCAATCTCACTCAAGATGTGCAACTATGCAAAAGAGATGAGTGGAGGGGTTGTTCTCTAGCTCAAAGTATGTCTCTAGTTCTCAAAATGTGCAAGAGTTGCCCTCAAACCCCGGCCAACCTCTATTTATAGCGAAGGGGTACGCAGCTAGCCGTTACAGACGACGCAGCGAAAAAACGCACTGACCGGACGCTCCGGTCAGGGTGACCGGACGCGTCCGGTCACTACACGACAGCAAGAAATAGTGCGTGTCAGAACTAGCCGTTGCCGTGACCGGACGCGCTGAACCGATTGACCGGACGCGACAGTGCCCGCGTCCGGTCGCATTCCAGTATGCTCCCGTTGAGACCGGACGCGTCCGATCACACGTGACCGGACGCGCCGCGCGTCCGATCGTTACTCCGCTTCGCTCTACCCTTCTGGACGCCTGACCGGACGCTCCGGTTACGTGAGGGACCGGACGCGCCGGTCACGCGCTCTGATTCGCTCAGGAGAACTGACCGGACGCGCTGTTGAACTGACCGGACGCCACAGTGCCAGCGTCCGATTAGAGTCCAGTAAGCTCCCTGGATGACCGGACACGTCCGGTCATCAGTGACCGGACACGCTGCGCGTCCGATCATCAAACTGAAAACCGCACAGACGCTGAACACTGACCGGACACGTCCGGTCATGCAGAGACCGCGTCCGGTCCAGCGTCCGGTCACCTCTGTGACCTCCGTTCGCCTCCGTTTCTTTTCTGACTTTCGGCGCAGTAGAAAATAGGCATTTCACTTCTCCAAAAAGCGCCGAATCCTGCCTCGCAAGCTCGGCGGGAGGGAGAGAGGAACCCAAACCCCTCTCTACCGCTTAAACTCCACCGCCTTCACAAACTGTGCTAACACCACCAAGTGTACACCACCATGTGCATGTGTGTTAGCTTTTCACAATCATTTTCCAAGGCGTTATGTTAGCTCTTTACTAGATCCTAATGCATATGCTCAAGACATTGATCTAGTGGCACTTGATTTCCGAGCTAACCGTGATTGTCCCTCTTGATAGTCGGCCATGTATCCTAAACCCGGTCAATCACTTTTCTACTCATCTTAGACCGGCAAAAGGAAAACCCTATGGTTATACCTTTGCCTTGAGCTCTTAGATCCTTCTCCACTTGATCATCATGTCCTTCCTTTTATGTGCATCTTCACCATGATCATCATTTCATGTCCATACACCATCTCTTTGTGATCTTGTGGCCACCACACCTTGCCACATACACCTTCATCACATGTGTTGCTTATGCCTAACTCAAAACACTTAACACATGGCATTAGCAACTTGGTGTTATTAATTACCAAAACCAAACTTGGGCTTTCAATCTCCCCCTTTTTGGTAATTGATGACAACCATCACAAAGATATGAAATGAAAACAATTTTTAATTTCAATAGTATTAGCTCCCCCTACATATATGCTTCCATGAGTTTGGTTCAATTGTGCACATATGTATGGATTTGAATTTTGGGAGAGTTGCTACTATCAAATTGATGCTAAGGTATATAGAATGGACCTTTGAAGCGTGATACCAATCGGAGTTGCCTTTATATACCATCCTTAGCATCGACGTAGCTAGACACCATTTGTAATACATCACTTGTAAAGATCACAAACACTAAAGTACCCCGTGAGATCAACATTATAAGCCAAGGTGTCTAGATACCGCTTGTAAAGCTACTCTCAACAAATCATCATTCAAGTTCTATTTGTAGCAAACACCAAACAATCATGAATATGAATTTAAGCTTTGCAATGCAACAATTTATCATGTTAATGCACATACAAGTGCAACAAGTAATCCATGAGCTTGCTCCCCCTACTTATGTGCTCAAATTTAATTTCTCTCTTTGTGACTTTTCTTTTTATCTTTGTGACTTTTCTCTCCCCTGTGACTTTTCTCTCCCTCTTATTATATTTTATTTCCTCTTTGCAATATCTTTGTGACTTTTCTCTCCCCCTTTGTCAACAATCACCAAAAAGGTGCCTAGAATAGGTAATTTTAGTGAGAGATAAGTCAATCAATATGAGGGAGTCCAAATTATGGTTCAACCTAGATCACTTGCCTAGAATATGTAATTCGGTTTGATCCAAGGACAAGCTTTTTCACACCTCATAAAGTATAAGGGTTATCTTGACCATGTTGAATTACACATCATGAGCTTATTTTCTAGATTCAACACTAGGTTTGCAAGCCCACAAACATGTCATATGCTACCACTAGATCAATCAAACATAGAAGCAATAGTGGTACCATATATACATCAAAATTATTTGATTTTCATGAATGAGCCTATTTGTCATGCAAATATGTCTATATGTTCTAAACATGTCCTTAGCAAAGTATGAATGATATGCCAAACAACTTTACCTTGCTATGTTGGAGGAGAGGCATGTCATATAAGAATGTAGGGGTACACTCATTTCAAGTTGGAGAAGTCAAGTATGTTCAATTCATTCTTCAACTTGTAAAATCTCTTTTCATCAAGTGGCTTTGTAAAGATGTCGGCTAGTTGATCTTCGGTGCCAATGCTCTCAATGCTAATATCACCCTTTTGTTGATGGTCTCTTATGAAGTGGTGCCTTATGTCAATGTGCTTTGTTCTTGAATGTTGAACCGGATTTTGTGTCATCTTTATAGCACTTTCATTATCACAAAACAAAGGCACATTCTTGAATTTAATTCCAAAGTCATTCAAAGTGGCCTTCATCCAAAGCAATTGTGCACAACAACTACCGACACTAATGTATTCGGCCTCGGCGGTAGATAGTGCAACACTATTTTGTTTCTTTGATGACCATGAAACAAGAGACCTTCCAAGCAATTGACAAGTGCCACTTGTGCTCATTCTATCAATCTTGCATCCACCATAGTCGGAGTCCGAATATCCAATCAACTCAAAATTAGACCCCTTGGGATACCATAATCCAACATCATGAGTGCCCTTAAGATATCTCAATATCCTCTTGGTTGCTTTCAAGTGACTTTCTCTAGGTGAAGCTTGATATCTTGCACACTTGCACACACTAAACATCACATCCGGCCTAGAAGCGGTGACATAGAGCAAACTTCCAATCATAGACCGGTATTGCTTTTGATCTACCATATTTCCACTATTATCAATACCCAATTGATCATTAGAGCCCATTGGTGTGCTCATTGGCTTAGCATCTTGCAATCCAAACTTCTTGATCATGTCCTTGATGTACTTGCCTTGACTTACAAAAGTGCCATTCTTCATTTGCTTGATTTGAAGTCCAAGGAAGTAACTAAGCTCTCCAATCATAGACATCTCAAACTCATTAGCCATCATATTTCCAAACTCTTCACAAAAGTCTTGGTTAGTTGATCCAAAGATAATGTCATCCACATAGATTTGTAACACAAACAAGTCATTTTCAAGCTTCTTGGTGAAGAGAGTGGTGTCAACCTTTCCCATCTTGAACCCTTTAGAGAGGAGAAAGTCCCTCAACCTCTCATACCATGCTCTAGGTGCTTGCTTCAAACCATACAATGCCTTCTTTAGCTTGTAAACATGGTCAGGCTTCTTGTCATCTTCAAAATCGGGAGGTTGCTCAACATAAACTTCTTCATTGATGTAGCCATTGAGAAATGCACTCTTGACATCCATTTGATAGAGCTTGATGTTGTGTGCACAAGCATATGCTAATAAGATTCTAATTGCCTCCAATCTTGCAACCGGTGCATATGTCTCTCCAAAGTCAAGACCCTCAACTTGAGTGTATCCTTGTGCTACTAATCTTGCTTTGTTCCTTACAACCATGCCATCTTGATCTTGCTTGTTTCTAAAGACCCACTTAGTACCAATCACATTGTAGTTCTTTGGCCTCTCAACAAGTTTCCAAACTTGATTTCTAGCAAAGTTGTTTAGTTCTTCATGCATGGCATTCACCCAATCGGAATCCTTCAATGCATCTTCTATCTTCTTTGGTTCTTCTAATGAGACAAATGAGTAATGCTCACAAAAGGATGCTAATCTTGATCTAGTTTGAACACCACTTTGAATTCCACCAATGATTTGGTCCAACGGATGATCTCTTGCAATGCTAGTAGGTTGGAGTATTGGGAGTTGATTGCTTTCACTTGTTTGACCTTGAACTTGCACTTCATCATGAGAACCACTAGAGCTTGCTTGATTTGTATTAATTTGCACACTTTGGTTGATCACATGAATATCATCATCATCAACTTGCATCGGCCTTATATCACCAATGTCCATGTTCTTCATTGCATTTGATAATTGATCTCCTCTCACATCATCAAGGTTTTGAGCTTCATTTTGAGACCCTTGGGTTTCATCAAACTCAACATCATGAACTTCTTCTAAGGTGCCATTTGTGAGATTCCAAACTCTATATGATTTGCTTGTGGTAGAATAACCAAGTAAGAACCCTTCATCACATTTCTTTTCAAACTTGCTCAATCTAGTGCCTTTCTTGAGAATATAGCATTTGCAACCAAACACTCTAAAGTATGCAATGTTGGGCTTTCTTCCATTCAATAGTTCATATGATGTCTTTCCAAGCTTCCTATGGCAATAGAGACGGTTACTACAATAGCAAGCTGTATTGATAGCTTCACTCCAAAATGAATGACTAACATTGTATTCACTAAGCATTGATCTAGCCATATCAATCAAGGTTCTATTTTTCCTTTCAACTACACCATTGGATTGAGGAGTGTATGTTGGTGAGAATTGATGTCCAATACCAAGATCATCACACAACTCTTCAATTCTTGTGTTCTTGAACTCACTACCATTGTCACTTCTAATCTTCTTGATGGTAGTCTCAAATTCATTTTGCACCCTTTTGACAAAAGACTTGAATAGATTATAAACATCACTCTTGTCATAAAGAAAGAGCACCCAAGTGTATCTAGTGTAGTCATCCACAATCACAAAGCCATACTTGTTGCCACCAATGCTAGTGTACGTTGTTGGCCCAAACAAGTCCATATGCAATAACTCAAATGCCTTTGATGTGCTCATTTCACTCTTACTAGGATGTGTATTTCCAACTTGTTTGCCGGCTTGACAAGCACTACATGGTTTATCCTTCTCAAAGGTGACATCCTTCAAGCCTCTAACTAAGTCATGCTTCAAAAGTTTGTTCAATTGTTTCATTCCAACATGACCAAGCCTTCTATGCCATAACCAACCCATACTAGATTTACTAAGCAAGCATGATGTTAATTGTGTCTCACTATCATTGAAGTCAACCAAGTATAAGCTACCATGTCTAAATCCTTTGAATATCAAGTTTGATCCATCAACACTTATGACTTCAACATCATCACTACCAAATATGCAGTTGAAGCCAAGATCACAAAGTTGTGCCACCGATAAAAGATTGAAATCTAAGCTCTCAACTAGCAACACATTAGATATGCTCATGTCATTTGAGATAGCAATTTTACCAAGCCCTTTGACCTTGCCTTTCTTGTTGTTGCCGAAAGTGATAGCATCAAAACCACCATTTTGACTTGTATCAATTGAATTGAACATACAAGAGTCTCCGGTCATATGTTGAGTGCACCCACTATCAAGCACCCAATGCCTTCCTCCGGCTTTGTAATTGACCTACAAGACAAGATCAATTCTTTTTAGGTACCCAAACTTGTTTGGGTCCTCCAAGGTTAGAGACTAAGCTCTTTGGTACCCAAATGGCTTTCTTCTTTGAGCCCATCCATGGTATATCAATAAACTTAGCATGAACACCATTTGTACCCTTGGTAAGCATATAGAAAGAATTAAACTTGATTGAGGATATATTTGCATTGGATTTCTTGTTCATGCAATGTTGCTCTATGTGACTAACTTGCTTGCAACTTTTGCAATAGCTACCATTGTTCTTCACAAAACGAGTCTTGTGAGGAGCAAAAGCGGCCTTGCCTTTCTTGGGGTTATAGCCCAATCCCTCTTTGTAGAGAGAAGCTCTTTGGCTACCCAAGCACATAAGCAAGCGGTCCTCACCACCATAAGCCTTAGCTAATGTGTGATTGAGCTATTTTACCTTCTTCTTGAGATTTTCATTCTCTACTATAAGTGTGGAGTCACAAGTGAAACCATCACTACTAGATGAGGATGATGTAGATGAGCTACATGAAGGGTTAGTAGAAGCAACAATAATAGGCTTATGAAAAGTTTCATCAATTATATCACATGATATGCCTATGTTGCAAGTTTTAGCTTTCTCAACATTAGTTGGTATGTTTTCATATTTTTCAACTAGAGAGGAATGAGCTTCTTCTAGCTTAGTGTGAGACTTTTGAAGCTTCTTATGGTCTACCTTTAGACTCTCATAAGATGCCCTAAGCTCATCAAGTTCTTGCATAAGGTTTTTCTTTTCCTTAAGCAAGCCCTTGCACTCCTTTCTAGATTCTTTAAAATGTTGAGTGCAATCTTCTAGCATAGTGATTAGTTCATCTTTAGTGAATTCCTCTTCATCACTATCACTATTACTAGCATTATCATGATCACTCTCATCATTGGATGATACCTTAGCGGCCTTAGCCATGAAGCATGATGGAGTGTCGAAGATGGAGACCTTCTCTTGGATGGCAATGCTAGCATGTCCCTTCTTCTTGCTCTTGTTGTCATCCTCATCATTACTTGAGGAGTCATCACTATCCCATGTAGCAACATGAGAATCAATCTTCTTCTTATAAGAGCTCTCTTTCTTTTCTTGCTTCTTCCTTTCCTTCTTGATAGCATCTTCATCATCACTATCACAAGGACACTTTGCAATGAGATGTTCCTTGCTATGGCATCTAAAGCATCTCATGGTATGCTCATTCTTCTTGTAAGAGTTCTTCCTCCTTCTTGCACGAAAGCCCTTCTTCTTCATGAATTTGCCAAATTGTTTGACAAAAAGAGCCATCTTCTCATCAATGTCATCACTATCACAAGAGCTTGAGTCTTCATCACTTGATGATTCAATCTTGGATTTGCCCTTGGATGTGGTGGCTTTGAATGCCACACTCTTCTTCTTCTCATCATCCTTCTTCTCATTTTCCTTCTTCTTCTTCTTTACCAACTCATCCTTCTCATCATCTTCTCTATATGAATCATCGGTCATCACCTCTTGAAATATTTGTTGAGGAGTTGAATCCTTCAATGTAGTCCTCACTAGCACGGTGATCAATGTATCAAATCTCTTGGGCAAGCTTCTCAAGAACTTCATAGAGAATTGATTGTCCTTGACCTCCTCACCAAGTGCCTTGAGCTCATTGATAATGACTTGCAATCTATGAAACATCTCCGGAACACTCTCATCATCTTGCATCTTGAAGCTTGAAAATTTTTCTTGCAAGATATATGCTTTAGCGGTCTTTGTGCCTTCGGTGCCCTCAAATGTCTCTTCTAGCTTGGCCCAAGCATCATGTGCAACTTCTATGTTCTTCACTTGCTCAAATGTCTTGTCATCTAATGCCTCATGAAGAGCACTAATGGCAATGTCATTGCATTGGAGCTTCTTCTCTTCCACCGGTGTAGGTGCTTCCGGATTAGCAACCTCAAATTTTGTTTCGGTGACCTTCCACACTTCTCTATTGATTGACTTTAGGTGTGCGGTCATCTTAACCTTCCAATATGCATAATTTGTGCCATCAAAGTGAGGTGCCTTCTTGGTGTTGTTGATGTGCAAGCTTAATTGAGCCATTTCTTTTTCACCGTAGGTTGTTAAGCCTCAAATAAACGGTGCCTTTGCTCCGATACCACTTGTAAGGTCCAAATAGGCTAGAGGGGGGTGAATAGCCTAATTAAAACTTCTACAAGAATTACTTAACCACAAGTTAGTATGAAAGGTGGCGAGGCAAAAGCACTAGCTCTAACTAATTAAGAAAGCCACCTACACAAGTCTAGTACAAGGCTATTCACTAAACACAACAACAACTATAAGCTAGAAACGAGAAGTAATACGAGAGAAGAGCTTCGAGTGATTATACTGCCGTGAAGAGAAGAGAAATACCAATCAATCAATCATACAAAAGAAATCCTCGGGAAGAGAATGACACAAGAATTTATCTCGAGGTTCACTTGCTTCCCGGCAAGCTACTCCCCGTTGTGGCGATACACCCACTTGTCGGTTCGCGAGCTAATCGACTATCAAGAGTCGAGCCCTCGGCGGGCGCCGCACAACCGCACACAAGATGGGGATCCTCCAAGCCACGAGCTCTACTAGAGTATCCAATTTGCGAACTCCCGCGGGGAAGGATCAAGAACCCCTTACAACACTTGGTGAAGGCTCCAACAATCTCCAATTGCGAGCTCAATCACCTCCGCTGTTCCAAGCCGTCTACCGTGTCGGGAAACACGAAAGAGTAACAAGAAATCCGCAGCAACTCGAAGATCAAGTGCCTCTAGAATGCAACTCTCAAGCAATGCACTTGAATCTCACTCAATCTCACTCAAGATATGCAACTATGCAAAAGAGATGAGTGGAGGGGTTGTTCTCTAGCTCAAAGTATGTCTCTAGTTCTCAAAATGTGCAAGAGTTGCCCTCAAACCCCGGCCAATCTCTATTTATAGCGAAGGGGTACGTAGCTAGCCGTTACAGACGACGCAGCGAAAAACGCACTGACCGGACGCTCCGGTCAGGGTGACCGGACGCGTCCGGTCACTACACGACAGCAAGAAACAGTGCGTGTCAGAACTAGCCGTTGCCGTGACCGGACGCGCTGAACCGATTGACCAGACGCGACAGTGCCCGCGTCCGGTCGCATTCCAGTATGCTCCCGTTGAGACCGGACGCGTCCGATCGCACGTGACCGGACGCGCCGCGCGTCCGATCGTTACTCCGCTTCGCTCTACCCTTCTGGACGCCTGACCGGACGCTCCGGTTACGTGAGGGACCGGACGCGCCGGTCGCACGCTCTGATTCGCTCAGGAGAACTGACCGGACGCGCTGTTGAACTGACTGGACGCCACAGTGCCAGCGTCCGATTAGAGTCCAGTAAGCTCCCTAGATGACCGGACGCGTCCGGTCATCAGTGACCGGACGCGCTGCGCGTCCGATCATCAAACTGAAAACCGCACAGACGCTAAACACTGACCGGACGCGTCCGGTCATGCAGAGACCGCGTCCGGTCCAGCGTCCGGTCACCTCTGTGACCTCCGTTCGCCTCCGTTTCTTTTCCGACTTTCGGCGCAGTAGAAAATAGGTATTTCACTTCTCCAAAAAGCGCCGAATCCTGCCTCGCAAGCTCGGCGGGAGGGAGAGAGGAACCCAAACCCCTCTCTACCGCTTAAACTCCACCGCCTTCACAAACTGTGCTAACACCACCAAGTGTACACCACCATGTGCATGTGTGTTAGCTTTTCACAATCATTTTCCAAGGCGTTATGTTAGCTCTTTACTAGATCCTAATGCATATGCTCAAGACATTGATCTAGTGGCACTTGATTTCCGAGCTAACCGTGATTGCCCCTCTTGATAGTTGGCCATGTATCCTAAACCCGGTCAATCACTTCTCTACTCATCTTAGATCGGCAAGAGGAAAACCCTATGGTTATACCTTTGCCTTGAGCTCTTAGATCCTTCTCCACTTGATCATCATGTCCTTCCTTTTATGTGCATCTTCACCATGATCATCATTTCATGTCCATGCACCATCTCTTTGTGATCTTGTGGCCACCACGCCTTGCCACATACACCTTCATCACATGTGTTGCTTATGTCTAACTCAAAACACTTAACACATGGCATTAGCAACTTGGTGTCATTAATTACCAAAACCAAACTTGGGCTTTCATCCGTGCTCAGCACGAGAAGGCGAACCGACCGAGGTAGAAATGGCGGCGGCTTGCACGGTGGAGCGCGCTCGCCGGTGACAACGGCGGGCGACAGCGCGTTTGCATGGTGGAGCAGAGAAATTCTGGCGAACCGGGTCCTCGACGGCACCAAAAGCTAAGGCTTCAGCCTCGCCTGGACGAGGCGGAGCCGATGCGCACCAAATGGGAGAGAGAAAGGGGATGGAGCCGGGGTGTCCATGGCGAGCACGAGCTCGGCCATGCTCCGACGAGCGGCGGTGGAAGAGAACGCCCAATAGGGCCTCACCTCGGCTTAAACGGTAAAACCGCCGCGAGCACCGGGTGTCTAAGAGGGAGGCGGAGACGGAGCCGAGACCAATCGGCCAGAGGCGAGCGGTGGTGGCCGGAACGGCAGTGGCGAGCTCCGGTGCGGTGGTGAGGGAGGGGCTCCCGCTCGGGATTTTGAAACGGGAGAGCAAGAGGGAGAAAGAGCGAGAGTGGAGAAAGAGGCTCGGACAGAGGCGCTTTGAAGGCGGGGCGAAGCCGGTCGGAACAGGCAGGTCGGTGGCGCCGCGCGGTGAGCTCGCCGTCGCATGGCCGCCACGCGGCTCGCGCGTTCTGGCGCGGTCGGAGCATGGGCGCGCTCGCGCGGGAGCGGCGTGGGCGTGGAGCGGGCGGCGCGACTGGGCCGACCCAAGAGCAGAGCGGGAGCGCGGGGCACGTGCGGCGCAGGCCGGGCCGAAACGGCCACGTGCCAAGAAGTGAGGCCGAGGCCCACGAAGGCGAGGAAAAATATTTTCAATTTTGTTTTCAAATTCCATTTTCCAAACACAGCCCCAAATCAAATTTTTAGCAAGTAAACGACGTTTTCTCAAGATGGTCCAAAAATAGAAGTTGTTCTAGATTTTTAGATCTACAACTTTGCCAAAAGGATCCAAATCAAAATCTCACTAGTTTTTGAGATAGGGATTTAAAGTCAATTCTTTAAATAGAAACCAATTTTCTAAACTTATTTTAAAAGCATAATTTGGATATATTTTCAAAATAAACTTTGCTCCAGAATGGCTCCAAAACATTAGTGAACTATTAGAATTAACAAACAAGCATGGCACTTAAATATAATAAGCAGGGTCCTGTCATTTCTAATTAACACAAGAAGCTAACACACATGTGAAAATGCTATCATTTCATGTGAATGTTTAGTGCATGATGATACTTATGCACGTGATTTGCAGAGGCTAAATGCAAGATAAACACCAGAGGTGTTACATTCATCTCACTATCCCTATTATTCTGCTTTCTCCCTCCCGAGTCGCCCCTCTCCATCCCATCTTTCCCTCCCGGGCCGCCCCTCTCCCTCCCTCAGCGTCGCTCCCTCCCGAGCCGCCCCTCTCCCTCCCATCACTCCCTCTCTTCGACGGCCCCTCTCCCTCCCTCAGCGTCGCTCCCTCCCTTCTCTCCCTCCCTCTGGCGCCCCATCTCTCTCTTCCTCTCTCTTTGCCTCGGCTGGCGCGGCCGGCCGGCCCCGGCGGCGCGGACGCGGCCAGCCCCGGCTTGGTTGCGAACGGAGGTGGCCCCGATGGCGTGGACGCGCGTCTCGGTGGTGGCGCGGCCAGGAGCAGGCAGCACATCTCCAATGAGCTCGCAGCCCCGACGAGATCCAGATCCGGCGCCTTCGCGAGATCCGGCACGAGGAGGCAGAGGCTGATGAGATCCACGTGCGAGGAGGCTTGTGACGCTCCCCAGCGGCGGATCCAGGGTGTGGTCGTCCTTCGACAGTGGATCGAGGGTGGTGGCATCCCCCGGCGGCGGATCCAGGGCGTGCCCATCCTCTGGTGGCGGATCGAGGGGGCGCGACCGGATGCAGGGATGACAATGGCGATGATGTGCAGATCTAGCTAGCGGCCGCGGCGGCGCGTGGATGGGCTCGGTGGGCCTGTCCGTGGTTTTTTTGTGTTTGATTTACGGAGGCGGGCAAAGCAACCGCCTCTGTATGTCACAGATTAACCGTGACCTTTGATTGGAGGCGGTTGCAATGCCCGCCTCTAGAAATAAAAAAATGCCTGCCTCTAATAAGATTTTTGTAGTAGTGCTCTTTCAGAAATGAACTAGAAGCCGATAAAGCCAGAAAACACCGCCTCTAGAGCAGCCAAAGCTGAAAAAACCCCTACAACACACACCCTAAGAGTGTAAAGTGGTGCTGTCTTGAGAGCCTATTTAATTTGAAGTTATTCCACTATTTTTACCTTATTAACTCCTCCTAAACGTCCTACCATCACCAATTTTTGTAGTATGGACAGCTCCATAAATCTAGAGGTTTCTCTAGTTCATTTTGGTGGAGGATGCAAGCAGTGCACCTGCTCCACCATAGAGATTTCAAATTGGAGGTAGAAAATAGAGTGAAACTATCCGAATAGGCCCACATTTGAAATATAATGTTTAATTTTAAAAACTTTGTGTCTTTATGTTATTTTAGTACGAAAAGGGCCAGGTATAGCGGGGGAGCCAGTGGGTGGTACGGGCATACCCTACGCTAGTGTAAGCGAAGTAAGCAGACGTCCGGTACATCTAGTGGAGGGCACGACGAGCTCCTGCAGCCCGGCTTAACCTGCAGTGCAGTCGTTCACCCCGCTGGCGCTCGCTCGCTCGGCTCGGCAGGCGCGACAGGCCTGGTCGGAGCCTCCTGGAGCGCTCGCCCGCGTGTTGCCGCCGCCCCCTAATTTTGCGTGGTTGCCACCGCCAGTCCGCCACCGACGGATGTTGTCGCTGGGATTTGCGGACGAGCATGAGCGAAGCTACGAAGGGCCTGTGCGCCTGTGCTATTCGGTGCCCTTGGAAAAGGATAAGGTTCGTTGGTGAACGTGGGCCTATTATGTCAGTCTAATCAAGGGCAACATCATCATTTGGAATGGTTTTGTTGGATTCAAGAATTATTCGTATTTGTAAATGGTTTTATTAGATTTAAAAGTTGTTTGTATTTGTTTATTGAATCACGGGACAACTTTTGTTGTTTTATGCTAAATTGCTAAATATGTTTTACCGAATTATATATGAAAATTTTGATACGGCATACTCTATACCAAAATTCTAGATCCGCCACTGGCCAGGTATATAATCATTTCGAGTAAGAATGTACAGTTGGACATTTCTCAAGTGCACCAATATTCGGGCATTTCAAACACAACACGATGCATTTCTATTTTGAGTTGTTGAACTAGCTTCTGCAACTCTATATCATGTGTACGCAACAACACTGTTTCACCTTCCCTAAAGTGCTCCAAGTCTATGCTCCTCGACTACACAACCCTAGATGGTTGTGTGCAAAACTCTTATAGAGGTCAAAATATAATTTTTTTAAATGGATAGTTTTGATCGCTTCCGACCTCTGATAGTAGGACAAGAGGGTTTTTTTTTATTGTCTCAACCTTCGAGTATAAACTATAGTATCTGAACTCAGGTAACGCCCTGACTCACACTACACGCACACACCTCCAATAGCAGGACAAGAGGTGGAAAACACAGAAGGAAACGGAAGGGGGGAAAAAACAAAGGAAACCGATCAGCACCGTGAATTTCTTTGTGCTGCATGTAACGGGGCCTCGCAAGTCGTGGGCTACAATTCCTTAATAACAAAGAAAAAAAAACGTTGCGGGCTGCAATTGAGTTGGTGTTTCCCCGGCGCGGCGGCGCTCCCGTGATCTCGGCTCGCTCTCGCTCTCTCTCTTGTCTGATGGGTAACTCACACGCGCGCGGCGGCGCGGGCACTCCCGTGAGCTCGGAATCTCCATGGCTGCCTGCTCCAGCTCCAGCTCCAGCCCCAGCTCCACGACGGCCGCCTCGGATCCCGCCCGCCCGTGAGTTGGGCCGGGAAGCAATGCAAGCCGCCGCGATTAACGACGACCGCGCGGTGGGAACTCGGAACGGCCACAAATAAACTAAGCCAGAGCCACATATATATGCTCGGTCTGTCCGGTCCTTTTGCTTGCTTGCTTGCTGCTCCATGTATGTATCCGGCCGTCCGGCCGGCACGCACCGGTAATCCCGGCCGTGCCTGGCCGCCGGACGCGGGCGAGGCTGGAGCCGGATTAACTGCGCGCGCCGGATTACCGGCCCGGCCTCTGACTTGGACCCGCGCGCACTCGATCCATACATACTCCATTCTTCGACGGTAACAGTACAGCACTCCACTCAAGATTTTAGGTCTCTAGTCAAATTATTTAAAGTTTGACCAATTCTATTATCTAATGTATAAATAGATATACTATGAGGATACTTTTCACGCTAAATCTAATGACACTACTCATTTCATATTACCATCGATACTTTTTTTATATACCCGTTCAATTTAAAAAATGCTCCATAGTCCCTTTTATGATGGAGTAGTTTGACTCGACGCTATGTTAATTAGGACTGAGGAAGTAAGACTTCAAAGAAAAATAAAAGAACGACAATACTGATATACCCTAGAAAAAGGGACAATTAAACGAGACAAATGTCGACGAATGAAGCAAGAGACATGTAACATGCATGCAGCGTATCTTTTTTTTTAGAACCTGGAGGGGTGGTAGCCCCTACAGCGATTTATTAAAAAAAAGAGCTTAAAGAGTTTACAAAAAAGAAAACAACTAAAAAAAGGGAACAAGAACCAGAACAAGTCCTGTATCTTCTTTCCTGAGCTTATTATTCTTTTATAAACATGTCCCGTTCTACCTAGGACTCAGCGAATTGAGATGTAGGGGCTATTCGAAAGGAACCCTAAAGTTTGAATTGCGAACTTATACCTAGCTCAGAGCAGCTCCGGTGATGAATAATCGAACCAAGGGCCTATCCATCTGAACCATCAACACTGCAGCCAACGAACCGTACATGTCAGAAGCAAAATCAGATGCTGCAGACATGCCAAACACAGGCAAATAAAATATTCCCAAACAAACACAAATGAGCAATGGGTGGAACTTTCCGTCTGTCGCATGACTGAGCCGCATACAGAGAAATATTTTCTTATTGGTATAGGACCCACACAACTGATGTCCACGCTTGAGGTTGTCTCTAAACCATTGCTTCGTTGTAGCACTGGAGCTGCTCTTAGGCACTCTACCACGTGTGCTTAAAGTGATGCTGAGAGAAGAGAGGATTCTGGCTTTGCTCGTCATGTTTTAGCAAGCCAAGCTAACTCCCAGTGATGGCAACAAAATGGGGAGCGATGCATGTTCTTGTGCCAGTGATAGTCGATGCCTAACCGATAAAATAGTACCCCGTTCGTCAACCGCTCATCTCAGTACCACGAGAATGGAGGCGGGTGTTGGCACACCAGTACTCATTGTCATTGGCTCCAACTTCGTTGGCCGCGGTGATATAGTGTGGGAATCAGTGTGTTCGAGGTAGAGGTTGGTGGCATCAGCTTGGGGGAGTATGGACGCAATGGCATCATAGTCATTGTGGTTCTTCTAGATATATATATTTTTTGGTTATGTATATATAAAGATATACACATAAAAACTAGAATGACTTACATTGCGAACAAAGGTAGGAGGCCGTAGCATACTCCACCAAAAGACAAATAAGACTACGTGTAAAAAGATAGTAACAAACTGATATAGATATGTAGAGTTTCTGTAAAATTAAGGACCCCTTAGCTTGGAATGGCAAACTCATAGCTAGCTTACTTCCTCAAAATGCTAACGATACACAAAAGATGAATAACGCAGTACGTCTATAGTCAGATCGTAACAAACTCATGCAGGGTTCCTCCCTTAGCTTCGAATGGCAAATTCATCTCTGGCTTAGTTGCTTGAAATGCCAAAGATATAGGAGTACTCCAAGATGAAATAAGCAATAGTACGTCTAACTAGATTTTAACAAACAGAGATGTAGGGGTTCTCTAAAAGAAACCTCTAGCTAGCAGCTAGCTAATTTGAATGAGAAACTCATCACCGGTTGCTCTAACTAAATGCAGATGCTATACGTACTCCACGCACCAAAACAAATAAGGCATGCAATACGTCTAAACAGATCGTAACAAACATGCAAAAACGCTGTATATGAGTTCGAAATGCTAAAGACATAGGATGACCCTTAGCGTTTGAATAACAAACTCATCGCTTGCATAGTTATTCGAAATCGAAATGCTAAAAATGTGCACCGTGACGAATTAGGCAACACGTCTAACGTGAGCCAACAGGTGCTGCTTGCTTCTAGCTACAAGCTAAGCCTCTTGTGAGTTCTCGAGACTCGTTTCGGGTTCACGAGTCGTCGTTGCAGTAGCAGCGAGTTCGTCGTGGTCCATGCATGCATGAGCATGGCTACGAGCCCGGCCGGAGTCCCGGCCTGCACTCACTCACGTCACCTGCGTAAAGCTACACTCACAGACGCACACAGTTACAGGCAGCAGCAGTTTGACCACTCGGCATGCACATCACATGCAGGCCAAAACGCTGCATGCCATGCACTCAACTGCCCCGCAACAGACGCCACCTTTTCAGTTGCTTCCAACGAACAACTACCATACCTGTCGTCTGCTTGCGTGTCACACTATCGCTCCACTGGCCTATATATATTCCACTGATTAGCACCCTGACAGCACGCACTCTCTCCTAGCTGCAAATACGTGCATATCGAGCTAGCTAGCCAATGGCGCCGCCCATGAGGAGGAGCTCTTCCACGGCCACGGTGTCCCGCCTCGCCCTCGCCGCCGCCATCCTGTGCCTCACGGCCGGCGGCAACACCGTGGCGGCGTTCAACTACGCGGACGCGCTGGACAAGGCGCTGCTCTTCTTCGAGGCGCAGCGGTCGGGCAAGCTCCCGGCGGGGCAGCAGCGCGTGACGTGGCGCGGCGACTCCGGCCTGTCCGACGGCTCCGCGGCAGGGGTGGACCTGGCCGGCGGCTACTACGACGCCGGGGACAACGTCAAGTTCGGCCTGCCCATGGCCTTCACCGTCACCATGCTCTCCTGGAGCGTCCTCGAATTCATGCCCGGTGGTGCCGCGGGCAGGGCCGCCGTGCGCTGGGGCGCCGACTACCTGCTCAAGGCGGCCGTGGCGGCGCCCGGCGCGCTGTACGTGCAGGTGGCCGACCCGAACCGTGACCACCAGTGCTGGGAGCGGCCCGAGGACATGGACACCCCGCGCGACGTGTACAAGGTCACGCCTGACAAGCCTGGCTCCGACGTCGCCGGCGAGACCGCCGCCGCGCTCGCCGCCGCGTCGCTCGTGTTCCGGACCTGTGACCCCGCCTACTCCTCCAAGCTGCTCCAGACTGCTCAGAAGGTACGTGCTCTTGGGCGGCGGGTCGGCGTGCCGCCCGTGACGCGACGTGCTCTGGCCTCTGATCCATCGTCGTGGCGTGTCGTGGCGTGCGGTTGCAGGTGTTCGACTTCGCGGACCGGTACAGGGGCTCGTACAGCGACTCGCTCAGCTCCGTCGCCTGCTCGTTCTACTGCTCCTACTCTGGCTACCATGTAAGCTTTCTGTCCGTAGCTTTGACTCTGTTGTCGTCTCTGTTGGTTTCAGTACGTTTTTTTTTGGCTGCAAACGATCTCGTCAGAGGTCAGACTCATCCAAAATGTGTTCTTGGCACATGCAATGAGAATGCAGAGGTCGCACATGCCGCCTGCATTTTCTCTCCACCTTTTTCTCAACTCAACTTTTGAGAACCAATGCAGGACGAGCTGCTGTGGGCAGCGGCGTGGCTGCACATGGCGACGGCGGCGGCGGGGAACTCGTCGGACGTGTACCTGTCGTACATCTACTCCAACGGGCACAACCTGGGCGCGGAGCAGGACGATTTCACCTTCAGCTGGGACGACAAGCGCGTGGGCACCAAGGTCCTCCTCTCCAAGGCCTTCCTACAGGGCATCGGCAAGGGCAAGTCCGACGACGCGCTGCGGCTCTACAAGGCGCACGCCGACACCTACGTCTGCTCGCTCGTGCCGGGCGCCGCCGGTTTCCAGCAGTCGCAGTACACGCCGGGGGGCCTCCTGTTCAAGGAAGGCGACAGCAACATGCAGTACGTCACCTCCACGGCGTTCCTCCTCCTCGCGCACGCCAAGTCTCTCTCGTCCGCCGGCCCCGCCGGCGTAGTCTCCTGCGGCGGCGGCGCCGCGGTGCCGGCGTCCGCGCTAGTGGCCGTCGCCAAGCGGCAGGTGGACTACATCCTGGGCGCCAACCCGGCGGGGATGTCCTACATGGTCGGGTTCGGGGCGCGGTACCCGCGCCACGTGCACCACCGCGGCGCGTCCATGCCATCCGTGCGTGACCACCCCGCGCGCATCGCCTGCGACGAGGGGTTCCGGTACCTGCACTCGTCGGACCCCGACGCCAACGTGCTGGTGGGCGCCGTCGTCGGCGGGCCCGACGGCAGCGATGCGTTCACCGACAGCCGCGACAACTTCGCGCAGACTGAACCCTCCACCTACACCAACGCGCCGCTCGTCGGCACGCTCGCCTTCTTCGCCGCCGGCCGCCACCGCTGATGAAGCTAGCACGAGAGAATGAGATCGATTTATATGATTATTAGCGCCTGCTGCTGCAATGCACATGAGCAAGTGGCATTTGCATGCAGGTTTGGTAATGGTACCTGGTGTGTCGTGTTTGTGTATGCATATATTGGATACAAAGACGTCCTTCTACCTACAAAGACGTACTGCTCAATTGAATTAATAATGAATGATTTTCATTGGAATGTATACATGTGTACAATATAACTTCCACGAAACTATTGTTTGATAGTATGAATTTGCTCGCACCATGCATTTTCAAATGTTCAGTCTCGGTATCTCTTCTATATATATATATATATATATATATATATATATATATATATATATATATATATATATATATATATATATATATATATATATATATATATATATATATATATATATATATATATAATTCATGCATCGCGGGCTAACGGCTAGGGCCACGTTGCCCACAAACCCGCTAGCCGTCGGATCCCTATAACATCCATTATTGACCGTCGGATCGGACCTCGCACCCGTTAAGTCAGACCCAAGCAGTAGATCGGGCCACCCGCTCATTAAAACATACTAGGGCAGTGGATCGGGCCTTTGGGCTCCCCGCCCATTAAAGCATAAGTAGTGGATCGGGCGTCTGCCCGTGCCCGTTACACACATATCTGGATGTACTGGAATCATCGAGAAGCCGGTGTCATCCCCTCTGCCTCGCCGTGGCCTCCGCCCGCCGTACCTCAGGCAAGTTGAAGAAGCAATGGCTCAACTCGCATTCACCGCACAGCGGCTGCTGGACGAAGCTCGCCGGTGGATGAGGAAGTCGGCGCCTCTACCTCCACGGCACAGCCTCCGCCTCCGCTTGTCCGAACCCAAGCCCAGGCACTGCCGGAGATAAGAGACCACCTGCCCGGCAGCTTACTGCTGCTAGCATGGTGCTACTGCTATGCTCTTGCGAGGAAAACATGGAGAGTCGTGGGGGAGGAGGGAGCAGGGGCCTGCTGGTTGTGCTCGTTGCTTGCTGATTTTTTTTTTTAAACGAATCAGACAGTAGAGCTGCCGGTTATATTAAAAAGAAGATAAGTCCAAAATAGGCACAACGATACAACAAAGACCAACAACCACGTCACAAAACAAACTCAACAAAAGGAAGAGAAAAATAACTCTAGCCGACCGGATTGGGACATCGACACGAACCACAATCAACAACTGCCGGTTGGATTGAGACATCAACATGGACACACCAACTCCACTCAACTCCTAAAAGTTCCCCACGCTGCACCCCCACAAACCAAGAGTAGAGCCAACAAGTAGCCCTCACCGCAAGCGCCATCGTTACCGACGATGTCCCACGCCAACTAGTCACCGCCATGCAGAACTAGTCGCCGCAGTTCGCTGCAAGCCGTGTAGCTACCACGACTCCCCCACCATGCCGTTGTCGTCTTCAGGTCACGCACACACGATCGTCGATCTCCCAACCACGGCCATGCGTTGGCAGAAGTCAGAAGAGAAGCCCACTGCACCACACCGAAGAGGCCACAACCATGTAGGACCCCTCGCCGAAGTACCGCTGCTGCACCTTACACACCAAACGATCGTAACACTGCACCGGATCCTAGATCTACAAGGCAACTCAAATGCGTGGGGGCCTCACCACATCCACCGCCACACACCACTCCTCGGACACACCACCTTAAAACGCACGGGGGCCTCGCCACTCTCGGCGCCACCGGAATCTCAGCTGCATCACGTGCACGGACACAAAGCTTCTAGAGACATAGCTCACCACCTTGTCCTTCTCAACCGGTCGGATTAGGACATCGACATAAGCCTCAATGGAAAAACCTCCGCTCGGTCATATTGGTTTGTCGACGTGAGCCTCCACTTCTTTGCCATCACCGCACCGCGCTGCCCACTCGCCGCCACCATACGAACACCTCCGCAGCCCCCTTGCTGCCTTCCTCGTGCCATGCCGAGCCACAGCCTCTTGACCTTCAAGAAGCAGCCAGGTCCCTCCAGTCACGCCACCATGGCGCCACTGGTGCCCCTGCTTGGCTACTACGGGCCACACCACCACGACGTCACTGGCACTCATGCAAGCAAGCCATTGTCGGCCACGCCACCATGACACAGCCGACGCACCTCTACAGTTGGTCGCAGTGGGAAAACACCATGACAATGCCTCCAAGGAGGAAGACGACGCCCGAAGGCGTCGTCGTCGTCTTGCCGGCAGATCCGACATGGCTTTTGCCGATGCTCGCCCACATCTAGCACAGTCAAAACAGAGGGCCTTGAAGTCACGCCACCCTTGCACTCCACCTCCACCCCACGCTGCATCGCCACCCGCACCGGCGAGTTCCGACTGGATCCGCATGGACGGCGTCAGCTGCAGCCGCGGAATGGCCGGATCCAGAGGAAGAGGAGCTGGAGCAGCCTCGCCGCCACGCCCGTGCAGGCGCACGTGCCCTACCGCAGCCACTACCATGCTCGCATAGATGCCCTGCCTTCACCGCCTCCGTAGCCGCGCCACCATAAATCCACGTCGGGGCACTAGATTTGTGCAGAGCTCGGCCCGCGGACGCTGGAACCACCGGAGGGTGAAGGCGGATGCGGTGGCACCACCACCTCGCCATAGTCACCCGCGCAGCCAGAGCCATCACCGCCGCCATGGGTTCAACCAGAGACCGCTGGAGCTAGTGAAGAAGAAGCCAGAGCAGCACGCCTCGCTTCTCCTGCCCCATAGGAAGAGTGCATGCGTAGCTCCGATGAAGAGCAGCAGCCTGGCGAGACAGATTGCTAGCCATGGCCGCCCCAAACACCACTAGCTCTGTAATAGAACCACTCAATTTATACGAGCTTAAGTATGAAAGACACTTGCCGGAGCAGTTGGATCCACATACTTGAGTTTACATAAATCCGGTAGTCCGTGAAATCATGAAGGATTTCAAAACTTTTTAACATCTCAGCCATGATCGTACATAGTTCAGTATTCACCGTTCACATGATATATAAAGTTCGCACATATTCTGAATACATCGGAGTTCAAATAAAGAGTTATTACAGTATTCAGTCTGAAATGAAGTAGCGGAAGCAAATAGTTTAAATCCAACTCACACACACTTAGTTCAATTACACTGCCAGTTCTTGATCAATCCAACAAAAGTAAGTAGATAAGACAAAGAGAATGACCATGCCCTTGGTCTAGTTGTCCCCCATAGCAGGGTAGAGATAGTTGATGCAATACCCGTAATACATCTGGCCATTTGCAACAACAAGTGAGAATAAAGCCCTGAGTACGAGAAGGTACTTAGCTAGACTTACCCAACATAAACTAAAATAAAGATGACTCTAAGGATTATGAAAGGCTTTCAGTGTGGATTAGCTTGACTCTTTTGCGGAAAAGCATAAGTAGCATTACTGTACCACTTTAAGTATTCTAGCATCAAGTTAATAATTATTAACCTATTATCTAGATTAGCACCTATACTATGGTAATCACTTGATTAAGACAATCAATGAGAATCATATTGTATTTCAGCAATGCCATAACCATTAATGTTTCATAAACATTACTACAATGACGTAGCTCAAGTCAAGTGCTCACTATCCAGAAGCGATGGCAATTCGAAACGATTTCTAACTAGCTGGTGATTTATTTCCCACACAAACCACACTCACCGATCAAGTGAGCTATAGGTCACCGAACGCACTATTCCGATCAAGTTGTGAGTTCAATAAGCACCACCATACCTAGGGGCCGCCCGACTGCTAAGAATCAGATACAACTGCCCTTGGCCTCACCATCGCGCCCCCGTGGTCACCCCTACCCGCTCCAATACGGTGCATACATCAAGTCAAGTCCTGGGCCAAATAGTGTCCCGGTTTCACGGTCGGAACGACTTATCCTTCTAGTTAAATGTGGGGCATGCGTTCAACATGACCTGAGGGATGTACAACGGTACGGTCCTTAATCGACATAGATGGAATCACTATAGTCCAAAACCCTATAATACTCTATCCGGTCTTCATTTATCTATCAACACTTGGTTATTTCTGTGGTATCAACATATAGCCAAAGGAACCAGGTAACCGCCTATATCTCGCAGGTGACAGGAAATCACTCGACTTCTACCGGTCTAAGCAAGGCTAAGCATGTAACTCGTACCTAGACAAGTGGAGTAAATAAGGATATAGTATATATCAAGGTAGACAAGGAATATATGCAGCAACGGTTGCAAACAACTCATATAACTTAATGCATCAATCATATATATATATATATATAAGGAACACAAAGTAATCTTTCGCAAACCGAAGGGATAAGGAATGCTCCGGGGCTTGCCTCTCTTGAAAGAACTAGGCTGGTGGTCCGGACACTCCTGAAGCTCCTCTCCTGACTCCCCGTCCACGGGCACCTCCTATGCGGGCAAGTCCTGCTCTCCGGGTTCCGCTACGGGCGTCTCCTCCTGCGATCCTGTATGATGGATGTGCGTATGTAAATACGAGAAATGCAAATGATATAGGAATGACATATGATGATATGAATGAACAAATTTACTTAAATTTGATTGAGTAGGTGAAGATCTCCTCTCTAGTTAAATAAAACACAATCATCAATTACATATACACATACACATATAACAAGCATGTATACACATACAACATGACAATAGCACACTCTAACTAACTAAGCTAATCACACCAGCAAGTCATAGTGCTTCAAAGATACATCAAAGTATCATATTTAACTTGACATGCGCTAATTAACCTTAATTAAATCTATTTTAATCAAAGGCTAGATAGGAACATATAATTCCAGAGCTTATAAAAATATAAGAAAATTACAGTAGCTTCACCATGCCTACTGGAGTCTACCATAACAATTTTAGATCAAAAGGATAAGAATTTTAGCCTACACAAAAATGACAAATAGTATGGCAAAATGGCACAAGAAAATAATTTGTACTATGAAAAGTATCAAACAACATATTTCAGATTTTTCTTACTTAATTCTTTAGCACAAAAAAAGTCTACAAAAATTTCCAAGCATTTATCACTTATATTATATTTATTACAAATTTCACAAAATCAAGTATTTAATCCACTTAATTCCTAACTCTATTTTTATCCATAGAACATAGCACCAAATATATTTTTCACAGAAACAAAATGTCACCACCAGATCAACAAAATAAGAACCATATTTTTCTGACCTTTCTACAATTTATTACATATTTTACAAGATAACAACATTTAAACAAATTAAATAAATCCCTATATAAAAGTCTCACAAAAATAACATTTTATATTTTTAACATGTAGATCTGGTCGTAAGAAACACAACAAAACTTGTTTCACCAAATTTGGACCAATATTACTCAAGTTATGAATTTTACAAACACTTAAACAATTTCTGGAAATTATTTTTCTTTATTTCAAAAATCCAGCTAAACCCTAAGTGCTACACGCACCCAGATCTGTGCACCAGAGAGACTGACGAGTGGGTCCCGGGGTCAACCAACCCCACTTGCCAGTCAAACAGGGCAGGGGAGCGGCGCTGACGGCCGGGATCTCGCCGACGGCGAGGTCCCCGGCCACGGGGAGGGCACCGGCGTGCTCCCCGCGTCGAGGCGCATCGGATGCGCTAAAGAACGACGGCTCGAAAGGGCTAAAACGACGGCGGTGAGGTACGACGGCGCACGGCGGCGCTGCTCGCCGGTGGTAGGCTGTCTCCGGCCAAGACGATGACATGCTAGGAGCGCTCGAGATCCGTGAGGTCATGGTGGACCTGATGTGCTGCTCAGAAAGGAAGAATGAAGGACAGAAAGGGGTTGTCGGCGTGAGCCGAGAGCTCGCCGAAGCTTTGGCCATGGCACGACGACAGAAAAAGGCCAAATGCGGCCTAATACCTTGACGGCGGCTGCTGCGAAGGCACGCATGTGAAGGAGCACGTCGAGGCAGAGCAAGGGCCGCGACGAATCAAACACGGGTACGGCAGCAGGGGAGAACGACACCGGTAGTGAATGGTGGTGCTGCTGCTCTGTGGCGCTGCGCTACGGCTGCTATTGGCGAGCGAGAGCGAGGAGGGAGTGGAGGGGGCGCTGTTCGGATAGGTGCCTTGAAGGCGCTGCCGGTCGGTGCGCCACCGCCCACTGCGCCCGGTCACCGGCGGCCACGCGACAGGCGCGTGGTGGAGCAAGGCGGGCGAGCACGGGAGCGGGTGCGAGCCGGGGTGTGGCGCTGGAGCGGGCTGGGCCAGCTTCGGCTGCTGGGCCGCGGCCGAGGTAAGGCCCTTTTTTCATTTTATTTTCTCAAAAATCCAAAACAACACAAAAAGTCACTATTTTGAGCAATATAAAAGCATTTTCAAGACTTGGACCAAAAATCAAAGTTGTATATTTTGAAGAGAAGAACATTTCATATTAAAGAGTCAAGACCTCATTCTGCCTATATTTTGAACTATAAATTTCCAAAGATCATTTAAATTGAAAAGACTTAGAGAAAAAATTAGAGTTTCTCATGTTCCAAACATTTTCTTGAGTTGACCCAAAAATAACTTTTGTTCCTTATAAAATTATCTACACTTTTTATTAGGGGCCCACCAACAGAAAAGCACTGTAGCAAAACTTTTATATTGGGGCAAACAAAACTACTCTATGGCCTACCTAGGTCAACTATGACTTAATGACTTAATTAGGCAAAGTGATTAACACTACCATGACTTCATTTTGCACCCTAAACATTTCTAAGTGGGTTTGGTGACCAAACAATGACAAACATAACATAGACAAGCATGAGCATGACATAGGCCCACATTGAAACAAAGCATAACAAGACATGTTGCAAAGCAATGTTTCACATCATTATTTCATGTAATGCTCATGCATGCGTAGATGATGATTATGCTTATGAAATGCAAGTGCAAATGCATGCTTAACACTAGAGGTGTTACAAGCTCCTCCACTCCACCAGTGACCCGGCCCTAGCCCGAAGGCGACAGATCTGGGCGTTTGGGCACCGGATCCGACCATACCAAGGTCGGAGAAGCGCCACCAACCGCTGCCCCATGCACTCCTCACCGCCGACCAAGTGCTCCACCGAGAGAGAGAGAGGGAGGGAGGAATCCTAGCCACCACCTGTAACACCTCGGGTGTTAAGCATGCATTAAGCATTTTAAATCATGAGCATGAGCATCATCTTGCATTCATTATCACATGTATGAAACGTGACATTGAAACATGGATGTTGCATGTGGTTGTTTAAATGCAGTGTTGCCCTAATTATGCTTGCTAGGATAGTAAAACATGTTTGGCTATAATTTTAAATCATCTAGAATTATTTAGCATGATTTTTGGAGCAAATTTGGTATTCAAATTTCCCCAAATTTTGCTTTTAAAAATATTCTAGAAAAATTGGGAATTTGTTTTAAAATGGACTTTGAACCTACCTTTATCTGTTTGGAATTTCAAAATGTGCCCTAAAGCAAAGTTGTAGAGAATTAAATTTTGAACAACTTCTATTTTGGGGGTCAGTCTTGAAAATGCCTTTTTCTTCTTCAAAATTTGAATTTGAAATGATTTAGAAATTCTAGAATTTGAAAATAGAAAAGAAAAGCTTTTCTCTGGCTTAACGGGCCGCCGCCTCGCTTTCAGCCCATTGGCCGAAGCGGCCCAGCTCCCATGCGCGCCCGCGCTCGTGCTCTGCCTCGGCCCGGCCTGCTCCAGCGGCCCAGCTGCACGCCTCCCTTCCTCGTGCGCGACGCCTCGACCGTGCGCAGGCGAGCGACGCCGTGTGGCAGTCGCATGCCGGCGCCGTCCACCACGTGGACGCCGGTGGCCCTCGCGTGCTCGACTCCACGGCATCTCGCCCGCGCTTCTACCTCCCCTCCATCCCTCACTTGCTCTCCCTCTCGCTCACTTTGGAAAAACCCGAACGGGAGCCGCGCTCACCCCACTCGCCACTGCTTGCCGCCGATGAGCCGTCTCCGCCCGATTGCTTGCACTCCACGCTCCGCCACCTCCTCCTCTCCTCCGAACGGGCCATCATGTGCCTTACTCGCCTACGGTAAGGCTCAATCGAGCTCTTCCCGCACGCGCCACCATAGCCGGGCCGCCGAGCTCGTGCTCCGCCACTAGCGCCCTCGCTCCCTCTCGCTCCCCTTGCGTCGCGGCCCTGTGTTCGCCATCTCCTCACAGACTTTGTGCGTGCTCCTTTTCGCTCGCTCATGGCCAGGGATGGCCATTGGCCGCCGGCAACCGCCGCGCTGCCGCGACGTCGTGGACGCCGGCACGTCGTGGCCGTGCCCCTTCCCCCCTATGCTTCTCTAGGCCGACGTTCGTGGGCCGAAGCCCCGAACCGGGCCGGCTCTCCCTCCCGCGCTGGCTGCTGGGGCCGAATCCGGCCGTGGGCCGGTAGTTCGGTTGGGCCAGTCCGTTAGCCGATAAGAGAAATGAATTCGTTTTTTCTATTATTATTTGAAAAGAAAAATGCTTGGGAAAAATGTTGTGTACCCATTTTAGCTCTAAAAAATTGTGAAACAAATTTTCTAGTGATCGTCAGGAATAGATCTACAGTATAAAATTATTGCATGATGATTTTGTGGTACTTTTTTTTGTGGAGATTTATTTAATCCTTGTATTTGCTGATATCTTAGAAAATGTGTAATAAATCAAAGAAAACTAAAAAAATATGATTCTAAGTTTGTTACTTTTCTTGCGTGCTGTACTTTCTAAGAAAAATATGTTCCATGCATGTTATGTGAAAAATTATTGATGTCTAGTTCAAGTGCTAAATAGGACTGATTTTTGCTATTTTTGATAGAGTGCAAAGATTGTATAAAACATATATATGATAATTTTTTTACAGTGATTGTTTGCTGTGTAGAACATAGGAAAAATGCTAAATCTATTATTTGATACTTTTCATAGTACAAAGTATTTTCATGCTCATTTTTATGCTAGAGTTTGTCATTTTTGTGTAGGCTATGTTACTTATCCAAATCCCATGAAATTTCTATGGTGTGCTACTTAGAGTAGTACTATGTTAATGTAATTTTTATAGATTTTTCTATACACCAGGAATACATGTTGCTGTTGTAACCCTAGATTAAATAGAGATAAAGTAATCTCTTGTCATGTTGAATACATGTTACTGTAGTAGCACTCGTGTTAGAGTTTTCCGTCTGTGTCGATTAAGGACCGGTCGTTGCTCGTCTCTCTTGTCATGTTGAATGCATGTCTCACATTTAGTTGGCCGAATAAAGTACCTTTCGACCGCGAAGCTAGTGATATTTTTTAGGCCGAGCTAAACTCAGATTGGCAGACTGGTGTCGAAGGGGGTAAGACGGGGACGCGAAGAGTGAGCCTAAGGTGTGTCCTGGCAGTCGGGCGGTCTCTGGGTAGTGCGGTCTATGATTGTTACCCCGCGACGTTTACCTGGAAAGTGTCATTGGTGATCTGTAGCTCACTTGATCGGTGATTATGGTTTGTGTGAGGAATAAATCACCAGCTGGTTAGGAATCGATTCGAATCACCATCGCTCCTAGACAGTGAGCACTTGACTTGAGTTACGACATCGTAGTAATGTTGATAGAACACTGATGGTTATATGGATGATGTTGAAAAATGCTAAATTCACGTGGTAACTGGATGTTTTGGTTAATCAAGTGATTGCTATAGTATATGTGCTTACCTAGCTGGATAAGTTATAATAAACCTAAGGCAAATTACTTAAAATAGTTTAGTCAGGATAACTTACGCTTTTCGCAAATGAGTCAACTAGTCTACTAAAAGAAAGTCTTGCATAATCCTTGGTGTAACTTTATTTTGGTTTAAAACAGGTAAGTTTAGCTGAGTACTTTCTCGTACTCAGGGCGTTGTTCCCATTGTTGTTGCAGATGGTCAGATGTACTACGGCTATTGCGTCAACTGTCTGTATCCGGCGATGGGTGACAACTAGGACCAAGGGCAATGGTCACTCCGTATGTCTTATCTTATGCTTTTGTGGAATGTGACTATCTTATGACACTGTATTTGATTTAAGAGTGTGTGTTTTATGAAACTATTTGCTTCCGCTACTTTATTTTGATCTTGGTTTGTAATAATTTATGTTCTAAACTCTGATGTATTCAACTATCATTGCGAACTTTATGTATTTTGTGACTGTGACTGCTAAACTTGTACGATCTTGGTTTGTATGTTGGTTGGTTTGAAATTCTTCGTGGTTTTACGGATTACCGGGTTATACGGGCTTAAGTCTGTTAAATTGTTGGCCTCGACGGCCAATTTTCTTACTTAATTTCGTATAATTAGTCGGTTCTGTTACACCGCCTTTCTTGTTCCACGCCGGACCCTAGGAGCCTAACTCCGGCGGCGGCCGGGCTGAGGAGGCATGGGGAGGGGACCAGCGGCGGCTGTTTTTGGTGCCGCCTGAGTCGCCCCAAGAGGAGGAGCAGACAACTGTGAGCTCCCGTTGCTTGCTGATTTGGACGAAGAGGAAGCAGCTACGAGCGATCTGCTGTGTGGAGAAGCGAAATGGATCTGCTATTGCTCCCCTTTCTGTGGACGAAAAGGGAGGGGGAAAATGGCATCCTGCTTGGAAAAGGGGAAGAAGCTAGCTGCTGCGGTGGTAGTGCTGTGTGTGCAGCAGTGCAGTGGATCGCTAAAGGCCCTGTTCTGCAGGTCATGTTTCGGCTTGTTTCGGCTTATTTCAGCTTATTCTCTCTCACAGAACACTATTGAATCAGCCAAAACCAGCCGGCTTTTTCACCAGCCGAACCAGCCAAAGGATGGAGTTTGGCTCAGCCTTCCACGTGCTGCTGTGATGACCTGATGGAACATGCCTCCCCCACCCCACACACACACACCAATCCTTGAATTTATTTCATTGCAAACTAAGGTCAATCAATGTGATTGAGCTGAAGCACAATTTGAAGGTTTTTTTACCAATAGGATGGCCGAAGTTTTTTTTTTACCAAACATCAGATAATTCGAAGGTTTTAGCCACGTTTACATGGCCCAGCCGGAAGTGATTAAAAAAAACGAAAATGAAGGGAGGAAACTGGGAGAGAAAAGCTTAAATAAGCATGTAGCACAATTTGAAGGTAAATCATAACTTATTCTCCTCAGCTGGGTTCTAAAGTATAGCTTCGTCACATGTAAATTTAGCATGCAATAAATATATCCGCCAAATGTAATTTCAATATTCATATTCATATAATTGCGAAGAGTTAAATGTGCTCATTGTATTAATATGCCAATAAAACTTGAGGAAATTATTTCCTTGGTCCTAAAAAAGTATTGCTTAGTTTGTTGGTCCTTTTTTTCTCGAACTTACTTATTGACCCTAAAGCGATTTTTCTTTGGTTTCTTGGCCCTTCTGATACTTTGATGGGCTAACGGTGTTAAACTGTACGTGAAATGACTCTTTTACTCCTCGCACCGAAGGCTATAGTTCACAGGTTTTTCAGGTTACCTCTATCAATAATTTCTCCAAAATAAGGTACAATATTATTCCACCTCCCTTTACTTAATTTTTTCAAGCATGGAGTTATTATTTTTTATTTTTCAATAATTAATAACTTTATCTGGTTTGGTCAGGCATGGAGAGAGGACAAGACCAATATAACTGTTGTTCCACTCTGCCTAAGTCCATTTAAGACAAATTTTCTAACCCTAGGATGGCAGTAGAAGAACACCCTATTCCACCTCCCTTTACTTAATTAATATGGATAGTTTTATCATGCCCCTGCAAAAACTAAGCCCAGAGTATATAATAGTCCCATATTTATATTAGATCATTGATCCAAGTAGATGTTTTCACATGATTTTATTTGTACACAAAACAAGGACCATCAATAATACAACGGGCACGTCCACTGGCCATACGCGGCAACGCCGCGATCTTTTCTAGTAGAAAATGATACCTCGGCTGCCAAAACCTAATAAATAAGTAAGTAATTCGCAGACAGGGCTGTGAGGCAAGTCCAAGGCAGCAGAGCACTCGTTCTCCTGGGCCGTAAGAGGAATGGGCTGAGACCGCTCGCAGCAGTATGGGCCCATCGGCTCCTCCTAATGATAAATGCGCGTAGCCGGCCCAAGATTTAGTGAAGCTTTGATTAACGTATAGGTAGAGGTAGGATCCTATATATAGTCATCGTCAGAAACACTTTTTTTCAGAAGCCATTCGGCGCACTTTATTGTTTATCAAATAAGATTACACTGTTTACAAGACTTTCAAGAATAAAATTAGGGGATTCATCAACCCAAATACAATTTTCTTTTGCTAATAAAGATGCGCTACTTTATTGGCTTCCCGATCGCACTGCTCCAAAGATATTGATTCAAAATTTTGCCATAGCTAAAAACATTCATCAAAGATTGGCGCCCCTGCTGTAGACGCGATGCTACTTTTCATAGTCCACAACCTCAATACAATCTGAGTGTACAATGAAACCATTGCATGCCATCTGTTGCGCTAAAAGCAATCCCTCCTTTAGTGCCATCACTTCCGCCATAGGGGCATCAACAACGTGCTCCCTGTAAGTATGAAGGCGCCATCTGAATATCTTATAACAACACCTGTTCCTCCATCACCCAATTGTTCTCTGAAACTTCCATAGACGTTTATTAATAGCTTCCCTGCTGGAGGTTTCTTCCATCCCACACTTTGTCCGACAGTTCTTTTCATAGCTCTTTGATAAGTAGCTAGAGTGGCAATTGAGAGGGCTAAATGCACCGGCCGCTGGATCACTTCTCCATGAACAAAATTTCGACGTTCCCACTAAATATACCAGCCTCCAGTTAAAATTAATTCCGCCAGGCCGACGTGATTCAGCTTTTCAAGTGGTCGAGACATCTTTATCAGATTAGCAACAATTACTGAACCCGATCTATCTGAATCCAGAACTCTTTTTCCATCTTCCTCCAAATGCCAAAGTCTCTGCCATATCTCCTTGGCACGGTTACATGTAAACAGATGTTTTATATCTTCACAACCATCATGGCATGCAGGACAACTACTGGAGTTTTCAATATGACTATTTGCAAGAATCCCCTTGCACGGTAATGCACCATGCAGTACTCGCCAGCCAAAATTTTTTATCTTGCTTGGGATTTGAAGTTGCCACAGCTTACCCCATACCTCCTCATCGCCTGTCCCACTAGCTTGTTCCTGAATCAAGTTTCCACTGAACTTGTGCATCCATTGCTGGTGGTAGGCAGACCTGACAGAAAATAGATCGTTGCTATTAAAATGCCATGCAACAAAATCCTCCCTGCCACTCACCAGTGGGATTTGTAGAATACGGTGTATATCCACTGGCCAGAACATGTCTCTGATCATTTCTTCATCCCAATTTCCATCCACTGGATTTATCAACTCCTCCACATTGGTTACAAGATTATTCCCTCTTGGGGTCAATATCTTCAGGCTATGACTGGATGGAATCCGGCAGTTTTCCCAAATTTTTTTTGAAGGCAAAACTGTGGGGGAGTTCCCCACAGCACTCATTTTATAAAATTTAAATAGTACAGAACATACTTACAACCAAAATTAACTATATGCATCTAACCAAAAGCAAAAGGCTGAACTTAGATCCTCCTTGAAACGAACCGACTGAAGAATACATTGGTTTTTGAAGTTCGCAAACCAAATGTTGACGTTGACTTGGCCATTGTTGAAAACTCTTTCATTTCTTATCTTCCATATCTCCCACGCAGCAATGGTGACTACTTCCATGAAAAAGGGTATGTTTTGTTGTTGCCTGGCGTGCGCTATCCTCGGATATAGACTGAGGCTTGTGATCCAATACATTCCTATCTTCTCCCAGCATCTCTTGGCGAAAGGGCAGTCAAAAAAGAGGTGGTCCAGATCCTCCTCTGTCCCCGTCGGGCAAAGCACGCAGTGGTCATCATCATCTTCATCAGACAAGTTCCTCCTTCTGAGCATCGTCTTGGTGTTCAGTCTATCGACTAGGACTAACCAGGCAAAAAATTTCACTCTTGGCGTGCATTTGGATTTCCAGAGCCAAGAGAATACTGGATGCTCCGGCAGGTTCTGAAATGCTAGCTTGTAGAGCTTACTCGAGGAGTAGGTCGTGTTGCCCCATTGGTATATCCAAGTATCTTTACTTTCCTCATCGAATGCTTGCAGTTCTAGAAACTGACCAAGTGTTTCAAGTTCCTCAAATGCCTCTTGTGAGATCGGCAAGGAGAAAAGCGTGTCCAAATCTTCAGCAGCCATGACCTTGCTGACACTTATGCTTGGGTTTCTAGCAAAGGAGAATAGTCTAGGGAAATGGTGTGCTAGGACCTCGTTACCTCACCAGCAATCATCCCAGAAAGTGACAGTTGTGCCATCGCCGAGGGAGCATCGAGCAATATTTCTGAAAATATAGCTCAGTCTGTGCACATCCTTCCACCAAAAAGATCCAACTTCTCTGCTAGCATGCGGCACTTTGTCAGTGTAGTACTTACTCCAAATGAGGTTGACCCATGGCACATCCACTTTGTTATAAAACTTATGGAGGTGCTTCACAAGGAGAGCATCATTCTGCACACTCAAGTTGATGACACCGAGACCTCCTTTGTTCTTGGGCTTTTGAACCATTGGCCAGGCAGCCCAGTTCCCTCCTTTCTTGGACATGTCTGAACCTCTCCATAGACATTGCTTACGAGCTCTGTCTATGTTGTCAATCACACCTTTTGGGAGCTTCAACGTGCACATTGTGTAGGTGGCTGTTGCTGTTAGAACCGAGTTAACCATTTGAAGTCTACCAGAGTAGGATAGCAGGGATGAACAAGCGGTCAGCCTTCGCTCAATCTTGTCCATCAGAGGAGTATAGTCTTCCACTCGCGGCTTTGTCGTGCCCATGGGCAACCCGAGGTATGTGAATGAGAACGTTCCTATCTGACATTCGAACGTGCTGGCCATTACCTGCATTCTGTGTTGGGAGACATTGATCGGCAGCATCTGAGATTTGGAGTAATTGACCTTGAGCCCTGTGGAGTCTGAGAAACTCCTGAGCAATGCCTTCAGGAAGAACAACTGTCTAGCGTCTGCCTGCATGATGAGCAGCGTGTCGTCGGCATACTGTATGACGGGGTAGTCGGCATTTTCTTGGGGGATGGGAGGACAGAGGAGTCCCTGAGATGCCGCTTTGTTTATCAAGATCTGAAGTAACTCCACAGCCAAGACAAAGATTAGCGGGGAGAGGGGATCCCCCTGACGGACGCCTCTTCTGCATTTGAACTTTCTGCCCGGTACTCCATTAAGAATCACAGCTGAGGTTCCAGTGGATAAAATGCTGCTAATCCAATTTATCTATCTCTGTGGGAAGCCCATGTGCTCTAGCATTTGTAGAATTGTCGGGTGCTCAATCGTATCGAACGCCTTTTCAAAATCTAGTTTCAAAATTATCACTTCTTGCCTTGACTGCTTGCACTGATGTATGTACTCAAAGCACCACGCTAAGCAATCTTGGATCGTGCGGCTTCTGATGAACCCATACTGGTTCTTGTGTACCAATTGCAGGATCTGACGCTGCAGACGATCAGCTAGTAGTTTGGTGAGGATCTTGAGGCTGCTATTGAGTAACAAAATTGGTCGAAAGTCATTAACTGTTACAGGGCTCTGGGTTTTGGGGACGAGTGTGATTAGTGACTCATTGATGCCATCCTGCAACTCATCAGCATCAAATGAAGGTGAGCTTCGGGAACAACTAGCAGCTGAAGCTAAGGCTGCTGTACAAGGTGAACTCGAGGAGCTCAAGAAAAGAAGCGAAGAAGCTGAGGAAAAGCTAGAGAGGACACAAAGGGAGATGGAGGAGATGAAGAAGCTGACAGAGATAAATCAAAAGGCAATGGAGGAGAACAATACGCTGCTCAAGCGTATCTTGTCCCTCAACAATGCTTCTTCGACATGAAAGGTATCTGTTGGTGTGCTGCCCTTTTAACCTTTTCCTCCTTAACATCTGGCCATCTGTACTTTTTTAGAAATCTATTTAGAATAAAAATAAAAGAGTTCAGTTCCTTGTTGAGTCCTAATCAAGTTCGACAGCCAAATCCATACCATACTTTCTTATGTGACATGCTTTAAGCATTGGGTAAACTACTAGAGTCTGAATCTTTAGGTAGGATGGAGTACAAATTTCAAAATAATCTGCTTACTGTGTGGCATTAAAGCATTTGCCCATCCTGTGAAAAGGTTATTCTAGTTAGTTTCATATCATTTTCTTAACAATCTGTTTATTATATCCTAAGTGCCGTTAACGAACTTGATCAACCTGTACAAAGATTACTCTGGGTACTTCCATACCAACACTGAACAAAGCAGCCAGCCTTACATTTGCTAACATATTTAGTTGCTCTCAGCTCCTCTCAGGTGGCTACAATGAACATATTTAGTTGCTCTCAGCCAGCCTTACATTTGCAAAACAAATTTCTTCCAATGATACCTGATGTTTCAGTTATAATGTGTTTTTCTTCTGCCTGATCAAACTAACTGCTCCACTTGTTCCTACTGCATGTTTGTGCTCTATAGTGTCATGTTATCCAATAATGTGTGGAATTTATAGTTAATATACTTTGCTCTTCTTGCAGCCGCTTCTTCAGACATAAGCTACTCGTACTTGCCGATCGGTGCTGGTGATTTTGTGTAAGCAGTCTGTGCTGTTGCTGGTGGGTGGCAATTTCCTCTGATCTTCAGTCAACTGAGATGAAAGTGCTGTTGCTGCTGGGTGGCAATTTGCTATGATCTTCAGTGAACTGAGATGAAAGTAGTAGTTCGAATGTGATGTCAAGTGACTTTTGTATAATGTGAACCGAGTTTAGTGTTATGGGTCATTCGAATACTGGAACAACTAATAATAGAACTGCTAATTTATGGAAGCTTTTGGTCATGTGCAGACTATATTTCTATTTTGTATTGAAATCTGCATGTGCACATGTGATGATTCTATAATTGTTTTGGTGACAAATTTGTAACCACATCTGTGACGAAAAAGTTAGTGTACACGTGCGCCACATGGCACATACAAACCGACACCTGGACACCCACGTCACTGCCAGGTCAGCAGACACATGGCAGGACACGTCATCTACAATACACGTCAGCCGCCGCGTGGCACGACACATCAGCGACCACAAGGCAGGACACGTCAGCTGCCGCGTGGCACGACACGTCAGCGGCCACGTGGCGGGACACGTCAGCGGCCACGTGGCAGGACACGTCAGCTGCCAGCGTGGCAAACGTCGTTTGGCAGCCTGACGGAGCAGCATGTTATGACAAAAACCGGGGTACATCGGTGACGAATAGGATTCGTCATTGAATGAATTCCATTCGGTGACGATGGCTATTTCGTCATTGAATGAATTCCATTCAGTGACGAAAATAGTCGTTTCGTCACCGTGGTCAATCAATGACGCTCATTCCATGACGAAACTATTTTCGTCACAAGTTCGTCATAGAAGACCTTCGGTGACGATTTTGGAGTCTTCCGTGACGAAAGGAGAGCGTCATTGATGAGCACTTCCCTAGTAGTGTTTCCAGATTGGCCTGACCGTTGTAGAAGTCTTCACATAGCCGGTAAAAGTCAGGCTTGATCAGTTGCCAACACTTCTTTATGAAGCGCCCGTTGAAGCCATCTGGGCCTGGCGCCTTGTCCGGTGGAATTCTTTTCACAATGTCATCGATCTTCGCTTCAGAGAAAGGAGTAACAAGGGAGCTGAGATCCTCATGTGGTGTGATGAGATCTGCAAGCTGAAACACCATGGTCGGGTTGGATGTGATCCCCATTCTTCCTCTGAAGGAGCTCCAAATCATGTCGGCCTTCCCTGCATGGTCACTGATCATTGCGCCGTCATCATTGGTCAGCTGTGAAATGGAGTTTCTTCTGTATGAGATCGTTGCCATAGCGTGGAAGAACTTGGTGCATTCATCCCCTAGCTTAATTCTATTCACCGTGTATCGTTTCTTCCAGTACAGGTTTTTGTAGTGAAGAAGTTTGGTGGCTTGGTCCTTCACTATGTTTCTCAAGTTTCTTTCAGTGTTGAAAAGTGTTCGTCTTTCTTCTAGGCCATCCAGAAACAAGATGACAACATTGCAGTTGCTGATTAGCAAATTGAGGTTAGATAGACTCTTATTCCAAGATTTGAGAGCATATCTAAGCTTTTTGAATTTAGCTGCAAGGTTGTTAGCAGCATTGATATGACTGTTCTGTTGGTTCCATGCATTCTCCACAACTCTCATAAAATCACAATGATCAGACCAGAAGTTTTCAAACCTGAAAAGGTTCGTCTTGGGTATGGTGGTACTGATCACTATTTTGCATGGGACATGGTCAGATGTCATTTTGGCCAAAGGAAGCACTTCTGTTAGCGGAAAATCATTTGTCCAGTTCACAGAGGAGAAAAACTAGTCTAGTTGTTCTAGTAACGGATTCTGTTGCATATTGCTCCATGTGTATGCCCTTCCTTTGATTGGTAGCTCGACCAGGCCGAGATGGCCAATGGCTTCATTAAAGAGGAAGGTATCATGAAGGTTTCCACCAGGCCTATTACGATTAGCAAGAGAGTGATAGAAATTGAAATCACCCATAAAAAGCCAATTATCCTCCTCTTCTATTCGGTGTCCCCTAAACCAGGACAGGAATTCTGTTCTCGATGGTTCTGTGCAGGGACCGTATACTGAGGTCAACTTCCAAGACTGCGAGGTGTGGGTTGAAGTGAAGCGCACCGTGATACCATAACGTTGCTTGTCAAGGACAGTTCCATCAAAGACAGTGCTGTTCCACACTAATAAAATACCTCCTGATGCACCCACTGACGGTACAAAGTCATACTTATCAAAGCGTCGTGGAGCAAAATTACGGATGAAGCTGCTGTCAAAATCATGCTTTTTTGTTTCCTGTAAGCAAAAAATAGCGCAAGCACTTTCCTCCACCTTATTCCTGACTGCATCCCATTTGTTGCTGTCGTTGAGCCCTCTGATGTTCCAACAGAGGATTTGCCAAGAGCGTGTGCGATTACTCATTGAAAACAATGGGTATGAAGCAGAAGGTCGCTAGGACTAGCATAGCAACGCCCAACATACAAAATTATGATACGAAAAACAAAAGTTCCAGCGGGATGGGGTGCCGCTGTGATAAATGATGTAGTGGAGACGCTGATCATGATCACGGATGGTTGCCTTCAGCTGGCGCTTGCATCAGCGCCTCCTCGGTGAGATCGCCAGGATCAACACCATATTGGATTCCCTAGGACTGCAGCGTGGCGATGGCGACTGGACCTTCTTCTCCATCAGTGCTGCTGATCTGTAGAGCAGTGATCTTGCGCTTCTTCGAGGGGTTCTTGTCAAGCCTGTAGGAGAAGCCTGCCTTCTTGACACTCAGACGCTGGCTGCGCCTGCTCACCATGTCCACCACTAGCATGGTTGGGTTGCTTATAGAGGTCGTCGTAGGGAGGCTCAGGGTAGTTTTCTTGGGCTTTGGGCGCCTCTTGTACACACGCGTAATTTGATTGGGCCGAGACGTCTGGGCTTCAAATTCGAAACCATGTCTGAGGGTGTTGGCTGAACTTTGATGGGATCCCTGCTGATCTTGGTCATCTGTACTCAGCTGTTCCATGCTCACAGCAAACAACTGAAGCGCCAGAGCTGCACCTGTGGGTTTCCATGGCACAATTTCTTTGCCACCGGGAGTGTGGCCCTCCTCCTGGTTAGCAAACAAAGCAGAGGTATGAATGATGATTGGCTTGAACAGGCTTGGAACTTGGGTCTGATGCTGGCCTTGAATGGAACTACCAGCACCTGGAGCAAAGATGCCTCTGAGAGTGAAACCAGGAGGAACAGTCCTGGAATTGTACAAGGCTTGATCAGAGCACAAGTTGTAGGGAGTAGGATCAACCAGGAGGTTAGCCATGGATGCTAACTCTTCTTCCTCGTCTTCTTCGCCAACTTCTTCTACTACGCACTGGTGATTGGGGTTTTCTGTGGCAGGAGGCGGATGCGTGGGCAGATTACATTGAAGTTGGGGTTCACCAATGTGGGAAGGTGAAGAGTCCGGTGCTCCGTCACGAGAATTGAGGCAGGGATTACGGCCAGGAGAGATAATTCCGGGCGAAATCTCCAGTGCTGACGGCAATCGAATTTTTCGTTTCCAAATTAACTCCGGTCTGGCCCGCGTTACATGCTCCGTCTTAGCGATCTCAATGGTGTTAACCTTGGGCCTCCAGATGAGCACCGGGCGGGTTTTAGTGGCCTGAGTCCGAGCCTTAGAATGACAGTGCCTTTTCAGGTGGCCAGAATTGAAGCAGAGGAGGCACCGAACTAGAAAATTACAGGCACTACGATCATGGCCCAAGCCCAAGCACTTGGAACATCTGGGAGCGCAACCAGCAGGATTTGAATTTGAATCAGCGCCAGGAGAACCTACCGTGGGACTCGCCGTGATCATCGGCTGTCCGTTTGAGTCAGCAGGCGAACGAGAATGATTTCCAAACACCAATTTCCGGCTAGCGGGAAGCTGAGGATCAATACGACTGATGAAGGAACCAAAAGCCAGAGAAATGTGAGGCTGAAATTTCACTCTGGGAGGAGATTGGACAAGCTTTTTGGCAAAATGAACATGTTTCTTAGCCTTTTCTTTCTTTCTTGCTTCGCGTTTGGAAGATTTTGAAAGGACTTTGGTCCAATCTTTCTCCTGTTCGATCTCCCAAGCATGTTTTTCTCGTTCCCAATGCGGGGTGCCATTGTTCCAAAGATGAAAATAGACATCAAACATAGACGTGATGACACGCCGCACTTTGTAGATCTCAAAACCCACATTCTTGGAGAAAACCGAGAAGCGAAAGTGATTCGTGCTTAAGAACTGAACGTGAAAATCCGACGCATGAGCACCCAAGCAAGATTGCAAAGCGATGCCCACTGAATCCTCCGTCAATCGAAACAAGAATCTTCGGAAGGTGGCAAGCAGGAAGAACGATCCATCGGGGGAGGGGGAGGGATGATGTACCGGGCTCTTGAAGCGTTGCCGAATGCCCTCCTGAAACTCCAGGCCCAGATCAAAATCCAGGCGTGAAGTCAGGTCCGAGGAGGACCCCATGGCCCAGGCGGTCCGGCCGAACAGCCAGACCCAAATCACCGGCGGGATGAGGGGGGACGGTGGGGGGTGACAAGGAGGGGAGTCGCTGAGGGGAGTCGCCCAGCCATCCTTCACGGCGCAGCGGAGCAGCCGAGGTGCGTGGATCTCCGTCTGCACCAGCCCAGCCGCGGTGAGGAGCGTCGGCGTCGACGTCGGTTGGTGTAGGGAGGCGGCGGCGTCGCGGGAGCAGCCGTCGGCACTGCCGCGGCGACGAGCAGCGTCTCCCCAGCTTCATTGGGCTCCGCGGCCACCTCGAGCCGCGCCGCCACGGGGGTCCTCTCCCCGCGCCGATCCGGGACCAAGAACTTCGTTAACAAATGAGCCGGCGGCGGCAAGAGGCTCCGATCTGCATGACCTCTCTCTCTCTCTCTCTTCAGGGGGACGGTGGGGGCCGGTTCAGCGGAGCGGGGACAGCTTCGAGCTCGACGCGGCGGCGGCGGGGGCAAATGGTCTGGAAATCCAAATGCACGCCAAGAGTGAAATTTTTTGCCTGGTTAGTCCTAGTCGATAGACTGAACACCAAGACGATGCTCAGAAGGAGGAACTTGTCTGATGAAGATGATGATGACCACTGCGTGCTTTGCCCGACGGGGACAGAGGAGGATCTGGACCACCTCTTTTTTGACTGCCCTTTCGCCAAGAGATGCTGGGAGAAGATAGGAATGTATTGGATCACAAGCCTCAGTCTATATCCGAGGATAGCGCACGCCAGGCAACAACAAAACATACCCTAATTTGGGAACCATCCTCTACTCTCCAAATGTATCCTCGTTTGAAACATTCCGAACCCACCAAAATGCATTGCCAAGTATATGAGCTTCCACTCTTCGGTCTTGCCTTTAACAAATTACCATCTGGAAAATACTTAATTAGCTCGTAGAATCCTAGCACAAAGCGAGTCCAGGATCTGGAGAATATAAAACTTATGATACATGGTCTGATCTAAAACCACTAATGCATGCATAGATAGAGCAAACAAAAAGTTCCTGATGAAATGAGGCATACGCATTCGTGCTATTATATATATTACCTAGGTATAAAGCTGGACGAAAAAGCTCGCAACTCGATAGCTCGCTCGACTCGGATCGATAGTGGCTCGGCTTGGCTCGGCTCGTTTAATTTCTCAAATGAGCTGAGCAAGCATCCTAGCTCGTGTCTTAACGAGCCAGCTCGCGAGCCTAACGAGCCAAAGTTGTTGGCCTTAAACTTTTATTAGTGTTATATAACTTTATGTCTTACACTTTATAATTTGTTGATGATTGAACTTTGACTCTATAAATTTTAGATTAATTTGACTCTTTTTATTTTAAATGAATGTATGGATAATGGATGCATCATATATGGTATGGAGTATGAACCATAGACAATGTATGGTGTATAGTATTATAATATAATAGTACATATTATTTTTGTATGATTTATTAAGACTTATGAATGGACTAGTTTTATATTATTACCATTATCAAACTTTAGATAATACACATATTACATTTTTTATGTTTTAATATGGCTGGCTCGCGAGCCAAACGAGCCAGCTTGAGCTCGTAAACGAGCCGAGCCGAGCCGGCCTTCTGGCTCGTTAAGATAACGAGCCGAGCCGAGCTGGCTCGTTATCTTAACGAGCCAGAACGAGCCGAGCCAAACGAGCCGAGCTGGCTCGTTAGTCCAGCTTTACCTAGGTATGACCGGGCGCTAAATTTATATTAGCAGCTCTAACTTTTTTTTGGCAGAATCTTCATATTATCGTCAGTGAAGGCGTGGAGCTCTCGTGCTAGTATATAAATACACACACGTTGTCTTCGTAAAGGTACGGTATCTATCTACAACCTCATCACACTGTCACGTATACGTGGTAGTGGGCTGGGCAAGATGAGCGTGCCCAACCCCGGGAGGTCGACGTGGCCGGAGCTGGTGGGTGTGCAGGCGACCCTGGCGGCGACGGCGATCGCCCACGACAGGCCGGACGTGTCCGTCGAGGTGCTCCCGCAGGGGTCGCCGGTCATCCCGGGTTTCAACCCCGAGCGCGTCCGCGTCTTCATCGACGACAATCTCGTTGTCAGCCAGATCCCCGTCATCGGCTAGCTAAGAGCTAGCGCCGCCGGCCAGCCGCCGGTTTTGTCTGGAGTCGTCATGTGTGTCGTCGTCGTCGTTTGCTCGTCAGTCATCACGGTGCCACAATCGATCGAGCTGTTGTGTGTGTGGTGTAATGGAATAAATACCTGCTGCTGTTGCCTGTTCTATCTCCTAGCTTTTGGCTGGGACACGCATGCGAACGTCTGATTAACGGCAAGTCATCAACTACTGGTTTCCTAAAAAAAAGTCATCAACTACTGTCTTCCTACGTGTGGGAATTGAAGAACCAACTACCGCTACCCAGCGAACTTTTTCCGTGACGGCCCCTTCCGTCAGGAAAGGTACCAAAAACCGTCAGGGAAGACCATCCGTGACGGTTACCGTCAGGGATGACCCGTCAGAAATAAGCTGACAGGGGAAGTCGACATTCCCTGACAGAAAACCGTCACGGATTATTCCCTGACGGCGTCAACCGTCAGAGATAACATTCCCCGTCAGTTTTCTTCCCGTTGTCAGGGAAACTATCCCCGTCGGCCACCGCCCGTCAGGAGTGTTTTAAACCTTTCCTGTCGGTGGCCACCGTCAGGGATCATGTTTTGTTTTCCCGTAGGTACACGGCCGTCAGGAAATTCCTTTTCCCTTCCCTGACGAGAATCCAACATCAATTATCCCTGATGATCAACCTCCCATTCAAATAATTTAAATACAAATTATCCCATTAGACCAATGAACCATTCAACTATAAAGAGACCATAAATATTATATTCAGGAGTCTCAATACATATATCGTCAATTTAAATTCATACATCTGGCAACATGTGCCAATTGAAGTCATACATGAAGCAACTGCCTTGAATGCAACACAAAGATAGCAGAGAATCTAAGTTGTTAGCTAAGTCATACTATCGGAGCAAGCAACATGAAGGCATGAGATAATTTCTCTAACAATCTGTGCTACTGCCCAACCAAGACAGCCACACAAGCTACATTCTCTGGTGCCAAAATTACTCACAAAGTATGCTGGCTCCACAAATTACTTACATCCCTCGCTACTCAATGGAGATCACTGTTGTCCAGGTTTGCTGAATCATGAGAGTATCCATCTCCAGTTGCCCTCTGCATCAAAAAGAAATTATTAGTACCTAGTGCTAAGATTTTCTAGGAAAAAGATCATGCCATCACTACTCGCCATCACTGTGGCATGACAGATTGATGGGGATGAATTTTTTGAATGTTTAGATTTATCTAGCCTAAAGGATACAACACTTGAATAGGACGGTGTCTGAACAAATTTACATTTGGCACACGAATCGTGAAAGATGGGAGATAAGAGTTATATTAGCAGTAACAAATTTTCTATAGACCAATTAAACAGCTAGTAGTGAGGAGCAATTTATCACACACAAGCAGTCCACAGAATATTTTCTCCAATCCCAATTAAGTGTAGGCAGATGCATGCTTCTATTAAGTGAGGAAAGGTAAAGTAGGCATATGATAGTTGATGAATATTTTTTACCTAATCGAGCTGAAAAGTGTCTTCCTGCAGAAGCAGTTTGATCCTGTTTGGCCTGAAGCTGCCATGCTGCCACAGCACATCTAGGAGCTGCCAACCAACCTGCTACTGCACATCTGGACCCTGCAACACTAATTTTTATTGTTGCACATCTGCACATTTCCATGCTTCGAATGTCTGCTAGAAGCTAGATGTTCTCAACTATGTGCAAACTGCAAACAAATTTATACAGTTGAGGTAGCAACCATAAACAAGAAAGATACATCACTTGCATATGCCATAAACAAAATCAACACGCTGATGCTAATTAATTGCATTCACACACTAATATCTATGTGGCAGGCATAAGAAGACCACTCAATAAATATCTCCTCCCATCTGCCAGTAAATATAGATAGATGCGATTCAGCTAATATACAAATAGTTCAGCAGCAAATGCCTAATACATGGGGATTCAGGCAATCAGGCATTCAGGCAAGAGGCAATATTAGCAGACTAGCAGTACAGCTTGGCACTAGTTGTCTTCTAGGATCAGTGGCAAGAATCATTGAAACTACATAGAACTACTATTTAAAATTACCTCATAGCAGTTACAGCTTGGCACTAGTAGTTGTCTTCTAGGATCAGTGGCAAGAACGAACTTTGAGTTGGAACAATCCAAGTTTTTGTAAGCTGCAGATACAACACATATTATTCACTTAGAAGACCACAAAACCAGTCGTTAGAATATATGTTGAGATGGCAGGGGTGCCTAGCACTGCGGCACCTTGGATGGCAGGGTACCTAGCAGTCCCGCAGCGCTGGGGATCTCATACAGCAAGAACCAAGCACAGCTGGGGATCTCACCATCAAGTTACAGAGGTGGGGGAAGGCCTGGGGCACTTTGGATGGCACTATGCAGCACCTGCATGTTCATAACAAGGCACATCTCAGTGAGGACAAATAAACTGCACATCTATATATGTAAATATGGTAGCACATGAAAGTATGGCTTTCTGTGCACATATGAAAACACATTGTCTAATCATACTCTCAACTTAGTTCAGCACTAAAAGCAAATGTAGATTGTTCGCATGAACTTAAATGAATATTGCATTAGAACAACATTTTTCTTTATGTTAAACTTGAAAGGGTCTGATTGCTTAAGTGGAAATCATACATATGAAATATATGATCACAACCACTAGCTGTAGTAGTACCTGAGAGAACAGATCAGCTAGCTAGGCAGGAGTTAGATCTCATAAGGCCTGAAACAGAAAACAGTTAGATCCTGTCATGTGAACCATAGTTTTTAAGGCGGTAAGGCGAGCTGCGGCGCTCCACCCCCTTCCAGACGCCTAGGCGAGTTAGGCGCGCGGCGAGGCGATGCCATACACATACTCTAACCTTCCATAGGACAGCACAAACATACACTTATACATACCTTTCTGCTGCCAATTCTGGAGCCCATGTAGAAGTGATCCTCCTTTCCAGTTGCTTCTTCCATGTGCCATACAGCCCCTAACAAGTTTCAACATGTGTGACTCATTAATATAATTATGTAACAGAAATACTTTATAATCTAATCAAATTAAATATGGATAGTGAAATACCTTTTGATGATCTGAGCACTGAGCTCTCTTTTGTTCTCCCAAACAGCAAGCTGCATATACAATAAGGAATTTAGCAACAGCAAGGAAATTTAGCAACAGAAGACACAAGCAAATACCAATATATCATCATTATATCAGCCCATAAACTTAGATAAGAGTCTTAGTGGCATAGTTAGCCACATTACAAACATTCCAGAAATATAGATAAGAGTCTTAATGGCATAGTTAGCCACATTACAAGCAGTTCACAAATATAACTAAGTAAGATAGTCTTAGTGGCATAATTAGTAGTCCACAGCCACAATTATATAACATAGCCCAACCACCAAAAGTTAGTCTCATGGCATGCTAAGTAGTGCACAAGTACAACACAAAAGTAGTTTTAGTGCAGATCTGAAATCTGCTAGCAGCCAGCTCTCAATAGTCAATATCCATCATCAAACTCATCAAGGATGTTTGGAGCCTCCATGTTTTCGCTGCCACCGTTGGAGCCATTGGGATCCTGCTCACAATCACTCACATCAGCATCGTCATGTGGATCTTCATCTTGCTCTTCTTCATTGGACAAACCCAAGTCATGTGGATCTCCATATCTTGCACGCTTGCTGCTGGCATTCCTTGGAGGATTGCGGCCTCGCAGTGAGCTTGATGCACCAACAGCTTCATCCACATGTTCCCATGTAAGGTCATTACCATTGTCACCATTGTCACACCCACGAGCACCTTGAGGATGAACATAGGAGGAATCAGCCCACTCATTGTCCCAGTCAAACTCCTCAATGACCAAAGGATCAAAATTTTTCCCTTTTTTCTCACGCCTTAACTGAAACCTGGTCTTCATCTTCCGGTTGTAGGAAACAAACACAATGTCATTCAATCTCTTATGCAGCAACCTATTTCTTTTCTTTGTATGCATCTACAAAAGAAGAATGGGAAAAAACAAATAAAGTTGTCAGTAATTGGCTAGCTAAGCACAAATTAATTAGAAGAAAACAGTGACTAGTGAAGTTGGCAATACTCACAAACTCAAATGTACTCCTGTTTCTCTCACACCCAGAGGATGAAGCACAAAGACTAACAATGCGTCTAGCAAACCTTTGAAGCTCAATAGCACGACCACCATATGAACGCCACCAATCAACTATATTGCCAAATACAAACATATATTAGCATTTTGAGATGAAATATACTTGCTGGAATTAAATTGCACATACTAAAAACTGCTGCAATTACAAGAAAAACAACACGTACGAGGGTTCAAATTCTGTAGGTTTTGCTTGGCCAATTTGTTTGAGAATGCATCTCCTCTAAGGCCTTCATAGTCCAAGGATTGAGCATCAATCTTGCTTCTAATTTCTTCATCCTCCACCATTCTTCCAAGCACATCAAGAAAACAACCTCTTAACTGCCCAACAGTTGCATCATCATTAGCTTGTATGAGAGAATGCAGTCTTCCTGGATTCAAATACAGTGCAGCCCCATACAAAGGATGATCCATTTGTGTCACCCAACGTTTCTCAATGATCTTAATGATATTCTTGAGCAAGGTTTTCTTGTTTTCAGTAGCAAAGCTGAGCTTGATCTTCTCTTTCGCATGATTCATTAGTGCTGCAACCTCTGGCATTGCAGGCCTCTCATCACCATCAACCACCCTAAGAACAATAAGAAGAGGGGCTGAAGCTCTAAGGCAATCTTCAACTGAATTCCAAAATTCCACAGAGAGCACAGTGTTGTGCACTTCTTGACCGGCTGTAGTTTTTGCCAATTTGTTCCTCATCCATTCTTCACTAACAAATAAAGCCTTCAAAGCATCTCTATGCTTGTACAAACTTTTTAAAGTGAGGAAAGAGGTGGCAAATCGAGTGGCTGCAGGTCTCACAAGATCAGCCCCTGTCTTTTCTCTCATCAAACTAAGAATTCTCCCATGCCTATAGATGAAAGTTGTGACACGTTTGGCTCTTGCAATGGGCTTCTTAAATTCCTTCAAGTTTCCTATCTCTTCCAGCATAAGATCCAAGAAGTGTGCAGCACATGGGCTCCAATACAGTGTAGGAATCCTTTCCATTAGAATTCTACCAGCTGCCTTGTAATTAGCCCCATTATCAGTGATAACTTGAACCACCTTGTCTTTCCCAATCTCTTCAATCTTTGCCTCCAATAAATCAACAAGCATAAATGCATCATGTACCTCACTTGATGCATCAACAGACTCCAAGAAATAAGTCCCCGCAGGGCTGTTCACAAGGAAGTTGATCAAATGGCGGCCTCTCTTATCAGTCCAGCCGTCTGACATAAGTGTGCAACCATACATCTTCCAGGACCACTCATGTTCCTCCCTCATAGAACTGGTCAATTTCACAGCATCCTTAAGCAATGGTTCACCTAACATATAGGGAGTAGGAGGCTTGTAACCTGAACCAAATTGTGCAGTTGCCTCAACTGCAATCTCAAACTGTCTTGCTGCTGCTGCATTAAATGGCACGCCACACTCATAGAACCACAAGGCCCACTGCTCATCCACATAGTGCTTCTCCTCTTTGGTCCTTATCTTGGCTGGAATTGTTGGCTGAGAACATCCTTTACGCCTTTCATCAACAACTTCTTCAGGTGTTTTCCGAAGCATCTCAACAATTGACTTGTTACCCTTTGGCTTTGCCTTCACATTGACTGCTGCAGTAGCCTTGAATAAATAATTTGCACGCCTTTGTTTAGCTGCAGTCCCTGAACTTGGCTGCACCTTGGAAGCTTGGGATTCTGCAGGTGCAGTGTCTTCAACCTGAACAGATTCAGCTCCAGCTGCTGGGGCTGCTATTGCTTCCACCTCCACCACATCTGCTGGTTCATCTAGGAACAATGGCCTCGCCCTCTTATTGGATTCCAAGTAATCTCTCATCTCCTTCCTAATAGCAGTGGTGGTCTTAGGACACATTTTTGCATCTCCATATCCACCTGCTAGATGCTGCTTCAATCTTTTTATCCCTCCAGAAACCTCAGTGTCACAGAGAGTACATGTCACCTTATCTATCTTCTGAAGGTTTGCCCAATATCCATACTTCCAGCCTGGATCATTTGAGTTGGCCTTTCTTGCTTTGTCGGTCTTAGGATCATAATTCTCGTTGTTGACAGAAGGTGGACTTGCCATTCTTTCCTGTTGGCTTGTGCTGCATAGAAAGAATCAAGAGAGTAATTAAAAACTGAGACTGAGCCTGCAATAATCTAATCTAAGCAGTGACACTAATCTAGCAGTTCAAAGTACACAGGTCAGTAGGCACTAGGCAATAGAAAATTAGCAAGATGGCAATGACAAGTATAAAAAAACTAGCAGACAACCAGTACATGTACATGTAATAGACTAATAGGCAATTAGACATTTTTATACTGGTGTTCACAATCAGAGCCTCAGAGGCACATACAACAATGACACAGATCAATAAATTAACCTCTCTTAGACAGACAAGCAGTCAAGCATATATTAATTATTCACAGCAATTAGAAACCACATCAAACAGTCATCAGACAGAAAGGAGTACACATTTGAGCTATCCCTTCCAACTATCGAACTCTAGCATAGAATAAATAGGAGAAAGTGCAAACTGCAGACCACAGAAAAGCAAAGTAGAGCAGAGTAGCAGACCATGGGAACCGCGGGGGGGGGGGGGGAGCAGAGGAAGAAGAGGGAGGAAGAGCAAAGCCGCAGAGCAGCAAAGGAAGGAGGACGGGATGACATACCTGCTAGTCGCGCGGAGCAGAGTCGGTCGCGGCGGACGGAGCAGAGTCGCGGACGGGGCGGCGTCGCGGACGGGGCGGAGTCGCAGAGCAGAGCTGCGGTCGCGGACGGAGCGGAGCGCGGTCGAGAGGAGTCGCACGGGCGGGCGGACTTGCGCGGACGGGCCCGGCTCGCGCGGGGCAGTCGCTGCGCCGGCACCGGTGCCGCCGCCGGATTCAGGTGCGCCGCAGCCTTCTCTCTTCCTCTCTCCTTCCTATCCCTCTCCCTCTCCCTCTCTCAACTGAACTGATGCAATGGGGATTGTGGAGCTTTGGCGGGAGCTGTAGGCGTGCAGCAACTTCTTTCCCGCGCGCGCGCATCGCTCCGCTCTTTTCCCGCGCGAGCGCGCGGCGCCGCTCTTTTCCGCGCCGTTTCTGTCTCACGGCGTCCGCCTCAGAGAAAAGGACGACTAGGCGACGCCTTCCGCCGCCATACGACGCCATACGCGAGACGGACACGGCGACTGCGACGCCCCATTTGAAAACCCGCTCGGACGCCTTGGCGTCGCCTAGGCGACGCCTAGGCGACGCCTTAAAAACTATGATGTGAACACTGATGATTCCAGTGTAGTACTAAACAGTACAAAATACTGAATATATGGATTATTTAAGTGGAACTAGCACAGCAGCTCAAAGTTTTGCAACTCAGGTCTTCATTTGCATTGTTGTTCAAAGTACAAGGCTGGAATTAGAAAGAAGCACAATCCTATAAAGCACTAAAGCCTATCAGCAGTGGTCATACAATACTGCAGAATATTTAGCTGAATCACATGAGAGATTTCAGCAAGCTTCATCCAAGCAAAACTGTATTTAGAAACAAAGTGACACCAACATATTTTTAGAACAACAACAAAAAAATGCTCAGCTTTCTATGCATGAGTATTTGCCGTAAATTGCAAAAGTGCATTCAAATGTTAACACAACTTATTAACCTATATGTATGTAAGGAAAAAGTCTAGATCACCCCAACTATGGGGGTGGGTCTACTTAACCCCCCAAACTATGAAACGGTCTAATTTACCCTCTGAACTTTTCAAAACCGTCTATTTTACCCCTGAGGCAGTTTTGGACGGCTGTTGGCTACAGTAACCGTGGGTTTTTGCTACAGTAACCGAATCTTTAAAAAATCATAGTAAATCACAGAAAAATCGTAAAATGGAAAATCCAATTTTGTTGGACTCCACGTGAGTAGATCTACACAATGAACATATAATATGGTATGTTTTAGTACAAAATTTTTGCTATAGCTTTAAATTTATTAGAATTTTCTAATGAGGTGCGATTTCAGCGCGACTAGGCACGAGGAGGGAGACGTTAGCCTTGATGGGCAAGTGGTGGCCAAGAAGGATACTTTTCGGTATTTAGGGTCGATGCTACAAAAGGATGGAGACATTGATGAAGATGTTAGGCATAGAATTTCAGCCGGCTGGTTGAAATGGCGTCAAGCTTCTGGCGTTCTCTGTGACAAAAGGGTGCCTCAGAAGCTGAAAGGTAAGTTCTATAGGACGGCGATTCGTCCGGCGATGTTATATGGTGCTGAGTGTTGGCCTAAAAAAGGCGACATGTCCAGCAATTGAGTGTAGCGGAGATGCGTATGTTGCGTTGGTGTTGTGGGCACACAAGGAGGGATAGAGTACGGAACGACAATATTCGGGATAGGGTTGGGGTGGCACCAATTGAGGAGAAATTGATTCAACATCGGTTGAGATGGTTTGGACATGTCCAACGGAGGCCCCCTGAGGCGCCGGTGCGTAGTGGAGTTCTAAAGCGGGCCGATAATGTAAAGAGCGGTAGAGGTCGACCTAAATTAACTTGGGACGAGTCCGTTAAGAGAGATCTTAAGGAGTGGAATATCCCCAAGGATTTAGCTATGGACAGGAGCGCTTGGAGATTAGCAATCAACGTGCCTGAACCGTGACATCTTTTGTCTTGTGCCCTTTATGTCCCTTTTTGTGTCTCCCTGTTTCTCGTCTCTTTTGAGTTTCATCTCTAGCCTACCCCAACTTGCTTGGGACAAAAGGCTATGTTGTTGTTGTTCTAATAAATTTAAAGCTATAGCAAAATTTTTTTACTAAAGCATACCATATTATATGTTCATTGTGTAGATCTACTCACGTGGAGTCCAACAAAATTGGATTTTCCATTTTACGATTTTTCTGTGATTTACTATGATTTTTTAAAGATTCGGTTACTGTAGCAAACCGCCCTCTAGGAGGTAAAATAGACGATTTTGGATAGTTCAGGGAGTAAATTAGACCGTTTTATAGTTTGGGGGTTAAGTAGACCCACCCCATAGTTGAGGGGGTGATCTAGACTATGTAATAAGGCATGGCTCGGTGAGGACAAAATCAGGGAAAACTGCAGCTGCCCAATAAAGATTCAGTGCCTATTGTTCAAATTCAGTGTTCTAGCACCTCTATAGATGGGTAAATAATTTGTCGAAAACAATTTAAATGCATTTTGTCCTCCATGGAAGAGTAAATAAATTACCTAAAAAATATAAAAAAAATGAGTGCTCCAAATTAAGTGCTGAAACCAGATCTTGTAGGCTCGTGGTGCCTAATTGGAATGGATCCGCCAGACCCCACTTTCTCATCTATGGCTGGGTAGCTCGTGCAGCGCCTCCATGCCATGGATCCGAGTGGGGAGGAGGAGGGGCTCAGGCGGGTCCCACCATGCCATGGATCTGCACGGGGAGGGACTCGTGCAGCACCACCACGGTATGGACCTGCGGAGGGAGGAGGATGGGCGACGGCGGTGGCGGCCTTGTCGGCGTTGGGCGGCCCTTAGCCTAGATCACGTCGAGAGTGACCTCACGCGCTGCCATGGCCCTGAGTGGGGAAGGAAAGGGAGAAGCTGTGAGAGAGAGGACCTCGCCTCACCAAGCCCATGGACGCGCGGCGGCGGCGGCGGCGACCTTGCCTGCGCCGGCATTGCTCCAGCGCCATCTTCCGAGAGGAGAGAGAGAAGAAATGAGGGGATGGGGAGAAGAGTCTGGTAGCGGTGAAAGGATAAGATGCGCGGAATTTTTTACCTCTAGCGCGCCTGTGAGCCTCCCATTGGCGCCCCTCCTTTTGCCACCCTCTCTTACGCGTGGGCCACGTTGAGGACGGGAGCGTGTTAGACTACCGCACTCGTCCTACTCTAAATTCATCCTCTAAAAGAAATATTCTGTTCTGGTCATTGAGATTCCATCCTCTATATCAATTTCTCCCGCACCCATCCATACTCTATATCATCCTCTATCCACTGTGGGGCCCACTTGTCAGATATTTTTTTTCCCTTTTTCTCTTTTCTTTTCTTTTTCCCCTCTCCTCCTTTATCCATTCCACCGCACCGCCTCCCTCCCTATTCTCTCTCTCGGGCGCGACGGAGGCGGAGGCCCGCGCGGCGGTGCCCCCTTCTCCCTCTCCCCTCCCGGCTCCCTCCACCGCCTCCTTCTCCTTCTCCCTCTCCCTTCCCGGCTCCCTCCACCGGCGGCCGACCGCGCCGCCCCCTCCCTGCACCGCGCCCCCTCCACGCACTGCCATCGGAGCTGCGGAGGTCCCGGCGGTGGCTCCAGCTCGCGGATCTGGCGTGGAGGGCCTCGAGCTCGCGGATCCGGCGTGGAGGGCCTCGAGCTCGCGGATCTGGTGTGGAGGGCCTCGAGCTCGCGGATCCGGCGGCGGAGGCAGCCTCGCGGTAGAGGTGCCTCGCCCGCGACCGGCGGCCACGCTCGTGCCAGGCGGGCTCGGCTTGCGGCGGAGGAGGCCGCGCCCACGACCGACACCCTCGCCCGCGGCGGAGGCAGCCGCGTTCATGCCCGACGGTGCTCGTGACGGCGCATCCGCGACGACCTCGCTCGCATCCCCATGCTCGCATCTCTGTCTCACTCTGGCTTCGGCTCCGGCGCGGGCGCGGCCTCCTCCGGCCGTCATCGAGTGCCGTCGCGAGGCCGCCCTTGCGCTCTGCGGTGGTGGGCGGCGGGCCCCACACGACACGTCCGCGTGTAGCGCACGAACGCGAAATCGCCAGATTTGGCGGACGCAACTCGCCTCCGCTACTTTACCGTCTCATTTAGCGTACCCGCTGCGGCGTTCGCGTACGCCATATGCTCCTGGAGGACGCGATACAGGTCCCCAGTGCAGCTCGTCTTAGTTTTAGTTTTCGGGGGCGGGTGCAGGTCCTGACGGTGCAAGTGTTTTTAGTCTCGGTTTACAGCGAACGTCACGGAAGATGCAGCGCCCCTGACGGGAGGTTCGTGGCCGCGGGGAGAGAATTGGTTTGGGGTAGTGTACCAGTGTTTTGTTAGCATTAAGATAACAAATCTCCACCTATATACACTGCTATAGAAAGGATGGTCACCGCCGGTTTGAGGGTGGTGATGGTCGTTTTCACCGTCAGTTTGACATATGATCAAGCCGTGAAATTAGTGCAGGTCTTCGCCGCCATATCATACACTGAATCGACGGTGAAAACATTTAGCATCGTCGGTTAGTCACCCAATGCGCGATGCACTTACAAACCGGCACTGATAAGAAATTTTTCATCGCTGGTTTGAAGATGGAAGGTCACAGTGCCGGTTAGAGCTGGCGCTGAAAATCGTTGATTATACATTTGTTTTTATTTTTATTACAAAACAATATTAATGATTTCATTAATTCAACTAGCGATGCGTCTAATACAGAGTATGTTTTAATTATTGAGTTAAATGCACCAGAGGTCCACTAACTTGCGAGGAGGTTTCAATTACGTCCATCAACTTTTAAAGTGACTTTCTGGGTCCGTGTACCGCGAGCTGCATGCATGGTTCACCTCAGCTCGCTCACTCAAATGTACGTGCGTGTGCTTATTTGTGCTCCACGATAATCCAGACATTCAGATATGGTATTGCTCCATGATAATCCAGGCATTCAGACGTGAATGCACTTGTGCTTTGATCTGATCGATCGGGGACGTACGATGGCCGGATCGAGAGCTCTTGCATCGGCATCGATCGGATCAGCTGCTTGTAGTGGTCGATGCCGCATCGGTGGGTCAAAACAGTAGCGATAGCGATCATCCGCGGGCGAGCACGTACCAATTCGCGAATCCATGCATGCGAGCAAATTAAATCTGCAGCGCACAGACGACGTGACACGTACGTACATACGGCACAGACAACGACGACGTGTCACCGGCTACGAGACCGTTGTCGTGGGCGACCGCGCCGTGCTTGCGTTTCAGCGACGACCGGTCCGATCAAGTACGTGGACTCGGACCATGCATGATATGGCCACTCCACGCATTCATGCAGGCCATCTACTAGCAGGTGTACGACACGGCATCCGCAGACGGACGCGTCCGCCACGGGAAATGATCATGAGCAGGCCGACGCGGTGCTCGTGTACCGCGAACTGCATGCATGGTTCACCTCAGCTCGCTCGCTCGCTCAAGTGTACGTGCGTGTGCTGATCGGATCAATGACGCGCGGCTGGGCGCACCACCGCGCAAGCATGCAGCACAGATCATATGCCAGCTGATCGAAGCAGCTAGGCCAACCACGCGTCCACCGGCTGTTCGATCGCCCACCCAAACGACGCCAATGCAAACAAGCAGTTAGCTCGCTCGTCCCCGGCTTGCCGCAGCGCACCATGCCTAAGTGATACGGCATATAAAGTTTATGGATCCAGAAAGTCACTTTGAAAGTTGATGAACCTAAGTGATACGACATCAAAGTTTATGGACCCAGAAAGTCACTTTGAAAGTTGATGGATCTAACTGAAACCTCCTCACAAGTTAGAGGACCTCTGGTGCATTTAACTCTTAATTATTTATAATCATTCTACAAGGGAAACTTTACATAAATGTTTCTAAAACTTTAAAATCACATATATCTTTTTAATTGTAGCTTCATTTTTCGTGGTTTTTGTGCCTACGCAATCGTAGAAACGAGCCATACACGTTAGTAGTAGCTTTATAGTAGGTCTTTTGTAATGTTTGATATAGCCACCGTTTAGATGCCAAAAATTTTGCCAAAATTTTCAGATTTCCCGTCACATCGAATCTTTGAACGCATGTATGAAGCATTAAATATAGATAAAAAAATAAAACTAATTACACAGTTTAGACGAAATGGACGAGACAAATCTTTTAAGCCTAATTAGACTATGATTGGACAATATTTGCTAAATAACAACGAAACTGCTACAGTAGCGTTTCACCAAAAATTTTACCAACTAAACAGCCCCATACTAAGTTTAGGCTTATTTGTTATGCACACAACCATTAAATATTCATTTTCACGGGGAGTCAAACCGAGGATCTCATGTGCCACTGAGACTCTCGTAATCACTAGGCTACATGCCCTTACGCAATGATGTTCGACATTGAAGGTTTGTGGCCAACATAATAAGTTAAAAGTGCATCATCATCTCACAACTAATAGAATATAGCATAATAATGTCGCCTCCAGTTATATGACCCGATGGTTAAGAAGTCAGCTATGGCCTTGAATATATACAATAAGGACCGTGATGTTGCAGTGCATGTGTGTGCGTAGCGTGTGGGAAATAATTATGCTCTGTCTACTAGGCCGATCGACCGGTGTGATTTTTTGTGCTATATTAATTACTCTAGCTTGCCACCGTATATCAGAAAATGGAGATTTCGTGAGGGAGACCGTTTTTTGTAAGAGTGAAAAACACACTCTCATGAACATAATCGTTTTAGTTTCTGTTACCTCACTTGCACTGCTTCCATTTGTGGGGAGCTTAGGATGGAAGCAGAGGTTTGTCTGTAAACCCATAAATAGACTTAATTCTGCGAGTTATTCACATAACGTACAAGAATTTAGCCTGTTTGCGGGTTTGCAGATCAAACAAGTTAACCTCACTTACATCCATATGGAACTGCCATTCAGTCAATGTAACGTACGTTCACTCTGTTAACCGTTCATGACATCTTTAAACTCCTGCATCAAACTGCACACGCTCATTGAATTGAATTAATCTGTGATTTTCATTGGAATCTATGTGTGTACTATATTCCAAACCGCGGGAAAGTAACTCCTTCGGCCGGGAGTATATAATTTGTCCGATAGTATGTAAGCAGTATTAGGAAAAAGTATTATATAATGCTTTTTTATGAGAAAAAACCGGTTCTCCTGCATCAAATTACACATGTTCATTGATGAATTGAATTAAGGTGTAATTTCATTGGAATCTACTCCCTCCGTCTCTTTTTAACTATCGTTTTCGGTTCCCGAGAAATAACTTTGACTATATATATATATATAATTATTAAAATTTATGATACATAATTATAGATAGATCGTTGAATCTATTTTCATAATAAATTTATTTAGAGATACAAATATTGCTAATATTTACTATAAATCTAGTTAAACTTATCGGCACGCAAACTGTGGCGATAAATATTTAGAGACCGAGGAAGTATATGTGTACTATATTCCATGAAAGTATATTATTTGATACAAGTTTGCTCGCTCGCACCATGCATTTTGAAACGTTGTCTGAGTATAGGACGAAATGATATATCGGCTGCCAAAATCTAAATAGTTCGGCGAGAAGCGAGTGTTATTCCTGTCCTAATTAAAATACAATGTATTACGACTTCTAAAATTTGTAACGAGATATAATGTATTCTATATAGTGTTCATGCACAAATTTAGCAAAGTTTGCATTTGAGGATAAACGAAGGTTTAATCCACAGGTATACGTGATATTTGAGTATTCACTTAAGTTGTCTTGATCTTTTTTGGAATACATTGTATTGCATGATGAAGGAAGTACATCACTAATTTATGGACAGGGTCATGAGCAAGTCCAAGGCTACAGAGCACTCGCTCTCCTGGGCCGTAATAGTCATGGGGCTCCATTTTCTCTGATGCATGCACGGTTTACAGGAGCTTTTTTCTTTCTCCTCTCACAAAGCCGGTGGAGCTAGTTTTTTTTCTCCACCGGCTCTGTGAGAGAAGGAGAGAGGAGAGATAAAAAAAGTTCCTATGCATAGCGTGCATCAGTGAAGCTAGAGCGGTGAGAGCTCTACCAAAAGGGGCCTCGAGCTGTACACCGTTGTCTTGTTGGGCCGTTATTTGCAAAGATTGTGATCCTAGATGGAATCGTCTTTGAATTTGCTAATAATATCATAACTGGGTCACATACGATTTTCCGCAAAGTATGTATTTTTACCTATAATATGTTAGTACAAAGATAGAAGCATATAATATTAGTTTTGGTTAACTTAATTGTATTTTTTCTGTAAAATTATGTGGACTTATTGACATTGTTTTCAGCTCCTTTTAAAAAAGTAATATTTTATTACTACCATATAATTTAAAATTTTCTTTTTTATATATTAATTAGTGAATAATGATTTATTGAAACTTCTAACGTTGAATAACGTAGATAGCCCGCCGCCCACCCAACCTCTCCCCTTCTCCCTCCTCCCTTTCTTCTCCCCCAACTCAAATTTGAGGACGAAGTCAGCAATGGTGGTCCTCTTCTTACCCATTTAGATCCATTGCTTTAGCTAGCAAATCCACGAGGTATTTGTTGGAAAGTGCTCTTGCAAGGGAATAGATAAGCTGTATTCCACTAAACCTAAAATGTTGCTCCATAAACTATATATTTTTTATGAAGCTGCTCAACGATAAATGTGTAGAACAGAGAGTTGGTGGAGCAGTCATCGGTGGAAGTGATGATGTATGGTACAGGAACGCTTCTGCTTTATTTTACTATAAACCAAAGGTCAATAACAAGATGGATACTAGCTATACAGCCGGTAGCCTTTATTATAGCCTCTATCCGTGTACTACTATACAGCGACGACAAAGCTACTCGCTCGATCGGGTGTTCCAAGAGACCACCAAAGACACAACTCGCCAAGCATGCATGACAATACCAAAGTGCGTACGTACGTGTCACATACACTGAGACTGCCATGCATGCGTCATTCATGCATTTTAGAACAGCGTTATTGAACCATCGATTTCCTATATAGACACATACACGTCACGCCGTGCGTGTAAAATTATAGAGACAACAAAAGGCGTACAAGGTTGATGATGTATTCAGGCCATTCAATCTCGATGAGGACGCCATGGCTGAAACAGATGCATGCTCCATCGCCCCATTGCTAATTAACCCTATAAATAATGGCCACACCTGAACGTACTGCGGCATTGACTTGAGAGGTGAGGGAGAGACCAGCAGCCAAAACAAACTATGGGCGGCAGCAGCAGGGGTTTGACGGCGGCGGTGGGCAGCGCCGTCGACGGTGGCGTCGGCAAGCTCAAGTCGTCGTGGCCGGAGATGGTCGGGAAGAACATGGTGGAGGCGATACCCATCATCAAGTCGGAGAGGCAGGACGTCATCTTGGAGCTCCACACCGCCGACGACCCCCAGCCGCCGGACTTCGACGCCCACCGCGTCTGCCTCTTCCTCGACGACAACCTGATCGTCGTCAGGATCCCCGTCGTCGGCTAGCTAGCTAGGCCGCCGACGTCCGTCCGACGTTTCCTTCAGTTATATTTACGGGTACACGAGCTAAGGATGAATGGTTTGATTGGACGTACTGTACGTGTTTGACGGTGTGATGAGATCGTGTGATCGATCGTAATAAGTACTATTTACCGTACGTGATGTGCTTGCATGTGTGCGTAGACAGTAGAGTGTGCAAAATAATGCTGTACCCATCATCGCTATATATTATATTATATATATACAAACATGGCTGCCCATTTTGTGCTGACTCTACCTTGCCACTGTAGCTACTATTTTCTGTTTTTTTTGGTTAAAAAAGTTCCATGATATTCCCACCGTTTAGAAATGACAAGAGTATTTTGACTAGGATAGCTTAATTTCCCTTACAATATATATATATATATATATATATATATATATATATATATATATATATATATATATATATATATATATATATATATCGTCAACTGTTAAAAAAAATCAATAATATCATCTTAGAGAGACACTATATATGAACACAAATATATTGATGCAAGCCCTAAACTTGCATATATTTTGACTAATTGTTGGTCAAACTCTGCAAATCTTGACATTTCCCTGATCAAAATATGTTTATCATTTCTAATTAGAGGGTATATTCATTAAGACCATAAGTTGAATATAATGATGGGAACATATATAATCATTCCATTGAGATCTTACATATGCTTGCCGCACAAAAAAGAGGGCGATGATGTACATAAGAGCTAAAGCCCCGCAAGAACAATGACAAGGCACAAGATTTGCTTATTAGTCTGCTTAGCAAATTGGAATAAATGTAATACAAACACAACTACTCCATGTGTAAAAGAACTCACGTGTCTCATACAAAAAGGTCTATTTATCAAGAAACGTAGTGAGCTCGGGTGTGTGGTGGTGTCTGGGAGCGGGCTTGTAGGCGCACGACGAAGAGCGCTCATGTGTGGCGACGGCTGGAGCAACTAGGGGCCAAAGGTAGATGGGGGAAAATGAGGGCAGATGTGGGTGGAGAAAAAGAGAAGGCTATAGGACCCACCATGGAGTGATAAGAGTTGGATTAGTGGATGACTTTGTCTATGTACATTCTTTATCTGGTGTGGCAATGCGATGTCAAATATGAGCTAGCTAGCTTACTTGAGGGTGCCCTAAGTAGTAGAGATTTGAAATGGGGCGGGTTTGTGTACTAAAATGACAGACAACCTCCTTAAGGTTTAATTTGAGGCGCCCATGGTGACCCTTTAGTGGCATCATCATCCTGCGTACAAGGCTATCGTCGACCGATATTAATTACAAGGCTATCATTATCAGGTCCACTCTTTGCACCTGGCGATGTGGGTGAACCAACCGAGTTGATAAATGGCGGATCGCCATATACATGAGGGTTAGAGTTATGATATTTGGGAATTATTGAGGTTCTTCGTTTTCAAAAATTTAGGGGCTTATTTTGGAGTTTGATGTAATTTTTCCCTGTAATCCTCTCCTACTAATTGCTAGCTAAAACCCAATCCTAGCACCTGTTAACACCAGAATTTGGTTCGAGAGAAAAGGACCCGAAGTCAAAATTTGTCAAAGGAAAGCCAAAAAATTCAATGTGATCGGCTAACTAGAGTTGTATCAACCAAGTAAGATGACGTCATCTCCTCAAGAGGATGGGCCCAATCGACAAGGACCGGATAAAGAGAATGTCGTTATTCCAAGAGAGTAGGCCCTATCGGTAGGATCAGCGAGGCATGGAGCGAGAAGACGTGTCAGACTTTATAGAAAGGAAATATTGAGGTCCAAAGTTACCGTAATTTTGGAAGTTTTTATCTTCTTTTCCAAGTTCGTAACCGGTCTTGATCAACCAAGACTCGTAGTCAAGTCTCGGGTATAAATATTGAACCCCGACTATTGTAATAGACACCCACATCGATCAACTAAATCTAGTACCTTTACATTTTCGGCTCCGACCACCCCTTAGGAGTAGGAGTAGAGTAGATTTCGACGAGTTCTTTGGACAAGCAGGGCTGCATCGGATGACCTGACCTCCGGCTTGTTTGTGAGTATCCGTCACGACTTATATTGTTACTTACAAGGATGCAACAGACAACTGATCTCTTGCGAGTTGCGATATAACTTAGTTATCGATCTATATTATTATTTGTAAGGTTGTAACAGACGACTGATCTCTTACAAATCGCGGTATAAATTAGTTATCGATTTGTATCAACTTTTACAAGGCTGCAACAGACGACTGATCTCTTGTAAACGTTGTTTTTCGTCAAAGTTATCGATATTGCGTTACATAGTTCAATGTTTAACGTAATATCATCAACTGCCAGATCCAGATTGAGATTCGTTGGTCCTATCTACTTCGATCTATATTACTATCACAGTTGAATTCAATTTCTGACGGTAGATCCCGTTTTAATGACCAATCCATCTCAGTCTTGATCGGACATGGCAGGTGTTTGAAGTTGTGTTCTATTAGGAGATAGATCCATTGGACGCTAGTATCCAAAATGGCTCAGCTATCAATGCTGCATCAGATGACTCGACCTGTTGATAGCGTGTCAGATTGGATATTGGTGGTTAATAGATCTATCTGTTAAGAAGAGCATGGCGTCAGCCACCCGCTATGTCTTCATCGGCTAGCAGATTGGAGACACATACAGCTGCAGTAAACCAAAGTGCTCTGGAACAAGTGGTGGTCCTAGGTAAATTTTGTTGCCTCCCTTTGTGCAAAACCTCTCTATTCTAATTTTGATTATAGAGAATGTAATGTAACAATAAAAATACATAGGAACAGATTTTGTGCCACAGAGTTTACCCAACCTTACATGTGCTTTCTTTGCCACACCGTTGTATGTAGGTATCGATTGGCTTTGTTAGTCACAGATCCTTCCCAAGAGTCTCAGCAGGTGCATGCCCCAGCTGTGCAGCTGACCTTCTTTGGACCAAGAGCAGAAGAAATAATAGGATCGCCGGTTGAAGAATTGATTAGTGATGATGGTGGATTTGGAGCATTTGTTCCGACACGCATTGCCAGTTTATATGGAAAAACACTTCAATTTACAAGTCAGCGTGTCGTCCACAGGGGCGGATCTGCAGCCTAGGCCTCTAGGGCCCAGGCCCTAGTCGTTGGCCCAGTAACGCTGCATACCCTGTGTAATTTCCAGCCCAATAACAAAGGCCTCACCCATCCGGCCATCCCTGCTCGGCTGCTCGCAGCGCAGCGCCTGTCCATCTACTAGCGTGCGGCCGCACCGCACGGCCGCATGGGAGGAGGCGCCGCACCGCACGGCCGGGCGCCACTGTGCCGCACGCTGTCGGAGCCCGGAGCCCGGAGGTGCTACGCATGGCGCAGTCGCGCAGGTGCCGCACACCGCCCGCCGCCGGAGGTTCCGCCGGTGCTGCACAGGCCACACTGCCACAGAGCGCCACGCCGTCGCCCCTGCCCTCCAGCTCCATGTCACTGGACCGGCGGCCCCTGCCCTCTAGCTCCAGGCGGACGTCTGCCCAATCCGATTGCCCGTTGCCCCTGCCCCTGGACCCTGGTTAGTGTCTGACTGTCTGTACTGAATTTCTTTTTAGATTTGATATTTCATTGCTGATGTGAAAGCTTTTTTTCCTCCAATTATAATGATCTTGGTGTTCTTGCTATGAAGACGGTCGAAACAGATAGGCACACAACATTTCTATTAGTTTATCATCTTATTGAGTTGGCTTTGATTTTATCGGTTGCAACTGCCATAGTGGAAAGGCCTTCTCAGATATGAAAATAATTAAGACTAACTTGTCTAATAAGATGAGTGATGAATGGTTGAATCATCGGATGGTTCGTTATATTGGGGTTATTGAAATAATTAATCTTTTTATGACATTTTCATTTATATTTTGATCTTATTTATATGAAGAGCTTGACAATGAATGCACCACCTCACTAGACACGATGTATTTATTTTCATCTCATCATGTGTATAAAGGCCCTAGTCTTGAGCAAAAGCTGGATCCGCCACTGGTCGTCCATGTCATTGCAATCCACAAATATTAGCTACCAGGTTGATGCTATTTTAGGTGTGTCTGATCTACCGCTCCAGATCCCTTCAGCGGCTCCTTACGGTGTGTAGTTTTACGGCATACCTCTCTAAACAGATGTGTCGCATAAATAGACTCATACCTATGTTCTCCACTGTCATGTTCTCATTCTTATTGCTGTTTGGTAGACCTACAACCTACTGGTGATACAGCAGCAACAGCAGGTGTGCAAGACACAGGATCATCTCTAGGACAGCGCACTACTGCGGTTCCACAAGAAGACGTTCCCCCAACCCCAGCGCCTACAGAGGTAACACCTCGGACATGCAGAGCCATTGTGTACTTATGCATTCTGCGTGCATCAGTAAGCTCACAGGGACATGGTCTTTTTAGATGGCTGAAACCTTAGACGCGACAGGACAAGTGACCACTCCACCGTCGCCACAGGTATGAGGCCACATCTAGATGCTTCTTTCCCACCTGATGCTACATTACAGCTGCAGTAAACAATCGCACTTATCAACCCATGTCTTTTCCAAATTAAACTCTTACAGGATCAGACCTTGCCTGCCAATTCATCAGCTGGAACAACATGCTCATGAGGAAACATTAAGGTAAGCACGTTCGAACATTTACACCACATTTACCTACCTATGCTTGCATGACTGACAATGCCATCATGTAGCCACACTGACCAGGATGGAACACCGCCTGCCAAACGTCGACTGGAGTTTCCGCCGCAGGAACAGAAAAGGTTTTAATTCATCAGACCCTCTGCTGCACCTCTATAGACCACATGCATGACCAAGCAAAACATGTGTCTTTGTTCTTGCAGCGGAGACAACTAGCTGCTTATGTTTCTAGCTTGACCACCGTCAGTATGAGATGGAAGCTGATCTTCTTCCCATGTGCCACCTCCACCGCTGTTTGGAAGGTGATAAAGTGTGTAACCTGTTTGTAACTTGTTTTTGAATTCCTAGCGTAGACGAGGTTTTCCCGCGCTGCACAGTCCACGCGCCCGCGCTGGTCAAGCCCACGACGTCGCCCACGTCGCGGTGCGCGCTCGGCTGCAGCTGTGCCTCGCGCTGGCAGTTCCTGCCTGTAACATGTACAAGTACTGAGAGATCAACACGAATGAGTTTGTTGGCTCCATTCTACGTTGTTACATGGTATCATTCGCTTAGGTCCTATCCCCTGTGCTGCTCTTCCAGCAACCGCCGCCGCGCGCGCCGCTGTCCGCGAGCCCACCCTCCGCTGCCCCGCCATGTCAACGCCGATCTTTCTGACGGCGAGTCCTCTGCTTCCTCCGTTGACCGTGCCTCCTTCACCGAAACTGACGTTCCGTCGAGCTCGACCTCACCGAGTCCAACTACACCGAATGGTGATGCTTCTTCGACGCCTTCATTGGCAAGTTTGGCCTCGGCTCGCACCTCACCTCTCCCACCGCCGCCAACCGCCACGATCCGGACTGGGTCATGGTTGACCAGTGCATTTTGAGCTGGCTGTACAACACCGTGTCCAAGGATGTCCACGCAATCGTTCGAGCTCCCAAGGCGACGGCGTACACCATTTGGCACGCGATCCAAGACCAGTTTTGCGACAACGAGCTTCATCGTGCTATCTACCTCGAGGCTGAGTTTCGCAGCCTGGGTCAGGGCGGCATGGACATCAAGGAGTACACCGGGTGCCTCAAACGTCTCGCCGACGCCCTGCGCAACGTTGGCCAACCGGTGCGTGAGATGTCCCAGGTGAACATGCTCCGCAGCCTCTCCCCGAAGTACCGGCACACCATTCCCGTGATCACAGCCAAGAACCCTCCTCACACCTTCCTGTCCGTGCGGTCCTATCTGCTGCTGGAGGAGCAGTACGATAAGGAACATGCCAAGTCCGCCGCCTAGCATGCCCTCCTCGCCGCCGGCGCGTCTCGGCCTCCTGCCCCTGCGAGCGGTTCCGGCGTCACCACCGGTGCTCCTCGGTCCAGCCAACCGGCCGCGGGCGCCAACAACCGCTCCGACAACCACGACAACAAGAAGCGACGGGGCCGCGACAACAACTTCACGGACGGAGATGCTCCGATGTAACAGTGATGGCGAGCTGTATCCCTTCCGGCCTCCCTCTACGCAGGCGCTGCTGTCCAACTCCTCCTCGGCTGAACTGTGGCATGAACGCCTCGGGCATCCAGGCCGTGATTCCTTCAACAGCACCGTAGCTCAGTTTGATTTCACCTGTACAAAAACCACAGCTCATGCTTGCCAATCATGTCAACTTGGCAAACATGTTCGGCTACCTTTCTCTGCATCTCCTCCAGTTAGCTATGTTCCTTTTCAACTTGTACATGGCGATGTCTGGACATCACCCGTTTCAAGCAATTCTGGCTTCAAATATTACCTTGTTCTCATTGATGCTTGTACTCATTATGTTTGGACTTTCCCTTTGCACGCTAAGTCTGAGGTCACCGAATGCTTGATTTCGTTTCATGCCTACGTTCTGACACAGTTTTAGCTCCCCCTCATCTCCTTCCAAACTGACAACGGCAAGGAGTTTGACAACACTGTAGTTCGTCAGCACTTTGCCGCCCACGACATTTCCCCCCATACACTTCTGCTCAGAATGGCAAAGCCGAGCGAGTCATTCGCACACTCAATGATTGTGTACGCAGTCTTCTTGTGCACGCCTGCATGCCCTATCCCTTCTGGGCCGAGGCGCTCTCCACGGCCACTCATCTGCTCAACCGGAGACCATGCCATGCCACGTCGCCGGTGACGCCATTCCAGCGCCTCCTAGGTGCTTCGCCGGACTACTCTCACCTCTGTGTGTTCGGCTGTTTATGCTTTCCGAACCAAACAGTCACCACTCCGCACAAGTTCTGCGCACGGTCTACCGCGTTGTCTTCCTGGACTATCCCAATGATCACCGTGGCTATTGGTGCATTGACCTCGCGAGCCGTCACGTGATCACCTCTCGCCACGTGGTCTTCGATGAGTCTGTCTTCCCATTTTAGGCGCCCTCGACTGCCACGACGTCGCCCACGTCTGCGACACCAGTCGACGCGGATGACACTCCTGTTCTCCCACTCGACAATGCCCCTAAGCGCCGTCGCACTGTTCCTCCTGAGGACACAACCATGTCCCCGTCTTCTCTTGCCATGCACACTCCGTGACTACACCCCAAACGTCCTCTGGCTCATCGCCTGCGCATGTCTCGCTGCCTGAGCACCCTTCGCCACCTGTGCCCGCTTCGCCATATGTGTCCACCACGCTGCCAGCACACAATTCACCGCCACAGGCACCTCCTCATCCAATGGTCACGCGTGCTCACACAGGCATCTTCAAACCCAACCCACGCTACGCCATGGCTGCATCCACATCCATCTCGCCCATTCCATCCTCCGCTCGAGCAGCTCTGCGCGATCCTAACTGGAAGCAGGCCATGGAGGCTGAGTTCAATGCTCTCCAGGCGAACCGCACCTGGCGCTTTGTCGATAAGCCGTCCAGTGCTCACATCATCTCAGGGAAATGGGTGTTCAAGCACAAACTTCATCCTGATGGGACGCTCGAGCGCTACAAGGCTCGATGGGTTGTGCGTGGCTTTACACAGCGCGCCGGAGTGGACTTTCAGGAGATGTTCACGCCGGTTGTCAAGCCGGCGACAATCTGCACCGTGCTCACCATTGCCGCGTCCAAGCAGTGGCCAACACGACAACTTGATGTATCCAACGCATTTCTGCACGGCAACCTTGAGGAGTACGTGCTCTGTCAGCAGCCTATTGGGTTCGTCGATCCTGAACGCCCATAGGCTGACAAGTCCCTCTACGGACTGCGGCAAGCACCGAGAGCTTGGTTCACGCGCTTCTCCACTTTCGTCACCAAGCTCGGGTTCAAGGCCACCAGGTCCAATTCATCCCTCTTTGTTCTCCGGCGCGGCACAGACGTTGCCTATCTCCTCCTCTACGTCGATGACATGGTCTTCACTGCCTCGAGCTCAGCCCTACTTCAACGCATCGTCAATGATTTGCGCTCCAAGTTCGCGGTCAAGGACATGGGCGACCTCCGATTCTTCCTCGACATCGACGTGCAACACACGGCAGCTAGGTTCTATCTCTCCCAGGGCCGATACGCTGAGGAGATCTTGCAGCAGGCAGGCATGGCGAACTGCAAGCCAGCATCTACGCCAATTGACAGGAAAGGGAAGCTCTCCGCCGACGGGTCACCCGTTGCGGACACAAAGATGTACCGCAACATCGCCGGAGCGCTGCAGTATCTGACGATCACCTGCCCGACCTCGCCTTCGCCGTTCAACAAGCTTGCCTCTACATGCATGATCCTTGGCAGCAACACTCGGCGTAGCTCAAGCAGATCCTGCGTTATGTGCACGGTACAACAACGCACGGGCTCTAGCTCCGCGCCTCAACGTCACGGCCTATTCTGATGCGGACTGGGCCAGGTGCCCTGACACACGACGTTCAATGTTTGGATTCTGCATCTTCCTCGGCGAATCCCTAGTGTCGTGGTCCTCCAAGCGCCAACCGAGTGTGTCTCGGTCAAGCGCTGAGGCGGAGTACCGCGCAGTCGCCAACGCCGCCACTGAGTGCATCTGGCTGCGGCAACTCCTCGGCGAGCTTCACATCCCCATCCAGAAGGCAACGGTGGCGTTCTGCGACAATGTCTCGGCAGTCTACATGTCCGCGAATCCGGTGCATCACAAGCGCACAAAGCACATAGAGCTTGATATCCACTTCATCCGCGAACGCGTGCAGGCCGGCGAGTTTCGCGTTCTACATGTGCCGACTAGAGAGCTGTACGCCGACATCATGACCGAGGGACTCACAACGAAGACCTTCGAGGCTTTCCGGGACAGTCTTTGCGTCATGCCGATGACCCTTCAGACTGCCGGGGGAGGGGGGTGATAAAGTGTGTAACCTGTTTGTAACTTGTTTTTGAATTCCTAGCGTAGACGAGGTTTTCCCACGCTGCACAGTCCACGCGCCCGCGCTGGTCAAGCCCACGACGTCGTCCACGTCGCGGCGCGCGCTCGGCTGCAGCTGCGCCTCGCGCTGTCAGTTCCTGCCTGTAACATGTACAAGTACTGAGAGATCGACAAGAATGAGTTTGTTGGCTCCATTCTTGATTGTTTCAGAAGGCACTTTCTTTTGTCAAGTGCAGCGATCACCCCAGGCTGCTCCCGTTTCTACCATGACCGTAGTCAGTGCGACATAGCAGCTAATCTTTTGAGTATGTGCCACCTCGACCGCTGTTAGAAAGGCACTTCCTTTTGTCAATTGTGTCCTGTAAAATAAGCTGCTACCTTCATCCGTGTACAGAGCTACCATGCTTTCTTAGGTTCAGTAGTTATGTGAACCAGTCAGGCAGACCTCTGCATGTATATAGACAACTCCTAAGATTGCACCTGTAAAGGTTCCTTAATGCGGTACCAGTGCCTGTGCTTGCAGCACCATGATAACCTCAGCAGACAGCATTGGTACTATCTGTTACACGATCTTTGTTGGACTATTTCACCTGCTTCTGCTCCACACCCCACGCACAAATAAAAAAAGGACCGCCAAGCCTTAGGTACAGGATAGGCCAAAGGCCACATCGGACGGGCCTATACAACGCCGGTACACAGGAAACAAATCTCTGATGCCAATCCAGATTAATGCCTATCTATGTCAACCAGCACGGATGTTCACCCCTCACGTTATGCACGCCACAACATGAGCCGGCGCAGCGGAGCGCCCCCCCCCCCCCCCCCCCCCCCCCCCCCCCCGTGCTAGTATATACAGCGACGACAAGCTACTCGTTCGATTGCTCCAAGACAGTACTCGCCAAGCATGCATGACAACACCAAAGCGTATCGTCACGTACGTACTTGTCAGATGGAGGATGGACGCATGGGCCGGCTCAGATCCTAATATTAGTGCCAATTTAACATCAGACAACGAAAGCAAAAATATAAATTATGTACGTGCACTCCACATCACACACCTTGTACACCGTTGTCTTGTTGGCTGTTTAGTAGTTGTAAACGTTGTGGTCCTAGGTAGAATCATCTTTAGGAGTATTTGGCAAACTAACAGCATCGATCGGATCATAGAATTAACTCATATATCGAGATTCTATATGTTTCTCAACAAAATATTTGCATAATTAAGGTTCGTAATATCATACAAAGATCGAAGCATGTTAATTGATTCGTATTAATTTATTTGTTTTTTTTCTAATTTTAAGTGGACAGTTCGAAGTAACATTTCCGCTACAAAATAATTTTAAGTTATTTATATCAATCTAAAGATGTCATGAAACTTTAACATAGGATTCCATTCCAGGCCAGAGATAGTTTTATTGACACATGAGACTATAAAACTCCACTTCTCCTATATCTCAAGTGCTTGATTTGTTGTTGTTCGGACAACGTGCAATCTTTTATATTGTTTGGCAATATAAAAGAAATTATGAATTATCTTTCGTGAGTTTTTTTTCTTTTAACTGTACTAGTTGATTGTGTAAAAATGTTGCCTGAAAATTTCTAAAAATTTTAATCACCTAAAATATAGCAACTCTTGTTTATGAGTAGGACGATAGTACCTTGTAATGCTTCCTAGGATTGTACTTAGTATCCTAAGAATAAGATTCTAGCTACTACTCGTATCAGATCATATGTCAATCAAACCTTGGCTGCATGCAAACAAGCAAAAACAAAAACTTACTCCTGATAAAACGAGGCATACGCATTATTCCTACTTTTACTTTCAGTTTTTTTTTACCTGTGACGGCGCGCCAATAGTAAGAAGCGTTAACTTTTAGTCATCAATGATGTGGCGCCCTCGCTCGATCGGCCGTATATATATACGTGTCGTAGAGGCGGTATCTGAGTATCTCACAGACTCACACTAAGAGCTAGCTAGCTAATATAACCGCGAGCGGCCGACGACACCGGACAAGATGAGCGTGCCGATCCCCGGGAAATCGTCATGGCCGGAGCTGGTGGGCGTGAATGCGACGCTGGCGGCGACGGCGATCGCCCATGACAGGCCGGACGTGGCCGTGGAGGTGCTCCCGCCGGGGGCGCCGATCATCCCGGACTACAACCCGTTGCGCGTCCGCGTCTTCATCGACAACAACAACCTTGTCTCCAAGGTCCCCGTCATCGGCTAGGGCTCTAGGCCTTTAGCTAGCCAGGCACCAGGCGCTGCACCCGGCCAGCAGCTGGTTTTGATGTTTGGAGTCATGTGTATCGTCGTCGTCGTCAGCTCGTCAGTCATCACGGTGCCGCGATCGAGCTGTGTGTGTGTGATGTGATGGAATAAATACCGGCTGCTGTTGCCTGCATGGCCTCGCTCTCGGCTGGGACATGTATGTGTATCTGTGAGATTACCGGCAAGTCATACACTACTGTGCTACTGGTGTTCATACAATGCTTGTTTTCTACCTCTTGCTCTCTCTGCTTACGAGAGTGAACAGATTGTCAATGATTGTAAACAAAACGAAAGCTATTTTCATTTCTATTTTGAATTTGAATACATAAAAAACGTATTACCCAGGGGGATACAAATTGGCAAGCTTAAGGGAAATTAAGTGCTAATTACCTATCCAAACAAACAGCTAAGTCCCAAGTGAAAATCCTAAGCCAAAGCCAGAAAAGCTTAACTCCTATTCTTTCTAGCCTCCGTGGAAGTTCCGTGTTTTAGTGCGGAACTTCCACACTTAATGGTTGATCGTCTACAAAGGGAAGGAGTACAATATACTCTCCCCCCTTCTTCCCCAAGTCATCTTCGACATTAGTTACTCACCTGCTTGTGGATAGCTCCCCCTCTCACCCCATTGAAGGCTCCCCATCCTCTCCCATTATTTCTTAGTGAAGTCCCTTGAGAGATTGGTTCTAGAAGTGAGTTAGAGAGCTTGTGACCAAAGTTTTCAAATGTTCTCCCCTCCTAGTTGTTGGTTTGTGTTCTTTTTCTCTTGGAGCTCGGACTCCTAGACGGCTACAGGTTGCCCTAGAGCTCTCCCAATTGGTTGTGGTTGAGCACTGGGAAGTTTATATTGCCCTTGTGAAGCTAATGAAAACCCCCAACCTCAATCTTTGTGGTTCGCTTGAGAAGATGATAGGGTTGGAAGAGACCCAAAGCCTTCGTGGCTTACTCACCAGTGAGGACATAGGCAATCTTGGGTTGGATGGTCTAAATGTCAACTTTGACTAATGATTGTATGCAAGAATGTGGGTTGGTAATGTTTTCAGCAACACAAAGAATAACAATTCGACTGGATGGTTTGTTTGGATAAGGTTGGATAGTGATGTGAACTGGTGGACATTTGTGGTCATGGTGTGATGGTGGTTGGTTGACGGGTATCAATTATAACATCAAAACGTGCTTGTGAGGCTGCCACCAATTTGTGGGCATCAGTGCTAACTTACTTATATTGCAAATGCACGATAATGTTGGATCCTTTTCCTTAATACTTTAAGAGTATTTTAAGATTTATATCGAATTCAAGGAACAGACAGATTTCTATATGGGCAACCTTTTATACTAATGAAATCTATTATGGGTTGTAGGGTGTTCTAATATACTGAACTAGGGTGATCTGAATGAACGGTACTATAGTGTTGTGTTGTGAACGGAAAAAGAAGTGTGATTGCCTAAGATATTAGGATCATCATCTAGTAACTGTCTATAAACTACTGTATCGCTGTAGTTACTATTACACTTTACAAGCAAGGAATGCCATCAATGTGCTTTGTCACGCATCACTCTATTACATCTTACGCCTTCTTTACATGCATTATGAACGGATTGCCCGATGCAAGAAGTGATAACCACCACGCTACGGACACAGCAATGTATGAGTGAAGTTAAACATTAAACAAGAAACGCCTCTATAAATAATGAATGCTAGCTCTCCCTAACTAACATCCCTACCCCAGTCACACACTCACTCTCTCAGATCAGTGGCGGGCCCAAGATTTGGAACGTGGGTATTCAAAATAGGAAGGAAAAAAAAGCAACCTACAACTAGTATTTGGCATGTATAATAGTATAATACCACATAGATGTAATTGGTTAATACATATACTGTAGCAAATATATATATACAACACTTAATTTACCATAGTTTTATGTATTCATAGAAAACCCTCGAATTTGTAGCACCACCCTTTTTCTCTTCATTTTTGAGGGAATCAGAGGCACTGAGTGATACGGCCAGACTCCCCTCTTCTTAGTTTACAAGTGATTAATAAATTGCAATCCACGATATATTGAATGAGATTATGGGAAACCAGTAGACCAATACAAATTGACTTCAGAAGCCTCAATCGGTCAATCTAAAAAGCTTCATGCCATGTGCGGCTGTGCATCCCATGCCCATGGTGCCAATGCGCACACTGGGTCACGGCTTCACCCACCTGCCATCCACAAGGGCGCGAGCGCCACGCCGACGCACCCTCGTCGGCCGCTGGGGCGCTAGGGTCACGAGTTCGCCGCCCACCGCCCTAGGATTTGGAGTTGGGGAAAATGAGAGATAGGTACAGAGAAGAAACGGCGCTTAAAGCATGATTGCGCGAGTGGCTGATGCTAATGTCGATGTGCCTGTTCGCTACCTGGTGGGGAGGAAATTGGGCCACCGCTGGGCCTTACTGGGCCGTCGGGTTGGGAGAGAGAGAAGCAGGAGAATGCATGTTTCAGCATGAGTTCTGGACAGAGTAGTTATTTTGGCTTTAATTTTTCTTTTTCTAATACACATACATGTATATATATTACATATACAAAAAAAATTTGGCAAAGATTTTGGGTATTCAACTGAATACCCTTGAATACAAGTAGGCCCGCCCCTGTCTCAGATCCTAATAGTGCCAATGTAACATCAGACAACGAAAGCATAAATAGAAATATGCGCCTGCACTCCACATCACACCTTGTACATCGTTGTCTTGTCGGCATGGTAGTTGTCAAGGTTGTGATCCTAGAGGTAGCTAGAATCATCTTTAGGAATATTTATTTGACTAACAGTATCGATCATATCATAGAATTAACTGATATACCGAGATTCTGTATGTTTCTCAACAAAGTATTTACATAATTAAGGTTTGTAAAATATCTTCCAAAGATCGAAGCATGTTGATTCATATTAATTTATTAGTTTTTTTTTTCTAATTTTATTTGGACAGTTGAAGTAACATTTTCACTACAAAATAATTTTAAGTTATTTATATCAATCTAAAGATGTTATGAAACTTTAACATAGGATTCGATTCCAGGCCAGAGATGGTTTTATTGACATATGATAAAACTCCACTTCTCCTATATCTCAACAAGTGCCTGATATTTTGTTTTTATTCGGACAACATGTACTTTTGTCATTGTTTAGCTATATAGGAAAAATATAAATTATAGTTTTTATTTTAATAATTGTACTAGTTTATTATGTAAAGGTGTTGCCTGAACATTTCTAAAAAAAATTCGGGCACATAAAATATATCAACTTTTGTTTATGAGTACGACGATAGCACTACTACAGACTAGATTTGTAGCAACATGACATTTTTTTGGTAGGGGCGGCTCTATCAGCAGCCGCCCCTACAGTGGTCGTGCCCGGCCCCCTTGGCTAGCCGCCCCTACAAATCCAACAACAGAGGCGGCTGGTGTTATGAGCCGCCCCCTACAAATGGCCCCTCCCACATAAAGGCTAGCGCCCCCCTTCTTCCTCCTCGGGCCAGCCACTGTGGCCCGAGAGAGGAAGGAAGGGAGGCCTTGGACACCTCCCAAAAATTGCTCTCACAAGGGAGAGGTTTTGATCTTATTTCCTTTAGTGGAGAGGTCGTAAAAGGTAAGAAAATACTATTCCAAACATTTTTAGTAAGTTTTAATGGTTGGTTAGTGAGTAATTAGGGTTATCTTTTCTCTCTCTTCTATGGTGCTTGAGCCATTTATGAAGCAAATTAGACCAAATTTTTGAAGGTTCTAGTGTAAATTAGTTAGTGGAATAAGATTAGACCCTTATTTAGTAGTTCGTGCTTGATTTTATTGGTCTATTAGTAAGTTTAATGGATGTGTCATGTAGATCTAGATCTAGAGCTAGGGTTGTTATTTTATCATTAATTACATTTTTTGCATGAAGGATATATAGTGTGTAAAATCTTAATTGTTGCTATATATTATCTTTGAAATTGCTTGTTATTGTAACCATGATATTTTAGTGGATAATTTAATATAATTAGGTTAATAGTTGTTATGTATATAATGGTTTTCTAGAAAATTGCTAGTTAATTATCTGTGAATAATTAGTCCTTTATTTTTTTTCTTTGATAGCTCTCGTATAAGATGGAGTACAGGCAGTCTTGGATGTATGGTGGTACAAGCTAGGTTTTCGTGACGAAGTGGATAAATTTATCGAAGCCGCAGAAAACGATGCAAAGACCATGAAAGAGAATAAAGATTCAATTATTTGTTCGCGTAGAGATTGCAAGAATCAGCTAGCATTCAAAGATTTGACGACCATCATATCACACTTAATTATGCGAGGATTTGTTAGCAACTACACAGTGGATTCATCATGGTGAAACGGTTGTTGACGAAGTTGCTACAGAAGAAGATGACGTCGAAACCCTAGGTTACCTGGACCAATATGTAGCAGAGCTTGGTGCACAAATGGCTAATGATTACCTTGAGCAAGGTGGCGGTGGTGGTGGTTGGGATGATAACGTCGAAGGTGCTGGAAATAATGATGGCGGAGCATGTGTTGGTGATGAAGACGTTGATGATGATGATTTGGATGACATGCTTTGGGCCCTTGGACCGGAGATTTTACTAAAGAGCAAGAAAGGTCTATAAAATTTGGAAAGGGTGACAAAAGCATCGAAGAAGACTGTGTATGATGTTGAGAAAGGTTGTCCAACACATTTGTAACACCTCTGGGTGTTAAGCAGGCATTCACATCCTAAATCATGAGCATTTACATTTCATACATGATCATCATCACATGCAAATTAAGTTAGAATTTATTTAAACTATGATAATCATGTTTGAGCTCTGAGTTTGGTAAAAATCCTAGGTAAAAGTGGTAAAAATTTGTGGAGCTATAACTTTAAATAACTTAGAAATAATTAACATGATTTTTGGAGCAAGTTTTGTATTAAAAATCTCCCTAAATTTTGCTTTTAAAAACATTCAGAAAAATGAGTTATCATTTAAAAATTTGACTTTAAATCACCAATTCAAAATCTATTTAGAATTTTAAAAAGTGCCCTAAATGAAAGTTGTAGAGAATTAAATTTTGAACAACTTTTGTTTTGGGGACAATTTGTGAAAATGTCATTTTCATCTTCAAAATTTGAATTTGAATCAAATATAAAATCTAAAAATATATTTAGAAAAGAAAAAGGAATTTCTTACCTTAGCGGGCCGCCGCCTCCGCTTCGGCCTGCTCGCGCAAGCGGCCCGGCCCAGCTTCCCGCGTCTGCGCCTACCTCCGCCCGCGCGCGTGCGTCGCCGTGGCGCCGCGGCAGAAGCCGGCCGCCGCGTGGCCGTACGTCGCCGACACCGCGCGCCACGCGCCCTCCGGTGGCCCACGTGTCCCTCCGCGTCCGCCTACTCCCTCTGCGTGCTCGCTCGCCTTCCCTACTGCCTCCATTTCCAGCTCTTTGCCTCACAGCAGCGCTCGGCCGCAGTCCCGCCTCCGCCACCGCACGCGCCATCGCCGGAGACGGCGTTCCGGCCGTTCCGCCTCACAATCGACGCCTCCATCTTGCCCCGAGCTCCACCCTTCCCTCGCGCAGCTCGTGCTCGCTCCAGTTGGCCGTGGTAAGCCTCCCCTCCGCGTGAATTGCTCACCGGAGTTCTGGCCGAGCTCGCCGAAACTTTCCGCTCCGTGGTCCGCTCTCTTCCGCCCCACCTTTTTCCCTTCTAGCACGTGCATCTTGCTCGCCATGGCTCACCGTTGCTCGAGCACCTTTCTAGTGACCGTGGCATGGTCGGGGATGGCCGGCCGGCGACCACCTGTAACGTTCACCTTCTCGAGGCTGGGTCCGCTTACATCTGGCCACTTTTCTAGGACATAGACTACCCTCACAGACCAACACAAGTCTTTTCTATGCACTTTGTCCTCACTCGTGCGCACCCGGAAAGAACTTCCCGGTCGGTCACCCATCGCTACAGGCCAAGCACGCTTAACTTTGGAGTTCCTTGGAGATAGACTTCCGGAAAAGAAGTTACAACTTGTTGGTATGAGTATCCTATTAATCTGTTAAGCCTTGGGCCGGAATGTTACATCCTCACCCCCTTAAGAGACCGACGTCCTCGTCGGTCAATCCCAAGCCTGGAATGTCCTCTCTTGGCCACGTCCGTGTGTTCAGTGACAGCGCATATGTCATGCTGTGTGACCACTCTGGGTCCACACCAGCCATGCACACCATGCCTGCGCAACTGCGACACACGCGTCCATGAAACCGTGAGAGTCGACTCTGATACCATTCTGTAATGTCCACCTTCTCGAGGCTGGGCTCGCTTACATCTGGCCGCTTTTCTAGGACATAGACTACCCTCACAGACCAACACAAAGTCTTTTCTATGCACTTTGTCCTCACTCGTGCGCACCCAGAAAGAACTTCCCGGTCGGTCACCCATCGCTTCAGACCAAGCACGCTTAACTTTGGAGTTCTTTGGAGATAGGCTTCCGGAAAAGAAGTTACAACTTGTTGGTATGAGTATCCTATTAATCTGTTAAGCCTTGGTCCGGGATGTTACACACGCCGCCGCTCCGCCATTGGCGATGGCGAGCCTATTCCCGAGCTCCTCCGGTCATGCCATTTGCACCAACGTGACCGCCTTGGCACGGGGATCACGATGGTGGTGACCTCACCGCCGACGAGCTTACCGGCGGCGAGAACCGCGCAGTCAGCGTTTCCCTCTCCTCTGTGTGGCTGATATGTGGGGTCACGGGCCCACCTGTCTGCCTCAGCTCGCGCTCGCGTGTGCACTGCACCGGGTGCATCTAGCATTTTCAGCGGCTGCAGTTAAATGGATTTTTGAAAATGATTTTTTAGAAATTGTTAAAAGGGTTTCTAAAATCCATAACTTGCTCATTTTAGCTCCAAAAATTATGAAACAAATTTTGTAGTGTTCCTCTGGACTAGATCTACAGTTTAAAAATATTGCATGTCAAGTTTGAAATACTTCTATGTAGAGTTTTTATTTAATCACTAAAACTGCTATTTTCTTGTTAAATATATAATAAATCACAGAAAGCTCAGAAAAATATGGTTGCACTTGTTATAATTTTCTTTTGTGATGTACTTTCTAGGAAAAATATATGCCATGCATATTCTGAGGAAAAATCTTGAGTTGTAGTACAAGTGTTTAATATTGTTAATAATTGTTATTTTTGCTAGAGAGAAAAATATGAATAAAACATGCATGTAATAATTTTTCTATAGTGATTGTTTATTATGTAGAATATAGGAAAAATGTTAAATCTGTTGTTTGATACTTTTCATAGTATAAAGTATTTTTATGCTCATTTTTAGGCCCTAGCTTATTATTTTTGTGTAGGCAGTTCTAGTAATCCCAATATAATGAAATTTTTGTGGTATGCTAGATTAGATGATAGAAAGCTACTGTAATTTTCTCAAATTTTTCTGTGCTACTAAAATAGGTGTTGCTGTTCAAACCTAGTTGCAATTAGGGTTTTATTTAACCTTGTTAATGCATGACTAGTGAATAGGATTTTGCTTTGGTGTATCTTTGAAGCATTTAATAAAATGTGCTGACTTAGCATGGTAGTAGTAGTAGAAGAGAATGCAGTAGATGACATGTGCTTGTAGTCTGTATAGTCTTGGATAATGTTGACTACCTTATAGAAGAAATGTATTCCTAGTTTATGAAATAAAGTGAACTTAATTATCTATATTTCATTCATCATGACCATTACATGTCATTTTCGTAATGCACCTAGGCATAAGCACTTATACGATTGCATCATACAGGATCATAGGAAGTAACGTCGGTAGCAGTTCCCGAGGAGCCGGAAGAGCAGCCCGAGGAGCAGGAAGTGCCCGAAGCCGACGAGGAGGTCGGTGAGGATCTTCCGGAGTGCCCAGACGACCGTCCGAGCTCTTTCGAGAGAGGCAAGCCCCGGAGCATTTCTCTCCCCCGGTTTGCAAAGATTTTATGAATGCTTTACTTTAACTTCTGTATTAAGTTTAGGAGTTGTTTGCAACCGTTGCTGCATTATACCTTGTTTACTACGTTCTACCCTATCCTTGTTACCTTGTCATTCGCAGTCAAGTAATTGCTTAGCTTGCTTAGACCGGTAGAAGTCGGGTGATTTCCTATCACCTGCGAGCTATAGGTGGTTACTTGGATCTGCTTGAGAAAAGATGTCATCATGAAATAACTAAGTGTTAATGTGAAATTGAGACTGGACAGAAACTTGCAGGGTTTTGGGCTGTAGTGTTTTCCGTCTGTGTCGATTAAGGACCGTCCGTTGTTGGGCCTTAGGTCATGTTGAACGCATGCCTCACATTTAGCTGGCCGAATAAAGTACCTTCCGACCGCGAAGCTAGGAGATTATTCGGGCCGAGTGGATTGCCCGCAACGCACTGTACCAGAGTAGTAGTGGCAGGATACGGGGGCGCGATGATAAGGCCAAAGAGCAGTCGGGCAGCCCTCGGGTACATGTGGTTCCTGGCAAGCTCGCGATTTCACCTGAATGGTTGACTCGGTGACTAACACCTCACTTTAGCGGGTGAGTGAGGTTTGTGTGAGGAATAACTTACCAGCTGGTTAATAATCGATTCGAATTGCCATCGTTCACTGGATAGTGAGCACTTGACTTGAGCTACTTCATCGTAGTAATATTGATGGAACACTTGGACAGTTATATGAAATATGACATAATGGAAGTTGTTAGTGATCATTGGTTATCATTACCTGTTTAATTATATGTTACTTTAGTACAGGTGCAAATGTAGTTGACAGGTTAATAAAGATTTAACTTGATGCAAAGCTTTTGTAAAGATTCTCTAAATCCTAAAAATGCCTTTTTTGCAAATGAGTCAGCTACCCTACCAGACAGCCTGTCATGATTCCTTGGTGTCTTTTATTTTTGGTTCTGTCGGGTAAGTCTAGCTGAGTACCTTCTCGTACTCAGGGCTTTATTCCCACTTGTTGCAGATGGGCTGATGTATTACGACTACTGTATCAACTGCCTTTATCCTGTAATGGGAGAAGCTTAGGACCATGGGCAATGGTCATTCACTACATCTCATCTGATGCTTTTGATGGAAGATGATCCTGAACTAGCAATGTATTTTGAACTCTGTGTGCGTGTGTGATTTGAACAAAATGCTTCCGCTACTTTCATTCGAAACTGGTTTGTAATAACTATGTGTAAACTCCGATGTATTTGTGCCACGAACTTTTATGTAACTTGTGATGGTGACCGCTGAACTTATTACGATCTTGGCTGGTATGCAAGTTGGTTTGAAATCCATCATGATTTCACGGACTACCGGGTTATACGGGCTTAAGTTTGCTAAATCATCTGCTTGGTGGATGATTTTCTCACTTAATCTCGTATAATTGGTCGGTTCTGTTACAACTGGCATCGGAGCATGGTTTAGCGTGTTTACTGTTCACAAGTGTATTTAAAATAAAAATGTGTTTGAAAAACGTGATTTACAAACTAAGAGTGTGCCAGTGGTCATATCCTTTATACCCAGTAAGGACTCTAGGTGGCTTAATTAAGTACTGACTTAGGGGTTCTTGCACCATATTTCTCTTTCGTTGCTCATACGGCGTGCTATTGTATGAGTGCCACTTACTTGAGTGGTAATGTATGGATCAGTTGCCTCTACGCCTCGGTAAGTGTGAGATGGGAGAGCATGATCGGATACACCGCCGATCTAGGGAGAGTGCTTATATGATACTAGAGTACTTATATGGTTACGCATGTTTTTACAAAAGTGTCGCATGGGTGGTTGTTCTGTCCGTTGAGGTGATGCCATCAATAGGACGATGTTTTGGCTGGTTACTACCATTGTACGCGTATCTGGGGATGCGTGTAGAGCGTGTAGATAGATTTACTGCTTTCATGCATGCATGGGGAAATGGGCTAAAATGAATCTTCTGTAGGTACATAACAGTGTTTCTCGTGTAGAACATATTAGTTACGTTTATGAGAGATCGCCTGTATGCCACCAAATTCATCGATAGATATCATTATTTCGTAAGTTTGTGAGAACGTAAGAAACATGCATGCATCATGTTGCTTGCTCATTTAATTCATGCCATGCATTTCTCCCCTTATAAATTGATTATCCCCTTTTGATAAAAATTGTACCAACTTAAAATATGTTCTCACCGGGTAATCGAAACTTTTGGTATAGATGGCCCGCATGAAGCAGACTGCCCGTAAGTCCACAGGTGGAAGAGCACCCCGACACCAGTTGGCCCCGCGGGAGCGCCGCAACATGGACACCTTTCTGAGCGAGTTTGGCATGCCAAATTTGCTTTGGAGAGTGCTCCATGAAGTGGGGTACCCGGAGGGTCAGGAGCCGGTGTACTCTTAGAGCGAGAACCAGTTGGCAGAGGATGGACTAGCAGTAGTGAAAATCAATTTCCCTGCTCTTGGTGATGCTCCAAAATGGGATGGTTGGCACATGGAGTTTGAGGGACGCACTCCGGTTGAGGGTGCAGAGGGAACAACTTTCCATGTCATCCGGGACATAATGAGTAGATTTCCCAACGAGCTGGCAGCAGCCTTGGCTGGCACTTTTCCGAGAGATGATCCTCGCGATGCTATTTGGGTGCAGCCGCAAGGAAGTGCTTTAGTCAGAGGCCCAATCGAAGGACAGGCTAGCGACAACCACGCTATGAGTGCGATGTATGCAGCTATCAGAGCATACCAGAGTCTAGAGTGTACTTATTGTACTTTGACTGGTTTGCGTGGTGATGATCGGCTCAAAGCAAGAAAACAAAAGAAGAAGCAGGCATGTGCTATCGCTAGTTTGCAGGAGCAGTTGGCTGACATGAGCTTGCAGTGAGACCAGGCTCTAGAGAGAGGTGATAGTTCTTTACAGCAGGTGCATACGTTGACTCAGGCCAACAATAATGCAGACCGCATGATTGGACAGTTGGTTCAGGAAAGGAATGAAGCCTAGAACGAGAGGAACCTCCTGAGGTAGAGGGTCGACGAGCTAGAAGAGTACAATATCAACTTGCATGTGGAGTTTCATGCGCTCTACAACGGGATTGGCCCATATGCTCCTCCAGAAGCCGCCGGTATGGACGTCGACGACGATGAGGATGAGCCCGCAGCCGCACCTGCTGACGACGACGCTGCTACTGATGGTAGCAATGGTGACGTCTTTGACCCCGACGATGGCCCCGAGGAGTAGGCTAGTTGCTTTGCGTTAGCTGCTAGGCCCTGTCACGATGACCTTCTTTTGGCTTCATGTATCTTGATGTATCTCGTTTGAACCTTGAGACTTGGTAGAATGTTGGATCTTGGTTGTTCATGCGATACTTGAGCGCATAAAGTCCAGTGTGTGTATGCTGGCAACGTGGTTGTATTGGACGCAATGTTTGCATTTGAAGTAATTTAATTAGTGGTGTTGTTTTAATTGGAATGCGATTATTGTGCCTCTGTTTTGTTGTATGACTTTGTTCTCTCCAATGAGTTCAGTACGGCATAATTTTTCATTCACTCACAATTACTACAACTTCGCTTAATCATTACTTGTTGCTGAAATATGCAGATGGCAAACACTCGACGCGCCACGTATGAGGCTGCTGAAACTAGTGGAAATGGTGCCGGGGCAAGTGGAAGTGGTGCTAACAACGTCAACCATAATGAGCCACACCCGAAACCACATTTACCGCCTCCTCCACCGCTCACTGCAGAGATGTTCTTTGCACAGTTTCTGGAAAGTCAGCGCAATGCCGAGCAGTCACAGAAAAATATAGAAGATTTCCTGCGTACCATTGCCAACAACGTGCAACGTGGTAACAACCAAGGTGGTGGAAATGGAGTGAATCAGTATAGCAATTTCAAGGATTTCATGGACACTAGGCCGCCAATTTTCAAGGAAGCAACCGAGCCACTTGACGCTGAAGAATGGATCAACACTATGGAAGATAAGTTCCGTGTGTTAAGGCTGACGGAAGTACTAAAGACCAAGTATGATGCACATCAGTTACAAGGACTAGCAGGGATGTGGTGGAAGCATCACCGCACCACCTTCCCTCCAAATGCTCAGATCTCGTGGAGAGAGTTCACCGAAGCCTTCCGTGGAGTTTATATTCCATCAGGGCTAGTTGAGATGAAATTGGGAGAGTTCTTGGCTTTAAATCAGGGCACCAAAACCGTAACACAGTATTTGCATGCCTTCAACAACTTGTGTCGTTATGCTCTCGACATGGTTGACACAGATGCTAAGAAGATTGCTAGCTTCAAGAGAGGGTTAGGTCTGAAGATGATGAAGCATGTGGGTACCAATACCCGCGCCAGATTCAATGACTTCATCAGTGATTGTCTGAAACAAGAGAAGAACAACAACGCGTACACAGCATCCAAGACTCGCAAGAGAGCCTTTGAATCAGGACCATCACAGTCTAGAGTTATCACTGCTAATCGTTCGACCTATCGTCCGTCTGCACCTGGTGCAAGGTTTAGGCCACCGCAGCATAAGACCTAAAACTACAAGGGACCGCAGAAGTCGTACAAGATGGCAGTGCCGCCAGCAAGAACAGCCGCAACCACGGGACAAGGTAACTCGAAGGGAGCTATCGGATCTGCTGGTACAGTAAAGGGACCTTGCTATAACTGTGATCAGCCAGGCCACTTTTCCAAGTTCTGCCCTTATCCGCCCCGAAAGAAGCAACATACTTATAATGCTCGAGTGCACCACACCACTGTGGAAGAGATTCCTGAGGGAGAGCCCGTAACTGCTAGTAAGTTTCCTGTTAACCAAAACCCTGCAGTTGTTCTATTTGATTCTAGATCATCGCATTCTTTCATGAGTCAAGCATTCGCACAGAAACATGAACAACTATGCACAGACTTAAGTTATGGTTACCGTATAAGTTCAGCAGGGGCTGATGTTTTAACCAATCAGATGGTTAGAGGGGCAACCCTTGAGTTAGGTAGTCGAAAGTTTTGAGTTAACCTGATAGTCATGCCTGGACTAGTTCTAGATGTCATCATAGGGATGAATTAGATGAAAGAATGGGGAGCAGTTATAGATACAGGAAGTCGGGTACTTACCCTGAAGGATCTCCAGGGAGAGGGTACTTTTTAGGTACCATTGCCTATAAGAATAGACCTTGTGAGTGTGACATGTGCTATGGAAGTCATTCCGATTCATCAGATTCCGGTCGTGTGTGAGTTTCCGAACATGTTTCCAGATGAGTTACCTGGTCTTCCGCTAGATAGAGATGTTGAGTTTGGAATTGAGTTGATATCCGGGATAGCTCCAATTTCTAGGAGACCTTATAGGATGCCTCCGGATGAGTTAGCTGAGTTGAAGAAGCAACTAGAGGAGTTGTTGAACAAGGGGTTTATTCGGCCAAGTAAGTCTGAATAGGGATGTCCTGCCTTGTTTGTGAAGAAAAAGAAAGAGGGTACTTTGAGGATGTGTGTGGATTATAGGCCTCTCAATGCTGTAACTATCAAGAATAAGTATCCCTTACCTCACATTGATGTTTTGTTCGATCAGTTAGCCAAAGCGAGAGTGTTCTCCAAGATAGATTTAAGATCAGATTATCATCAGATAAAGATTAGACCACAAGATATACCGAAAACCGCTTTCTCTACCAGATACGGGTTGTACGAGTATCTTGTTATGTCCTTTGGCTTAACAAATGCTCATGCATACTTTATGTATTTGATGAATACAATTTTCATGCCAGAATTGGACAAGTTTGTGGTTATGTTCATTGATGATATTCTAGTATACTCTGAGAATGAGAAAGATCATGAAGAGCATCTGAGAATTGTCTTAACCAGACTGAGAGATCATAAGTTGTATGCTAAGTTTAGCAAGTGTGAATTTTGGTTGAAGAAAGTTCCTTTCCTTGGTCACATTTTATCGGAGAATGGAGTATCCGTAGACCCAGGTAAAGTGCAAGAGGTTATGGATTGGAACACACCAATCATAGTTTCTAAAGTTAGAAGTTTCTTGGGTTTAGCTGGTTACTATCGTTGTTTTATACCAGACTTCTCGAAGATTGCCAAGCCAATGACAAGTCTACTACAGAAAGATCATAAGTTTGTATGGATAGAGGAGTGTGAGACAACTTTCCACACCTTGCGGAAACTGTTGACCACTGCTCTAGTTCTAGCGCAACCAGACATTGAGAAATCTTTTGATGTGTTTTGCGACGCATCAAAAATAGGATTAGGTTGTGTTCTTACGCAAGAAGGAAGAGTCATTGCTTATGCCTCCCGCCAGTTGAGAAAGCATGAGATCAACTATCCGACGCATGATCTTGAACTTGCTGCCGTAGTGCATGCCTTGAAAATTTGGAGACATTACTTACTTGGTAATGTGTGCAATATTTTCACCGATCACAAGAGTCTCAAGTACATCTTCACCCAACCTGAATTGAACATGAGACAACGAAGATGGTTAGAATTGATCAAAGATTACAATTTGAATGTGTAATATCATCCTGGAAAGGCCAATGTAGTGGCAGATGCTTTGAGTAGAAAGTCACATTGCCTGAATGTGCAACCTTTGCTTGAAGATGGTTTTGATCTAATGCATCCTGCAGTGTTACACATTATTCAGATTAGTTGTTATTTGGAGAGTAAGATAATAGAAGGCCAGAAAACCGACAAAGGGATATTCCATATCAAAGAAAATATTAAAGAAGAACCATCCAAGCACTTTAGATTAGATGAACATGACGTGCTATGGTTTAACGACCGTCTTGTTGTTCCTAAAGATGGGGAGCTTAAGAATAAACTTATGGATGAGGCTCACCTTTCAAAGTTATGTATCCATCCCGAAAGTAGCAAAATGTACCAAGAACTAAGACCTCGTTTTTGGTGGACCAAGATGAAGAAAGAGATTGCGGCATATGTAGCCAGATGTGACACATGCTGCAGGGTAAAGGCTATTCATATGAGACCTGCTGGATTGTTGCAACCTTTGTCTATACCTAGTTAGAAGTGGGATGATATAAGTATGGATTTCGTCACAGGTTTGCCCACTACTTAGAAAGGACATGATTCAATTTGGGTAATTGTGGATCGCCTTACAAATACAACTCACTTTTTACCTGTCAAGACAAAATATAGACCACCTCAATATGCCGAGAAGTATATTGCTGAGATTGTGAGATTACATGGCATACCGAAGAATATCATGTCTGACTGAGGGTCACAATTCACTGCTCACTTTTGGTAGCACTTGCATAAAGGTTTAGGGACGAGTTTAATTCATAGTACTGCTTATCATCCTCAAACAGATGGTCAGACCGAAAGAGTTAATGCTGTTATGGAAGACATGTTGAGAGCCTGTGTGTTATCTTCTAGAGGTTCATGGGAGTCATGGTTACCTTTAGCAGAGTGCGCTTACAATAATAGTTATCAAGAAAGTATCAAGATGGCACCATTCGAAGCATTGTATGGCAGAAAGTGTAGAACACCACTTAACTGGATTGAGCCAGGAGAAAGAAGATACTACGGTATTGACTTCGTAGAAGAAGCTGAGAAGAAAGTTCATATCATTCAGCAAAATATGAAAGCCGCTCAATCTCATCAGAAAAGCTATGCAGATCGAAGAAGGAGACCGCTTATGTTCGAGGTTGGTGACTATGTTTATCTGAAAGTCACGCCAATGAAGAAGAAACGGTTTGAAGTACGCAAAAAGCTTGCAGCCAGATTTGTGGGACCATATAAGATCTTGGAAAGAAAAGGTCCAGTCGCTTATAAGTTGGAGTTACCTGAGACAATGAGTGCTATATTCCCAGTTTTTCATGTATCGCATCTCAAGAAGTGTTTGCGTGTTCCCGAAGAAAGAATCGAACCTCGAGGTATAAAGCTCAAGTCAGATTTGGTATATCATGAGCAACCGGTTCAAGTGTTGGACTCTAAAGAAAGAGTTACTCAGAACAGTGCGGTGAAAACATATAAGATACAGTGGAGTCATCATGATGAAGGAGATGCAACTTGGGAAACGGGTGAATATCTGCAAAAAAGCTTATGAGGATTTTTATAACAAATGGTTCATAACCCAAAATCTCAGGACGAGATTCTTATAAGGGGGGAAGGCTGTAACACCTCTGGGTGTTAAACAGGCATTCACATCCTAAATCATGAGCATTTACATTTCATACATGATCATCATCACATGCAAATTAAGTTAGAATTTATTTAAACTGTGATAATCATGTTTGAGCTCTGAGTTTGGTAAAAATCCTAGGTAAAAGTGATAAAAATTTATGGAGCTATAACTTTAAATAACTTAGAAATAATTAACATGATTTTTGGAGCAAGTTTTGTATTAAAAATCTCCCCAAATTTTGCTTTTAAAAACATTCAGAAAAATGAGTTATCATTTAAAAATTTGACTTTAAATCACCAATTCAAAATCTATTTAGAATTTTAAAAAGTGCCCTAAATGAAAGTTGTAGAGAATTAAATTTTGAACAACTTTTGTTTTGGGGACAATTTGTGAAAATGTCTTTTTCATCTTCAAAATTTGAATTTGAATCAAATATAAAATCTGAAAATATATTTAGAAAAGAAAAATGAATTTCTTACCTTAGCGGGCCGCCGCCTCCGCTTCGGCCTGCTCGCGCAAGCGGCCCGTCCTAGCTTCCCGCGTCTACGCCTACCTCCGCCCGCGCGCACGCGCGACACCATGGCGCCGCGGCAGAAGCCGACCGCCGCGTGGCCGTACGTCGCCGACACTGCGCGCCCTCCGGTGGCCCACGTGTCCCTCCGCGCACTCGCCCGCCTTCCCTACTGCCTCCATTTCCAGCTCTTCGCCTCACAGCAGCGCTCGGCCGCAGTCCCACCTCCGCCACCGCACGCGCCATCGCCGGAGACGGCGTTCCGGCCGTTCCGCCTCACAATCGACGCCTCCATCTTGCCCCGAGCTCCGCCTTTCCCTCGCGCAGCTTGTGCTCGCTCCAGTTGGCCGTGGTAAACCTCCCCTCCGCGTGAATTGCTCATAGGAGTTCCGACCGAGCTCACCGAAGCTTTCTGCTCCATGGACCGCTCTCTTCCGCCCCACCTTTTTCCCTTCTAGCACGCGCATCTTGCTCGCCATGGCTCACCGTTGCTCGAGCACCTTTCCAGTGACCGTGGCATGGTCGGGGATGGCCGGCCGACGACCACCCGCACCGCCGCTCTGTCATTGGCGACGGCGAGCCTATTCCCGAGCTCCTCCGGTCATGCCATTTGCACTAACGTGACCGCCTTGGCACGGGGATCACGATGGTGGTGACCTCACCGCCGGCGAGCTCACCAGCGGCGAGAACCGCGCAGTCAGCGTTTCCCTCTCCTCTGTGTGGCTGACATGTGGGGTCACGGGCCCACCTGTCTACCTCAGCTCGCGCTCGCGTGTGCACTGCACCGGGTGCATCCAACATTTTCAGCGGCTGCAGTTAAATAGATTTTTGAAAATGATTTTTCAGAAATTATTAAAAGGGTTTCTAAAATCCATAACTTGCTCATTTTTGCTCCAAAAATTGTGAAACAAATTTTGCAGTGTTCCTCTGGACTAGATATACAGTTTAAAAATATTGCATGTCAAGTTTGAAATACTTCTCTGTAGAGTTTTTATTTAATCACTAAAACTGCTGTTTTCTTGTTAAATATGTAATAAATCACAAAAAGCTCAGAAAAATATGGTTCCACTTGTTATAATTTTATTTTGTGATGTACTTTCTAGGAAAAATATATTCCATGCATGTTCTGTGGAAAAATCTTGAGTTGTAGTACAAGTGTTTAATATTGTTAATAATTGTTATTTTTGCTAGAGAGAAAAATATGAATAAAACATGCATGTAATAATTTTTTTATAGTGATTGTTTATTGTGTAGAATATAGGAAAAATGTTAAATCTATTGTTTGATACTTTTCATATTATAAAGTATTTTTATGCTCATTTTTAGGCCCTAGCTTGTTATTTTTGTGTAGGCAGTTCTAGTAATCCCAATACAATGAAATTTTTGTGGTATGCTAGATTAGATGATAGAAAGCTACTGTAATTTTCTTAGATTTTTCTGTGCTACTAAAATAGGTGTTGCTGTTCAAACCTAGTTGCAATTAGGGTTTTATTTAACCTTGTTAATGCATGACTAGTGAATAGGATTTTGCTTTGGTGTATCTTTGAAGCATTTAATAAAATGTGCTGACTTAGCATGGTAGTAGTAGTAGAAGAGAATACAGTAGATGACATGTGCTTGTAGTCTGCATAGTCTTGGATGATGCTGACTACCTTATAGATGAAATGTATTCCTACTTGAAAGGATCTAATAGGCCTAGAGGGGGGGTGAATAGGCGGATCTAAAAAACCTGAAACTCAAAAACTCAATGCGGAAGTTAAAACACTGACCGGTACCACCGGCTGGTTTGAACCGGTACTACCGGTGATAGATCACCGGTACTACCGACACAAATGACCGGTACTACCGATACCCTACTGAAACTAAGAAATCAGAGATTTGCGAGTTGTGATTTCAGATCTGAGTTTTACCCCACTATCGAAGATGATGTTGATGAAGTTTATGAACCTCCTTTGTTGTCCCTTCACCAAGTAGTAGATCAAGCACCCACAACCTATGAAAGAGATATGAAAGAGGAGGAACACAAAGAACAAGTAATATCTCAAGTGAACACAAATAACAACAACAACAAGCACGCAGGACACACGATTTAACCCGAGGTTCGGCAACCCCACTAAGGAGTTCCTACGTCCTCGTTGTTGAGGTGACCACTAAGGTTGGAGTCTCTTCCACCTCCTTGCCTCCCTCAAGCAACCACAAAGGTTAGCCCGAGATTTCCACTAAGTATACAAGTGTAATACAAACACTTCGGGGTGCCCTCACAAGTAGAACAACACGGGCAACCACGAAGAACACCTAGCCGGCTAGGGTTCCAAGAACCCAAGAGTAATAAACACAAACCAAGCCAACTAGGAGGGGAATCAAGTGCTCAAGATGTGAAACGAAGCTTTTCACTCTTAAATCTCTCCTCTATGCACAGATCTTACAAGGGATTCGATTTGAGAACGAAGAGGAAGAGAGAGAGAGTGAGTCAATGCTTAGGAGCTGTTTGTCTGAAGGTACGTGGGAGTAAATGTCGTGGGCAACGGTTAGAAATGAAGGGTAGAGCTATTTATACTCTTATCTTCGAGGCGGTACCGGTACTACCGGTGAGTACTCACCGGTACTACCGGTCCAAAAGAATCCGACCGTTACAGTCAACCTACTGGAGACTTTGCGAGAAAATAGCCTACCGGTACTACCGGTCTTTCACCGGTACCACCGGTAGTACAGTTTTTGGCGAAGACATGTTTTGCGAGAAAAAGGCTTACCGGTACTACCGGACTTTCACCGGTACCACCGGTCAATGGCCGGTACTACCGATCAACCACCGATACTACCGCTAGAGCAAAAACTCGCAAAACTAAGGCGCTGACACCGGCGGGTTTTATGCCTACCGGTACTACCGGTGGTTCACCGGTACCACCGGTACTCCCAGGCATAAAACACTTCTCTAAGTGTTCGTGAGTGCAAAGGTGTCTCTCAAACACTTAAATAAATACAAAGTGAGCACAAGTTTTCCCTCTAGATAGCCTTAATTTGTATCTCTCTTGATAGTGCGGCGTTTCCTATATCTCAAGTCAAAAGATAAGATCTAATCGACCCACTTGAGACGGAATGCTTTCCAATCAAAGGAATTGAGGGTGCTAACATCACAAAATGTGACCATACAAATTCTTTCATTGAACTAACACCTGCATATTCACTTAGATAGACATGTTAGTCCCTAATTTAATTGTCATTAATTATCCAAAACCCACAACGGGGGCGAATGCACTTACAAACTCCCCCTTTTTGGTAATTGATGACAACAAACTTAGGCTTACATAAGGTGTAAAGAATTGAAGAATATGAATTTCAAACTTTACAGAAGGCTCCCCCTCTGTGTATGCATTGAACTTGAATCTCAACATTGATCATAATCAATATGCATACATAAGGAAAGCTCCCCCTAAATTTTGCAATTCGTGGGGTGCCTAAAAGTGTGTGACAAGAAATATAACGTGATGCATAAGACATGACTTATCACACAAACACAGGAAAGGCTTAAAAAACCAAACTAAGCCAACAAACAACATCAGAGAAAAACTAGGCAAACATAGCAAATAAGCATAAGTGATTAGTCTACAATCAACCATCATCACACAAATAGTTCTTAGTCCACCATACATAGTTCACCACAAGATTTGGAATTATTACACGACCAAAAACTACCTGTTACATAGATGATAAGCCTAACACCCCCCTTTGGCATCAAATGCCAAAAAGGTTAGGCACGGAAACGACCAAGGTAGCGACGTCTAATAAGGCTCCGAGAAGTCACGGTCATCGTCACTGTCGTCGCCGTCGTCGTCGTTGGTCGAGTAGTCAACCAACCCTGGTGATGGAGAGACTGTCTTCTTACCACGAGGGTCATCGGACGGGCCAGCCTCCTCACTAGGACCAGAGGCGGGACACCATACAGCTCATTGTACTCGACAAAGGGATCCCGAAACTCACGGAGAGGACTCTCAGGAGGATCAATCTGTAGGTGCTGCTCAATACGCCTTAGATGACGATCATCCTTCTTAGCCTTGTAACAGAAGGCCTCCCAAAGCTTCCCAAGAGCATACTTGATGACACTGCCACCACGCCGACGACGCTCCGAAGAGGAGCGAGTAGGAGCAGGAGCAGTGCCACCACGGTAAGCACCGCGGGAGGAAGTACGAGTGGTCGGACCACGAGAGGGAGAAGAAACAGAACCACCACCAATACCTCTAGGGCCCAGATGACGCACTAAGTAGGACTTGTGCACAGTATTGTGGTGGAATGAACGACCCACCACTTGCTCAATGATATACATGAGATACGGAGCATAAGGCACAGACTTGTGGGGATCATTTGCAGCCTGCTCAATCTTGCGCCACATGAAGTCAGTGATGGAAAAACGATCACCACCAGTGCCAAAATGGCAAAGGACCTTAGGAGCATCAAGCATTAGGTGAATGGAATCTCCAATCTTTGGGTCCAAGGTGAGGCGAATGAGATTGTTGAGGACATAAAAGTACGGCTTCAAATGAGTGGTAGTGAAGTTAACAGATGCACCAGGCTTGTAAACCTCAGCAGCCTCTAAGTCATCATGAGAGATAGAATCTGGAAAAATATCAAACAGACTAGGAGAACCCTTGTCCTCAGCAGAAAACCCAAGAAGGCGTGAAAAAGTCTGATAATCACATCTATAATGGACGCCTTGGGTAAGCCAATGTAGTACAAGGTTCTGAGAATCAATCCACAGAATTGCATAAAACTAACAGATAATCTCATCATTCCAATTATGTTGAAACGTCATAAGAGGAAGCAGACGACAAGCATCAAGATCAGCAACCAAACGGTGAATGTCAGGATTGTTCAGATTATCAAGAGAGGCGCGCTGCACCCACTTGTGCTGGTATATCGGCGGAGAAGAGCCACGCTGCCCACTCTTGAAAAGAACCTTGTAATAATAATCGGAATGCATGCGGCTCCAAAAATGAATATCCACACTAGGATTGCGGATAAACTGATAGGGATTTTCACTGCGCTGCACCCGTAAATCACCCGCTCTCTTAGAATAATCAACAGGAAGAGAGGGTTGATAACCACCTTGATTTTGAGGACCGGACATACGAGGATTTGCATTTTAATGAAATAAAAGCATCCGGTTGGCAGTGGCAAGACCAATTTGAATGGGGGATTGAGCCACAATGTTAGGGTCAATAGAGCGACCCTCAATTTGCATAGCGGCAAGCTGTGGATTCTCACCTGCCGGACGCTGACCTTGCACTTGCTCGCTATGACGACGCGGAGGATTGGGACGTCCCATACTCGAGAGAGGAGCAGGCACACCCTGGGGCTCAACATTATCTCCACTGCCAATGCCGCCACCACCATGGGAACGAGCGACAGTCCTTCCACGGACAGGCCGGGAAGCACTACCACCATCACCACCACTGGGACGAGCGGCCCTTTTGGGATTCTTCCTTTGCATGCTTGAAGATGAAAGAAGATCGAATCACACCAAAGGAAGAAGTTTGGGCAACTCCAAAGCACCTCCACGCGATCCCCACGACAAGGAGAAACTTTTCCTCAAAGATCGATAAGAGAGGTGGAGTGAGGAGGGAGATCGAGTGGGGGAAGTAAGGGGCGGCGCCGTTGGTTGTGGAGGGTGCGGGCACGGGGAGGAAGAATGAGAGAAGAAGGGTCACGACCCCTATTTATACCCGGCCGTAACAAACACTACCGGTACTACCGATGGAAAAGCACCGGTACTACCGGTGGAGATGCACCGGTACTACCGGTGGTTCCAGAGCAGGATGAAGTGAATGAGAGATGGTGAACATATATGATGAACTAGAACCAACAAAAGCATGTCCAGATTTCATAGAAACAACACAAAACTATGAACATGCTTGAGAAGTGAAAATAGATTTTGAAATCTCATCCAAACCTTTTAAAGGAGTTTTCACATAGCTAGAATCAAACAAAATATGTCCAAAAAGTCAAGCCACGTTACGAGAATCAATGATATTTAGTTCACTCCTCAAAGCACAAAATCTTGACTCATCTAGAGGCTTTGTGAAAATATCGGCTAGTTGCTTTTCGGAGCACACATGATGTAAAGCGATATCTGCTTTGGCTTCATGGTCTCTCAAGAAATGATGCCGGATGTCTATGTGCTTTGTATGAGAATGGTTTACAGGATTGTTAGCCAATTTAATGGCACTCTCATTGTCACACAAGAGGGGAATCTTGGTTAGCTCACAACCAAAGTCTTTTAGGGTCTGCTTCATCCAAAGTAGTTGGGCACAGCAAGCACCGACCGCCACATACTCGACTTCGGCAGTAGACAAGGCAACACTATTTTGCTTTTTAGAGCTCCACGACACCAAAGACCTACCAAGAAATTGGCAAGTCCCGGTAGTGCTCTTTCGATTTACCCTGCAACCGGCATAATCCGAATCAGAGTAGCCAAGTAAATCAAAAGTGGAGCCCTTAGGATACCACAAGCCAAGATTAGGAGTGTGCACTAAATATCTCAAAATTCTCTTAACAGCCACTAAGTGACATTCTTTTGGATTAGCTTGAAATCTTGCACACATGCACACACTAAGCATAATATCGGGCCTAGATGCACAAAGGTAAAGTAAGGATCCAATCATTGAACGATATACCTTTTGATCGACGTCCTTTCCATCTTTGTCGAGATCAAGATGCCCATTGGTTGGCATCGGTGTCTTGATGGGTTTTGCTTTCTCCATGTCAAACTTCTTCAACATGTCAAGAGTATACTTCGTTTGACAAATAAAGGTTCCTTCCTTGAGTTGCTTGATTTAAAAACCAAGAAAGAACTTCAACTCTCCCATCATAGACATCTCGAATCTATTCGTCATAATCCTACTAAACTCCTCACAAAAAGCCACATTAGTACTACCAAATATTATGTCATTGACATATATTTGGCAAATAAAGATATCATTATTGACTTTGTGAGTAAATAAGGTTAGATCAGCCTTGCCTATCTCAAACCCTTGTTTGAGTAGGAAGTCCTTAAGACAATCATACCAAGCTCTAGGGGCTTGCTTAAGCCCATAGAGTGTTTTGTTGAGCTTATAGACATGATTAGGATTCTTGGGATCTTCAAAACCCGGTGGTTGCTCTACATATACTACTTCGGAAAGGGGGCCGTTGAGGAATGCACTCTTCACATCCATTTGGTATAGTTTGAAGTTGTGATGGACGACATAGGCAAGTAAGATCCGTATTGACTCAAGCCTTGCCACCGGTGCATAAGTTTCCCCAAAATCCAAACCTTCAATTTGAGTGAATCCTTGAGCTACCAACCTTGCCTTGTTTCTTGTGACCACACCATGTTCATCTTGCTTGTTGCGGAAAACCCATTTGGTTCCAATCACATTTTGTTTAGGTCTTTCCACCAATGTCCAAACTTCATTACGAGTGAAGTTATTCAACTCTTCTTGCATTGCAATCATCCAATCCTCATCATCAATGGCTTCTTCAACCCTTTTAGGCTCTTTTGGAGACACAAATGAGAAGTGTTCACAAAAGCTTGCAAGCCTTGACCTTGTGACGACTCCTCTTTGAATGCTTCCCAAGATGTTGTCAACGGGATGATCTCGTTGAATGGTATGATGTACTCTTGGGTGAGGCACTTGAGTTCTCCTTTGGATTGGACCTTCATCTTCATCATCCTTGTCTTGGTTGATTGAAAAGTCAAGATTAAGACCTTGTGTGAAGTTGTCTTCATTTCTATCTTGATCATCAACTTGGTTGCTATCTTCGACTTGAGGTGAATTTTGAATATCTTGAACACTTGAATCATGTCCACTTCTTGATGTAGAACCACCATCATGGACATTTATTGACCCATGATGCATATGCGGATCATGAATGGTTTGCCCTTGTTTATATTCATCATCTTCTTCAACGGGCTTTACTTCATCGGTAGCAAGCTTCTTGATCACTTGAGAGGATGGTTCTTCTTTACCTATGATGTCAACATTGACTTGCTCCTTTTGAGAGCCATCGGTTTCATCAAATGTCACGTCAATCGCTATTTCAACTTGACCGGAGGTCTTGTTGAAAACACGATAGCCATGTTCGTTAGTACCATAACCAAGCAAGAAACCTTCATCAACCTTTGGTGCAAACTTTGAACTTTTGGATTTCTTGTTAAGTATGAAACACTTGCATCCAAAAACTCGAAAGTAATGCACCTTAGGTTTGTTACCGGTAAGAAGCTCGTAGGCGGTCTTTTTCATAATTTTATGAAGATACAAGCGGTTGATTGCATGACATGCCGTGTTGACCGCTTCCACCCAATACTTGTCCAGAGTCTTGTATTCATCCAACATTGCTCTTGCCGCTTCTATGAGTGTTCGGTTCTTTCTCTCCACAACACCATTTTGTTGAGGAGTATAGGGAACCGAAAACTCATGCTTGATTCCCTCTTCATTAAGAAACTCTTTAATGTTGGTGTTCCTAAACTCCGTCCCATTGTCACTTCTCACTTTCTTGATCTTTACTTCAAATTCATTTTGAGCTCTTCTTGCAAACTTTTTGAAGATTACTTGAGTATCACTTTTATCTTGCAAAAAGAATACCCAAGTGAAGCGAGAATAATCATCAACAATAACGAAACCAAATTTGTTACCTCCAATGCTTATGTAAGCATTGGGACCAAATAAGTCCATGTGAAGTAGCTCAAGTGGTCTCATTGTTGATACAACATTTTTGACGGGATGTTTGGCTCCAACTTGTTTGCCCGCTTGACATGCGCTGCAAATCCTATCTTTCTCAAAAGAAACATTTATTAGTCCAAGGATGTGTTCACCTCTTTGAAGGTCGGCCAAGTTCCTCATTCTAACATGGGCTAGTCGGCGATGCCATAGCCAACCCATGCTAGATTTTGCCACCAAACAAGTCTCCGGCTTCACTTTACTAGATGTGAAATCAACTAGATAAAGTTTGCCTTTTAAACGACCCATGAAAACAATGGAGGAGTCCTTCCTTTTAGAGACTTCCACACCCACATTAGTGAAGAGACAATTGTAGCCCATCTCACAAAGTTGTGAAACGGACAACAAATTGTATCCTAACCCTTCCACAATTAAAACATTTGAAATAGAATTATCATTTGAGATAGCAATTTTACCCAAACCAAGGACGTCTCCTTTACCATTATCACCAAACACAATGCGTTCACTTGTACTTTGATTTGGTTGAAAGGAGGTGAACATTTTCTTCTCTCCGGTCATATGATTAGTGCATCCACTATCTAGCACCCAACTTGTTCCACCGGAGGAGTATTCCTACAAAACAAATCAAGCCTTGGTTTTAGGTACCCAAATTGAATTGGGTCCTAAGGGGTTAGTCACATAGGTCTTGGGCACCCAAACACTCCTCATGATTTGCTTCTTCTTGAGTGCACCAACATACTTCACAACAATCTTGCCATCCTTGCCCCAACAACATATATAATCACTAGCATAGCTTCGTGAAATGGGTACTTGATGCTTGGAGGTAAGCACTTGCTTCTTTTTGTTGTTTGCCTTGGTCTTGACAAATGTGCTTGAAGGGGTGGCAACATTGTTGACCTTGTTGATAAGATCGTCTAGTGCCACACCCTTGTTGAATCTCACACAAGGCACTCCATTGATCATGTTCCTTCCATTTGCTTTACCATCATACCTATTGTAGCCAAGTCCATCCTTGATGAGGGGGTGTCTTGATGACTTGTACATGGTTGTTGATTGCTTCTCCTTGCAACCATTCTTGATAACCATGTTTAATCTTTGAATCTCCTTATCTTTCTTTTCTAGCTCAACAAGGTTAGTACCACAAGCACTTATATCATGATTAAAACATCTTTTACATCCTTTACTCGTTGAAGCATTGGAATCTCTGGATTCCTTAGAATGGATGGAAGTGCTATTCCAAAGAGTTTTATAGCTAAGTTCAAGAGTATTGTATTTATCTTTGAAGCTTGTGAGGCTTTCTTGAACTAAACTATGTTCACTCTTTAAACTAGCAAACGAGTCATTAACCAAAGAATGTTTCTTAGTCAAACGTTCATATGAATCTTTGGCTAAGGATAATTTTTTGTTTAATTTCTCAACTTCCTCCTTTTCTTTAGAAAGGCATGCTTCAAGTTCAAGGTTCTTCTCCCTTTCCACTAGGAGCAATTCCCCTTGAGACTCGATGCATTCTTCCCGCTTTTCTAGCTCATGGATTAGCTTTATTATTTAAGAGCCGGCCGATTTTCCAAATTTCTTTATCATGTTGTGTGCAAGTTCATCATCACTTTCATCACAACTACTATATTCATTACTAGAGTGAGTCAGAGAGTTGTGTGGTACCTTCTCTCCCTTTCCCATAAGGCAAGTAGGAGTGTAGTAGTCATTGTCGATGAGGTTTTCGAAGAGCCTAGGTGATAAAGATAAGTCGGTGAACAATGATGGTGACGAGGAACGGTTGATGATGCACTTGGGTTGAGAAGAAGTCTCTTGAATAGCAATAGTTGCAACACCCTTCTTTTTCTCCTTGTCTTTGTCATTTGAATCATCACTTTCATCGTTTGATTCCCATTCTTCACCAAGATGTGCTTCACCTCTCTTCTTGACTTTATGCTTCTTGTCATCATCTTTGTTGTACTTGTACTTCATCTTCTCTTTTGGACAATCAGCAATGAAATGACCAATATCTCCACAACCATAGCAAAATCTTTTCTTGTATGGCTTGGCTCCACTCCTCTTCCTCTCCTTCTTTTTCAAGTATTTTTTATAGTTTGCAACTAATAGAGCTTCTTCTTCATCGGAATCTTCATCTTGTTCTTCATCACTTGACGGATCATAAATATCATTCTTCTTGCTTCTACCATGTGATGCCTTGAGAGCAATATTCTTCTTTTGACTTGATGCTTCTTTTGCTTCATCTTCCAAGCACTCATGATGTTTCAATTTGGCAAGCATTTCTTGAGGTGTCATTGTGTCATAGTTAGGTCTTTCCATGATGACCGAAGCAAGAATGTTGTTCTTTTGTCTATACACTCTACACAACTTTCTAGCCGCCGAGTTGTCATCCCAATATGTGTCACCAAGAGCTCTTATTCTATTGATCAAGGTCATGAATCTATCAAACATAGCTTGGGTAGTTTCACCTTCAATCATCCCAAAGTTCTCAATCTTGCCTTGAAGTAGCTCAATGTTTCCCTTTCTCACACTTTTGTCACCTTCAAATGAAACCTTCAATGTATCCCAAATTTGCTTTGCACTTTCCATGCCGTTTACCTTGTTGTAATCTTCTTGATTTAGGCATGATAGAATCAAGGAAGCAGCTGTAGCATTTTGTTGTATGTCAAGATAATCTTCGGTTGTCAACTCACCATCTTCTTCCAAAGCTTTAACACCCACTTCCACAATCTCCCAACATCTTGCGGCAATAAGATGCATCTTCATTCTATGAGCCCAATCAGTATATCTAACTCCATCAAATTGAGGTGGTTTACCGGGGTTGATGATAGGCAAGTGAGTATTGGATTTGCTAAAAGAAGAGTACTCATATGGAACACGAGTAAACCCTTTAGGTGACTTGATTGCTTCATTCTCACCATCTCCATCACCACCACTTGCTACATCTTCAATCTTCTTACTTACGGCTTCCTTCAACTTGTTCATCTCATCTTGCATCTTGTTCATTTGCTCTTTTTGTTGCTCTATAAGCCTGTCGCTGAGTTTCCCGGCAAGCAGCTCAACTAGCTTGTTCAAGGTGTCATCATCAAAGGTGGCCATGCTATCTCCTCACGCGGTGAAGCGCTAGACACGAGGAAACCTCGCTCCGATACCAATTGAAAGGATCTAATAGGCCTAGAGGGGGGGGGTGAATAGGCAGATCTAAAAAACCTGAAACTCAAAAACTCAATGCGAAAGTTAAAACACTAACCGGTACCACCGGCTGGTTTGAACCGGTACTACCGGTGATAGATCACCGGTACTACCGACACAGATGACCGGTACTACCGATACCCTACTGAAACTAAGAAATCAGAGATTTGCGAGTTGTGATTTCAGATCTGAGTTTTACCCCACTATCGAAGATGATGTTGATGAAGTTTATGAACTCTCCTTTGTTGTCCCTTCACCAAGTAGTAGATCAAGCACCCACAACCTATGAAAGAGATATGAAAGAGGAGGAACAAAAAAGAACAAGTAATATCTCAAGTGAACACAAATAACAACAACAACAAGCACGCAGGACACACGATTTAACCCGAGGTTCGGCAACCCCACTAAGGAGTTCCTACGTCCTCGTTGTTGAGGTGACCACTAAGGTCACCTCCTTGCCTCCCTCAAGCAACCACAAAGGTTAGCCCGAGATTTCCACTAAGTATACAAGGGTAATACAAACACTTTGGGGTGCCCTCACAAGTAGAACAACACGGGCAACCACGAAGAACACCTAGCCGGCTAGGGTTCCAAGAACCCAAGAGTAATAAACACAAACCAAGCCAACTAGGAGGGGAATCAAGTGCTCAAGATGTGAAACGAAGCTTTTCACTCTTAAATCTCTCCTCTATGCACAGATCTTACAAGGGATTCGATTTGAGAACGAAGAGGAAGAGAGAGAGAGAGAGTGAGTCAATGCTTAGGAGCTGTTTGTCTGAAGGTAGGTGGGAGTAAATGTCGTGGGCAACGGTTAGAAATGAAGGGGAGAGCTATTTATACTCTTATCTTCGAGGCGGTACCGGTACTACCGGTGAGTACTCACCGGTACTACCGGTCCAAAAGAATCCGACCATTACAGTCAACCTACTGGAGACTTTGCGAGAAAATAGCCTACCGATACTACCGGTCTTTCACCGGTACCACCGGTCAACGACCGGTACCACCGGTAGTACAATTTTTGGTGAAGACATGTTTTGCGAGAAAAAGGCTTACCGGTACTACCGGACTTTCACCGGTACCACCGGTCAATGGCCGGTACTACCGATCAACCACCGATACTACCGCTAGAGCAAAAACTCGCAAAACTAAGGCGCTGACACCGGCGGGTTTTATGCCTACCGGTACTACCGGTGGTTCACCGGTACCACCGGTACTCCCAGGCATAAAACACTTCTCTAAGTGTCCGTGAGTGCAAAGGTGTCTCTCAAACACTTAAATAAATACAAAGTGAGCACAAGTTTTCCCTCTAGATAGCCTTAATTTGTATCCCTCTTGATAGTGCGGCGTTTCCTATATCTCAAGTCAAAAGATAAGATCTAATCGACCCACTTGAGACGGAATGCTTTCCAACCAAAGGAATTGAGGGTGCTAACATCACCAAATGTGACCATACAAATTCTTTCATTGAACTAACACCTGCATATTCACTTAGATAGACATGTTAGTCCCTAATTTAATTGTCATTAATTATCCAAAACCCACAACGGGGGCGAATGCACTTACACTACTTTATGAAATAAAGTGAACTTAATTATCTACATTTCATTCATCATGACCATTACATGTCATTTTCGCAATGCACCTAGGCATAAGCACTTACACGATTGCATCATACAGGATCGCAGGAAGTAACGTCGGTAGCAGTTCCCGAGGAGCCGGAAGAGCAGCCCGAGGAGCAGGAAGTGCCCGAAGCCGACGAGGAGGTCGGTGAGGATCTTCCAGAGTGCCTAGACCACCGTCCGAGCTCTTTTAAGAGAGGCAAGCCCTGGAGCATTTCTCTCCCCGGTTTGCAAAGATTTTATGAATGCTTTACTTTAACTGCTGCATTAAGTTTAAGAATTGTTTGCAACCGTTGCTGCATTATACCTTGTTTAGTACGTTCTACCCTATCCTTGTCACCTTGTCATTCGCAGTCAAGTAATTGCTTAGCTTGCTTAGACCGGTAGAAGTCGGGTGATTTCCTGTCACCTGCGAGCTATAGGTGGTTACCTGGATCTGCTTGAGAAAAGATGTCATCATGAAATAACTAAGTGTTAATGTAAAATTGAGACCGGATGGAAACTTGCAGGGTTTTGGACTATAGTGTTCTCCGTCTGTGTCGATTAAGGACCGTCCGTTGTTGGGCCTCGGGTCATGTTGAACGCATGCCTCACATTTAGCTGGCCGGATAAAGTACCTTCCGACCACGAAGCTGGGAGATTATTCGAGCCGAGTGGATTGCCCGCAACGCACTGTACCGGAGTAGTAGTGGCAGGATACGGGGGCGCGATGATAAAGCCAAAGAGCAGTCGGGCGGCCCCGGGTACATGTGGTTCCTGGCAAGCTCGCGACTTCACCTGAATGGTTGACTCGGTGACCAACACCTCACTTTAGCGGGTGAGTGAGGTTTGTGTGAGGAATAACTTACCAGCTAGTTAATAATCGATTTGAATCACCATCGTTCACTAGATAGTGAGCACTTGACTTGAGCTACTTCATCGTAGTAATATTGATGGAACACTTGGACAGTTATATGAAATATGACATAATGGAAGTTGTTAGTGATAATTGGTTATCATTACCTGTTTAATTACATGTTACTTTAGTACAGGTGCAAATGTAGTTGACAGGTTAATAAAGATTTAACTTGATGCAAAGCTTTTGTAAAGATTCTCTAAATCCTAAAAATGCCTTTTTGCAAATGAGTTAGCTACCCCACCAGACAACCTGTCATGATTCTTTGGTGTCTTTTATTTTTGGTTCTGTCGGGTAAGTCTAGCTGAGTACCTTCTCATACTCTGGCTTTGTTCCCACTTATTGCAGATGGGCAGATGTATTACGGCTACTGTATCAACTGCCTTTATCCTGCAATGGGAGAAGCTTAGGACCATGGGCAATGGTCATTCACTATATCTCGTCTGATGCTTTTGATGGAAGATGATCCTGAACTGGCAATGTATTTTGAACTCTGTGTGCGTGTGTGATTTGAACAAAATGCTTCTGCTACTTTCATTCGAAACTAGTTTGTAATAACTATGTGTAAACTCCGATGTATTTGTGCCGCAAACTTTTATGTAACTTGTGATGGTGACCACTGAACTTATTACGATCTTGGCTGGTATGCAAGTTGGTTTGAAATCCGTCGTGATTTCACGGACTACCGGGTTATACGGGCTTAAGTTTGCTAAATCATCTGCTCGGTGGATGATTTTCTCACTTAATCTCGTATAATTGGTCGGTTCTGTTACAACATTGGACACTTCTACGATTTGTGCTTGAGCTACTCATCCTGAAGGCTAAGTATGTCTAGTCAGACTGTAGTTTCAATGATCTATTGCGTCTCCTTGCATGGCTGCTACCAAAGCCAAACTTAATTCCCGCCAACACATACCAAGAGAAGAAGGTTATAAATCCATTAACAATGGGGGTTGAAACGATCCATGCATGTTTGAACCACTGCATACTTTTCCGTGGCAAGACGTTCAAGAGACTTGATAAATGTCCTAGGTGTGGAGCCAGTCTGTACAAGAACAACGACCTTTACATCAGGGGAGAAGCCACCACGGGTAAGAAGAGGAAGAAGGGTGGGAAAAAGGTGGTACAAGATTTGCAACCCACAGAGGATACTCCATTAGGCAACGTTGCAAAGCAGAAAAAAATTCTAGCGTTGGTCATGTAGTACCTACCAGTAGCCGACCACTTGAGGCGTATCTTCCTAAACCCTAAGGAAGCTGCACTCATGACATGGTGGGACGATGAGCGCAAGGTTGATGATGATGTGATTGCACACCCGGCCGATGGTACTCAGTGGCAAAACTTCGATGAGAAGCATAAAGATTTTAGCACGGACCCAAGGAATGTACGGTTTGGCTTGAGCACTAATGAAATGAACCCCTTCAATGAGAGGAACAACGACCACATCACATGGCCAGTGATCTTGAGCATGTATAATATCCCAACGTATCTTTGTCAGAAGCGAAAGTACCTTCTCCTCAGTATTCTTATTTCGGGCCCCAAACAACCAGATATTGATATAGATATTTTCCTCGAGCCTTTGATGGAAGAAATGAAGAGGCTATGGAGGTATGGGGAGCCGATGTACGATGCATTATGAAAGGAGGACTTCATATGTAGGGCCATGATCTTTGTTACTACCAATGACTACCCGCGCTGTTTGCGTTGTCTGGACAGTTCAAAGGGAAGATGGGATGCTTAGTATACTTGGATGGTACTACATGGGTGTACCTAGATGCATCCAAAAAGATAGTCTACCTAAGGCACTGACGCTTCTTAAAGACAACTCACAAAAACCGTAGCAAATTGTTCTTTAGATTTTGTGACAACATCCCGGAGATTGAACCCCCTCTGGAGAGATGTCAAAACGGAGAACATGTGTACACAATGGTGAAAACATACATGTCGTCTATGGAAAGAAGAATCCGGATGGGATGAATAGAGATACAAGCACACCTCCTATCGCCAGTGTACCTTTCAAGAAACAATCGATCTTCTTTTAGTATCTGCCTTATTGGTCGGACTTGGAGGTCCCCCATGCTATTGATGCTATGCACGTGCAGAAGAATGTCTTTGAGAGTCTCATTGCTACCTTAATGGACATGGGGAAGGCAAAAGATGGTCTGAAATCATAGAAAGACATGGTGCAACTAAATATGAAGAAAGAGCTTCACTTGGCACCTGAGGATAATGTTAAATACACTTTGCCCACGGCTAGCTTCAACCTGACCCCAGAAGAGAGGAGGGTGATATGCACTTTCCTTAAGGGGATCAAAGTTATGACCGGGTTTTCATCGAACGTGAAAAGGCTAGTGTAACACCCTGAATTTTTGATCGCTTTGAAAATCGCTAAAAAATTTGAATTTTTATAATAATCTGCATAGGCTTAATTTTTTTCCGTGACTAGATTTTTATAAAATAAACCTGCATGTGTGAAGTTGTATTGGTTTGCTTGTTTGTTGAACTTATGGTGGTACTCTCCCTTGAATTTCTTTGAATCCAATTTGAAAATCATCTCAAATAATTCTTGAATAAATTCTGGAAAAGAAAAGGAAATGGAAAATCATTTTGGGCTTCTCCGTTTGGTCCAGCAAGGCACGGCGCAGCAGCAGCCTCCTTTCTCCCTTCCTCCTTTTCTTCCATTGACATGCGGGACCCAGCCGTCAACTCCATCTTCTTCCAACACACTGCCTCCATCCACCACGTAGACCTGCCACTGCCATGGCCCCAGCTCCGGCGACAAGGAGACTAGAGCACAGGCGCCTAGCTGATCCCGGGATCGACCTGTCTTATCCTCCTCTCCCTCACGCGCTGGCACGCTGCACAGGGTGTCAACGCCATTGGAGGCTGACACCGGAGACATCGCGAAGGTCATTGACGAGACCTCACCTCGAACCGACCTCGCCGTCGCGACGAGTGGACACGGAGGTGGACAGCGCAGCACCCAGAGTCGTCTCCAAGCACGGGCTCGTACACAAATGCCGGAGAAATATCGAGATGGCAGAGAAAAATCCCGCCGCCCCGGAACCGACCTCGCTGCCCTATAAATATGCCCGGCGAGTGAGCCTCCGCCGTCACGAACACCACTCCGAGCTCCGAGGGATCCAGGAACACATCATCTCCCCCTCCGTTTCCATCCTCCCTCTCCAAATCGGGCTCAATCACGATTTTCCCCAAATCCGTCGCTGCCGCCGCCGTGGTGGCCGAGCTCCAATTCACCCTGCGGTAGCACATCTCCGGCCGAATTGGGAAGTTGAGGTGAGTCCTGGGCACTATCTTCACCTTTTCTATTACTCCTAGCCCTTCCATTCTCTCTGTTATGACCTGCCGCCGTGTAGCACCCGCCGGCGAGCCGCGGCTCCGTGCCATTGTTGCCGCTGCTATTGAGTAGTATGGACGAGCACATATACACCTCCCACACAATCGTAACTACACCACACGCACACACCAACCCACGTCCAAACACTTGGTGCGAGGGCAAGCACTTCCGCACGCCGCCGCATTCACTTCGGTGAGCTGCTATCACGGCCACGGGTATCCACGGCCCCAACGACACCACTAGCAGCTGTGGACCGGGCTTCGGAGCAGCGGCAACCGAGCGGTGACGAACGCCGGGCAAGGATGCCGCCGGCGGTACTGATTCCGCCGAGCACGTGCCTTTGCTCTGCTCCGGCATCGAGACGGACGCGCCGCGTCGGCCGTCGTCTTCCCTACGTCCCTCTGCCTTTCTCTGCTTGTGGGCCCAGGGCATAAACGCCGTTTCTCTTCGGTCAAGAGGAGAGGCAAGAGATGACCCACACGTCAGTGGAACATGCCACCGCTATTCTGACCCCACGTGTCATACACGTCAGCTCACACACACAGCATGCTACACACGCAGACATTTGCTGGGGGCACACAGGCAGTGTACACAGAATGATGGGAAACTATTTTCCTTACATAAAAAAATCCCAAAAAATTCCTAAAAACACTAGAGTCACCCTAGAACCTACCCAGACCTTTTCCATGACCTTTTGTTCAATATAATATTTCCGAAAAATTCCACCAATATTCCAATGCCTTACTTTAACTTCTATAAATCATATATTTTCCATTTTAATTCTGTTTTCCACGAAACCACCACCAATATTCTTCTAAAATCTTGCTCTATTTATTTGATCTAGTACCACCATATAGTTCTTTGTTTGCTTGTATGTTACTTTTATGTTTGCATTTAATCGAGTGGTAGTCTCATTCGTTGGTGACGATCGACAGCGGGCAAGGAGTTCGAAGAAGGTGAGGATCCGAATTACGTCGAACCAGAAGGCGAGCTCAACGAAGGCAAGTCCTAACTTCCCCTTTTTCCACCACCATGATGTCATAGCATTCCATTCATAAATTCGGAATTCATAATATTGTTATTCGATTATATATATATGTGGATATTGTTATAAATGAATTTAGAGTGAGTTATGAAACTGAACTACGTGAATATGATGAGTAATGAAACTAAACTTATTCGACGAAAACGGGTAGGGGTTGTAACAGAACCGCCCAAATTATAAGAGCACAAGTACAAAAACAATCACCGAAGTGATCAAATTCTCGCACTTGAGCCCATATAACTCCGGTAGTCCAATGAAATCACGAGGGATTTCAAACCAACCAACATACAAGCCAAGATCGTAGTGATTCAACATAACAAGTCACATGTTACAACCATTTCACAAGTAAATCAATTTACATCGGAGTTCAACATAGTTATTACAACTTAAGTTCAAAAGTAGCAGAATCAAAGTAATTTGAAACTAACATTATTCTTATTTCAAATACATGTCAGTACCACGGTCGACTTCCAACAAAAGCATTAGAGATAAGGTAAATAAGAAGGATCATGTCCGTGATCACACTCCGTCACTACGGCAGGAGTCAACCAACTCTTGCAGCTGCCATGATACTTCACAACCTGCAACAAGTGGGGATAAAACCCTGAGTACGACAAAGTACTCAGCTAGACTTACCCGTTAGAAACCAGAAATAAGGTGACACCAAGGATCATGCAAGGCTGATATAAAGTGGGGCTAGCTTGACAACATTTTGCATAAAAGCTTAATATAGATGATCAATCATTAATGCTTAAGCATCAAGTTAATTATCGTTAACCTATCATCTATATTAGAACCTGTACTAGAGCACTCACTTTATTAGGAGCAAACAATATTAACCATAGCAGGTATAAATTAAGGCAACCTTTCCATCGTGATCCAATTAACCATCCGTTCAATTTAATGGAATCTACGTTGCCGCTGCTCAAGTCAAGTGCTCACTAACCGGGAGCGACGGCGATTCGAATCGAATTCCTATCCAGCTGGAGGGGTATTTCTAACACTCACCGCGCAGGCCCCTGCCAGGGTCGCACAAGCCACCTTTTCATATGATTCAGGAATCGTGGGTCCGAATGATGTCGTGACCCCAAGGGCGACACTCTGCCAGGTGATAGGGACTCTAACCCCCCTTGGTCTCACGCCAATGTTCCCAAGCACATCCTTTCTCTCCTCCAAGAAGCAACCTACCATTCGATTCCTGGCCTGAATCACATTACTCGGCTTCACGGTCGGAACGACTTATCCGGCCAACTAAGTGTTAGACTGTGTTCAACATGACTCAAGGACGTACAACGAATCGGTCCTTAAACGACTCAGACGGGGATAGATTCACACCCAAGACCTCCATGCCTTGTTGCTTCACTATCGTCATCCCGCCCGGTCTCATTTCATTTTATTAACACATGGTTCCATTCCACGATAGCAAATATAGCCAACCGTGCCATATATGAATATCCCTATATCTCGCAGGTGACAGAAAATCACCTGACTTCTACCGCTTAAAGCAGGGCTAAGCATTTACTCGATCCTAGTCTATGTAGGATTTAAGGATTCATATATCTAGACAAGGAGTGATATAATGCAGCAAGGTTTTCAACCAACTCCTACCACTTAATGCAACAATACTTATAACACATATAAAATTAATTGTTTTGAAGGTAGGAGGCTTATAATGCTCCGGGGCTTGCCTGGGATCCGACTCAAGTTAGAGTATGTCAGATGAATTCACTTGGCGAGCATCCTCCAACCTAGCACTCGTCCGATCCTTCTACCTTCGGGATGGATCCACCAAACACCGTCTTCGGGTTTGGCTCCAACAGCATTTACTTCACACGTTTCTGCTAGCGTACCTATATGAGATGCAAGATGCAAGTGCATGAATACATGGAAGTATAATGGACAAAGCATCACATACAGTAAACAAGATAAATACCAAATTACACTCCACATGCATAGACACTTCATGTTGCTTAAATAAATATCATCCAACCTAATATAAAAGATGACAAGCATATTAGACATGGCACCCAAGGTTTCACAAGATCTCAGGTGTAAGAACTTAACTACCCTCAAAGCATAAGTCACACTTAACAATATACTAGCAAACAACTATAATTGGAATTTATCTATTTCTGGACAAGTAAACAATAGCTTCCTAATTCAATCATATCTGGAGTTTTATAAATCTAAATGACTTGAAAGAAGACATTATGGAAAGCTTATGAAATTCTCTACATTTGATTTATAATCATCATAGCATGATTCCAAAGTTTAATATGTCAAATTTATAAAAACACAGAAACTGGTCTAACAAGACAGAGAGCAAGCAATTCTGTAACCCAACTTTCAACAGCTATAACTCCTAAACCACATGGCAAAATACCACCAAATTTTAACAGCAGCTAGATATATAAATTATCTACAACTTTTGTATAAACAAGTTTCACAACAAAGCACATTATCATGAAGAACTTTGCTAAGTTCCTAGATCTGTCCAGAAACCTCATTTGCAAGAAATAATTATTAACTTATGTTGCAAATATATAATTAGACAAAACCAACATGTCACACATGACTAATGAACACCAGAAAACATAGTGTCCATTCCTAAATAATTTCTTTTAATGCATTTTCTTAATTTATTTAGATAATTTGGTAGAATTATGAACACATATCAAAAGTGCATAATAAATTCTACCAAAATTATAGAGGCCTACACATGCTCCCAAAAGTCTACTATCCAAATTTGAAACAATTTGGACATATATAACAACCTCTATGAAAAAGACAAATGGCTATAGCAATAAATCATGTGAGAGCAAGTTAATTCCAAAACTCCATATTTTCTGTGAACACAAGGCCATATTATGAATCAATATGATAGAGAAACACAACTTAAGATATAAAATGACAAGCAATATGATGCAGATTTCCTTATTTATCAAGGTCAAATCAAAATCTTAAGAAAACAGTGAACAACTAGGGTGTTTACTATTTTTCCTAGCAAGTGTATGTCATCACAAAATTAACAAAATAAGAATCACTATTTTTAGATATCTAAAACTCTAGATATGGCTCTGGTCAAGTTTATAAGCATTTTTGGAGCATTTTTAAGGCTTAAATAAAGACATCAGAAAATATCTACAACATGTAACATATTATGACTCCACTGCATAGATCTTTTCCGAAGGTTTCCAAAAAGTCCACATTTGCTAATTTTGGATTTTCCTAGCGTGAGATATGAAATTTAGAAGGTTTACACAAAATCTGAAATTTAAAAATAGGATTTATCCATACCTAACCGAATTTGCTAGGCGCACCCGAAAACACACCCAAAACAGCCACTACTTAAACTGTCCCGTGGGACCCGCTGCCCGGTTGGGCCCGCGTGTCATCACACAGAGAGACACTGAGAGAGAGAGGGAGCCAGAGGCTTTCTTCTACCTCCCGCCGTTGGCAGAGGAGGTTGGACGCGCGGCTCCGGCGAGGTGGGGTCACCGGCGGCGGTGGCTGAGGGCGGCACGAGCACCAGCGCAGCGAGGCTCACCCGAAGACGGTCGCGGCTCGGGGTGAGGTGGCCCGTGGCCTCCTGGCCACGGAGGCGGGCGGCTCCGGTGGTCGGTGCCCCGGCGAGAGCATGCCGCACGCGGCTCTCGACCGAGGAAAGCGGCGCATCGGGGTCGGCGTGTGGCGGTGGAGGTGCGGCAATATTCAATTTTTGCGGTGGGGCACTTGGGGTGGCCGGCCACGGAGCTCCGTTTGGCTCGACAATGGCGACCAGTTGACGGCATGCTCCGGCGACGATGGCGCTACGGCGGCTGCGGTGGCCGGAAAAGGGGAGCCGAAGGGGCGGCGCACGACGTGCAAGGTGTTGGCGCATACGGTAGGACTCGAGGGAGCTCGGGGCGGTGGGAACACGGCGGCGGCAAGCTTGGCCAGCCGGCCATGGCGGCCGTGCTCCAGCACGCGCACGCAGGTGCTGTAGAGCGAGGGAGAGGCGAAAGAGGAGTGCATGCGAGTGAGGAAGCAAGTGGAGAGCTCGCCCGGGGCTCTCCTCATCTGCATCGGGTGCAAGGGCACGCGGCATGGAGGTGGGGCGCTGCTCGCGCATGGTAGCCACGTCCATGGACAGGTGCCGCCCGTTGAGGCATTTCACCGAGCACGTGGCGGGCAGCGACGTGGGCAAGGTGGAACACCGTTTTGGGCCGCTTCCAGGCCGAATTAGACATTGGGACATAAACGAAGTTTGTTCACCTCGGCCTGCTCTACGTTTCTTATTTAAGGTGCCCGGCCATTTGAGCTTTGTAACAGTGGATAATTAAGCTCCAAGATGATAGTGTCAATATGTTAACAGCGATCACGGAAACTCGCTTTCGGAGGTCGAAACTCGATCAAACTTAGTGCAACTTTTTGCATTCTCTTCTCCATAACATAATCTTGAACTTTTATTTTTGGACTAACTCAAGTTGCTTAGCAAAATTTGGAGAACGCGGCATGTCAACATGTCAAGGTCAAAAAGTGATAAAACAACTTTTTGCTGTTTTGGAAACTCTTATAGAAGGTCCAACTAAGCTCCATTTTGAGTGACACTTGATCCATTGTTTCCATCATGAAAAGTACTACAACTCATATTAAGGAACCTAATTGAGCTACCATATGAAATTGGGAGATAAAATGTCGCAAAGTAACCAACTTGCTGCTGTCACAACAAGGACTTAGAATATTTTTCTAAGTGCTGAAAACAGCAGCTGATTCCACATTGTGATCTCTATTTGACTAGGTTAGAGGCCAAACTAGCTCTTGACCATTAAACAAAGTTTGTTCTACACAAGATGAACTACAACTTTTGTTTAAGGTCAAACCTCATAACTAGTACAGAAGTCAAACTTTTACTTTGGTCAAACTATCAACTCGATAAAGCCTAAACTAGGGTTTTAGGCCAATCGAGGCATTTTCTTGACATTTGCTCAACATGAACCCGTCATGACTTTTGTTGTAGAGTTCATCTAGAGTCATTTGGGCAAGTTTGCATGGTTTGGCTGATGATCTATAATTCCATTCACTTAATGATGCAAGTTCCAATAGGAATGGAACTTATCATTTCATGTGACTTTTTGATTCCAAACTCCATGAAACTTTTCCAGGGCTTAAGATAGATAGTTATTGAGGTGGGACAAGTAAAGATACTTTGATAACAAAACCCAAGCATATATCTTTTAATTGAGCCTATATGTAAGCAAGAGTGCAATATCCAAGTTTAGGTTAGGGCTTATCTCCAAAGGTTTGACTTTGGCATGGTCATCTCCACTAATTTATCATGTTTGAGCTTAAACCCACTACTTAATTGGTGATTAACACCTGGGGTGTTATAGGGGTAGTTTATGGGGGATAAATTACCTTGGCAGGTTCGCCGGTGTGGTTCCTGTAGGAGATACTCGTTTCGGTCGCTTAAAGAACAATTCATAGGCCGTCTCACCTAGTCTGATATATATACGTACAACCACATGTCTATATGGGTAGACTTGATCTAATATCCCGTTAGGTAGAAATATAGGCCCCGTTCGGCTAGAATTATAAGCCGACTGAAAAACACTGTTGGCTGATTTTTTGTGAGAGAAAAATACTGTTCCGGCTGAAAAAATAAGCTAAATAAAACGGATTATAAGCCAGATGAATAGAGCCATAATTTCCACTAGGAGGCTGGTGCGGCAGCGGCCTAACAGGAGAGGAGGCGTTTTTCGAGGAATAGGAGCTGCACGAGGACTTAAGGACCAACCGTAGGAGCTTTGCTAGGAGATAGGGCTTCGGACGCGCTCAAGTTGCCCGTGGATTAGTGTTTGCCTATAGTGTAGTTTTCGCTGTAGTAGACCACCCTGTAATAAATTACCGCTTCACGGCATCTGTTTATCATTAGTTATGTAATCCTATGACTATGTAACCTGAACCCTTGTTGTTGTAAGGCCTTTTATCCAATATCAATAAAACTCGGTATTTTATATTAAATATATCTTTGTGCCATCGCTGTTTATGTGTGTATTTGTGCTTGATCCTAACGCAAATGCAAGTACTTTTGTCCTCTTAAAAATTAGGGGCCAACAGCTAGTGTCGATGAAGGACCTATCAGTGAAAACCTTCAAAGCTCGTGATTATCATGTGATGCTGACATTGTTCCTACCCATTACAATCTGGGTTATGAAGCCATAGTTCTTAAAAATGGCCATCCAGCGCATGTGCTACTTCTTTACGAAGATCTCACACAAGATGATTGGTAAGAAAGAGCTGAGTGACCTACATGAATTCGTGGTGGAGAATAATAAAGTTTTACAACTCATCGAGATCTACAACTTTTATATTGATCATTTCTTCATCCTACAAAGTGGTAATAACATTGTTCACAAATGTTACACATCTCTTATATGGTTTTATAAACTATATGAGACATATGTATGTTTTGTGAACAATGTGTACTAACACTTTGTCAAATGAAGAAATAACCAAAATAAAAGTTGTAGGTATTGATGAGTCATACAACTTTAGTATTTATTATTTTTTTCAGAACATATCATTCAGGGTTTCAAAATTTGGTTTGAACTTGTCATTTTTAAAATTTTAAAATTTGAATTGTACAAATTTAGTCAAATGACAAGATGACTAAAATAAAAGTTGTAGATCTTCATGAGTTCTACAACTTTGGTATTCTTGAGTTTTTCAATTAAAACAATTTGCGGGTTCAAATTCTGGTTTGAAATTGTAATTTTTTGAAATACAAAATTTGAGCTCTTCAAATTTAGTCAAATGATACGATGACCAAAATAAAAGTTGTAGATCTCATGAGTTCTACAACTTTGATGTTTACCAAATTTTTATTTGAGGTTATTTGGTGTCCTCAAATTGTTTTAGTTGTTTTGAATTTAAAATTTCCAATTTTAAAAATATTATTTTTATTAAGAATAAAATATAAAATAATATAATTTCTATATAAAAAGAGTATATATATAGATATATTTTTATATATAGAATAATCAAATGACAATTATAAAAATTTGCACTGTATTTATATGAATGTGTACATAATAAAATAAAATAAATATTTATAGGGGCGGCTCACTCACCAGCCGCCCTTACAAATCATGCCCTGTATAAATAATAAGGGCGCGGGGAAGGCCATATTTTGGCTAAGTTTGGGCGCTCTTCTTCCTCGCAGACGCTGTCAGGCTGCCGAAATTTCCCCTGCCCCCGCCACGGTCACCGCCGGTGCCCTACCGCCACTTCCTCTCACCTCTGCCGTGTTCCTCTCACCTCCGTGACCATTGCTCGCCACGGCCTCATCCCCTATCTGTCGCCTTCCCCCAGGCCGCAACGCCGGCTAGGGTTTGGGAGCGCTCGCCCAAGGCCGGCTGCCCTGCTGCCGTCCTGTCTCGGACCTCAACCTCGACCTCTATCCTTGTCGGGCTGTCCACACGCTCTGACGACCTCGCAAGGGGCTTCGATTTGTGCTCCCCGACGTGGCCCGTCTGTCCGCTCTGGCTATCTTCTCCGCCACCGGCGCCTCCTCTCTGACTTCCTCTCACCTCCGCCGTACTCCTCTTACCTCCACGACCATCACTCGCCGTGGCCTCGTCCCCCACCGCCGCCTTTCCCTAGGCCGCGATGCCGGTTAGGGTTTGGGAGCGCTCACCCACGGCCGGCCGCCCTACCGCCGCCCCGTCTTGGACCTCGACCTTGACCTCCGTCCTCGCTGGGCCGTCCACACGCTCTGATGACCTCGCGAGGGGCTTCGATTTGTGCTCCCCAATGTGGCCCGTCCATCTGCTCTGGCTGTCTTCGCCACCACCGCCGCCTCCTCTCCGACTTCAACAGCCTGCCCGCACTCTGACGACATCGCCCAGGCCAGGGTTTGAGCTTCCCCAGCCCGCCTGCGCACTCTGGTTACCGTCCCCTAGCCGGCCCCCACGCACCGCCGTTGGCATCATCCCTGTCTGCTACGTCTTCTCCAGGTAAGCCCCCTTCTCCATTCCCCAACCCCTACTCCTCCATGCAGCGAGATTATCTGTGCTAGGATCTGATCTGATTACAAGTGCATGTGCCATGAGAATGTTGCCCTTTTTATTTTTCTGTTGTCATGTTATAATTAGCCATTTGTCTGTATAATCTGTATAAAAGGATCAGATGCACTCACGGTTTAGGTTGTATATGATTGCTAAAAGGTGGGGTGACTAGCTTAGCACTGGTTACCACTTTTTTCAGAACACTTGATTTTAGCATGCAGCCATGAACGACAACATATGGATTATTAATGGTTAAGCAAAATCAGTCACTGAATAAGATGGTTTGTTATCTTATTTGATTTAGAAGCACTTGAGAATGCACTGATAACTATGTTATTAAAATATGGCTGCTGTCTGAGGGTTTCAGTTTCAGTTTTGGTCGATGAGTTGATTTGGTAGATTTGGGCTCTCATGCTGCTCTATAGCAGTAGGTACATAGCAATGTTTTGCAGCACTCAGTCTTAAATTTGGGATCCTTTGACTTGTCAAGAAACTATGTAGTAGTAGGTAGTACATATCAATGTTTTGCTGCATGCTGATTGTTCACAGCGCTTGAACCATGTTTTAGCTGTGAGCCTGTGACTTATGTCTGATATTATTCTCTAGGCATTATCCTACACATTGTCATTGGCCTCCATCCTGTTTATGTTGATACCACTACACTGCTGCCGACCATTTTTTCCCCAGAAATGATATGCGAGTAGCTGTAGTATGCAGTAGAGCTGAAAGTAGCTCTTTATTTTAGTATATCTGAATTGTAATTTGACATTGTTTCTTGGTTAATCAAATGTGGGCAACTGCACTTTGTTATTGCTCCAGCTCCATGTCTACTGCTTGCTCTGCATCGTTTTTTAGGAATAGGGTATATGTCTTGCTATTTAAAGTGTGATTACAGATTCTGTCCAAATCTGGACATAATTGTTTCTTCATGCTGTTTGACCTTGTTAAGTGTTGAATAACCTTTTGATGATAACAAAGAAGTTGTAGACAAGTTCTCAAGATTTCTATAAAGTCTAATATCACCCTTGCTGGATGTCTAAATCTTCAGTTATGATTGCTAGAAGTAGCTGCTGTGTTGCTGTCCTATATCTGCACCTAGAGTTATTTGTTTGAGCTATCTTGTGATCCTGCTGTTAATATGATTAAGTCTTTAGCTTTTAATAAGTCATGTTATATGGTTCTTTAAAATGCTTTATATGTATGTAATTATAGATAGTCATGGACTTATAGCTAGTAAACTCTCTTACATGGCATATACTGATTGAGTACCTACTTGGGCTTACATTGCAAACAGGAACATCAGTGGTTGCACACTGCTGCTATTCAATGATATGCAGATCTGCTCTCTTCTCCTACTCTACTACTCCTACTCCTCTTTTCCTCTCTACTACTCCTCTTCTTTCTTTTATCCTCTCTACTCTACTACTCTTTTCCTCTCTACTCTACTGCCCCTACTCCTCTCTAATCTACTACTCTTTTCCTCTCTACTCTACTACTCCTACTCTCTACTCTACTACTCTTTTCCTCTGTACTCTATTACTCTTTTCCTCTCTACTGTACTACTACTACTATTCTATACTCTACTATTCTTCTCTCTATGGTTGTTAACAGTGAGCATATACATGTTCGTTAAGTAGCTCTTGTTTTTTTTGCCAACTCTCCCCTCTCCTGTCCTTTCCTTTGTTTTGCCGATGATGAAATTATCTAAGTCCATACATTATATGAAATATGAGCTGAAGATCAAGAACTCGTGAGGAACTTGGCATCATTACCAGCCGCCCCTACATTACCTTCTCCTCTCTTCTCTGTTATGATGCCCTGATGCTCAGAGTTCATGACCAAATGATGATTGGCATGTTTCTGAGGCCTTTACTACTGCTACTTTTTGTCTTACTGTCCAACAATTTTTGTTTGGCATCAGCTGCTGCTACTTTGCTGATTCAAATGTATGTCCTCTCCTCTAACTACTATTTATCCTTTCCACTAGGAAATGGGCTCTTTCTATGTTGTTTTCTACGGGAAGAAACCTGGGATTTATAACTCTTGGCATGAGGCTAGTGAACATGTGCTTGGGGTCAGATTTGCTAAACACAAGAAGTACAACAACTATGACCACACACTTAGAGATTTCAATGCCTATGTTGGAGCATCAACTAGCTCCCCTGAACTGGTCCCAGCTGCTTCTGGTGAGAGCATCCCCTCTTAGGGTGGTGAGAGCATCCCCCTTAGGGTGGTTCTTGGAAGAATGTGGTGATTATAAGTCTGTTGGTGCTGGTGTTTGGACTTTGGATGAGGCTTTCCATCAGCTGCAAATGCAAGTGTAAGACTTAGGCCTATTAGTTTGAAAAACACTAACTGTATGTTGGTCCTAATGCACCTCCATCTATATTTTGGTTGTAATGCACCTCCATCTATATTTTGGTTGTAATGCTACTCCATCTATTGCTGTCTGTTTCTTATCTATTGGTAGCAGCTACATCTTGGTTGTAATGCAGCAGCAAGTGCTCTTTTTTTTTCAAGTAGCAGCAACTTATGCTACTACTCCTGGATGATTTCTCCTATTTTTATCTGATTTTGTGCTGCTCAGTTTTGCTTCTACTACTTCTACTTCTACTACTACTACTAGTACTACCACTACCACTACTACCACTACTACTTCTTCTACTACTAGTACTACTACTACCACCACCACCACCACTATTACTACCGGTTGCTTTTTTTTTTGGCCAAATCCCGCACTCCTCTCCTCTTCTTTGTTTTGTCGATGATGAAACTGTCTAAGTCCATACATTATATGGCATAGGAGCTGATGATCAAGAACTTGTGAGGAACTTGGCATCATTACCAGCCGCCCCTACATTACCTTCTCCTGTCTTCTCTTTTTGTAATGCCTTGATGCTCCAAGTTCATGATCAAATGATGATTGCCACACAACTTCGAGTAAGTTTAGTTGTATACTTAAAGATTTTTGAATACATATTGTTTTGTTCGATGCGGAAGTACTTATCCATTTCTATGATTAAATTCATGCAGCAACCACTGGATTGCTATAGGCGTCGACCTCAGAATGGGCCACACGTGGGTCTATGATTCACTTGACAAGGACGTGAACACATACAAAGACTTCATAGCGATTCTGAAGACGTATACATATCAGCAGTGCTCTTATATGTTTCTATATATACTTGTAGCATTCACTTTTGGATACTAACAAGTTGCTTTTGTTAAATTCATTTGAAACAAGGCGTATAGGTTCTACGTTAATACACATAAAGGGAGGCATGATGCAATAAGGAAGGACAGCCTGTATGTCAAAACAAATTGTCCGGTAAGTGAAATTTACTTTAGTACTTCCATTACATTGCCGCCAAAAGCATTACTTAACATTTTTATATGTGAAATACACAATGCCCCAAATAGAAGCCCCGGAGTGTACATTGTGGATATTACATATGCAGTATCATAAGTAACACCACTACCTATAGGAGACACCTGTGTAGGGTAAGTTTGAACCTCTTCATCCTTAGTATACAAACTTGGTACAAAATGCACATATATATTACCAAATACTAAACCTAAACTTGTTTCCTAATAGTGGCAAGATGAGAAAGGTGTGAGAATGAATGCACACAGTGATGACGTCCTCTTGGACCTCGTCGGCGACCTTTGTGCCTTCATAATGGATCAGATTGTGCACGTCAGAGGCACTTACCATCACCCATAGTCCGACTTAGGTAGGAATCCTCAGTACCAACATCTTCGTGAGTGGAAAAGGCTAGGCTTAGGCCTTTGTTTTGGGTTGTGAATGGATTGTGATTGGACTTTTGAATGTTTTCGGACTTGTGTATGTAATGTGATCGAACTTGTGAATGTGATCGGACTTGTGAACTTGTGAATGTGATGCAATGATGAAATATATTCGAACTTGTGAACTCATGTGTATATGTTGTTGGTTGATATATTGTGTGTGTGTCGGGTGGACTTGTGGAAATATGTATATATATGATCTGGTAAATGTATATGCTTTGGTCAAATTTGATACTGAATATTTGAATTTTTTGGCAGGAAAACCACTGTAGGGGCGGCTATATATATAACCGCCCCTACAAATGGGAATTATAGGAGCGGCTGGTATTCAAACCACCAATACAAATCATTTTTGTAGAGCCGCCCCTACAAATACATTTCTACACCAGCCGTCTCTATAAATCTATTTGTAAGGGCGGTTTGGGAACCGTCCCTATAAACCAGCCATTTGTAGCAACGGTTTGGTAGGGGCGGCTGCCAAAACCGCCCCTACAAACCGTCTTTAGGTAGTGTAATATGTCATAAGCTCCTTCCTAGGATTGTACTTAGTATCCTAATATTCTAGCTATAATTCTTATCTGGATCACGTCGATCAAACCTTGGCTGCATGCGGGGATATATCACATTGCAATACAGGGACACATTGCAATACAGGGACAATTTCGAGTTGTAGCGACCGGCAGTGAGCTCTAAAACCGAAAACAAAAATTTCCTGATGAAACGAGGCATACAAATTCCTACTTTTACTTTCAGTTTTTTTTACCTGTGACGGCGCGCCAATATTAAGAAGCGTTAACTTTAGTCATCAATGACGTGGCGCCCTCGCTCGATCGGCCGTGTATATATACGTGTCGTAGAGGCAGTATCTGAGTATCTCACAGACTTACACTGAGAGCTAGCTAGCTAATATAACCGCGAGCGGCCGACGACCGGACAAAATGAGCGTGCCGATCCCCGGGAAATCGTCGTGGCCGGAGCTGCTGGGCGTGAATGCGACGCTGGCGGCGACGGCGATCGCCCATGACCGGCCGGACGTGGCCGTGGAGGTGCTCCCGCCGGGGTCGCCGGTCATCCCGGACCACAATCCCTTACGCGTCCGCGTCTTCATCGACAACAACAACCTTGTCTCCCAGGTCCCCGTCATCGGCTAGGGCTCTAGTCCTCTAGCTAGCCAGGCACCAGGCGCTGCACCCGGCCAGCAGCTGGTTTTGATGTTTGGAGTCATGTGTGTCGTCGTACGTCGTCGGCTCGTCAGTCATCACGGTGCCGCGATCGAGCTGTGTGTGTGTGTGGTGTGATGGAATAAATACTGGCTGTTGTTGCCTGCGGCATGGCTTCGCTCTCGGCTGGGACATTATGTGTACCTGTGAGATTACCGGCAAGTCATACGCTACTGTGCTACTGGTGTTCAAACAATGCTTGTCTTCTACCTCTCGCTCTCTATGCTTACGAGAGTGAACAGATTATCAGTGATAGTAAACAAAACGAATGCTATTTTCATTTGTATTTTGAATTTGAATACAAAAAAACTGTCACTACCAGAGACAGCTTCTATGCTAAGTGCTGAATGCTTGGTCGAGTGCCGCACTCAGCAAACTATGACACTTGGCAAATAAATGCACTCGGTTGCCGAGAGTCCAGCTCTCGGCAAAGACTTACGCTCGGCAAAGACACCCTCCTCTTACGGTAATCACCCGACCGTGACCCTTTGCCGAGTGCCTAAAGATTTTTTTTGTAATTACTTTGCCGAGTGCCAGGAACCTGACACTTGGCAAATAATTTTAATTTTTTTTTCTTTTTGCACTCATTTTTTTTGCAGCCCTACTACAGTACCAGGAGCTAAATTTTCAAATTTAGTATATTTTTAATGTTTTTTGCTATATTTAGTTAATTTGTTTCATTTACTTGAATTTTTTTCGTAAAAAGCAAGTTTGAGCAATTCAAAAAATAATATTCATGCTTTTGAGTGTATTGTGAGGCCGTATCCAGGAACTCACCCAAAATTTCGAACATCTTGTTCACGAAACATGGTTACCGACTTGCGAGCGATTTGTTTTTAAATTCTATTAAATGCAAATGAAGTCTAAAAATCACGAAATTGATTTGTAAGCAACGTATGTCACAACTTGCTCGAAACCTTTTTAATTTTTTATCATAGCCTCTACATGCGATATCATAACATCTTGGCAATTTTCATGATTTTCAGATTTCGTTTGCATTTAATAGAATTTAAAAACAAATCGCCCGCAAGTCGGTGGCCATGTTTCGTGAACAAGATGTTCGAAATTTCAGGTGAGTTCCTGGATACGGCCTCATAATACACTCCAAAGTATGAATATCATTTTTTGAATTGCTAAATTCTATTATTCCATGCACATGCAGTTCAAACTTGCTTTTTACGAAAAAATTCAAGTAAATGAAACAAATTAAGTAAATATAGCAAAAAAACATAAAAATATACCAAATTTGAAAATTTAGCTCCTAATACTATAGTAGGTCTGCAAAAAAAATTGAGTGCAAAAAGAAAAAAATTAAAATTCTTTGTCGAGTGCCAGGTTTCTAGCACTCGACAAAGAAGATCTTTGCCGAGTGTCAGGTTCCTGGCACTCGGCAAAATAATTACAAAAGAAAATCACAAAAATTCTTTGCCGAGTGCCAGAAGCCTGACTCTCGGCAAAGAAATTTAAAAAAAAATCGTGAAAATTATTTGCCAAGAGCCGTGTGCCAGGCATTCGGAAAGCAATTTTTTTAAAAAAAAAATCCTGAAAATTCTTTGATGAGTGCCTCATCCTAAGCTCTCGGCAAAGAATTTTTTTAAAAAATAAAAGCCTTTGCCGAGTGCCAGATCGTGGGCACTCGGCAAAGCATTTTTTTAAAAAATAAAAGTCTTTGCCGAGTGTCAGATCGGGGGCACTCGACAAAGTATTTTTTTTTAAAAAAACTAGGATTGTGCCCGTGCGTTGCAACGGATGTTATACCATCCACTTGAGAGTTCCCTTCAACAAGATTAAAGGCTTCTATCTTGCTGATCATGCTACACTGAAGTAGTCGTGATAGTTGTGTGAAAAAGAAAAAAACAATATGCTACAGGTACAAGGCATAGATTTTATATTTTATGTGGACTTACAATGAATTGAAGTTTTTTTAATGCTACCTTTGTTTCTCACTTGTTAACGTCATTATAATTTGAATGAGAGAAATGCTTTCTTCAGAACACAAGTTCGATCCCCTGGTCCCTAAAATGGATGGTGCATATACCATGAAAAAAATAAAGATATGCAAGTAACTGCATGTCAAATATATTTGTACAAATACAAATATCAGGACCAACAGGATATTTACTTATTAGTGATTCATATATACATAATTCCTTTTGTTTTCATTCAGAACGTTTGCATAGTATGGATGAAGAACACTATAGTCTATAGTGCATCTAAAATCCGGGCAAATTCAAAGGAGGTAGTGAATTAGGGCATCCGGAACATCGGGGATGCAGTTAGCTACATTCATCAAAGCTCACGATTCCATATACAACACTTCCTCATTCTTGCTCCAAAAATAATTAAGGCATCTAAAATCAGTTAGCGGCGTCGAGCTCCTGCCTGCCTTGAGGCAGAAAGGATGGCCCTAAGCTTGCAAATTTTCTTGTTAGCGGCATTGAATTCCTTCGTGTGTTGATGCAGCGACAAGAGCCCCTAGGAGCCAGAGACCAGATGGGTATGGGTATCCAAAAGCCCTCAGTTCCTATGCAACCTGCTGCCTGATTTTTTAATTTATTGACTGGTGAGCAGTTTCAGGAACAATAGAATAGTACTTCCCGTTGAGCAATGTTGCCAAATCGAAAAATCAGAAGTGAAAATTTCACTAAACCATACCTTTGCTACAACAGTAAGTGTAACAGTAAGTATTTTCCCACCCAGTTGTCAAAGCACCATGGACGTCCATTGACTGCCTCAACCCAAGAATTACAGAGTATAAAAACAAAGCCCAAAATTGAACCTGTCGATAAGGACGACTGCCGAGGTTGTTTGCTGCAGAATCAAGGGCAGGAAAGTCGTTGCCACAACCGCAAGACGGCCGGTGGTAAGGGTGCAAGTCCACGTTGCCGAATATGCTGAAAGTATTGCTAACCATGATCCAGTATAAAATCACTAAAATTAATTAATGCAAAGGGAATCAGATGCAAATACAAAGGGAAAATCACTAAAATTAATTAACGCAAAGGGAATCAGGTGAAATTGTACTGCAACATACTTCCTTTTCAAGTAAACTGTGCCATTTGCTGGATGAAATTATACTGCAGCATGAGATCAGTTCAATACCAGCAAGGCAACAACAAATGGGACTTGGATTCATAACATAGTTGTTTTCAATACCGACTGATCTGCCACCTTTTTCTGTTTCTAGTTTAGATCTGCAGGCCATCGCAGGGCTGAATTTCAAGGGGACAAAAAATGGCTCTAAGGCTCTGAGAATCCTGTAGCACTCGGCATTGGCTTGCTGTTCCTACACAAACTTTGCCCTTCTCTATTTACTCTCTTTTTGTCTTCCTGTTAACTGCATTTCTTCTTGGAGCGCTACTGAGTTATGGGTTTTTTGTTGAACTTAAACCCAGAGTCTCCATTGCTAAATGTTCAGTAGGTAAGGAGGTTCAGACTTCAGTGTGTCACCATCACCAACGTGTCAGTTATTTTCAGAGTTCAGTTGTCTGCCCCTGAGAACCGCCCCTGTTAGGACACTATCTCAGGGGCGCTGCACTGATATTGTGGTAACCGCAAATTACATGGCTGGCCTGTGGTAGTACATGGTTTTGATTCGCCTATTGAGTTCAGTTCTTGGAAAACAGCTAGATTAGCAAATATAATGAGAGGGAAACAATAGCCACCATACAAGGCTGAGGCTAAGCGACTACAGAATGTTGGGATGTTCCTATGGTATGTAACAAAACAAGCACGCAATTCGTTTCCTCTTATCTCTAAGCGACTACTTCCTACTTCATTGTGATGAAATTATTATAGTAGCTGGAATGGAAGCACAAAAGCTTGGTTATATGAGTTTGCAGGCAGGAGACAAGAACATAGAGCTGAAACTGGTTTTAAATTGGGCTTGACAAATATGAAACTATGGCCCTTCTTTCCGTTTCTATTTTATGTTTGTCATAATATTTAGCTTCTGCAAGCATTGCACATCATTTATATATACATGCAAAGCTGATCTAATTGCGTGGAACTTCTTATTAAATTAGCAAAACATTTTTCTAATCTAAACCACTGCCTCCTTATTGTCAGAGAAAAAGAGAGGCACCATTTACTCCTGTTTTTTTTTTCTGTGTTTCATGAATCCTACAGGCAACAATATGTAAGGGGAGCATCGTACACATGTAAAGGACTTAGTTGACCAGGAGCATAAACCATATGAAGAATTGATTGATAGACTGAGACTGTAAAGAGAAAGGAAAAGCTTTTACCCAATGGAGAGAAATTGGCATCTCCAAAATCCTTGGTAAACCACTCCAGATCAGTCCCACTCCTCGTAGCTAATCATGTCGTCCTCTTCCTTGGGCGGCCTTCCTCGAGGACGTATACCCCTGCTCCCCAATAACGTGAGCAGAATAAATGTTGCAGTGATGGCAATAACGTGAGCACCCACCATCAGCAGGACAAAAAACATAAGCAGAATAAATGTTACATTATTCCTTCTTCCAATCCAATGCAATTGTTCAGACACTACAAAATAAAGCATAAAAGATTGTTTCACTTGGCATTTGGAGGACTGTGTTTAAGAAAATATAACAAGTAGGGGTTGGTGATTAACTGATTACCCTGCAGCGCTCACAGGTCTTGCGGTGCTTGGTACGCAGCTTCACCTGTAGAATTTGAAAAACATTCCAGAATTTCCATGTAAATATAATGGGTTCAGTTCACCTGTTAAATTATTGGGTAATTGTAACAAAAGTACATGCATTCCATGGGTTCAGTTCATTTTGGCATAGTAACAGAAGTACAGGCATTCAGAATTCCCATGTATAAATATAATTTCAATCCTAGTAACCAAATTCCTAACAATGTCAACAATCGACATTCAATTCATTTGACATATTCTAAGTTGGAAACTAATCCATCCACATCGAAATAAATGCCATTTGTTGCTGTGTTTCTCCTCTGAAACGAACAGAGCCATTTCATTAGGATGAGTGGAGGGGAAGAATGAAACAAATACCTCGCAGTCACAGATGGGGCATGGGATTGAGCTGAACGCTGGTGTTCCACTGCTCCAGGTAGCTGCGCCGCACCCAGCGTGTCCCTCGCCTCAACCCGCCGCAGCAACCGCACCGCGTAGCACCTCAACCCTCGCCTCCATAGTGCTCAACACTCCTTGCGCGGCTCCTTCCTGACCACGAGTTCAGACTCGAACATGCTGTTCCCGTCGGCGCAACTGTCGACGGGGAGGGCGTTGGGGACCACCCCCAACGAGGAGAGGAAGGGTTGGCTGCCCGCGTGCATCTCCTTGGTCTGCCTCAAGGCCGTCGAGGAGGAGGAGGGTGGGGTCTGGTCGGCGTCGGCATTGGCTTGGCGCCCTAACCCGGGTTGGTGAGGGCTCTCGGTGCAGGGGTGCTGCAGCGTCGGCGGCGGCCCAGCGCCCTAACCCGGCAGCCGCGTTGATGAGGGCGGGCGACGTCGGGCGGTCGGCGGCAGCTGCGGAGGAGAGGCGCAGGGCGGACGGGACAAGGGCGAGGCCGTCGCTACCGATTGGGAGGTCTGGTGGCACCAGAGCCGCCGCTGCCGATTGGGAAGGAGGGACGGGAAAACCGAGCGCCGATTGGGGACGTCGGGCTGCCGTGGATGGATGACGTGGGAGATGAGGGAGACGGGATTGGGAGGGAGGGGCGGTGATTGCGCGGTGATTGGCCTGGGGAAACCGGACGGGTGATGTGAGTGAGCGAGAGCGTGCAAAGCCGGGTGAACGATTCCCTTATGAATTTTTTAGTTATAGAGATAAAAGCCTTTGCCGAGTGCTAGATCGCGGGCACTCAGCAAAGGAGTGTTAAAACTCCAGGCCACGCCCACAGTCCCACAAACACACACACACACACACACACACACACACACACACACACACACACACACACACACACACACACACACACACACACACACACACACACACACACACACACACACCCCCCTAGCGCCGCAGCCATCGCCGCCGCCGCGCCGCCAGCTCGCCCGCGCCCGCATGCTGCCCTCGGGCTGCCCGCGCGCCACCCGCGAGCACCCGCTCTCGCGCCCTCCCGTGCCCGCGGCGCCCGTGCGCCGCCTGGCCTCGCCCTGGTGGGTGGTGGGGTGGAAGGGAGGAGGGGAGGAGGAGAAGGGAAGGAGAAAGAGAGAAGGAGAAAGGGAGGAGGTGGAGGAGGTAGCTATAGAGGAGGAGAGGAGGAGGAGGAGCCCCTGCCGCCAGCCACGCCCTATTAGCGGCGGTGCCCTGCCCTCGGTGTCCCGCTCGCTGGCCCCGACATGTAGGCCGACTCTGCCCGACATCTTCACCGCCGACGAGCACACACTAAGTTTGCCCATTCCTTTCTATTCAATTCGTGCCGTGCGAGAAGTACGTGTTAGTAGTAGTAGTTGTTGTATGTGTTGTCATTGTATGTGGTTTTCAGACATCGAGTCGTTGTATGTGGATGTCGGCCATCGAGCCGTTGTATGTGGATGTCGGCCATTGTGCCGTTGTTTTTTGCAGGTTTTCAAAACCTCCCCATGCAGGGGAGGATCTGCCAAAATTTTTAATTGGCAGTATTATTTTTCTTTCTTTTTTGCTGAGAAGAGCCCGTCAGAGCGGAGCCAGAGTACGCTGATCGTCTTCCTCGGTGTTGCGGCCTGCACTGCGTCGCCTCGCCACTACACCGACTCACCATGGCCCCGCTAGCCTGACTCCACCAGTACCCTAGGTATAACCCCCCTTTCTTTATCATAGTCGTAGCTTGCGTAACTCAGTTAGGCGTCTCCCGTTCGAAAGAGATACGGTTGGTGGTATATAGATCTTTGCACATCTACGACCGTATCTGTTTCAGATTGTCCACATATTTTGGACAGCCCGTGGATGTGTAGATGGGTTAGTTTCCTTGGTCTGCTCTGATTCGAGACAGGGTTTCGGCATCATCTCCCTGTTGTTCTCCGGATACACACTCTCCCTAGCAGGACGTGTATCGGGAGAACAGTGGGGAGGTGCTGCCAAAATTTTATCTCGGATAGGAGTAGAGCATGGAAACTAACCTCATCTACGCATCTGCGGGTGGGATTAGAACCTATCTTCACCTATTAGACAGTAGGAACGACATGTAGCTGCAATTGATGGTTACTTTGCTTGCTGGTATATATGTTAGAGGATGGATGACCATGAGTGGATGTACATGGGCCGCTCAAGTCAGAGTGATTTCACCACTGAATGGATGATGAAGACCAATGATTTCTTAGAACTAGCATTTGGTGAGTCTGCTAAAGGAGCGATTCTAGTTTTGTGTCCCTGCAAGAGATGTGCAAATAGAAAAAGGAAAAACAAGGTGGACATGGGTAAACATCTTGTGAAGAATGGATTTACATCGGACTATACTCGATGGGTCCACCATGGTGAAGCCCATCGCCTGAGAGAGGAGGTGGAGAGACCCCGTGTCGAGGATTTGAGGCTAGGGCGGAGGTGGTGCTTACCAAAGCCTGTAAAAAGCTCGTCGTGGACATCCATTATGATGCGCGCGTCCAGGCCATCGTCACTTACCACATGTCGATCCTTGGAGAGGATGTTAAGAAGCCACAAGCAAGAAGCATGACGCTAACCCAGGACCAGTACATACAGGTAGATAAAGAACATTAATATTGATTTCTTTTGAAATTAAGTAGTCTTAATTTGTTCCTCTTATATGTCAAATACTTGATGACGTGCAGATGTGTCCCTAGTGGTGCGCCGCGTATCCCGAGTGCTAGGAGATGATAGTGGACAGGTGGTGTGGCCCCGAGTGGGCCGGAGCGCACAACGCTGCCTAAGAGCGGCGATTGCTGATGCCAGGTGTATCGCACCATCAAGGTAGTTGCAGCCTCGCCGCATACGGACAAGTATGAGTACTCGAATTCATTTCTCTATTCTAACGCTCAATTCTGCCTGATTTCTAATCATCTTGCTATCTTTCTCGTAGTCGGAGTCACATGCGGGCCAGGAGTGCACCACATTCATGGCATATGCTATGGCCCACAATGGCAAGGCGACGTCCGACGTCTCTTACAACCCGGAGGACCCACCCAAGGCGTACAGCAACCCAACCGTCTACACCTGCATCAATGAGTACACGTTGGTGGCAAGGTCTCTCCATGGAGACGACTATGACTCGAGCTCACAGGACTTTGATCCAGAGGTCGTCATGAGGATTGGAGGAGGCAAGAAACATGGGCGGTACTATCTTGGCGACAGCGTCATCGACGCGACCTCTACTCTCTCCCTCTCCCAGATCCGAGCACGGAGCACGGACGCAAGCATTCCCATACGCCCACGGCCGGACACTTCACAGCAGCGGATTCTGTCACTTCAGATGATTCCTGTTTTATTCGTCATACATTGATATTTACATACCTTATCTTTGCATTATTCAAACATTGTGGTGAAATATTGTAGGCCCAGGTCAAGCAATTGGAGGCCCTACGAGAGGCCGATCGGCAGAGGATGGAGGCTTTGGAAGCCTAGCGCGTGGCGATGGAGCAGAGGCAGATGGCGGAGGTTCTCCAGTACATGCAAGCTCTTGGGAAAAAGACGGGTGTAGCTCCGCTAACTTTGCTATTTGTTACACCGCCACCTCCACCTCTCGGGCACGCTACTCCTATAAGTATGAGTATGGTTGTTTAAGTTTGTATGTTCATGCTTAGGGTCAAACCGCAACACTACTTGTAACCTAGTGGATTTATTGTTTGACATATGCAATGTCTTCTCTTTTGTGCAGCCTCAATCGCTGGGTTCGGATAATCCACCACCTGGGTCCTCGAATGATCTAGTTCATGGTACACCACAGTCTCAGTGGGGAGCTTGGGGACCCGGTTAGTTGTCTTTGCATTTGTTGTTCACTTGGTGATGAACTTGTGATGCACTTGTGTTAGATATTTAGACTTGTGATGGACTTGTGGACTTGTGTTAGCTATTTGGACTTGTGATGCACTTATGGTTATATATGTAATATATATTGTGATGCATCTAATGTATGTGAGATATATGTGATGTATGTGAGATATATGTGATGATGTGATATATATGTGAAATATTATTTTTGTTGTGATGGAATGTAAAAATTCAAAAAAATGAGTCGATTATGGTCACTTTGCCGAGTACCACACTCAGCAAAGGCAGCCTTTGTCGAGTACAATGTAAAAAATACTCGACAAAGCTAAGAAAACGAAGCCAATTTTGGCCAGTTTCCCAGCTTTGCCGAGTGCCGGGAAAGCAGGCACTCGGCAAGGAATTTTAAATTTTTTCTTTGCCGAGTGTCCTGCAATGGGGCACTCGGCAAAGAATTTTTCAAAATTTTTTTCTTTGCCGAGCGCCAGGCAGAGGGGCACTCGGCAAACAAATTTTCAAAAAAATATTTTCTTTGCCGAGCGCCAGGATGGTGAGCACTCGGCAAAGAATTTTTCAATTTTTTTTTCTTTGTCGAGTGCCATGCGGTGGGCACTCGGCAAGCCGAGTGCCATGCAGAGGGACACTCGGCAAAGCATCCGTTAATGTGACGTGCGCCGTCACGGCAACTTTTATTTGCCGAGTGCCATCGTGGCACTCGGCAAAGCCTTTGCCGAGTGCCCGACAAAAAGCACTTGGCAAAGAGGTCTTTGCCGACGAAATTTTTGCTATGTACCCTTTGCCGAGTGTGACACTCGGCAAAGCCTTTGCCGAGGGGAAAATGGCCTTTTTGCGTTTCCGGTAGTGCGTATTTTCAAGGGTGATACAAATTGGCAAGCTTAAGGTATACCTATCCAAACAAACAGCTAAGTCCCAATTAAAAACCAAAGCCAGAAAAGCTTAACTCATATTCTGCACTTCATGGAAGTTTAGTGTTTTAGTGTGGAACTTCCGTACTTAACGGTTGATCGTCTAATAAAAAGGGAAGGAGTACAAATATACTCTCTCCCCCTTCTTCCCCCGTGGTCATCTGCAACATTACTCACTCATCTGCCCGTGGATAGCTCTCTCCCACCCCCAATGAAGGATCCCAACCTCTCCCATTCATTCTTAGTGAAATCCCTTTGAGAAATTGGATCTATAAGTGAGTTAGAGAGCTTCTGAGCAAGGTTTTCAGATGTTCTTGCCTCCTAGCTGTTGGTTTGTGTTCTTTTTCTCTTGGAGCTCGGCCTCTCATAGATGGCTAGAGGCTACCCAGGAGTTCCCAATTGGTTGTGGTTGAGCACCAGAAAGTTCGAATTGCCCTTGTGAAGGTAGTGAAAACCCCAAGCTCAATGTTTGTGGTTCGCTTGAGAAGAGGATATGAGTAGAAAAAACCCAAAGCCTTTGTGGTTTCCTCAACAATGAGGATGTAGACATGCCTTCACTATGTAAAAAAAGGTCAGATCCACTAGCGGCACCTACAGACACAGGACAAAAGCGCGTCTGTGATAAAAAATTACAGACACGCATTACCCAACAGACGTCTGTAGTAGATCGCCGACCAGGGTCACCGGCCTGGCGGGGTCAACACGCGTATGTAATAACGGGTTGCTACAGACGCATGTACTTAAGGCGTGTCTGTAGTAATGAAAACAGTACAGACGCATGACTCTGAACGTGCATCTATGCTTAATCCTTACTGCAGGTGCGTGATGGCTAAAGACGCGTCTGTAGTAAGTAAAACAATACAGACGCGTGACTCTGAACGCGCGTCTGTTCTAGGATCTTACAGTAGACGGGTGCAGGCTACAGACACGTCTATAGTAAGTTATTAGTACAGACGCGTTACGCTAAACGTGCGTCTATAGAAGACTCTTCCTGCAGACTGGTGCAGGCTGCAGATGCGTATGTAGTAAGTCATTAGTACAGATGCGTTACCCTAAACGCACGTCAGTAGTATGTGCTTATTATAGGCGTGCAAAAAGCGCGTCTATAATAAGCCCTTATTACTGAGATGATCCTGAACACGCGTCTGTGATGTGCTTTTTTTTACATAGTGCTTGGTGGCTCTGCTAGACCTCAGGGGACGTAAATCATGTGTCTTGTCATTTATTGTTGATAATTTTGTGCTATACCTCTTGTTTGCATCCATATTCCAGGGTTTTCAGCCAATCTACTCGTATAGTGTGTTGTAGCTGCAGGGACTTGGTGCTAAGCGAAGCTCATACCCCTAGGAGGCTTGGTATTTAACTCAACCTAAGTTTAGACCCTCTATTCAATTTAGTTTTTAGCTACGATGCGCAGAACTTCTGCGAATTTGTCCGAAACTTTTGCACCGTGGAAGTTTCGCCGAAATCTACTGCAGAACCTTCACATTTTGCTAATCCAATGCATCGATTTTAGGTTTTTACAAGCCTATTCACCCCCTCTAACCCTTGACTGATCCTTTCAATAGCTAACCGAGCACTGCAGAACTCACACAGGCCTCTTTACATGGTCTGGAACACCCTGCTTGACCCAAAGTAGGAGCAAAGGGGAATTGTTGCTTGGGAGCTTCAAAGTCTTTCCATGTCGCCATAACGTATGTTTCAGTCCTAAAAACATCTGCAAGGTAGGCTAAAAGATAAAAGAGGGAAAAGTGGTGCATTGAAAATCATACAAGAGATTCTTTCCTGCTACACACTCAGTTCACCCTGGATCTCTTTTTGTCAGAGCGAGAAAGCTAAAGAGATAAAAGAATCTTTACATCCATATGTTGATGCATTTCCATTGCAAAAGTTCAGGCCACATTGCATAGTACTGCATGATGCATATGCTAGCATTGCGTTGCATTGCATTGCATTGCATTGTATTGCATGAGGCAATACAAAATGTTACTTGAGGGCCGGAGCACACGTACTGTGATAACTGAATAGTCCATCTGTTCATGTTAATTTGGTCTGAGCTCTTGCACGTACTGTGTAATATAATTAGTAGTAGTAACGGTGGTCATTGGCAGGAGATGAAAGCTTTCCCACTTTACCCATGCATGATAAGGCTGTGTCATTGCTCAGCAGTTTCACTCACTATCAGGCCTTAATGCAGGAGTCAGTGTTAGAGTATATATTAGGATATCTCCAGATATGGTAGATTAAGATCGTATAATCTCGGCTTACCTTATATATCTAAGGGAGACCTTTTGCACCCTAAGTCCCTAAGCAATGTACTACTATATAATCCATCCACAAGACTTAGAAATACAGTTTTTCTATTCCTCCAATAGTCAGGCATGTAGCTGTTCCCTGTCATGCATCAGCATGCATGTAAGATTTTTTTGACCACTATTGGTTGTCTCTTTGATTATCTGTGCCATGCATATATGTTCATTGGAATACGGGACATTCGCCGTCACCGTCAATAGGTCCCGGTCCTAGGCGACCGGCCGGCAACCTCTGACAGCAAACAAAAGGTTACCTGATGAAACGAGGCAGCCTAAACTTTCCAGCAAAGCCAGGCATCAGGAATGGCGTGGCGCCAGGCCGTGTGTACTACTATATATACACACGTGCGTGCCGCACGCAGATGTATCTCTCAGTATCTTCGACGGAGTATCTCACACAGTACACCGATCGAGTTAGCGCTAGTGAGGAGCGGGCATGATGAGCGTGCCAATCCCCGGGAAGTCGGCGTGGCCGGAGCTGCTGGGCAAGCAGGCGACGCTGGCGGCGGCGCTAGCGATCGCCCACGACAGGCCGGACGTGGTCGTGGAGGTGCTCCCGCCGGGCTCGGCGGTCATCCCGAAGTACAACGACGACGACAACGGCCTTGTCTCCCAGGTCCCCGTCATCGGATAGCCAACCCAGCTGGTTTGTCTGGTGTCATGTGTGTCATCGTCGTGTCGTTGCCGTCGTCTGTTCATCACGGTGTACCATGATCGATAAGATGTACCTGTGCTATGGTATATCCAAATAACTGTGAACCGTCGACTAAATTTGATCGGATGCTTAATAACATCTATTACTTCCTAGGAGGTAATAGATGAAATATATATTTATTTAATTTAATTTTTATTTGGTAAAGTAGGATAGGTAAGGAAAGTTTTAGATATAAAAATATTTTCTTAAATCTAATTGATGCATATGTAATCTGTTGGAGGCGATACATCTTTTACATGTAACGTGTTTTTGTTCCAAACCTCTATGTTAGCTGTAGATTTTTTTCATGCATCTAACCTGTTTTTTTAATCGAGCATGCAACGTGTAAGTATGTCTAGAAGATGCAGCAAACATATCATCATTAGGTGAGTAGTAGAGATCAAACCATTAACGTGAAATGGACCATTCATTGGAATTTGAATGGAGAGAGCGATCATCCATGACGATGCATACATTGATAGTCATATATAATATATATATTGTGCACGACTCATAGCTTTGATCTTTATTTTTTATTTTTTATTTTGAAGAGAAGATTGATCCTTTGTAATGCTAAAATGTTCGCTGAATCTTCACGGGTTAGATCATCACAACAATCAGGTTAGATCATCACAACAATCGGATACTTTGGTGCCGGCGTGCACATAAAAAAGGAAGGATTGATTTAGTCCCTCGCGAGATTTGTTGTAGGGATTTCTTTCCTTTTTCTCAGGTTATTATTTATTTATTTAATTCATAAAATTTGAATTAATCAATGGATCAGATTTATTTGAGATATTACCTCTTAGTAGGTAATAGGTGTACCAAGATGTGTGTGGTGTAATGGAATAAGACAATAATGTCGTCGTCGTCTGTTCATCACGCTCCACTTCAGCTGGGACATGCATGCATGTGTGGGAATTGGACAACTACTTGCTGCTGTTCTTCTCTGTTTCAAGTAAAAACCAAAGCATAAGGCTTACACACGGATGAAGAAACAAAAGCAAGGTTCAGACAACCTTCGAGAAGTTCCAGACAAACTTCGCAAAGACAACCTTGTTTGGATGCACATACTTTTTGCAATCAGATACAGCTAATCCTTTATACAACAACGTTTTCTTCAACCCCTTGCATGTCCGTGTCATCATTGACAACAACAACCTTGTCTCCCAGGTCCCCGTCATCGGCTAGGGCTCTAGGCCTCTAGCTAGCCAGGCACCAGGCGCTGCTCCCGGCCTGCAGCTGGTTTTGATGTTTGGAGTCAAGTGTGTCGTCGTCGTTGTCGTCGGCTCATCAGTAATCACGATGCCGCGATCGAGCTGTGTGTGTGGTGTGATGGAATAAATGCCTCGGAGCTCTCGCTATTGGTTTGTGTTCTTTTTCTCTTGGAGCTCAGGCTCTAGACGGCTAGAGGTTGCATCGGAGCTTCCAATCGGTTGTGGTTGAACATCAGAAAGTTTGTATTGCCCTTGTAAAGCTAGTGAGAACCCTAAGCTCAACATTTGTGGTTCCCTTGAGGAGATGGTAGGGCTAGAAGCACTACAGGAAACTAGCTCTTTGCCGACTGCAATTTTCTTTGCCAACTGTTTTTTCTCGACACTCGGCAAAGAGGTCCCTTTGCCAACTGGAATTTCCTGCAGTCGGCAAAGCAGGATTTGCCGACTGCCTGGCTTTGCCGACTGCCAGGCAGTTGGCAAAGAATTGCAGTTGCCAAAGGCAGGCCATGGTTGACGCCATCCACACCGTCACCTTTGCCGACTGCCACTCCGTCAGCAGTCGGCAAAGGCGCAGACTTTGCCAACTGCCATCCTCCCTGGCAGTCGGCAAAGAATTTTAATTTTTTTGATTTTCGATCCCAGTTTTTTGTGTTGCCTTGATACAGTAAGTAGATGATATATTCCAAGTTTGGGATCATTTTGATTTATTTTGCTATATTCCGTAGATTTTTTCTGTTTCTTTGATTTTTTCAGGCAGCTCCAGATTTGAACTGCAGGTACATAAAATAATGGAATCCGGCGATTCAGAAAATGATATTCATGATGTTTGGAGCATGTTGAGGCCGTGTGCGGGGCCTCGCGTGAAATTTCGACCGTGTTGGTGTCGGAACACGCCGAGCCACGCGCGTGAAAAGTGTTTTAAAATTTTATAAAATCGAAACGGAGTCCAAAAATGACGAAACTTGACGACGTGTCTTGTCATCGCATGCGGAGGCTGTGGTAAAAAATTGAGAAAGTTTCGAGCAAGTGGCGACGTCGGGTGGCTAAAACCTGGACATCTCCACATGTGATAACTTCTTAAGAGACCCAAAGCCTTTGTGGCTTCCTCAATAATGAGGATGTAGACAAGCCTTGGTGGCTCTTTTGAACCTCGGGGTAAATCATATGTCTTATCCTTTATTTTTGTTGATTTGAGTTATCCCTCTTGTTTGATCCATATTCTAGGGTTTCCACCCAATCTTCTTGTATAATGTGCTGTAGCTGCAGGGAATTGGTGCTAAGGGAAGCTCATACATCTAGGAGGCTTGGTATTTTGACCTAACTTTAGACCCTATTCCAGTCAGCTGTAGTAGTTTTTAGCTAGGATCGGACGCGCACACATTTTGCCAATCTGCTGTTTCGAGTTTAGGTTTTTTACAAGCCTATTCACCCTCCTTAAGGCCTTGTCTGATCCTTTTAACTGCTAACCGAGCACTGTAGAATGCATGCATGCCTCTTTACATGGACCGGCTTGATCCATTCTGGCCCTCGCAAAGACCCCGGCTGACCCCAAGTAGGAGCAAAAGGGAACTGTTGCTTGGGGGCTTCGAAGTCTTTCCATGTTGTCAAAACGTATGGTTCGGTCCTGAAAACGTCTGCAAGCTAGGCTAATTAAAAGCATAAAAAACAGTAAGAAGTGGTTTACTGAAAATCATACAAGAAATTTTTTCCCGCTATACTCATTTCCACCCTGGATCTTTCTTTTTTCTGTCAGAGCGAGAAAGAGATAGCAGCTAGAATATCTTGTAATCCATCCACAAGATGACCAGACTTAGCACCCTAAGCAATGTACTACTATGTAATCCATCCACAAGATGACAAGACTTAGCAATACAGTTGACTATTCCTCCAACAGTCAGGTATGTAGCTCTTCCCTATCATGCTTCATGTAACATTTTCTGACCATTATTGTTTGTCTCTTTGATTATCTATCTGTACCATTGGAATATGGGATATTCGCCGTCGATCTATAAGTCTGGCGGACCCAGACATTTTCTAGAGCCTGGGCGAACATAACAACTTATAAAATATATCGACCATTAACATAAGTGAAGTCAACAGCTTATAGTTATGGAACCATCATATACACGCAAATATGCATACACTAACTCACTAAGATCAAGGAGATATCACAACAATTGTCTCGTTACAATCCTAAAATTAGCTGTGGGTTTGCCTGAAAAATGCAATAATAATATATTTAAGCTGAAAAACATATAAAGGGACACATATGCCAGCTTACTTATATGAGGCAGCTGCTGAAAGAGCCATAGATAAATGATTAGGACACTCAAGAATTAATCAGCCAAGTTTAACAGTTAAGCAAAAATCATGAGAAAAACTAATTATATTCAGTTACCAGCTTATTCCTAACTTTCAATTTACACTGGGCCGTTCCTATTGGGTGTTAAAAGCTGAACGGAGCAGGTGTCTCTTGTCTATGATCATTGATTCCACCTAACTAGATGCCGACCACCTGTGCACACACAGTAGTGCAGCTTCCGAATGAGCAGGTGTGCACAAAGTGCAGCTTCCGACGGAGCCCGGGCAGGTGCCCAGGGTCGCCGGGCCCTGGGTCCGCCCATGGGTCCTAGGCGACCGGCCGGCCGGCGACCTCTACAGCAAACAAAAGGGTTACCTGGTGAATCCATCGAGGCAGCGTACACTTCCAGCAAAGCCTAGCGTCAGGAATGGCGTGGCGCCCGGTATCTTCTACGGAGTATCTCACAGAGTACACCGATCGAGCTAGCTAGTGACGACTGACGACACTGAGAGCCTGCAGAGCGGGCAAGATGAGCGTGCTGATCGCCGGGAGGTCGGCATGGCCGGAGCTGGTGGGCAAGATGGCAACGCTGGCGGCGACGGCGATCGCCCACGACAGGTCGGACGTGGCCGTGGAGGTGCTTCCGCGGGGGTCGCCGGTCGTCCCGGGCTACAACCCCGAGCGCGTCCGCGTCTACATCGACAGCAACGGCCTTGTCGCCAACGTCCCCGTCATCGGATAGTCAACGCCGCAGCTGGTTTATCTGGAGTCATGTGTGTCGTGGCATCGTCGCCGTCGTCTGTTCATCACGGTGTGCCGTGATCGATCGGTGTACTGTGTGTGGCGTAATGGAATAAATTACATGCTGCTGTTGCCTCTGTAGGGCCCGTTTGATACGGCTCTGACTTCAGCTAAAACAGCTCTGGTTACGATTTTTTGCTGGAGCAGTTTTAGTTGTGAAACCGCTGTAGAAAAAAAGTTGAAATATCTCTAATAACCTTATTTTTTTTCTTTTCTATTTTCTTCTTTTAATCTATTTTTCTCTCCTTATCTCTTGTTACTCTCTCCTTCGAACACGTCTCTTTATTTTTTCTTTTTTCTTTTCCCCTCCTTATCTCTTGTTTCTCTCTCATCGGAGCGCAAAAAAAAAATACAGCGCATCGAACTCATCAGTCGCCGCGGAAGCGAGATCCGTGGCCGCTCTCCGCTGGACGCTTAATCCCTTCCTCCTCCTCCGAGCCGCGTCGGGCCTCCTAGCGTCCTCCACAGCCGTGTCGGCTCGTCACAGGGATGAAAACGGTACGGATATTTTCCGACCGTATTCGAGACCGAATCCGTTTAGATGAGTTTTAATCCGTCCGTATCCGAGTCCGGATATTTAACATCCGATACCGTATTCATATCCGAATATTTAAATCACATATTTATGATGTCGATATCCAATCATATCATATCTGGTATTTTTTATACTATCCGTATTCGAATCCGAATCCGGACATAAATATAAAAACAAATACGATATCAGTGATATCCGTCCGTATCCGATCCGTTTTCATCCCTAGCTCGTCGTGCCTTATCCTCCTCGCTGCCATGCCCGCGCGTCTCACGCTCTGCCTTGCCGTCGCGGCGGTGCTTCACCTCCACCTCGCCGCCGCGTCCAAGCTCCGCCTCGCCGTCGTGGCCGCGCTTCACCTCCACCTCGCCCGAGCTCTGCCTCGTCCTCGCGCGTCGGGTCAAATGGGTCCGGGCCTGCGCGCTGTCAGATGGAGCTGGATGAAGCTGCCTATTTGTGGTTCATCTCGCGCCGGCCGCATCTCTCAGCCCAATTTCAGGAACTCCCTGCGACGAGCCGGCCCTTTTTGAACCGTTTGGTGTACGGAGCTACAAAACGACATCGGGAGCCGCTCAAGAATCTGTACCAAACGGGCACTTACGTGTCCTAGCTCCATCTCAGCTGGGACATGCATGTGTGCGTGTCGGAATTGGACTATGCCCAAATCCATTTCAGCGCGCGTGCACTCAATTTTAATCTGGCGGACTATTCCTCTCCAGACGCACTTTTCTGTCCTGTGACGTCATTGCTGAGCTCATCATAGAAAAATGCAAAACAGTTATCAAAATGCTATAACTTCTGAACAGTATATCCATTTCACCTAGAATTGTAGCATTTCACCTAAGAGTATTCCAAGGTATTGTTATTTATATTTTCCCAAAAGAGGGCACGGTGTATGCATCTAGCATTGGTATAAACATCATTACATACTCGCAGGATGGACATAGCTTATGACAGGGGTAAAAACGGTATTTCAAGGATAGTGAACACACATCTGGGTTAACCTCAAGGATAAAAGTAAAACAAAAAATAAAAAAAATGTTCCTACGTGGAGCCGGCATGTTCTAATATAGCCGTGCAAATAACAACTAATGATCATAGAAGTTATATGACTAGAGTTAGAGCTAAGTTTAAGATGGACGGGGAGATCTCCGAGCACTGGTCTGCCAGCCAGCGCGAGAGACTTTAAGACTCCTACACAATACCCGAACGTGGGGAATTATAAGGGACGGACAGGGCTGTCACCACCTGCCGCCTACTCGTCAACAGTGAGATACCGTTATATCCGCAGGTTCCCGTATACCTGAGCACCACGTCCGTGTACAAAGAAACTACCTATACCCCCCGAGTCCTCGATCCTACGGATCGACAGGTAAAGGATATAGGCAAACCCGAAGGAACAACGAACCGCCACCTCAACCTAACCCTACTTCTACTCATACAAATCATATGAACGTTGAACGATGATGAACATGTGAAGATCATAGCATACAAACTATAGATTAGTTTGTATATCATGATTACAACATGATCAAGACAATACTCTAGTTCATATGCATTGCTATATGATAAAGATGAAAACTTGCACTTGGAAGAACTCACTATATTCATACCAAAGTGTTGCTCTTCTTCCAAGGAGACAAGCTCTCCTTGTAGCTCTTGCCTTTGCTCACAACTACTTCTAAAACTATAAAAAGAGAGTACAAGTGGAGATGAGGTGTGTGTAGCCTAAATAATGTGTGTGTTGAATGAGAGCTCCACCCTTGCTTAAATAGTGAGTGAAGGACAGTTTGGCACCAACAAAAGGGGGAAACAGCCACCAACCGACGTTGCATGGCGGCATGCAACTGCCTGTCAGAGGTGGGGCCAGGAAGAGGCGGCGGTGGTGTGCCCGCACCTTGGTGGTCCCCGCTCACCACCGTCTTCGCCTAGTCGGTTCCCCAGTGGGTCTGGACCTTCCCTATGGTGGTGTCTCGGCCCAATTGTTTGTGTAGGTGGGCTTTCTCCATTTTCTTTGGTTTGCACATTTATGAGAATACGAATTCTGCACTGCGCTTTCTCCTATCTTTTTGTGCGTTTTCACCTGTTTCCGGGTATGTGTTCTGCAAAATATGTTTCTCCAAAATCAAGTGGAACATGGTCAAAGTATATGCATGTGTCAAAGTTTGTTTATTTTTCCTGTTTTTGACTATAATTCGCGGTTCTAAATATGCGATAGTGACCACCAACAAATCCCGAGCAAACAACTAAATACTTGGTTGTTGATCAGGAGTTGCTACTATGCTGATACAATTCACAAGTGACATGTCTACAACAAAGTATTCCATCACAATTTAAATAAGTCGGCATTTTATCCACCATTTACCTTAATACTTGTGAGGCTTTTAGCTTTTCCAAGTTTTTGGACGGTTGCAAGATAGAACGGTTATAGCAGAATCACTAGTCATTCGCTCTTTGATTAACCATCTATCCAGAGATTTTGTAAGTTTTATAAAATAAATGTAAGTTACTCAAATGATTCACTCGACCACTCAATATGTATGATACCTCACCAAAGGCATTTAAGAATTTGCCTTCTTTTTCATAACCTACCACTAAGGCTTTTGAGTGGAGTTTTGGGTAGGTATGAAAGTGGGCATACTTGCATCACATATGTTGCTAAGTTAAAAACCGAACCACAAGGAGATGCAAGTCATACAATTTGATCGAGACGTGCAAGTGTGTGAAATTTTTCATATTGTTCCTATTTCTAAATATTTTTGATACTCCTTTGTATCATGATTCTTTCTTTTGGATGGATGCCTTTTTGAAAGTATAGGCTATCTTTATTTCTTTCCTTTTTCTTTTCTCTTTCTCGCTTTTTTTTTCGGGCGAGCATCTAAGTACCCATTGTTTTATTTATTTGGACACTTGTCCATTTTTTCTCATGCCCCTTGGCATGAATTTCCTCTTTTTTTAGTATAGCCCATATCTTTTTTCTTGCCATATGAAACTTTGGAGAGAGAGATATCATGATAAATTGAATGGAGTAATTATTTGGTGGTCGAAAAGTGCATGTTGTGCGCAAGTCTCCGCGTAAGAGTCGGCATTTTTATTTGTGGGTGTACGTGTGTCTCAATCATGGGTGCATGACAAGAATCTCAACTTAGGTCACAATAATTTGACAAAGCTCAATGCTCAAATAAGTAGCATATGACTAAGGTTTTGAATTTGAATATCTTGTCATATGGCCTTGGTTGGTAATTCATAATCATCGAGGAACTTTTGATTTTAGCATTTTGAAAAAGAAATTTCCGGATGTCAAGTTGCTCTTAGAACAAAGTCATAGCAAATTTTATTTATACCATATCATAACTTGCAACAACTTAGAAAAGGATCATGCTTTTGCAACCGATAAGTTTTCAAGTTTTAGGATGTGATATTTTTAGCCAACAAACTTAAATCTTCGGGAATATTAGGTTATAAACTATGCACAGATGAACAATAAACAGAGCAACTTTTCATCATTTCAACATATGAGAAACTAACATTCCTCAACACATATGAGGGTGGAATAATATTTTTGGTGTTTTTTTTTTATAATTTTTAGATTTTTTAGATGCTAATAAATAGATATACATAGAAAATAAAATGCTAAAAAATAAAAGATACGAGGTACCTTTGCGGGGGTCCTCCCCCAAGCTAGCTTATGGCCTTGGTCCGAGAGTTTGCTTGGTGATTACGCCGACGAAGGTACTTTATTTTATATTTTATTATTTTATGACATTTTTACTTTGTTTATCTCAGCCATGTCTATACTTAGTACTTTTTAGTTCAATGATCCAATTAGACATAATATTTAATTTGATCAAGGTAGGCTAAAGAATCTAAGCACCATGCTTAAATTAGAATGCCTATGAAAGCATGATCACACGTAAATGATCACACCCAAACCAAACTATACTTGCATAGTACATAGTAAGATAACAAAGATTTATTTGAAGATAAAGTTTTTATGCCTTGATTTTTTCATTCAAAGTCTACACTTAGCAATTTTGGTACAATAATCAAATTTATCATTTAATCAAGGTGGGCTGATTAACCTAAGCTCCATGCTTAATTTAAACAGCCTATGAATACATGATCACATAAAAACCGTGCTTCAAATTAAAACTTGTTTTACGTAAAACTTTGAAGATTTAACCAAGATTTTAGCAAAGTGTTTATTTGTTTTTAGCACAAATTTATTTATAGTTTTATTTATATAAGTAAATATAAAAGAATATATATCAATTACCTTCGACGAGGGTTCATGGTTTAAAGTCCAATGAACAGGACTTCCTCCCCCTTCATTTCTTGCTTGATGAAGGAATATTCGTGTCTATGGGAGTGGGCGCGGATGGTTGCACCTTCTTTGGTTTCCACACCATTTTGTTGGATTTTTGTGGTGTGGTGGTGGGTTTTGAAGATTCATCTTTTTGTTTCCACACCTTTTCCTTCTTGGGTGGTGTGGGAACAACCTTAGGAATTTCTTCTTTCTTCTTTAGGTCGTTCTTCTTTTGCTCCGACCTCTTTTTGTTTTATTTATTTTTCTTGGGGAGGCCACCCACCAGTTGAGGTTGTATCTCAACTTCTTTTATGCCTTTAGGGTTCGGCCCGTACTTTGTACGAATCATGGAGCATTGCTCCTGACGGGGCCAAAAGTTGAACTTCTCTTCTTTGCCATTGATGTTGAAGCGGTTTTCTCCAGCTCCAACATCAATTTGTGCTCCCACGGTGCTCAAGAAAGGTCGCCCAAGGATGAGGGGCGACTCTTTTGTTGTCTCCATGTCCAGCACCACGAAATCTACTAGGACGAAGTAACACGTGATTTTCACCGGGATATCTTCAGCAATCCCAGCTAGATAGCGGACGTGGAGTCCGCTTGTTGGAGCATTATTAGCGTAGGCGCGAGATGTGTGAAGTTCAGTTTGTCAAAGATGCTCTTGGGCATAACGCTTACGCTCGCCCAAAGATCGCATAAGGCATGATCAAACTGCTAGGTGCCAATAGAGCATGTGATAGTGGGGCACCCAGGGTCCTTCTTCTTTTCAGGTAGACGGTTGAGTATAGCAGCGCTACACTCTTCCGTCAGCTTGATAACCTCCATGGATGGCAAGGGTCGCTTGTTGTTGATGATGTCTTTAATGTAGTTTGCATAAGAAGGTACATGCAGGACGTCAAGGGGGACGCTCACATGGATCTTCTCTATCATCTCAACAAAACGAGCAAAGTGCTCATCCACTGCCTGCTTTCTTGTCTTATTGTTAGGGTTTGGTGTTCACGAGTGGACTTACCACCCCTCGGGTCACCGCATTAACTTTTTTGAGAAAATTCTCGGGTTGCCTCGGGATCTTCCCTTCATTTTTCACAGTAATGGAAGTATCAATTTGAGCTAATTTTGATTCTATCATTTTTTAAATCTCAATTGATTTTTGACAGAAGAAGATAGACCATCAATTTTTAGAGTTTATGTTTTCTAACATTTTATCATTAAAGGAAAGCTTTTTAGTCAAATTTTTGTTTATTTTTGCCTGGCCTAATACCAGGTCTTTCAAGGAAGGTTGATTCGAATTGTAATTTGAGTTAAAGTTAGAATTACCTCCTTGTGGGCGGGGCTGATTGCTCCACCCGTTATTACCTTGCGGTTGGCGAAACCTGTTGTTGATGTACGAGGCTTCCTCATGGGTCTCAGGGCAGTTGTTCCTCGAGTGGCCAACATCTCCACAGACCTCACATGTCATGTGTGAGTCCATGGCCTGGACGGTGGTTGTCGTAGTCTCTTTCTCAGCGGCACGATCGTCCAGTCTTTTCATTAAAAGGTCTATTTTTGTGCAAGCAAGTCCGTCTCCTTCACGGTATGCATGTCTTTTTGTTGTTTTCTTTCCTCTCCCAAGCTCTAGTTAGCCACCATCTTTTCAATAAGCACTGTGGCATTGGTGATAGCGAGGGGGAGGAATGCTCCTCCAGCAGCAGCATCGACGTGCCCCTTTGACATGGCCGTGAGGCCTTTATAAAAGTTTTGGAGCATGAGCCAATCTTCCATCCCGTGGTGGGGGCAGGCTCGGACAAGTCCTAGAGCCTTTCCCACGCCTTGGGGATGGACTCGAGTGATGTTTGTTGGAAGTTTGAAATTTTTCCCCTTAGAGCACTGGTTTTGCTCATGGGGAAAAACTTCACGAGGAACACCGCGGAACATTTGTCCCACGTGTTGACAACTTCCTTGTTCGGGTAAAACCACTGTTTCGCCTTCCCCGCGAGGGAGAAGGGAAACAGGCGGAGCTTGATGCTAGCTGGTGTGAAGTCTTTAATGATGATAGTGTCGCATAGCTCAAGGAAGTGTTGAAGGTGAGCGTTTGCATCTTCACTTGGCAAACCACAGAACTGGTTTACCTGTACCATCGTGATGAGGCTAGTTTAGAGCTCAAAGTTTCTAGTGCCAGGGTTGACAACGGGCCCAACAGGCATGTTGGCAACAGCGGGGTTGGAGTAGTCGTGAAGTGACTTGGCCATGACGATAGTAGTGGATGGTGCAGAAGAGACTGGTTCAACCACCGGTAGAGTAGCAGAAGAAGAAGAGGCACGAGACATGTTCTTCCTTAGGAGTGCCTCCGGATTATCTGTGTAGTTTTTTGGTAGGTTGTGACCGGTCAAACACTATCTTGTTTTCATTCCACCAAAAAGAGAAAGAAAACAAGCAGAGTTAGCCTGCATAAATTATGGCTACCACTACATGCATGTGATCATTGTTTATGCCATGCTAGATGTTTCATTTTGAACCTATGTCCTCCCCGGCAACGGCGCCAAAAATGCTTGTTGGTATTTCTTAACGCAATCGCCAAGTGAGGAGGTTTTAAGTCCATCACCGGTAATGACGCCAGAAATGCCTGACTAGCATTCCTAAATATCATTACTCAAGAATGTAGCTCCCTAACATCGGCTCTAGTGCATTGTTGAGGGTTTACAGTTGCAAGGTAATGACACATAGAAAGGCTTGGTTGGCGTTCCTAACTGTCACTACTCAGGATTGTAATCCCTCAGCACTGGCGCGTGTGCATGTTGGAAATTACAGTCTCTGGGTAATGGTACTTAGAAACACCAATTATGATAGGCCTAATATGTTTATAGACCAAATATCCGCAAGCGTACGGAACTATCATTGTAGCATTTCACCTAGGAGTATTTCAAGGTATCGTTATTTATATTTCCCAAAGGAGGGCAAGGTGTATGCATCTAGCATTGGTATAAACATGATTACATACTTGCAAGATGGACATACCTTATGACAAGAGTAAAAACGGTATTTCGAGGATAGTGGAGAAACATCTGGGTTAACCTCAAGGATAAAAGGAAAACAAAGAATAAAAGAATGTTCTTACATGGAGTCGGCATGTTCTAATATATCTGTGCAAATAACAGTTGATGATCATACAAGTTATATGACTAGAGTTAGAGCTAAGTTTAAGATGGACGGGGAGATCTCCGAGCATTGGTCTGCCAGCAAGCGCGAGAGACTTTAAGACTCTTACACAATACATGAACATGGGGGATTACAAGGGACGAATAGGGCTGTCACCACCTACCGCCTACCCCTCAACAGTAGGATACCGTTATATCCATAGGTTCCTATGTACCCGAACACCACGCCCATGTACAGAGAAACTACCTATACCCCCTCGGGTCTCCAACCCTACGGATTGACAGGTAAAGGATATAGGCAAACCCGAAGGAACAACGAACCACCACCCCAATCTAACCCTACTTCTACTCATACAAATCATATGCGTGTTGAATAATGATGATTAACATGTCAAGATCATATCATACAAACTATAGACTAGTTTGTATATCATGATTATAACATGATTAAGACTATACTCTAGTTCATATGCATTGCTATATGATAAACATGAAAACTTGCACTTAGAAGAACTCACTGTATTCATACCAAAGTGTTGCTCTTCTTCCAAGGAGACAAGCTCTCCTTGTAGCTCTTGCCTTTGCTCACAACTACTTCTAAAACTATGAAAAGAGAGTACAAGTGGAGGTGAGGTGTGTAGCCCAAATAATGTGTGTGTTGAATGAGAGCTCCACCCTTGCTTAAATAGTGAGCGAAGGATGGTTTGGCGCCAATGAAAGGGGAAAGAGCCACCAATCGACGTTGCATGGTGGCATGCAAGCGCCTATCAGAGGTGGGGCTAGGAAGAGGCGGTGGGGGTACGCCCACACCCAGGGTACGCCCGCACCCTGGTGGATCCCGCTCTCCACCGCCTTCACCTGGTCGGTTCCCCAGTGGGCCTGGACCTTCCTTGTGGTGGTGTCTCAACCCAATTTGTTTGTGTAGGTGGGCTTTCTCCATTTTTTTGTTTTGTGCATTTCTGAGAATACGAATTCTGCACTGCGCTTTCTCCTCTCTTTTTGTGCGTTTTCAACTGTTTCCGGGTATGTGTCCTGTAAAATATGTTTCTCCGAAAACAAGTGGAACAAGGTCAAAGTATATGCATACGTGTCAAAGTTTGTTTATTTCTCTTGTTTTTGGACTATAATTGGCGGTTCTAAATATGCAATATTGACCGCCAACAGTGACCACTCCACCGGCGGCCTCTGCTGATTGAGAACAAGTGTACTAGGAATGAAGTTGCTTATAACCAAAATTGTCCATTTTGTAAAGTTATCAAAATGTGGAACGGACTGCACCATTGCGTTCCTCTCATCGAGATGGTCAAAAAACATATATGGAACGTTTAATTCAGAGTACGAATGAAAGAGTTATGCCCCCGAAAAGATGCTCTATTGTCGGGAGTTCCGACCCAAGTCAGGACTTCTAACTGTCGGAAGTTCAGACAGGTGTCGAGACTTTTGGGAAGCCTAAAGAAACCTACTCGGGTGTCTAGGGTTATCCTCAAATTGAGAGTTCCGACCCAAGTCGGGACTTCCGACAGACCTAGCAAAAAACCCTATTCAGATCTGCCCTTTTGGATTTTGATCCGAACTATTCCAAACTCGTGAGAAACTTGGAAAATAAGGCTTGGAGAGATTTCCTACTGGGATAAGACCACCCCCTGTATATATATAAGAGGATCATGGCCAATTGAGTTCCCATCTATCAAATCGTCAAACAAATCAATCTACTACCTCTACTCTAACCCTTTTACACTCTTCTCCAACCCCTATGCTGTTGATCCTTTGACCTGATAACCAAGGATGGCTCCCTAGGCTTTCTAGCCAACCTAGGGCAACCAGGCGATGTCCTTGCCCTGACGGGGTCCCTCCCGGGCAAGAGCTTCAACGGTTTCTTTGCTAGTTTGCCTAAAAACTAGTCGGTTCTTCGTCACGTAAGCACATTAGTTATCCTTTGGTGTTTTGCTTGTAAACCTCTCTGTTCTTTACCGCATAAGCATGATATCCTCACTATGTTCTTCGGTCCATAGCAGCCCGAGCGTCCAAGGCCCTACTGGTGTGTGATTCGAATCAATTCCAACATCAACACACTTTTTGGCGACTCCGCTGGGAAAGAATTTGCTTCGGCTCTACTTTATATAGCTAAATCTTCATGCCCTAGCCCTACTCATCACTAATTTATCTTCTTGTGCTTGTCATTACCGTTGCATCTGGCCCAAAAGGCAGATCGCATTTGCTTTTGACACCTTGTGATCTCATTGGCGATTTTGCAACAAGTTGCGCTGCTTATCGGAAAATTCAGCAAGGCAGTCAAGTTATAAACCATGGAGTACCAAGGTATTACATCACAAAACTACTACAGTCACCCTGAGGTACAACTTACAAATGCATCTTATGATTTCAATAATTATTTTGCAAGTTCTATGAATTCTCATGTTGGTGTTGCTAGTCATAATGATACTAGATATGTTGCATTGACTGATATTTTGGTTAGTGCTCCTCATCATACACATAATAATTATGGATATTATGGTCAAGAGCTAATGTCAATTGTCAATTCTTCAAGTTTTGGTGCTACTAGCAACATACAACATGTAAATCTTTATTCATCGGCTATAAGTTCACAATATGTGGTTCCACCACAAAACATGCCGATGAGTGAGAGAATTGGCTATGACAATGGTAATTATTTAGCCAATTGCTCTCAAAATTTTGCACCATATGCAAATGTTTGTATTCATAATTTGGCTTCATATGTTACTCCCAACTCGAGCTGAATCAATGAAAATTTAGCAAAGTGCAAGAAAACTATTACTTGTGATTTGGCTTCATAAGCTACTTCTAGCTCTAGTCGAATCGATGAAGATTTAGCCCACGCTAGAAATCCATATAGCTCATCTAAATGGAAGGTGCCCGCTTATCATAGACTATACCCATTATGCTATGATTACTTGAAAACTCCTGATGGTTGGTAGGTACTTGATTTTTATGAATTTAGTGGTGAAGATGATAAGACTGTTGTGGAACACATTTGTATATATCTTTCACAGCTGGGTTTTGCCAGTAAAGAAGATTATATGAGAATACAAAATTTTCCTTTATCCCTTACTGGTATTGCCTTTGCATGGTTTACATCTTTGCCCCAATGCACTATTGATTCATGGTCTAGATTAGAGGAGGAATTCTATGAATACTTTGGAAAGACCAATGAGAAAAGGCCAATTAGAATTGGGTCATTGGCTAAAATAGGATTGCTAGTGTGCATGAAAGAAAGAGTTGATTCAGATATAAGCAAAGGTTTGGCTACAAAAGCCGAACAACACAATATCCTTTCCGAATCAATCACATTTCAAAAAACAAGTCTTACTACAGAAAAGAATGAGAAGCGCAAGAAAATAGCTAGACTTGATTTTTTAAGAGCTAAAGGGTTGTACATTTATCTAGTTATTACTACATCATTGATGGAGATCAAACCCCTACAAGCAAGAAAGGAGGGATGCCTGCCTGCTCAGAATCGGCTGAGCTGACTTTAATGTCGGCTGAGCTGATTGCTGCTTGCCCTAAGTCGGCTAGGCCGCCTGCCCTAAATTGGCTAGGATGACTTCTCAGTCGGCCGGGCCGACTGCCCCTGCTTGCGCCCAAGTCAGCCTAGCCGACTTTCTCGGTTTCGGCAGCCACCGATGCATCTTTGGACAACTCGGAACCTATTGTTGATTGTTCCCTGGAGATGAAGAGCAACATCATTCAAATCAAGGACGCGCACTTCTCCAACATGATCAATAAGGGAGAAAACACAAATATTTTGCTGAAATTCCAATATGGTTATACTATATCAATTTATGCATTTATTAGAGATATCCTTGCTCGTAGTTGTAAAAGACCGATTGAGAATGGTATTTTATTTGTTGATGATAAAACAAATTTAGATTCTATTAGCCAACAATTTATGCCATATTGCAAGGCCGATAGTGCTAGTTTGTGAAAGCAAACGCTTCCCAAAAGTAGCTGCAAAGGTGTGGACAAATGGATTGATGTTAAATCAGATCCATTCGTTTGTCTAACTTTAAAGTCGACTCCACAAAAGAATCGGCTAAAGAAATCAAAGTATACCTTTGACTTTACTTTTTGTGATCATATCTTTGATATCTTGCTCAAGAATAATTTTATTAGAATCATTGATCACAATGCTTTGCCATCTATTCAAAATTTAGAAGAGCTTATATATTGCAAATGGCATAATTATTTTGATCATAATACCTCTAGTTGCAATATGTTTTGTCAGGTTATCCAATCGGCCATCGATAAAGGATGATTGAGATTTTGTGAAGCTCAACAAATGGATCAATTGGGTTCTATTGGTCTTGATGGCAAACAGGCTTCGAATCGGCTTGCATTAGCCAATTCACTCAAAGATCAAGGCTTGAATGCCCAAGAGAGATGTGGAGCCCTCAACTGAAGACAAGGTTGTTGTCATGAATTGCAAATAAAAGACATTCCAAAGGATAGCAAAGTTATCACAATTCTAGAAGGCACTGGGGGCAGGTGAAATCTCTCCAACTGAAGCAGAGTCCGATTGATTCCATTGAGCAAAGGAAATCGGCCAAGGATCCTCCTTTGAAGCATGCCTATCAAGATGGAAAGAAGAAGGAGGATGCCCATAAAGTTGATGGAGGTAAAGGCCACGACAAACAAAGAAGTAGAAGGCCAAAGCTTAGCTTTGAGGAACTTCTAGCTAAATATGAGAAGGTAGCAGAAGCAAATGTCACTAATCGGCCAAAAAAATTCCAATCATCAAAATTGCCTCCAAAGCGCAAGTCTCATGAGTGGAATTAGCAAGGAGGTAGATCTCACGCAGCAGCTAATTCCCATATCATATGGACAACAACCCACATATTTTCATCCTTGTTAATCTTGGGGCTGGTTTGATCAAGAGGCACATGTTCCATCATATTTTATACTACAATATGTAGAGTATACAGCTCCTAGATATTCAGAGAGATCATCATCTTGTAAAGACCATTTTGATCAAAATTGGTCTGGAGCTCAACCAAAAAAGAAAGCGGTAAAACAAGTTTACCGTGTGAAGTACGATGGTCGAAAGAAGAAAAGTTCAGATCTAAGTTCAATTACAGAAAAGCCGATTACATTGCTAAAAAATCTAGCTATTAATGGCGAAGACTTGGGGAAATCATCTATTGATATTCTAGATGCCAAATCTGAAAAAAAGAAGGTGAGAGTGCCTAAAATCAAGAAAGAGTAGCTACTGTCCAAAACAGAAACAAAATTGAGATGCTCAATCAGTTTAACAAAGTGGCAAGAAAAGAAGTCACAGAAGCTTAGTGCAGAGAAGTTGAAAGAAAAAGCTTGGCATGGTTTCCTAAAGGAAGAATTCAAACTCAAAAGGATGATGCTCAAGCACATGGTGCAGCGAAGGCAAACAAGAGAAAGAGATTCAAGAAACAATTGCCAAGTTAGAGGTTTGCACCAAATCATCAAAATCATTGGTCATGGCATCATTTGTATTCTCTGCCTATGCATATATGGAATTCATCCCCTGGTATGCATGGTTATCCCTTAGCTCCTTATTTTGATCCTTGGTGTGGATCTTTATGTTATGTAGGGTTGCCAAACTATTTTACTTACTAATGATGAAGAGCCAAAATATTTTGTTTTGGCTATTGTGGGCATTTCATAGCACCTCTACTAAGTATGGGGTTTGAATCCATCCTTAGCAACGGTGCCAGAAAATGACTGTTGGTTTTACTTAGTAACTAGTGTTACTAAGTAACATCCTTGATAGTTCCTTAACAATTTTAGATATTTATCCGCAAGCGCACGGAGCTATCATCGTAGCATTTCACCCGAAAGTATTCGAGTATAGTTCATTTATATTTTCCCAAAGGAAGGCATTGATTAAGACTCTAGTATGGATATGAACTTGAATAATAATGCTTGCAAATACACCAATTGTTTATAACAGGGGTAAGAATGATATATTTAAGATAGTGGACACACACTGGACGTTCCTCAAGGATAAAATAGAAAAGGTAGAATAAATAATGATCCTAAGTTGAGCACGCAATGATCTAGTATAGTCATACAAAGATAAGTTGATAGTCATACAAGTTATATAATTAGTATTAGAGCTAAGTGTGAAGTAGGTCGGGAGGCCACCGAGTACTGGTCTGCCAGCAACCTCATGTGACAATTTATATTCCTACACCTTAGTCGAACGTGGGGGAATACAAGGGACGGACAGGGCTGTCAACACCTATCGCCTATCCCTCTACCGTGGAAAGGAACAATGCAATCACTTGTCTCTCCATACCCAAGCGCCACGCTTGCGTATACAGAAACTACCCAAATTCTCTAGGGTCCCCGACCCTACGGATCGATAGGTAAAGAACTTGGGCACACCTGACGGCACGATGAACCACCTCCTCAACTTTACTCTAATTCTAGTTATACAAGTTATATGATCAGTTAAGCATAAAGTTAAATGTGCTACTCTCATGACACATAAACTCTGCACTAGTTCATATATCATGATCATAACACAAAAACCATACTCTAATTCATAAGTATGACTATAAATGTAATATGAGAGCATAGCTTTGAAAGAACTCATAATTCTATTCATACCCAAGAGTCACTTCTTCCAAGGAGCCAAGCTCTCCAAGATAGCTTTGCCTTGCTCTAAACAACTAAGAAGGTAAAAGCTACAACTAGAGAGTGAGGTATGTGAGGCAATGCTCAAGATGAGTGTGTGTTTGAGATGGGGGTGCCCCTTTATTTATACACAAGCTATTGAGGTGCTTCTGGCTATATTTGGCTTGGAGACACATGATGCACCGCCTTAGCATGAGTCCATGCCACCGCCAGAGGAAGGAGTGGCCGAGAGGCGCCGGCAGGGGAGCGACCGACCCTAGGGAGCGGCTGCCCCTAACTGAGCCACCTCGCCACCGCCTTCGCGTGGTGGGCTCTAGGCTGGACATGGACTACTGCACCATGGTGTTTTGCCCTGTTTGAAATGTTTTGGTGGGCATCTCCCTTATTCTTTTGCGCAAATCGATGTTTGGAAAGCGCCTTTAGGTGAAATCCTCCATGTATTTGTGTTGGTGACCTGCAAAATAATAATCTCCAAATACATGTGGAACTTGGTTAATAGTAAATGCATATGTGACTAAGTTTGCTAATTTCCCCCCTTTTTGTCACTTAATTGGCGGTCAGATTTGATGGATAAATATTGCCAACAAGCTCCCCCAAGCTTAACCCCTGCTCGTCCCGAGCAAATAGACAAGTTATTGGTTGTTGATCAGTAGTTACTACAATGCCAAATATAATTCACAAATGTCATGCCTGTAACAAAGTATTCTTCCTCAATTTAAATAAGTTGACATTCTATCCACCCTTTTAACTTAATTCATGTGGGGCTTATTGCTTTTCCAAGTCTTAGGCGGTTGCAAGATAGAACGGTTTTAACAGAATTACCAATCATTCATCCCTTGATCAACCTTCTATCCGTAGGTTTTATGGGTTTTGCACGAAATCAAATGTAAGTTCCTCAAATGATTCAATCAATCGCTCAATGTGTATGGTCCTCACCGAGGCATTTGGTTTGTCTTCTGTCATCCTATCCCTATAGGCTTTGAATGGAGTTTTGGGTAGGTATGAGAGGCATACTTGCATCACATGTATTGTTAAGTCAAAAACTGGATCCAAGGAGATGCAGGCCATACACTTTGATCAAGATGTGCAAGTGTGTGGAATATAAAAGTGGTTTCTAATTCTACCATTGTTTTTGTACTCCTTTGATCATGACTTTCTCTCCCTTTTAACTAATTGCCTTGGAAATATGGGCTAGCTTTATTTCTTTCCCCTTTTTTCTCAATACTTTGGAACCTTCATGTGTTTCATTTTTTTCTTTCTTTTGCTAAATTTGAGAACTTCATACTTCTCTCTCTTTTTTTAGCATAGCCCCATATTATTTTACGGCACATGAAAACTTTGGAGAGAAAAATTCATGACAAATGAATGGAGTTTTTAGTTTGGTGGACGGAAAGACATGTTTTTGCGTAACTCTCAGTGTAAGAGTTAGCATTTTATTAGTGGGTGTGTATGAATCTTGATCATGGGTGCATAACGAGAATCTTAACAAGGGTCACAATAATTTGACCAAACTCAATATAAATTCAAGTAGCATATGACTAGGGTTTGCATTCGAATGTGTCATATGGCATGGTAGGAATTCATAATCATTGAAGAACTTTCGATTTTAGCATTTTAAAAAGAAAACTCCAGATGTCAAGTTTCTCAGTTGAGCAGGCAATGATCTAGTATAGTCATACAAAGATAAGTTGATAATCATACAAGTTATATAATTAGTATTAGAGCTAAGTGTGAAGCTGGTCGAGTGACTATCGAGTACTGGTCTGCCAGCAACTTCATGTGACAATTTAGACTCCTACACCCCAGTCGAACATGGGGGAATACAAGGGACGAACAGGGCTATCACCACCTATCGCCTACCCCTCTACCGTGGAAAGGGACAACACAATCACCTGTCTCTCCATACCCTAGCACCACGCTTGCGTATACAGAAACTACCCAAATTCCCTCAGGTCCCCGAGCCTACGGATCGACAGGTAAAGAACTTGGGTACATCTGACGGCATGATGAACCGCCACCTCAACTTTACTCTAATTCTAGTTATACAAGTTATATGATTGGTTAAGCATAAAGTTAAATGTGCTACTCTCATGACACATAAACTCTGCACTAGTTCATATATCATGATCATTACACAAAAACCATACTCTAATTCATAAGTATGACTATGAATGTAATATGAGAGCATAGCTTTGGAAGAACTCATAATTCTATTCATACCCAAGAGTCACTTCTTCTAAGGAGCCAAGCTCTCCAGGGTAGCTTTGCCTTGCTCTAAACAACTAAGAAAGTAAAAACTACAACTAGAGAGTGAGGTGTGTGAGGCAATGCTCAAGATGAGTGTGTGTTTGAGAGGAGGTATGTGCCCCACTATTTATACATGAGGTATGGCAGTGCTTCTGGCTATATTTGGCGTGGAGACACGTGATGCACCGCCTCGGCATGTGTCCATGCAGCCACTCCCCTGACTGAGCCACCTCGCCACCGCCTTCGCGTGGTGGGCTCTGGGCTGGACATGGCCTATTGCTCTGGGGAGTTTCGCCCTGTTTGAAATGTTTTGGTGAGCGTCTCCCTTATTCTTTTTGCGCAAATCGATGTTTGGAAAGCGTTTTTTGGTGAAATCCTCCATGTATTTGTGACCTGCAAAATAATAATCTGCAAATACATGTGGAACTTGGTTAATAGTAAATACATATGTGACTAAGTTTGCTAATTTCTCCCCTTTTTGTCACTTAATTGGTGGTCGGATTTGATCGATAAAGACCGCCAACAGCTATGCATATTCATGTGGATGAATTCATATGGCCGATATTTTGATATCGCCCTTAGTGTAAAATATAGTCGATAAATGTTTGCAACCATCGTGCTATTAGAAAGCCCCATGGAATTTAGTTTGATGGCTTTAAGGCCCGGGGGGCATGATATATGTATTTTTATTTAATGGGTATGACAATATGATTAATCGGCTTGTAAAAAGGGCCAAGGTGTTGGCATGATCATTATTTCTCACGATGGTGCTATTTGAGACATCAAGCATATTAAAATTATATTTGCACCAACATTTGAGCCGAATATGAAGTTTTTTTATTCGGCTTGGCCATATTGCATTTCATGGGGTATGACATGTTGAATCTTTGGGTGATTCCTTGTTAGTGGCATAGCAAGTAGCTGGTGAATTTCAATATTTAGAAGGATCACTAAGAGCTTGCCTTGATGCTTGCCTCGATGTTATTGACTATTTTGCCAAATTTTGGATTCAGCATATTCTGAGGCATGAAAATCAAAAGGCCAACACGTTAGGTCAACAAGCATCTAGCTATAACATCAGTGTGCATAATTTTCATATTCAAGAATAGCCGATTCATAAAAAAATAAATTTTTCCCGTACAGGTGCAGACTAGTCGGCTCAGCCGACTCGCCCTATGATCTGGCCAAGTTGGCTAGGCCGACTCTACCAAGTCGGCTAAGCTGACTGCTCTAGTCGGCTCAGCCGACTCCCCTGTGACCAGCTCAATTAATTAGTTTGAAAAGCTACCAAATCGGGCCGACGCAACTTTCAGTGATGTTGGGGCTGATTTAGAAGACTGGAGGACTCCCTTGTTGAGATATCTACGTGATTCAAGTGCCAAAATTGATAAAAGCGTGATTCAAGTGCCAAAATTGATAAAAGTGTTCGGCGGAGCGCTTTTAAATATATGTTGTATAATGATGAGCTCTATCGGATTGGAGAACCACTAAAGACTTGTTGTTTAAGTGCTTCAGATCAGATTAGGCAGGAGTGACTATGCGAGAAGTTCATGAAGGCAATTGTGGTACACATCAATCGACCCCGAAGATGAAGTAGTTATTGCGTAGAGCTAGTTTCTATTGGCCTACTATGATGGCCGATTGCTTCGTTACTACAAAGGTTGCGAAGGATGCCAAAAGTTTAGGATTATTCAGCATGTGCCTGCTGCTATGCTTCATCCTATTATCAAACCATGGCTTCGTGGTTGGGGGCTAGATTTCATTGACCAAATACACCCCCCGTCTTCAAAGGGACACCGTTTTATGTTAGTTGCTATGGATTACTTTACTAAGTGAACCGAACCAGTTCCTTTGAAGAATATAACACACAAGGAGGTGATTGAGTTTATCACTGAGTATATTATCCATAGATTTGGCATCCCTCAAACATTAACTACAAATTAAGGGACATCATTTGTGTCTAAAGAGGTAAGGGAATTTACCGAATTATATAAGATTAAGTTGCTCAATTCATCTACATACTATGCTTATGCTAATGGTCAGGCTGAGTCTAGTGATAAGACTTTGATCAAGCTTATCAAAAAAAAGATTGAGAAAAATCCAAGAAAGTGGCATGAAGTTTTGTCTAAAGCTTTATGGGCATATCACATTTCAAGGTATGGTGCCACAAAAGTTACTCCTTTTGAGTTGGTATATGGTCAAGAGGTCGTGTTGCCCGTTGAAGTAAATTTGGATGCGTATAGGCTTGTTAAATAAAATAATTTATCTACTGTTATGTATCATGATTTGATGATAGATAATATCGATGAGGTGACTGATGTAAGATTAAAAGCTCTCAAGAAAATAGAGAAAGACAATGCTTGAGTTGCCAAGGCACACAACAAGAAAGTCAAGAGTAAATCCTTCTAAGTGAGAGAATTAATGTGGAAAACCATACTACCAATTGGATCGAAGAGCAATTAGTTTGGCAAGTGGTCACCAAATTAGGAGGGTCCTTACAAAGTGATCAAAGTTGTATTCAGAAATTCTTATATGCTAGAGACATTGCAAGGTGAACGTCTCACAAGAGCAATCAACGGGAGGTATTTGAAAAAGTACTTTCTAAGTGTTTGGCAAGAAGCCTAAGTGCTCTCAAAGCAATGGCCGATACATGTATCGCCCTTAGAACAAAAAATGACCGATGTATACATCGCCCTTAGTTACTGAGTAGCCGATGAGATGGGTATCGTCACTGTTTGGTTTTGTTTTGACAGGTGTTTTCAGGTTCATGCATCATTCACTTGAAAATAGGGGGCATATGTTGACAACCAAAATTATCTATTTTGTGAATTTGTCAAAATGTGGAACGGACTTCACCATTGCGTTCCTCTCATCGAGATGGTAAAAAAACATATATAGAACGTCTAATTCAGAGTACGGAAGAAAGAGTTATGCCCCTAGAATGATGCTCTATTGTTGGGAGTTCCGACCTAAGTCGAGACTTCCGACAGGTGTCGGGACTTCCGGGAAGCCTAAAGAAACCTGCTCGGGTGTCTGGGGTTATCCCCACGTCGAGAGTTCCGGCAAATGTCGGAAGTTCCGACCCAAGTCGGGACTTCCAACAGACCTAGCAAAAAAACCTATTCGGATCTGACCTTTTGGATTCCGATCTGAACTATTCCAAACTCGTGGAAAACTTGGAAAATAAGGCTTGGAGAGGTTTTCTACTAGGATAAGACCACCCCTCTCTATATATAAGAGGATCATGGCCGATTGAGTTCTCATCTATCCAATCGTCAAACAAATCAATCTACTGACTCCACTCTAACCCTTTTACCCTCTTCTCTGACACCTATGTAGTTCATCCTTTGATCTGACAACCAAGGATGGCGCTTTAGGCTTGTCAGCTGACCTAGGGCAACCCGGTGATGTCCTTGCCCTGACGGGGTCCCTCCTGGGCGAGAGCTTCGACGGTTTCTTTGCTAGTTTGCCTGAAAACTAATCGGTTCTTCGTCACGTAAGCATGTTAGTTATCATTTGGTGATTTGCTTGTAAACCTCTCCGTTCTTCACCGCGTAAGCATGATATCCTCGTTGCGTTCTTCGGTCTATAGTGACCCGGACGTCTATGGCCCTGCTGGTGTATGATTCAGATCAATTCCGACGTCAACGGAAGTGTTGATATAGGCATGCATCTCTGATCGATCTTGGTGGTATTTATAGGGCGTGTCACCGTATGTACTTGAACGTGCGTGGATTGGGCGGCCTCGGTATTGTGACCCCCATCTCAGCTGGCGTTTACTTATTCGGATATTGCAGACAAGTGATGACAATATAGCCTGATAAATTACTGTCCTTTGCAACATCCAACGTTTGAAAACTAACATAACTAAGAAGTACTGACTAAAGCCAAGGCAATCCCTTTTGCATTGCTCTCTGAATCATAAGTTATATCGCATGGACGTAAACTACTGTACGCTGCTGCTGCTCTGCTGGTGGCACAATGGGCTTGTTTTTGGTTCTAGTCTCCAGGTCCAAAAATTTCTAGAGGTTACCAAACGGATGTATAATAAAGAGTAGTGGACATATATATTAGGTAAGATTTAAGAATTAAACATATCTTCATATCTAAGGGCTTCTCTGGAATTGTACAGGAATTCACAAAATAAAGGGACATAGCTTTGAACCGCTTGTGCGTTTCTTTTGCAGCTAGTTGCACCTCTTGGTCAAACCTATGTTGCTGTTTGTTTATTATAACTTATAAGTTACTAGCAAATTTGACGTGTGTTGCAGCAAACCCAATATATGTTTTAAATCGGGTTTAGAGTTGTTCTACCTTGTATAAGAAAAATCAGAAAATCAAACATAGAAACTCCCATTTTAATATAATATATTATTAGTAAAACAAAAGAGGAAAGAAGGCCCATATCTGTTTCTGCGTGATCAATTCTGAGTCCAGCGTGACGCTAGGCCACACAGACTTCGTCTCGTCACCGCGCGATAGCTTGGTGCTATATATGCTGCTCGATGCATATCTGTTTCTGCGTGATTAATTCTGAGTCCAGCGTGACGCTATTATGGGCCACACAGACTTCGTCTCGTCACCGCGCGACACTTGGTGCTATATATGCTGCTCGATGCATGCAAGTAGGAAGACCGAAGGGGTATGTTGTTCTCGGACTCAGCCTTCGAACACCTGGTTGCCGCTCAAGTAACCGAGAGCGTAGGGACAGGCGAAAGGAATAGAGAACAACAGGAAGACGAAAGTGAGGAGACAAACCAGAGGAGTAGGAAACAATCGGAATGACGAATGTCGATAACCGGAAGATTTAGGGTCTCATTCCCCCTTTACAATGCTCTCGGAGAGCTCTATTTATATACATCGGTGTCTTTTACAAGGACGAAAATGCCCTCCCAGCTACTCGGATCCTAGAGCATATTTTTCTTTTTTCAGGGCACTCTAGGTCCAATGCGTGTCTGACCTCCCCAGGTCGATGCCTCCCCCTGGTGGTCCCCCTTCGGCCTTGCTTCTAGTGCTGGCGTTCGCAGGGCCTCGCCGAAAGGAGGAGACAAATCACACGGCTTTCGGCCGTAGTGACTCTTTCGCCCACTCTGCGCCATTGACGAAAAAGCTAACCTGCAGAACATCACATGACTTTATGGCCGTTAGAGTTGTTCTTCATATAAGGCCTTGTTTTCCCAAATCCAACCCCAAATTCTACTATGCAAAAAGAAGATTTCCCATCACATCAAAATGTCGGCAAATGCATGGAGTACTAAATGTAGATGAAATAAAAAACTAATTGCACAGTTTTATTGTACTTTGCGAGAAGAACATTTTAAGTCTAATTAATCAATATTTAGACAATTTTTTGCACTAAAAAACAAAACGCGCTACAGTGCCGAATCGGCATCACCCGACTCGGCATCTAAACACGGGCTAACATTCGAGTCCTTTTGTCGATAGGCGAGAAAGCGATGGTACCGATACGCGCTTTCGCCTAGCGATAGAGTCGGTAGGTCATCTGACACCTGTTGGTGAAATAGACGTCGAATTAATGACCATACTGATGTGGTGGCGGTAATCGCAAGCTTCCCTCCGCACGTGGCCGCCAAGCGACTGATTTGCTCGACGATAGCTGGGTTTATGACATAAATGGCCGGATGGGTATTTCGCCCGATGATAGTGTCCGTAGACGAAACGAACGGCCGAATGAATATTTCGCCCAACGATAACGTTCGTAGGCTAAACGAAAGGGCGAATGATTGCTTTGCCCGACGATAGCATCTGCAGACAAGCCGGCGACCAAAGATCATGGAGATAGGGGGGCTATGCTCCGTTCCTCCCCCAACAGTAGCCCCTCGGAGGCCCATTCGCCGCTCGCGATGAAAGGGGCACCAAAACATTCATGAGCTTTTGGCTGCCCCGGCGACTTCCCCCATGTTGCGATACGCATGCTCGTAGTTTTGTTTTTATTTGTTACTTATTATTAGTATTATATATTTTGTTTTTTTTTCAGAGGCGCGACGCTTGGGACGACGATTCGTTTCTGCAGGCCTTGGTTTTCGTGCCGTGACCCTTGGTTTTCGCGCCATTACCCTTGTTTATCCCTGCCGCTGGCTGCTTGGTGCTCGGAGAGCCGTTTATCGGGCACTCGGCAAAGCCTTTGCCGAGAGCCCGACGCTCGGCAAAGCGCGAAATAAAAAAATGCGAAAAAAACCTGGAAAAAATTTTTTCAATCGGGGGAGGGGGCCCACTGGCCAGCGCCCGCCCGTCTCCGTCGAAGTCGCAAGTCGCGGCATTTTTCGCGCAAAATTCACGGCTACGCGGTCGGTGGGATTTGAACTCGTGACCTCTCCCTCACGCGATACCTCCTCTGCCACCTGCACTACACACTCACATGCGTCTATATGCCGTTTCAGTTACTCAAATATTATACTAAACCAAGTGAAAATTGATTGTTTGAGCCCCTAAACGAATTCAAATCAAAAAGTTGTCAACCACAAAGTTTCATAACTTTTCGAGCACTACATTTTTCATATAGAAAGTTTTTCCATCCGAGGTCTTTTGAAAAATTCAAATTTTAAAATTTTGAATTTCAAACGTAGTTTTGCATGAAAAGATGAATTCAAATGAAAAAGTGGTCAACTACAATGTTTCATAACTTTTTGAGATCTACAAATTTCATTTAGGAAGTTTTTTCATCCGAGGTCTTTTGAAAAATTCGAATTTTAAAATTTTAAAATTTTGAATTTCAAACGTAGTTTTCCATGACAAGATGAATTCAAATTAAAAAGTGGTCAACTACAATGTTTCATAACCTTTCGAGATCTACATACTTCATTTAGGAAGTTTTTCCATCTGAAATTGTGGTGCTAACATTGTTCACAAATCTTATATATCTCTCTTGTAGTTTCATGGAACTACATGAGAGACATATAGATTTTGTGAACAATGTAATTATTACTTTGTCGAATAAAGAAATGACCAATATAAAGTTTGTAGATCATGAAATGTTATGAAACTTTGTAGTTGAAAACTTTTTTATTTGAATTCGTTTAGGGCACCAAAATGTGGTTTGGAAAATTGCTTTGCCTAGTGTTTTACTTTGGCACTCGGCAAAGAAGCCTTTGCCGAGAGCTTTTTTTTTTTTGCTCTCGGCAAAGAAACTTCTTTGCCGAGAGCCGTTTATCGGACGCTCGGCAAAGCCTTCTTTGCCGAGTGTAGAGGCTTTGCCGAGTGTTTTTTATTTGGCTCTCGGCAAAGCCTTCTTTGCCGAGCGCCCGAAAAAAAACGCTCGGCAAAGCCTCCGGCGCTCGGCAAAGAAGTGAATTCCGGTAGTGGTGGATCGCAATGAATCCGAAACAACTGAGCAGGTTTCGATAATAGAATCTGTCAACGATTCACCTGTTCCGGATCCGGTTGGAAATTCTTTCGTTCTCTGGTGGTCCCTAGTCACCCATATGCAGATTCAAGATTTCGTGAATATGGGCTATACTGCGCCTGATAGCTTGGGCCGCCGGTTTCGGCCGCCTGGTGATGAGTTGATTCCGCGGCCTAAGCCGAATGAGGCGGTTGTCTTCTGCGATTTTTTTGTTGCCGGACTGCAATTTCCTCTGGAAAAATTTGTTTCCGATGTCCTTGAGATTTTTGTGGTGCAATTGCATCAGCTTACGCCTAATGCTGTTGCACGCCTTAGTTTTTTCGCTATATGGCCATGAAAATGACTGGGTGTGATCTTCTGGCAAGATACCTTTGCTCGGTTTTGTAAGATCCAGCAACTCTGGAACAAGATCCGCGATTTGGAGACGAATGAGGAGGTATATTCTAACTTTGGCGCGTACGTCTTTGTCCCGAAAAATATTGAAGGTGAAGATAGCCTTGTTTCTACTTATCGGAACAAATGGTCACAATGGACTAAGTATTGGTTCTATAACCGGGCTTGTTCTGATTCTGATGTTTCGGTCCTTTCGGATGCCGAGGCAAATGAGCGGGAGAAAGCATCGTCGTTGGTTTCGAAACTGACCCCAGTCTCGGGTGTTCGCATGCCGACTTTTTCGTCTTCTCGTCCAGAGGAGGTAACAAGCGGAGAAGCTTTTCCTCTTACTGCACGATGGCAGATTAGTAGGGATTTGATTGAAGAATGGATTGCTCTCGATCGGAAGCCTTTGTGCGCTTACCACCAAGTTCAGTGGGATTGTTGATCTGAATGGTCATAAGGGTCCGACGATAAAGCATGATAGACCCTCATCATTTGACAGCGATCAGTCTTTCGTTGATTATGTCGAAAGCTAGGCTGAGAAGGTATGTGGACCTTACGCCCAGAAGGAGCAATAGGTCAAGAACTCAAGATTGCTGCTCTTGGTTCGAAAAGGAGGTTGAATCGGGTTTTTGATTCGATGGGCGTTACTTATGGAGACTGTCCCTTTCCGGAGGACAAGGTGGGTGATGACGCTGAGGGGCGAAAACTGGCTCCGACGCAGAAATCAAGGCGTGCTTCGCACTGTGATTTCGTTTGTTCATGACGGAGGTTTTTTATATATTATTTTTTATTTTTTTACGGTTTCTTATTCTTTTCCGTACGTTTCAGGTTGGGGCGCCTTCTCTGCCGATGGCTCCCAAGAATGTTTCGGCCGCTACAGCCGCTGCTTTCAACGACGAAACATCCGTCATGGATCCCCCTACATTCGGTGGTAGGTGTTGATGCTGCTGTTCGAGAAGATGGCACTAAGCGCATCAAGTCTTTAGCTCCGCGTCCCCCTTCGGAGAACAAGGCCATTGGTTCTTCTGGCAGCGATAAGGAGAAAAGACCTTCTGTTTCGGCCGGCGTTAAGACGGCGGACCCTGGCAAAGGTAAGAGCCAATTTTATCGAGAGTCCATTCGATTTAAGCCAGGACATGGTACAGGGCCAGCTGCTGGGTTTCGGGCGCTTGGTGCTTGCTCCGAAACCTGGGGACTATGGTGAGATGCGCCTGTATTCGGGATCCAGCTCTTCCGGCGAGATGGACTCTGCGAAAGAAGAATCTTACCGAATTGCTCGTTCTTTAGGGTTTCTGTCGGATGCCCAGCTAGCATGTGGATTTGACTTCCGCAACCTTGGACTCCTTCCTGTTGATAGCTCCATGGTCTCGAAGCCGCTCCTTTCGTTCCCCTGAGGTCGAAAGGGACCTTTTGAATGCGGAGGGATCCACTTTGGCCGAAGCGTCTGATTATCACTTGATTAGCGTAAGAATGCTTCCCGTGTTCCTTACATAGCTACTGATGGTTTCTTTTGCGTTATGTTTCGCTCTTGCTTTCTCTGACTTTCTAGCTACTGATGGTTCCTTACATTTCTTTGTTGGCTGTGCATCATGGGTGCGGTATCGCCGAAAAGTTAAGGGCGCGCGGTTGTTTGATTTCTTGGAGTTACGATACCGGCGAATGCGTCGAAAAGAGATTTACCTTCAGAACTTCTTTTCGTCATTTGATCCGTCCGTGCTGGCGAAAAGGTGTCGGCAGCGAATCGAAGACAGCTTTGTCGCGAGCGCGGTGAACCTCATGCCGGTTCCTCTGCTGGACTTGGGAAGCTGAAAGAGGGACCCTTCGAAGAGACGCCTATTGACTGTGATGGGCGCCGATACAATTTTTATTACCTTCATATGACGGTGGTAATTAGCTGATTTGTTGATGGTGGAAAATTTCCCTTTGAGGACCGAGGATAGTTGCCTTGGCTCTTGTTGGTTGGTTTGCAATTTGCTTCTAATAGACATTTTTCGATTATCGTGATCGCTTCTGTTGAATTTTCATGAGGATGACTTTGGACGAAACCCTCCAATCTTTTCGGCGGGTGGTGGCGAAACTTACGCGATAGAGGGTTTCGATGCTCGCTCCTCAGCATGATTTAGAGAAAATCGATGCTGTCCCCCAACCTTTTTCGGCAGAGGGTGGCAGAACGTGCGCGATAGGGCTCTATTGCCGATCCCTCGGTGTAACTTAGAGAAAATCGGCGCCTTCCCCCAACCTTCTCGGTAGGAGGTGGTGAAAGCACACGCAACAAGGGTCAATTCCAGCCCCTCGGTGTAACTTAGAGAAAATCAGCGTCTTCCCCCAACCTTTTCGGCAGGGGGTGGCGAAAGCACGCGCGATAGGGCTCCGTTGCCCGCCCCTTGGCATAACTTAGAGAAAATCGGCGCCTTCCCTCAATCTTTTCGGCAGGGGGTGGCGAAAGCACGCGCGATAGGGCTCTATTGCTAGCCCCTCGGCGTAATTTAGAGAAAATCGACGCCTTCCCCCAACTTTTTCATTAGGGGGTGGTGAAAGCACGCACGATAGGGCTTCAGTGCCAGCCCCTTAGCGTAACTTAGAGAAATCGGTGCCTTCCCCCAACCTTTTCGGTAGGGGGTGGCGAAAGCACACACAATAGGGCTTCAATGCCAGCCCCTCGGTGTGACCTACAGAAAAACATCGCGAGGTCGCTGTGGAGGCTTTGTGTCGCAGTTTTTTTTTCTTGCGGTGTCCCCTCACTGATAGCATATGTGGTGATTTTTTTTCATCTCGCAACACGACTCATGGGCCTGGCGTGTGGCAATAGTCAGGCGCGTGTTCCATTTGCACTAGCTGTGCTCTTAGCTTTACGTGTTTTCTTGCGGTGTCTAACTCTCATAGCTTCCGGGGTTGTGTTTATATAACCTTTTGTTCCATGGGCGAAAAGGTGGTGGACAAATGAAAGCTCTTGGAAAGATGAAATTTATGGTTTTGTCGTGGGATTTAAATTTGCCCATAGGCTTTTGAAAAACGAGGTTTTAAATTTGCCCGTAGGCTTTCATGGTTGCGACATTTTCTTGGATATCTGCTGCGAAAAGAAAAAAAGTTGAGCAACCTTTTTTCTATGATTAAAGCTGTCGATATGCAAGCGGTGTTCAGGCTTGTTTCGACACTTGACTGCTTTTGTTTCGAGGGGACTATTTTTGTTGGAGGGTCGAAGTATATAATTAGCCCGTAGGCTTTATATAATTAGCCTGTAGGCTTTTGCGCTCCGTCCTCTCGCGTTTTCGGAGGGATGAGGTGTATACTTAGCCCGTAGGCTTTTGTCACTTCACCCTCACATTTTTGGAGGGTGGAAGTATAAATTAGCCCTTAGGCTTTCGTTTCTTCGCCCTCACGCATTTTTGTAGGGTCGAAGTATAAATTATCTCTTAGGCTTTCGTTTCTTCGTCCTCACGTATTTTCGGAGGGTCGAAGTATAAATTAGCCCTTAGGCTTTCGTTTCTTCGCCCTCACGCATTTTCGGAGGGTCGAAGTATAAATTAGCCCTTCGGCTTTCGTTTCTTCGCCCTCACGCATTTTCGGAGGGTCAAAGTATAAATTAGCCCTTAGGCTTTCGTTTCTTCACTCTCATGCATTTTCGGAGGGTCGAAGTATAAATTAGCCCTCAGGCTTTCGTCTCTTCGCCCTCATGCCTTTTCGGAGGGTTGCACTTTTGCTTTTGAATTTAGAATGTTGAAAGAGATCCTAAATTGGAAGGTGTATTAGTTGACACTAATCTATTGTCTTAGATCCCTTTTTCGGCATTGAGTCGTATATAGTTGTCGTAAGGGACAAATGTGCTTACTGTGTGTTGTTTGGAGTCACAGTCTCGTGGCAGCGACAGGTGGTTTTTGGGGCACTCCCAGCTGTAGGTGCACCTTGGTTGCTCCGATGGCAAATGAAGTTTGGGGCACTCTTGGCGGCAGGTGCACCTTGGCTGTTTCGGCAGCGAACAGAGTGTCGTCGAATGTCTCTAGTACTTCCTCATTCATGGTCAATGTTTTCTTGATTTATATTGTGGGATATGATTAATCATGCGGAAACAAAAACTCTGAAGTGGAATACAAACCTCAATTCATTTGGCTAGAAATTCAATCAAGACTGTAAACACGTGGAAGTAGATAGATTCTTGTGTTGCTCTTTTGCTTTTGAATTTAGAATGTTGAAATAAATCCTAAATTCCAAAGTGTATTAGTTGACACTAATCTAATGTCATAGATCCCTTTTCCGGCATTGATTCATATATAGTTATGGTAAGTGACAAACGTGCTTACTGTGTGTTGTTTGGGGTCATAGTCTGTCCGCAGTGGCAGGTATCATTTGGGGCACTCCCAGCTGTAGGTGCACCTTGGTTGTTCCGGTGGCGAACGTAGTTTGGGGCACTCCTGGCGGTAGGTGGTGCATTGGTTGTTCCGGCAGCGAAAGTTGTCGTCGATTGTCTCTAGCACTTTGTCACCCATGTTCCATGTTTTCTTGATTGATATTGAGCGATACCATTAATCATGCCAAAAAAACTCTAAAGTAGAATACAAACCTTAATTAATTCATTTGGCTTGAAATTCAATCAAGACTGTAAACACGTGGAAGTAGATATATTCTTGTGTTGCACTTTTGCTTTTGAATTTAGAATGTTGAAATAGATCCTAAATTGGAAGGTGTATTAGTTGACACTAATCTATTATCTTAGATCTTTTTTCTGCATTGATTCATATATAGTTGTGGTAAGGGAACAAATGTGCTTACCCTGTGTTGTTGGGGGTCATAGTCTGGCGGCAGCGACAGGTGTTGTTTGGGGCACTCCCAACTATAGGTGCACCTTGGTTGTTCCGATGGCAAACGAAGTTTGGGGCACTCTTGGCGGCAGGTGAACCTTGGCTGTTCCCGCGGCGAACGGTGTCGATTGTCTCTAGCACTTCCTCACTCATGGTAAATGTTTTCTTGATTATATTGAGGGATATGATTAATCATACGGAAATAAAAACTCTGAAGTAGAATACAAACCTCAATTCATTTGACTAGAAATTAAATCAAGACTGTAAACACGTGGAAGTAGATAGATTCTTGTATTGCTCTTTTGCTTTTGAATTTAGAATGTTGAAATAAATCCTAAATTCGAAAGTGTATTAGTTCACACTAATCTAATGTCATAGATCCCTTTTTTGGCATTGATTCATATATAGTTGTGGTAAGGGACAAACGTGCTTACTGTGTGTTGTTTGGGGTCATAGTCTGTCCGCAGTGGCAGGTATCATTTGGGGCACTCCCAGCTGTAGGTGCACCTTGGTTGTTCCGGTGGCAAACGTAGTTTGGGGCACTCTCGGCGGCAGGTGGTGCATTGGCTGTTCCAACAGCGAACATCGTCGTCGATTGTCTCTAGCACTTTCTCACCCATGTTCCATGTTTTCTTGATTGATATTGAGCGATATCATTAATCATGCGGAAAAACTCTGAAGTAGAATACAAACCTCAATTAATTCGTTTGGCTAGAAATTCAATCAAGACTGTAATCCTTGTAGTGTGGCTTGTGCACTCCTATCCATACATAACACTAAAATTTTCTTGTTAGTGAACCTTCGGGCGGAAGGTATGGCCCCCAACAAATGTCCTCTGCATGTCCCCAAACTCATACATGGTAAATTGGTTATTGGCCTTTTTCTCATAGATTTGATATTTTGATGAATCTAAATTGCCGATATATACTCTGGTAGATATCGATAGACATACCTGTGCCCAGGAATTTGGATCTCAATGTACCCTGCAGAGGCTCTAAATTTGACTGATGGAATGATGATTAACAGTCTAATATATATGTAAGGTACACTTACATCTGTAGTCACCTGAACCACTCTCTCGGACGATAGCCCACATCTCTCTTCTAGATGCGAAAGAAGATTCAATCAATGTACAAGGTTTGCCTTCTTGTGTGGAGGGTTCTGCATTGTGTAGTCTTTGAGAAGGTTCAGATGTAGGGTTCAGTGTTAGAGTATATTGGGATATCTTCAACTATGGTAGATTAAGATCGTGTAATCTCGGCTTACCTTGTATCTAAGGGTGATGCTTCTTGCCCCGAAGCAATATACTACTCCATCCCAATTTATAACTCATCCCAACTTTATTGGAGAGTCAAGTTTAACTAAATTTATATATAATAAAATAAAAATATTTATGACACCAAATAAGTATCATTAGATTTTTTAATAATTGTATTATTAAATTACACCAATTTGATGTCATAAATCTTTATAATTCTCTATAATTTTGGTCAAACTTAAGATACTTTATTGACTCTTCAAGAAAGTTGAAATAACTTATAATTTGAAATGGAGATAGTACTATATAATCTGTTCACGAGGCTGTGCAATACAGTTGACTATTTCTCTCCAACAGTCAGGTACGTAGCTGTTCCCTATCATGCATCATGCATTATGTAAGATTTTCTGACCACTATTGTTTGTCTCTTTGATTATCGATCTGTGACATGCATGTTCATTGGAATATGGGATATTTGCCATGCATGTTCATAGGCGACCGGCTGGCCGGCGACCTATACAGCAAACAAAAGGGTTACCTGATGAAACGATCGAGGTAGCGTACACTTCCAGAAAAGCCTGGCGTCATGAAAGGCGTGGCGACCGGCCGTGTAGTGTATATATCTCTGAGTAACTTCTACGGAGTATCTCACAAAGTATACCGATCGAGCTAGCCAGTGACGACTGACGACACTGAGGGCCAGAGAGGCAAGATGAGCGTGCCGATCCCTGGGAAGTCCTCATGGCCGGAGCTGGTGGGCGTGAATGCGACGCTGGCGGCGACGGCGATCGCCCACGACAGGCCGGACGTGGCCGTGGAGGTGCTCCCGCCGGGGTCGCCGGTCATCCCGGACTACAACCCCAAGCGCGTCCGCGTCTACATCGACAACAACGGCCTTGTCGCCAAGGTCCCCGTCATCGGATAACCAACGCAGCTGGTTTGTCGTCGTCGACGTCGTCTGTTCATCACGGTGTGCCATGATCGATGATCGATCGAGATGTGTGTGTGGCGTAATGGAATAAATTATTTGCTGCTGTTGCCTGTTTACGTGTCCTAGCTCTATCTCAGCTGGGACATGCATGCATGCATGCGTGGGAATTGGACAACTACTTGCTGGTGTTCTTCTCCATTTCAAGTTTTGGAACAACTAACAAAAGTGCCATGACATGGGATCTCTATAGTGCTAAACAATCATATGCAGTAAACTCATAATGATCTGTAGGAAACTTGAAAACTAGCTTCATTAACCTGCGGCTACTGCGATTCCAATGGTAAAAGTATATATAAGAAGTTTTATTGGATTTTTACTAGAAGCTAGCATCATCATATATATATTTGTGGCTGAGGAAGTGTCTTAGTATTTGTTTAAAACAAGAGAAAATTCCTATTTGGCCCTGTTAAAATCAAGCCTTCCTTTTTTGGTCCAAGCAAATTTAGGCTTACCTATTTGACCGTTAGATATATTTGATTCCTTCTACGGCCTTTCTGTCAGTTTGGCCCTCTAACCGTGTCAAGTGAGGGATAAAAGACCATTTTACCCATGAGTGTCAAATTAACCTTAACCATGATACAAAGTTTGGTTTTCCATTGTATATTTCACGTATGTTTGTAGATTGTATGCGTTTCATTTTGATCATTATTTTTGCGCAGAATGACTAAATTATGCTCAAAATGAAACACATATGTACAAACAACAAACATCTGTGAAATATATAATGAGAAAAATGAACTACATAATGTGCTTAAGGTTAATTTCATGCCCAGGATTAAAATGGTCTTTTTTGTCCCCACACTAAACACCATTAGAGGCCCAAACCAAGTAAAATGAAGGAATCAAAGATTGATTTGGGTCAAATAGATAAGTTCAAATGTGCAAAGACCAAGAAAACGAAGGCTTGATTTTAATTTGGTTTTCTTATGTATTCCTAATATTAGAGAAGGGGTTTTCTAAATGAATTTATTACTTCCTACAATAATGTCCTCAAGCTCTTCCCGGTCCTATACTGGATATGTGACATGAGCTCACTGTGTGGTCATACCAGTTAGAAGTACATCTAGTAATGCTAGAAAGTCCGATTCCAACAAGACACCTTATATATACAAGGGAGATTAGTAATGAGAAAGTAAGCAAGTTTAGGGTTTAACCATTTCATCCCTTCCCCCTCTCTTCTCTCCCTCTCAGCTGCCTAGCTCTCTCCTGTGCACGCGCCGCCGACACCAGCATCGCAGCCAGCCCTAGCTGCTGTGCCACTGTCCGCCAGGCCGGCTCCTAGCCCGCCTGACCACCGCCCAGCTAGCCACAGCCGGCCACCGCCTTTAGCCAGTCGTCCACCTGGCCGCCCGCTCCACTCTGCCACCGACCAGATCGACTCTTATCCGATCATTCCACGCCCCAGGATTAGGCGCGTGACAAACTGGTATCCAGAGCCACTATGTGATCAAATTCCATGGAGGACATTTGCGACGTCACCGATCGCTGGGCAAAGAGGTTTGAATATATTTTGTGGAACGCACCATGTCTTCGTCCTCAACCCAAGCAAACCAGGAGGAGGGACAGAGATATGTGCCACCCCCGAAGCAACCTCTACTACCAACCCATCCCCTAGATCAGATCATACCAGAGCAGACCATCCCATTCGAGGCACAACAACCACCGCAGGCCAACAAGGGAACCCAGAAAGGTGAACAACAGCAGATGAGATGGCCATCAAACACTCACAAACTATCGTTCCCTGAGTACAACGGGAACGAGGAACTGTCCCAATGGCTGTACAAATGCCATTTGGAAGCCTACACGGAGGGGAAGGGTGACCCGACCCTCGGGTTTTCCCTGGGGCGGCTTCTCCCTGATGGCCAAGGTCAGGCAGCGCTTCGCTGAATTGACAACGCGTGAGGCAACAATGGTGATACACACAAGGGGATCATGATGGAGCAACATCATTGTTCACGCTCGGTAGTCGGCCCAGTCCTTGTCTGCAATCCGGCGTTATCGTCCCTCTTGCCATCCGCACGCAACCGTTGCCTTCGGTGCCGGGGAGCACATGGCACAGCTAGCGCTGCCGCCCACACCCCCACCAGCGCTCTGCCGCCCCATTCGCCACCTCCCATCTCCCCTCGTCAGCTCCCGCTCCTACTGGGTGCACGCATCGGGCTGCTTCGCCAGTGCCACTCTATCGATGCGGGCGGGAGATGCCGCTGCGGCTAAGCTGAGGCTGTGCATGGGATTGGATCTAGGCCCTTCGACCGCCGTCGATGCCCACAGCAGATCCCTCCTGCATGGTGTCACATGGTCAAAACCGCGGCAAGCATTGTTGTTCGTGGTAGTGTCAGAGTGTGTGTGGACTCAAGAACACGAGTGGACTCAAGAACACAAGAATAATAGAGGGGACTCAACGAGTTTTCCTAGTTTAGGCCGATTGGTGCCCTATGTCTAGCAGCTTATGATCCTTAAACTCAAGAGCACCCAAAATATGGAGGGTTACAACAGAGTGCAAGGGAGAAAGGGAAAGATTTGGTAGAGGATCGCTCGGTGCTGATCCTAGGGATACCTTGTCGCCGGTGGAGCCTTCCCCCTTGTTGGAGAGGAGGAAGGCAATGGGTGCGGTGGAGGAGCTCTCGATGCCCCTCTCTGAGTTGCTCTTCTCTCGGTGTCGAGCTCGAGTGGAACGGTGAGGACTCGAATGATCTTACTAGTATAATCCTTTGCCCTCTTAGGATCTGACCTCCCCATTATATATCGAGCTAGGTCGGGTACATGGTGGTTTGGGGGAGTTGTGCCTATGGCCTACATGCGCCGGAGTCTCGGAGGGTCTTGCAGTGGCTCCATGTGGACCGTGGCGATGTCGTGAAGCCGAAGAAGCTCCGGCGTCGTCTGGCTGCTCTGTTCTGACATGTTGAGTGTCAAGCTATGTCGGCCTGGACTGATCTCCACCAGGTGCACCTTCTCGAGGCTTCTTGGTGGCGAAGTAGGTCAGCTTGAGGGGCTGATGCGCAACCCCAAAAGCCCCCGAGCCCCTAATGCTTGCGAAGGAATTTGTCTTCTTGCGTCACGCTCCGTGTGTGACCCTGTCGGGGGAGTAGTTGACAGAGACGCACCCATAGGGTAGCGTCAGGGAGCCCCCTGAGCCCTAGTGGCTCATGGCACATCTTCTTGCACTGGGCCTTAGCTGGCGCCAAAGGCCGGGAGGGAGCCAAGAATCAGGTTCAGGCTTTCGTCGATCGGGAGCCTGTGGCTCGGGTGAGCCCCCGAGCCCTGGCAGAGGCAGCGGGCGTGCTTAGGCTCAGCTTGATTCCTTGGCTTGAGGATACGTGTGATCATACCCGATGGGTATAGCCCCTGAGCCCCTGAGCGATCCTAGATGGGTCGGTTGGGGGCTATCTCGGTCGAGAACCTTTGATCCTGAGGCTTAACATACCCCTATGTTAGGATCTCATCAGGAGCCCTCGGCCCTTTGTGGCCTCACTTGGCAAGATTCGTGATGACGAGGAAGGGCTGAATTCGATCTCCTAGTGACCGAGCTAGCCATGCTAGGTATGGCTTCCGCTGACGAGGGTGCGATGCGCTTTGTGGGGCTTTTCCCATGTATGATGGGGGCACTCGGCTATCGGTGCCAAGTGATGGTGATGCAGACCCCTTTCTTGATCCGCGTTGCATAAGTCTGAGGCCCGAGTGAGGGTCCGATGAACTCATTTGGGAGTTGCCAGCCTTGGGCTCGGGGCACCCTCCATTCTAATCTAGGCCTACCATGCTTCGGGTGATTGAGGGCGTCTGGGCTCTGGCTCGAGGCCACCTGATCACCTGGCGTGTCTCGCCCTTCTGAGGGTTTTGGTACTAGGCCCCGATCCTCTCGGGCCGACCCTAGCAATCATAGGTCAAGGTGTGTGAAGCGCGCTGAGCTCGAACTGGCCCTCCGTTGGGCCCATCACTCAGCGGCTCCTGACCCAACTCCTGGGAGTTAGTTGGTTTTGGGGGCCGGGTTCTCCATCTGTGGAGTAGGCGTAGCCCTTGAGGCCATCATGGGGCCTCCCTGCCAATGGCTGAGGTGGTTTCTGAACGTGCCCCTCCCTCTGATGTCCTGCATAGGCGGCTAATGGCACCTGGGTTACCGTGCCAGTCGGAGGAGTTATGGTGTGCACTTGTGTGCCGTCCACTTCGTTTGGGAGATGGGACGTCAGGCCACGTGGAGCAGATCTAGCGGAGGAGGGGCCATGGCACTTGTCGTGCATGGATCTAGGCCATTGATGGTGGCTGATGGGCTTGAGGGGAGTCTGATCCCCTCAAGTCCCATGAGAAGATGTGCATGGAGTGGGCGGTGCGCTTGGTGGAAAGTGGAGAGGGGACTTTGACTCATTGTCAATGCCCTCCCTGACTCCGCCTTTGCTGCATGCTTGCCATCATGCAACTGCTCGAGGCATGTTATGGGGATTAAAGGGGTGCCTGGTCGGCTCCCGAGGCACCTTTAGCCATCGATGGCTGATCGGAGGGCCTAAAGCCACTCACAGCGCTACGACATGGGCTATAAAGGGGATCCCCCGAGGGCACGATGCCTCTATCCCATCTTAGCTTCCTCTCTTCTTCCTGTCAAATCCAACTCTTGGTGGCCATGGCGACGAAGAAGTGCGATGGCTCCCTCCGAGTGAGCCTGCCTTCATCCACCGGGTGATCGCTTCCATGAGAGTGGAAGGATTCTAGCGAAGGAGGGGCGACAATGTGATGCGAGATGCATCTGTTGCTTTCCCCTCCACTACAAGACTTCTGCCTTCCGATAAGGGAAGGGGAGCCGTGATGTGTAGGTTGTTGTTCCTCTGTCCTGGCGAGGGTGAGGCTTGGTCCTGTCTCCGAGGCGATGGTCCACGTGGCTTGACTTCAGACCTAAGGGAGGAGGCATCCCAAGGTTAGCCTGTCGCCCCGAGCCTTGCACACCGCAGAGCCCCGACCTAAGCTTGGGCGGGCTCTATGGTCTTTGCCGCCATATAGGTGGCAGTAGTAAGTGGTTTTTACCATCGTATATTGTAATCGGGTCATTCCCAATTATTAATAAAATTACTTTCGTTTGTAATCGTATTGCTCATGAGTCATGCTCGGAGACTTAGGTGTCTTGTTGGGATAGGCTATTACAATAATGGCCCCGGTGGCCAAGATCGCCGTGCCCGTGCTACTAGCAGGTAAGTCCATGAGAACCCTAGGTTTACGGTCATTTCATGCCCTGGTCATGTCTCCCACAGGGGAGATCCTTGACTTCCTGACAGAGCCACTTGTATAGTTCCCGAGCCCATCGTTCGGTGCTTAGGGGCTCGCTGCCTCCCGCGGTTGGTCACCACGAGTAGCTCGAGGCTGGTACTCGGACATCATTCGATGGGCGGACGGTTCCACTTTTGAGCACCTGGCTAAGGACTCTTGTGCCTACCCATGAACATCCCTCGCACTTTAGGTGCTTCAAGCGGCGTTGAAGCCCGATGGGCCGACCTTGACACCCTTAGTGATGCCCCTTTTTGGGGGTCCCATGCCATCATGCGGCTGGGAGAAGCGATCCATCGAAGGATCAGGAGACAGAGAGTTAGCTACAAACAAAACAAAATAGAAACGAGAGAAGGGAAAGATGACAAAGTCAGTAACGCGATGGTCATGACTGTTCCATTAGCGCTTGCTGATCCTTCGCCCGGTTCCCTAATCGCTCGGCTCGTTCCTTCTGTCCTGACCCTGCTCACCCAGGGGCCTTTAGCCGTAGCCTTCCTTCAGAAAAGAGTAGCAGGTGATGAGTTAACTGTTCCTTTAGTGCAGACGAGCATCCACCAGGTCGCTCGAGAAGAGGGAAATAGTAACAAGATGGGGGAACGAAAAGGTTAGGAGAATGAGACTGATCTTGATTTTTGTTGTTGGAGATGTGTGCTGACAAAGGAGGTCTACGGGCGTGCCTAGGCTTGAGAGGCCGAGGTATTGGACGGATGGCTCGGTGATGGCCTTCCCTCATGGGGAAAGGTCGGAACTCACCTCGATCGGGTGAGCCCCTTCTAGGGGGCTGAGCGCCTAGATGGAGGTGCCTCGCCAGCGCTCGGTCAGTTGAGCATCGCTATCTCCTTGACTCCTTCCTTCGCCGGTGCCCTTCCTGCGTTGTGGCCATAGCTGGTGGGATCACAGGGGCCGGACAGTGCAGCCACTTGGACATACGACGCAATCTTGCTCGCAGTAGTAGACTTGCTCGAAGCTACCCTCAACGATGATGACCCCATTGGGGTTGGGCATATTTAGCTTTAGGTAGGTGTAGTTGGGGACGGCCATGAACTTGGTTAAGCATGGACGGCCAAGGAAAGCATGGTAGACGCTGGGGAAGTCCACCACCTAGAAAGTGAGTGGCTCCTTTCGAAAATTGTCTAGCTGGCCGAAGGTGATGTCGTGCTGGATGCGCCCGAGGGGCATGGCCTCCTTCCCTAGGATGATCCCATAGAATGGCACCTTTGCTGGGGCGTAGGCTGCTTTGCGGGATGCCCATCTTGTTGAGGTTGTTGGCATAGAGGATGTTGAGGCCGCTGCCTCCGTCCATCAGCACCTTGGAGAGGTGCGTGGTGCCCACGATCAGGCTGACCACGAGCGAGTAGTGCCCTGGACAAAGGACGCTATCAGGGTGGTCCCCCTAGTCGAAGGTGATGGTTGTTTGTGACCACTGGAGCCGCGCTAGGGTGGTGAGGGTGTGGACGGCGTTCACCTCCATCTCAGTTATGTCGCGTTGCTAGTGGGACTGGTACGCCTGGGAGCCCCCGAAGATCATGAGGTAGAGCTCGGCCTCGGGGAACTTGGTGTCCTCCTTGCGCTTTCCGCTCGTTCGCTGGCCTTCAGGGCAGGCTTCTGGGCCTTTCCCTGTTGGCCAAGGGTGCTACGAATGTAGCCCCTGACGGTGGCGTAGTCCTTGAGGACGTGCTTTGCTTGCCCCCCGTGGAATGGGCAGGGGTCCTTATGTGTCTTCTCGAAGTGATTGGGGCGCGCACCCCGCCTACGGGGCTAAAGCCTGGTGGCACGGTCGGCCATGGCCACCATCTCCACCCCACGGAGCTTCCTGTCCCTTGCCCTCTTATCTAGACGACGTTGGGCGCAGGCATGGTTGTCGTCGCTATCTCCACCACTAAGGTGGCTAGCAGCCTTGTCCTAGATGACATCTTCACTCGTGCCATACTTGGTGGTGACATCCAGGAGTTCCCGCGTCATTCACGAGGTCTTGTGGTGAAGCGTGTGGACAAGTGCCTCATAGGTTGTGCCGCAGGTGAAGGCATTGATCAAGTCGGCATTGGTGATGTTGGGGAGCTCATTACGCTTCTTAGAGAAGCGCTGAACATACTCCTGAAGGGTCTCATAGGTCCTCTGCCTGTAATTGCACAAGTCCCATGAGTTTCTACGCTGGGTGTATGTACCTTGGAAGTGGCAGATGAAGACGGAGCAGAGATCGCCCCAACAACGGATGCTACTAGCCTTGAGCTGCTCCAGGCAAGCTCTCGTCGAACTCAACAGAAGCAGAGAAGGTACTGCACGACAAAATCATCATCTCACCCCCTCGGCCCTCATGGCGAGGAGGTAGTCCTCAAGCCAGTGGTCCGGGTTGGTCTCACCATCGTACATGGAGATGTGCATCGATGGCCGGAAGCGCCTAGGGTAGGAAGTCGCCCGTATCCTAGCCCTGAACGCTAGGGGACCGAAATGACAATTTAGATGTCAATTTAAGGGGATTTTCTTTATTTCTAATTCTAATAATGAGATGAAAATTGGGTCATGTAAACTATCTATTCTAATATGAGGACATGTGCAATTGGACCTTTTTATATGTTTAATCTTTAATATTTTAATAATACCTGCATCCAATTTTTTTTACAGATCTAACCCTTTTGGTTGTGCCAGTCTGTTTAGCGTGACAAAATAACATAGTCCCGCCACATGCATTGGCGTGATAAGATCTGCCACATTGGACCGCGTTTCTGACGTCAAAAACTGTAACGCCCTAGAGTCGGCTCAGATCCACTCTGCACGCTGAGCGAACCACACCTACCACCATCCCAATTACGCTTCTGTCATTGCTTCGTGTAAAAGAATTAATCTGGGGATGGTGGGATGTACTCTGAAAGCCTTATATGTTGGTCTATCCCACCTTCAATATCCAAGGTGAGACTAAACTATCCACAATATCTCATCAACATGCACATGGGTTACTCTGAGCCAAATTCCAAACTAGGCCAGATGTCAAAAAAAACCTTGTTACGCAGTTTTGTTCTGTTACGCCACCGGGTTTGGTGTGACAAGACTCAACCTTAGAAAAATCATAACTCTTTGATACGACGTCGGATGAATTTTTTTTATGAAAATTGTAGACCTCGACTTGAACCTACATCTTTTTAGTTTTGAGTTTTTCCATTTTAGGACGTTAAGATGCTCAAAAACATTATATAAAATTTCAGCAGCATAATAATCGTATACTGCCGTTTGTCGCACTAGAAAAATGATATCTTCTTTGTATGGTGTCAAATGAAGATACCTTTTCTACCAAAGTTGTAGCTCTCAATGAGATCTACATCTATATAGCTTTGAGTTTTATATCTAAGGTTATTAAGATGCTCGAGAAAATAATATAAAATTTCAGCAGCATATTAATTGTATACCGGGGCTTATTGTCTCACGGAAATTATATTTTTCTTGTATGGTATAAATGAAGATAATTTTTATATTAAAGTTTTAGCTATAGATGAGATCAACAACGTTTTAGTATTGAGGCTTTTCATTTGAGATGGTTAAGATGCTTAAGAAAAAATACAAAATTTCAAGGGGCATACTAATCACGTACCTGATCTTGTCTTCTGACAAAACTAGAAAGTTGTAGATCTCGTCAAGATCTACAAGTTTCATATAAAAATCATCTTCGTCCGAAGTTGTACGTGTCGAAGAGTTATGATTTTTATAAGGTTAAGTCTTGTCACGCCACTTGGTGGCGTAACAAAACAATGTTGTCACACTAACGGGAGTGGTGTGACAAAATTTTTCATGTCGGATACGTCGTTCAACGTGGCAGATCTTGACACAACAATGCATATGGCGCGACTACGTTATTTCGTCACACCAGTCGGACTGGCGGGACCAAAAAGTTTAGATCTGCAAAATATTTTTAGACACGGTTATTATTAAAATATTGAATAAAAATGATTTAAAATGTAAAAAATGCTGGGCAATTAATGCAAATTTTGGTCTACATTTGATCGCATTTCTTAATGGAGTAGGTGGGTAATTTAAAGATGAATTCATTAGTTACTTTATGTTGTTTTATGGAATAGTAAATGTAGGTAATTATATAGAAAATAAATAATTCCGATAGCTATTTTATATCAATGGTAATTAGGTTATACCGAATTGGTGGTCAGATGTTTTTGACTTTTGTGTGATTTTCTAGGATTGTATTGTAAAAACTGATGAATATAAAGATTGTTGGACGAGAGTTCAAAAGTTGATGAATATAAATATACTGTATCCAAGTCGGTACCTTTATGTTTCCCAACTAATATGTTTTTCCTCCTTATTGCTCGATTGTCTCTAGCACTTTCTCAATGATGTTCCGTATCATGTTCTCTTGATTGATATTGCGGGATATGATTAATCATGCAGAAAAAACTCTGAAGTAGAATACAAACCTCAATTCATTTGACTAGAAATTCAATCAATCAAGACTGTAAACACGTGTGGAAGTAGATATATTCTTGTGCTGCTCTTTTGCTTTTGAATTTAGAATGTTGAAATAGATCCTAAATTAGTCTGGCGGCAGCGGCGGGTGTTGTTTGGGGTCAGTCTGGCGGCAGCAGCAGGTGTTGTTTGGGGCACTCCCAGCTGTAGGTGCACCTTGGTTGTTCGGGTGGCGAACATAGTTTGGGGCACTCTGAGCTGTACACTACCGGAATCCGCTTCTTTGCCGAGCGCTGGAGGCTTTGCCGAGTGTTTTTTTTCGGGCGCTCGGCAAAGAAGGCTTTGCCAAGAGCCAAATAAAAAACGCTCGGCAAAGCCTCTGCACTCGGCAAAGAAGGCTTTGCCGAGTGTCAAATAAAAAACACTCGGTAAAGAAGCCTTTGCCGATCGGATTTTCGCCGAGGGCGCTTTGCCGAGAGCTGCGCTCGGCAAAGGCTTTGCCGAGGGCCTTAGAGGCTTTGCCGAGAGCCTGGGGCCCTCGGCAAAGCAGCCGGCTCCGGTAGTGGTAGGGGAGAGCTCTAACAGCAAAACCAAAACTTCCTGATGAAACGAGGCATAAGCGTGCGTTCCTACTAGCTATTTACCTGTGACTGGGTGCCAAAAGTGCCTTATCAACCCAAGGAGCAGCATTTCGATTGTAAAACTTATCAGCAAATTTTAGCAAAAGTGCCATATTTTGTGCCTGGAGATTTAAAATAACAAGACCACTTTCATCCTTTGGTCGACAGGCTGCAGTCCAAGCAACTAGGCACTTGCCTTGTCTATGCATATCCCTACCATCCCAGAGACGAAAGAAGAGAATTAACCAATATCAGTCTTCCATGGTAGGACAGCAAGCTGGAGATGCCGGCCGTTCTTCGTTCAATTCTGCACACTAGCGGTAGAAAATCAACAACAGCTGGACGTGTGGTACCAAGGGGAGGACCCAAGTAGGTGAAAGGAAGTTGACCGACTATGCTACCAAAAGTGGAGGCTAGATGTTGTGCTCTCTCTTCTGTAAACACGTGGAAGTAGATATATTCTTGCGTTTCTCTTTTGCTTTTAAATTTCGAATATTGAAATAAATCCTGAATTGGAAGGTGTATTAGTTGACACTAATCTAGTGTCATAGATCCTTTTTCGGCATTGATTCATATATAGTTGTGGTAAGGGACAAACATGCTTACAGTGTGTTGTTTGGGGTCACACAGTCTGGCGGCAGCGGTAGGCCTAGGTGTTGTTTGGGGCACTCCAAGCTGTAGGTGGTTGTTCCGATGGCAAACATAGTTTGGGGCACTCCTGGCGGCAGGTGCACCTTGGTTGTTCCGGCGGCGAACGGTGTCGTCGATTGTCTCGAGCACTTTCTCACTGATGGTCAATGTTTTCTTGATTGATATTGAGGGATATGATTAATCATGCGGAAATAAAAACTGTGAAGTAGTATACAAACCTGAATTCATTTGGCTAGAAAGTCAATCGAGATTGTAACACGTGGAAGTAGCTAGATTCTTGTGTTGCTGTTTTGCTTTTGCTTTTGCTTTTGAATTTAGAAAGTTGAAATAAATCCTAAATTGGAAGGAGTATTAGTTGACACTAATCTAATGCCATAGATCCATTTTTCGGCATTAATTCATATATAGTTGTGGTAAGGGCCAAACGTGCTTACCGTGTGTTGTTTGGGTTCATTGTCTGGCAGCAGCTGCGGGTGTTGTTTGGGGCACTCTCAGCTGTAGGGTGCACCTTGGTTGTTCTGGTGGCGAACGTTAGTTTGGGGCACTCGCAGCTGTACGTAGATGCACCTTCATTGTGGAGAGCGGCGAGCTTTCCTGATGAAACGAGGCATACGCGGGCGTTCCTACTATTTACCTTCGACCGGGTGCCAAATGAAGTTGGCGTTTTGCGTGGCCTATCGTCGCGTAACGAATGGCGTAAGGAATCGTCGCGTACCCGGCCGTACGTCTATATATATACACGTGTCGTAGAGGCATCTGAATATCTACGACGACGTACGTCCACACGACTGTCTCACACTGAGCTCATCAGCTAGTAGAGCTGCTGGGCCCGCAAGATGACCGCTGCTGAACCTCCTCCTCCCGTTGGACATGCTCCTCCCACCGGGAAGAAGTCGAAGTGGCCGGAGGTGCTGGGCTGGATGGCGACGCCGGCGGTGCAGACGATCGCCCACGAGAGGCCCGACGTGGCCGTGGAGGTGCTCCCGCAGGGGACGCGGATCGAACCGGATGGCTTCAACGCCGCGCTCGTCCGCGTCCACATCGACAACAACGGCCTTGTCTCCGAGGTCCCCGAGATCGGCTAGCTGCTACGGCTGGCTAGCCAGGCAACAGGCCCAGCTGGTGCTTTAATTTGTTTGGTGTCGTCATGTGTCCTCCTCGTCGTCGTCTGCTCATCAGTCATCACCGCATGCACAATGCACTGGTGGTGCCGCGGTCGAGCTGTACGCGTGTGTGTGGGCGCTATCCATCTGCTTCGCTTCTTGGGGTGTGAGGGCGGTGCACGTCCGCCAAGGGTCGCCTCATCTCCAGGCAGCTCGAGAAGTGGCGGCTACCTCGCCTTTGTAACTCGCTCGGTGAAGCTCAAAAGTTTTAGCAGCCTAGAATGTTTTTTATCCTTGTTGTTTGAAAAGAAATTGATGATGGGTCATGCAAGCATAGCTGCAACTTATTAATCAGAATGGCCTCTGCATGTTTACCTCATGTTGGTAGCTGTTATCTAATGTCTGTGCTCACAATCTCGAACTCATACTTGCTAAATTTGACTGATGGAATGATGATTAACAATCTAATATATTTGTATAGTCACAATTACATTGGTGTTAATTTGATGTTTTGTTAACATATCCATTGTAATGGTCGGCAAGACATATACTAAAAGGAGACACACAAACAAGGCATTAGGCTAACTATTTAGTGAGGGGCATAAGCCCAGCTGTTATAGATTCAATCTGGATGAATGGTTAGGCTCTTGGGCCAAGCCCATTAGCAATTGTAACCCCCTTATATATACAACGGAGACTAGTAATGAGAAAGTAAACAAGTTTAGGGTTTAACCCTTTCATCCCTTCCCCCTCTCTTCTCTCCCTCTCAGCTGCCTAGCTCTCTCCTGCGCCCAAGCCGCCGACACCAGCATCGCAGCCAGCCCCAGCTGCCGTGCCACTGTCCACCGGGCCGACTCCTAGCCCGCCTGACCACTGCCCAGCCAACCCCAGCCGGGCACCGCCTTTAGCTAGCCATCCGCCTGGCTGCCTACTCCACTCTGCCACCGACCAGATTGGCTCCCAGCCGATCATTCCATGTCCCAAGATTAGGCGTGCGACAACTGGTATCCAGAGCCACTTTGCCATGGAGGACATTCGCGTCATCACCGATCGCTGGGCAAAGAGGTTTGAATTGTTTTTGTGGAACGCACCATGTCTTCGTCCTCAACCCAACCAAACCAAAAGGAGGGACAAAGATATGTGCCACCCCCAAAGAAACCTCTACTACCGGACCCTCCCCTAGATCAGATCATACCAAAGCAGACCATCCCATTCGAGGCACAACAACCACCGCAGGCCAACAAGGGAACCCAAAAAGGTGAACAATAGCAGATGAGAGGGCCATCAAACACTCACAAACTATCGTTCCCTAAGTACAACGGGAATGAGGAACTGTCCCAATGGCTGTACAAATGCCATTTGGAAGCCTACACGGAGGGGAAGGGTGACCTGACCCTCGAGTTTTCCCTAGGGCAGCTTCTCCCTGATGGCTGAGGTCGGGCGGTGCTTCCCTAAATTGACAACGCGCGAGGTGACAATGGCGATCCACGCAAGGGGATCACGATGGAGCAACATCGTCGTTCACGCTCGGTAGTTGGCCCAGTCCTTGTCTGCACTTTGGCGTCATCATCCCTCTTGCCATCCGCATGCAACTGCTGCCTTCGGTGCCAGGGAGCACATGGCATAGCTAACGCTGCCGCCCGCACCCCCACTAGCACTCTGTCGCCCCGTTCACCACCTCCCATCTCCCCTTGTCAGCTCCTGCTCCTGTTGGGTGCACGTGTCGGCCTGCTTCGCCGATGCCATTCTATCGTTGCGGGCGAGAGATGCTACCGTGGCTAAGCTAAGGCTGTGCATGGGGACTAGATCTAGGCCCTTCGATCGTCGCCGCCGCCCACAGCGGATCCCTCCTGTATGGTGTCATGGGGTCAAAACCGCGGCAGGCATTGTTGTTCGTGGTTGTGTCAGAGTACATGTCTGCGGTGGCTCGGGTGGACTCAAGAAAACAAGAATCACAGAGGGGACTCAATGGTTTATCCTAGTTTGGGGTGATCAGTGCCCTACGTCCAGCAGCTAATGATCCTTAAACTCAAGAGCACCCAAAATCTAGGGATTATAACAGAGTGTAAGGGAGAAAGAGAGAGATTTGGTAGGGGATCGCTCAGTGTCGATCCTAGGGATGCCTTGTCACCGGTGGAGCCTTCCCCCTCGTTGGAGAGGAGGAAGGTGATAGGTGCAGTGGAGGAGCTCTCGGTGCCCCTCTCTCGGTTGCTCTCCTCTCGGTGCTAAGCTCGAGTGGAACGGTGAGGACTTGAATGATCTTCCTACTATTGTCCAATGCCCTCTTAGGATCTGAACTCCCCCTTATATATTGAGGTAGGTTGGGTACATGGTGGTTTGGGGGAGTTGTGCCTATGGTTTACATGCACCGGAGTCCATGAGGGTTTTGCAGCGGCTCCGTGTGGACCGTGGCAATATCGTAGAGCCGAAGAAGCATTGCGTCATCCGGCTGCTCTGTTCTAACATGCTGAGTGTCAGGCTATGTTGGCATGGACCGGTCTCTACTAGGTGCACCTTCTCGAGGCTTCTTGGCAGTGAAGGAGGCCGGCTTAAGGGGCTGACGCGTAGGCCCAAAAGCCCCTAAGCCCCTAAAGCATGCGAAGGAATTTGTCTTCTTGCGTCACGCCCCGTGCGTGACCCTGTCGGGGGAGTAGTTGACAGAGCCACACCCGCAGGGTAGCGTCGGGGAGCCCCCTGAGCCTAGTGGCTCAGGGCGCATCTTCTCACACCGGGCCTTAGCTGGTGCCAAAGGCCAAGAGGGAGCCAAGAATCGGGTTCAGGCTTTCGTCGATCGGGAGCCTGTGGCTCTGGCGAGCCCCCGAGCTCCGAGCAAGGGTGGCGGGCATGCTCAGGCTCAGCTTGAGTCCTTGGCTTGAGGATACGTGCGATCATACCCAATGGGTATAGCACCTGAGCCCCCAGGCAATCCTAGAGGGGTTGATTGGGGGTCTCTCGGTTAGGAACCTTTGATCCCGAGGCTTAACATACCCCTATGTTAGGATCTCATTAAGAGCCCTCGAGCCCTTCATGGCCTCACTTGGCAAGATTCATGATGGCGAGGAAGGGTTGAATTTGATCTCCTAGTGACCGAGCTAGCCATGGAAGGTATGGCTTCCGCTGATGAGAGTGCGATGCCCTTTGCGGGGCTTTTTCCCAACTGTGATGGGGGCGCTCGGCTATCGTGGCCGAGCGATGGTGATGCAGACCCCTTTCTTGATCCTGTTGCATAAGTCTGAGGCCCGAGTGAGGGTCTGACGAACTCGTCTAGGAGTTGCCAGCCTTAGGCCCTGGGGCACCCTCCTTTTCGATGTAGGCCTGCTGTGCATCGGGTGATCGAGAGCGTCTAGGCTCTGGCTCGGGGCCACCTAATCACTTGGCATGTCTCGCCCTTCTGAGGGCTTTGGTAGTAGGCCCCGATCCTCTCAGGCCAACCCTAGCAATCATAGGTCGGGGTGCAAGGAGCGCGCCGAGCTCGGATGGGCCCCTCATTGGGCCCATCGCTCAGTGGCTCCTGACCCAACTCTAAGGAGTTAGTTGGTTTTGGGGGCATGCCACCCAAGTGCCCGTCGATCGTGGGCCGGGTTCTCCATCTGGGGAGTTGGCATAGCCCCCGAGGCCATTGTGGGGCCTCCCTACCAACGACCGAGGCAGTTTCTAAATTCGCCCCTCCCTCTAATGTCCTACATAGGCGGCTGATGGCGCCTACGATACCATGACTATCGGAGGAGTTATGGTGTGCACTCCTATACCATCCCACTTCTCCTGGGAGATGGGACTTTAGGCCACGTGGAGCGGATCTAGTAGAGGAGGGGCCACAACACTTGCTGTGCGCGGATCTAGGGCATTGATGGTGGTCGATGGGCCCGAGGGGTGTCTGATCCCCTCAAGTTCCATGAGAAGACGTGCGCGGAGTGGGCGGTGCACTTGGTGGAAAGTGGAGCGGGGACTTTGACTCGTTGTCAATGCCCTCCCTGACTCTGCCTTTACTGCATGGCAGCCATCACATAACCACCCAGGGCACGTTGTGGGGATTGAAGAGGTGCTTGGTCGGCCCCTGAGGCCCCTTTAGACATCGATGGTTGATCGGAGGGCCTAGAGCCACTCACGACGCTTCGACTAGGGCTATAAAGTGGATCCCCTGAGGGCACGGCACCACTATCCCATCTATGGCTTCCTCTCTTCTTCCTCTCAATTCCAACTCCTAGTGGCCATGGCGACGAAGAAGTGTGACGTCTCCCTCCGAGTGAGCCTACCTTCCTCTGCTGAGAGATCGCTTCCATGAGAGTGGAAGGATTTCAACGAAGGAGGGTGACAACATGACGCGAGATGTGTCTGTTTCTATCCCCTCCACTACAAGGCTTCTACCTTCCGATAGGGGAAGGTGAGCCATGACGTGTTGGTTGCTATCCCTCTGTCCCGGCGAGGGCGGGGCTTGGTCCTGTCTATGAGGTGATGGTCGATGTGGCCTGGCTTCGGACCTCAGAAGGAGGCATCCTGAGGTCGGCCCGTCGCCCCGAGCCTTGCACACCGTAGAGACCCGACCCTGAGGTTGGATGGGCTCTACGGTCTTTGCCGCCGTATAGGTGGCAGTAGTTAGCGGTTTTTACCGCCGTATATTGTAATCGGGTCATTCCCAATTATAAATGAAATTACTTTCACTTGTAATCTCATTGCTCACGAGTCGTGCTTAGAGACTTATGTCCCTCGTTGGGATGGGCTGTTACGACAATGGCCCCGGTGGCCAAGATTGCCATGCCCGTGCTACTAGCAGGTAAGTCCATGAGAACCCTAGGTTTACGGTCGTTCCATGCCCCGGCCATGTCTCCCAGAGGGGAGATCCTCGACTTCCTGACCGAGCCACTCATATAGTTCCCGAGCCATTCATTTGGTGCTCAGGGGCTCACTACCTCCCGCAGTTGGTCACCACGAGCTGCTTGAGGCTGGTACTCGGACATCATTTGACAGGCGACCGGTTCTGCTTCTGAGCACCCATCTAAGGCCTCTTGTGCCCACTTGTGAACGTCGCTCGCACTTTAGGTGCTTCGGGTGGCCTTGAAGCCCGATGGGCCAGCCTTGACACCCTTAGTGATGCCCCTTTTAGGGGGGCCATGCCGTCATGCGGCTGGGAGAAGCGATATGTTGAAGGAACGGGAGACAAAGGGTTAACTGCAAACAAAACAAAATAGAAACGAGAGAAAAGGGAAAGATGACAAAGTCGGTAACGTGACAGTCGGGGCTGTTCTATTAGCGCTTGCTGATCCTTCACACAGTTCCCTCGTCGCTTGGCTCGTTCCTTCCGTCCTGACCCTGCTCGCCCATGGGCCTTCAGCCGCAGCCTTCCTTTTGAAAAGAGTAGTAGGTGACGAGTTAGTTGTTCCTTCCACGCAGCCGAGCATCCACCAAGGTTGCTCGGGAAGAGGGAAATAGTAACAAGATGGGGGAACAAAAAGGTCAGGAGAACGAGACTTATCTTGATTTTTGTTGCTGGAGATGTGTGCCGACGAAGGAGCTCTACGGGCGTGCCTAGGCTCGGGAGGCCGAGGTACTGGGCGGATGGCTTAGTGATGGCCTTCCCTCGTGGGGAAAGGTCAGAACTCACCTCGATCGGGTCAGCACCTTTTGGGGGCTGAGCGCCTAGATGGAGGGGCTAGCTGTAACACCCTATGTTTTGCATCATCTTAAAAATCACTAAAAATTTGAACTTTTTAAAACTTTATAACAAAATAAAACTTGATTAGTATATTTCCCGCCAAAACACTTTTTAATAAAATGCTTTTCAAAAACTCTACATCAAAATTCACCATATGCATTTAGTATAGAACGTTTGAATTGTTTGCTTGCGTGATTGATTGAGTGCTTAGTTGATTGGAACGCTTGCTTGCTTGATTTTCATGATGTTGCCTTCTGGAATTTATTTACGGCACCAAAATAACCTCCTTTAATGATAAATTGTATTCTTGACCTTTTATTATAGCAGTAGATAATGCGTCGTAATTATAAACAATGCTTCATCACCTTCTCTGCTTAATTATAGTAGTCATCGCATTAATAGATTAATTGTCCTTCGTAACATTAAAGTCTATACGAATTCCTTGCTTTTAATTTCTATAGTTATAGTAAAATATAATATTTATCTATCATGGTCATATTCTTTATTCTCCTAGTGCTAGAAGTACTCCATCTATTTATTTATTTACAAAACATAATGCCGTAGATATATACATATACATGGTTAGTTTATTATCTGTTGCTATCTCAATTATATGCTAGTTAATGTCTTTTCCTTGAAATATATAGAAACACATACATCATATACATATATAAATACGCACATGCACTGCCACGTTACTCGAGAATATAAGCATATATATATATATATATATATATATATATATATATATATATATATATATATATATATATATATATATATATATATCTGGTTACATTACCAATTTATAATTTACAAAGGAATAGGAAAACCACTGTGTACTCTCTCCCTCACGAATGGGCCAGCCCAAGTGCCCTCTCGGCCGCCTTCCTCCTCGAGCACGTGCAACAGGGCTGGCGAAGATATTTCGACGAACCGCCCTTGTCGGGTGTCGTCTTCCCCACGGAACTTGCCGTCCAGCTCAGGCCGCCGTACGGCGCGAGCGCCTGTGGATGAGCATGCAGGAGATATTTTCCCCACCGAACCGTCTTACGTCCGGCTATAAATACCCAACCATGGCCGAGGTCGAGCCTCGCCTCGAGCTCGGGCACCAGATGCTCTTCCTCTCCCGAGCTCACCGCCTCTCCCTGCTTGCTTTGGTGCCCGAGGAAGACGAGCAGAGGAAGTCGTGCTTGCTCTGCTACACGACCTCGCCGGAGTTCCTCCGTGCTGGAGCCGAGGAGCACCGCCGCCGCCTTGCTCCATCGGGCCGCCGCACCAACGTCGCGAGATGAAGACCGCCGCCGCCGTCTGCTGCCCTTCTCCTCCGGAAGCCGAGCACCGCCGCGCTCGCTAGCAGCCGGAGCACCGCGCCGCTGCCGACCGCCGAGCTCCGCTCCATCTCCATCCGCCTCCCTCTTCCTTGCTCGCTCAACCTCTCTTGCTCGCCCTTATCCTTCCCCGCCACCCTGCTGCTGCCGCAGCCGAGCTGCGCCGCCACCCTTGGCCTGCTCCGCGCTGCCGGGCGCCATGGCCGAACGCCTGAGCCCAGCTCTGTTTCCCTCTCTCCATTCTCCCTCTCTCTCGCCTCTGTTCTCTCTCTCGACTCGAAGCGAATGCGGACAGGATGTGCCGGTTGACCAACCGAGCGACCAAAGGCATCCAATGCCGTGCGCATGGGCACAAGGCCACGTCGACGCAGCCAACAGTAGACCGCCACCTCACCCTGTTGGCCCCCAATTTAGGGTCCACTGTGTATCATGTATCAGTCCCTGAATCAGTAGCTAATACGCATAATTCGAACAAGATTGATATAAAAAATCATACTTTTATTCCTAATAGAGAAATATATTACATGGTTCGTGTTGCATAGCTTGGGCCACTGGTCTTACATTGTATATCAGAGATCTAAGACAGCGGTCCTATAACAACGCGGCTCCATTCCTACAGGCAACTTGGAGTGCGGACATAACCCTAGACTTATTCCTTAAGCGTATTCCTATAACCCGGTCGTCGTAGTCCCAGTGTAACTCCTTCGTGTAGTCGTACGGCTCCGTCTTTGAGTGTGCTCCAGACGTCCTATCCTTACGTAGTCCTTAGTAGCTTCATCCTCGGATATACTCCTACAGCTTCATTCCTAAAAACATTGAGTGGAGGAGGGGTGAGTACATATGTACTCAGCAAGCCCTAACTTTGGGTGGAGAGGTGGAGAAGGATATATATATATATATATATATATATATATATATATATATATATATATATATATATATATATATATATATATATATATATATATATATATATATATATATATATATATATAAAGAGAGAGGTGGTTAGTGGTAGAGGTGGTAGAGTTAAGTAGTTATAAATATAGGTTGGGTCGTCTCCATGTCTTTCTACCCTATGTGGTCTTACATCGACAAACAAGAAGCACAAACAAGGACAATAACAATCAAGGCATGTAAGACACACATAGGCAATCACTTGATCCTAGATGGGTTGGTCCTAGCAGGGTGATGGGTTGGTGATTGTGTACGAATATATTCGAGTATGTGTCATGGTGCATACCCATACGTCTAATTTTTTTCATTCCTATATGGGTATGCACCATGACACATACTCGAATATATTCGTACCCAATCACCAACCCGTCACCCCGCTAGGACCAACCCATCTAGGATCAAGTGATTGCCTATGTGTGTCTTACATGCCTTGATTGTTATTGTCCTTGTTTGTGCTTCTTGTTTATCGATGTAAGACCACATAGGGTAGAAGACATGGAGACGACCCGATAGATCATAGGAGCACGGCTACACCAAGACAGGAGAAAGGAGCACGCATGATTGAAAGCCTTGGATATACTCGTCAGTGAACGGAGGCAAGTCTTAATTCCCACCTATCTCCTATATTTATATTCCTTTGTTTACTCCCCTTCTACCACCTCTACATTTTGCTAGCCTCCACCATAACCCACCATACTCGACCCTACCAACTGCTAATCTTAACACATACTACTTATTAAATCCCCATTCATGGATTAATATTGTTTTATGATGAATTATGAGATTATTTATGATAATATGATTTATGAGAAGGTATTAGTTACCTTGATGAGATATGAGAAATATGAACTTGAGGATAATAACTATGCAACTTAATTTGGTAAAATCGGACTAACCTTGACATGGGGCGAGTGAGGGGTATTTCACGTGGTGTAGATTACCCTTTTGGCAGGTTCGCTTGGTAAGGGTTCCTGTTAGGAGATACTCGCCTCGGTCACATAAGGACCGGTTCATTTGCCATCTCGCCTAGCCATAATTTCGTACAACCACATGTCTATATGGGTAGACTTGATCTCACACCCCGTTAGATAGAAGTATAATTTTCACTAGGAGGCCGGAGTGGCAACGGACTAACAGGAGAGGACACGACTGCTGTGTGATCTACCGTGGTCTGATCGGCATGGTTGCTTTGTGGTCTTCCATGTAAAATTTATTGTTGTGTCGTGTACGAGCACCCTTTTATTATTTAATCTAGATGTTATGTGATCAACCATCGGATGTTGTGTGATCATCCAACCACTCGATATTCTAGGATGCTGTGTGATCATCCTGATGCTTGTGGGTTCCGGTCCCTGAGTAGTCCGTGGTGGAATTATATGGAAATCTAAGGTAGCACCATCCAGGTACAAGGTCTCATTAGGCCTGTCCAAGCCAATGACGTCTGGTGTCGGACTGTGTCTATCATGTGGGGAAATTTGTACAACCTCTACAGAGTTTCCTGAATCTATTCGAATAGCCACGTCCTTGGAATGGGCAACCGCTGGGATGAGGCCCCAAATGATTAGACTACAACAACTGTGATACTCTGGTAAGATGTATTTATGAATTTGGTAATCTATACTCAACTCGAGAACTGGTGAGGATGATAATACCCTGCCAGGGCCCAACCTATATTTATAACTACTTAACTCTACCACCTTTACCACTAACCACATCTCTCTTTATATATATATAGCCTTCTCCACCTCTCCACCCAAAGTTAGGGCTTGCTAAGTATGTATGTACTCACCCCTCCTCCACTCTATGTTTTTCGGAATGAAGTTATAGGAGTATATCCGAGGATGAAGCTACCAAGGACTATGCAAGGATAGGACGTCTGGAGCACACTCGAAGACGGAGCCATACGACTACACGAAGGAGTTACACTGGGACTACGACGACCGGGTTATAGGAATACGCTTAAGAAATAAGTCTAGGGTTATGTCCGTGTCACACCCCAAAAATTCTAATTTTGGGTTGTGCTTGGAAAACACTAAATAAAATAAATGATTTCAATATTTGAATAAATTTATTAGATAAGTTAAGTTGTTGCTAATTTAAATATAGAAAAGTATGGTTTTAAACTTTCTCATATTAATTTGATAATGTGGTGTTTGTGTGATGCTTGTCTTTGGTGTTGGTGAGTGCTATTATTTTCAAAATACCATAGGACGACGTTTGCTTCTCACCGGAAAACTTTTTGGTATTTTCTGGATTTAAAATTTCAATTTCCGTGAGCTTAATCTTTTTCCTTGATATCTTCATCAATCTTTTCATGAGCTCCAAATACTTTATTTGGGTTCGTCTCATTCTAAAATATCTCTGAGAATTTTCCCTAAATTTTCGGAGCCTTCGAGGTATTTTTCGTGGCTTAAAATTCAATTCTGGACTTTTCTAGAATTATTTTATCCATGAAATTAATTAATTCCGAAAATAATAAAATATCTCAGATTTTCTCATGTCCAAAGGCCCATGTATTTATTTACTAATGGGCTTTTATAATTAATTAGGCCTATTAGTAAAGGTGGATGGTGCAACGTCAATTAGCACCATATCGCTAGTTGACATGGAGGTGGAGAGTTTTCCTCCCTATATATACGTACCTATCCCTTGGGTAAAAGCACACCAAAACTACCGTAGAGGAGCCCCTAGTTTGGGAAATCTCTCGTGTAGTAAATTAGAATTTTCTCCCTTCTTATCGCGAGCCGCCGCTCGTAGCTCCCTCCCCCCCTCGCCGAAGTTCTGCATCTACAGCTTGCGTTCCGGCGAACTTTCGACGAAGGTTCGGCGAGCTTTTCCGGCCACCTCGGACGTCTCCGGCGAAAACCGTCACCACCAAGAGGTATATCTCGTCGTTCTCTACGCTGTAGTATACTCGTTTTCTCGAATCCGTGTTCGTTTGATCATGTTCCTAATTTATCTCCCTCTTTTCCGGCGAAAACCATCAGAGAGGGGTTCAGCTTTGATCTGTCCCGGTTTAAGGAAGATCCGCTCGCGCGCCGCGCCGCTGAGTGCGTCTTCGGACAGGAAGTCGTGAACGGCGCATTTTCAAGATTTCACCGGCCGAACTTTCCTATGAAGCGCTGGTGAGTGACCTTCTGACGTATGAGCAACGTCATGCTCTGTCAGGCCCAACTCGCTCCGATCCAGTGTACCAGATGGCAATACAGTCTGTCCAGGAGGATTTGCACTGTGATGAGAAATTAAATCCATATACTATTAGAGCTGTGGCGAGACTTAGTGAATTCCCGAAGGCTAAGTCTCCAGGTTTACCTTGGAAGCTACGAGGATATAAGAGCAAAGGTGATGTTGTTGCCGAGCCAGACAACGTGCTGAGATGAAGTAATTATAAGTTTGCCACTAGTTAGTATAATCCCCGCCGTTTAATCGTTTTAAGTCTGATTCGAGTCGTTCAAGTCGCGTTAGATTCATGTCGTCGCGCTCTACACGGTAGTGCTAATGTTTGTCATGTCTTATAGTTATGAATTTATTGATTGAAATACTAATATGATTACTAATAATTTAATAGTTTTTAATTAGAAAATGAATTAGGGTTGTGATGCTGTGCGTGTCGAGTCGTGATTGTGCCGATGTAAACTACACATGAGTAATGATGTTTATCATGTCACTTGATTATGAATTTATTAATTTGAATAGTAATTAGATTAATATATTTATTTAATAGCTTTCCAATTAAAAGAAATTCCGGTTTAACTCCGTTCTTGTTGTTTTGCAATAGTGCCGATCGAGGTTATATGTTAGCAACAACGTTTGACATGTCTTACATCCTTAAAATTTATAAGTTAGATATTAATTTGATTTATGCTTATGCAATTGAGTTTCTAATTAAACGCAACACAGGCAGTCTGTTCTAAATTAATGTTAATCTAATTAATATTAAACTAAATGTTTCTTTTGAATTATAAGATGCTTAGTTCAACCTTGAAACATAAGTGCTTTTCGTTCAGTTGCCACATGTTTTTATATATATATATAGTTCAATATTAAATTAATTAATATGATTAGTGTACAGTATATTTTAAATTAAAATTTGCTTAGCCTAAATACGTTACATACATGATAGACTTGTGTAGATAATTTCATATTACAATACGTATCTGCTCTTCATAGTTATATGGCTTTAATCCTCGAGCATTTATTCGTTTAAAATCTGTTTTGCTTCAATTAAGTTGCGTTAGATTCGCATCGACGTTCTCTGTGCAGTAGTACTAATGTTTTTCATGTCATATGCTTTTCCATATATAGTTGAATATTATATTAATTAATATGTTTGTTATTAGTTTTATAATTAAAAATAATATATAATCTTGTCATATCAGTCCTTTGTAACTAAGCATAAACTTAGATATGTGTTTATTAATTATAATTACAATTTGCCTCACTTAAGCATGATTCATATAAAGCCATGTCAAATGCAATTTTGTTGATGAGTATTTATTGTCTTTAATCTATTAAAAGCAACTTAGATTTATAATCTCGACATCTTGTAAATAAAATGCTAACTTGATAAATAACAACTTAAATATTTTATTTTTAATTACAACTTGCTTAAGCTAATCACGAAACATGATGGAGCGATTTGTTGTTATCATGCGTACTGTGCTTACTAAATCATATATGCTTAAGTGACTTAAATAATATTAAATGTTAATATGGTGAATGTCAACATTAATATCTTTTCATTTATGATGACTTTCTTGGGCAATCTTGAAACATAAAGTAGTTCGATTAGTTTTCTCTCATGTTTTGTGTTATCTAAACTATAAATATTTAGATGACTTGAATACTATAAAATATATATAAGTAAAATATGACCGGGTTAAACCTAGCTTTGTAATTCAATTGATTAACTTAATTTTAGAATATTTCTTCAGAATGTTTATCACCTTATTTCAATAACTAAAATGTATTAAGTTTATAGTCGGTCTTCTACGTTATGTTGTAATCGTCTCGATAGTCGCGTGTTCTCTTTAATGGTAGCTCCGTTATCCGTCGTTCTTGCGTTTTCGTGACTGTAGCAACGTACCGTGTCCTTTAGTGCGTTCTCTTTTAAAGCGTTTCTTTTGTTGGATGCATGTTCTTAGTTGTGTTTGTTGTTTGTTTACTGTGCTTGGTTGCTACGAGTAGAAGAAAGACTATCCGTGAGCTTCGAAGATCCGAAGGTGAAGACCAGAAGCTGAGTGCCAGAAGTTGCAAATGAAAGATTAAGTTGAGTTTTTCAGAGCAAGTTGCTTTGGGCATAAAGCAAGTTCTAAGGCAAGTATAGCATGAGATTATCCTTGTTGTCCTATTCACATTAAGCAAATAATATCATTATGCATATATTCCTTGTTAAGGATGACTTAGTGTTGATCTTATTCCTTGATACCTATTATGTTGCATGGATTAGTATTGCTAGTGCTCAACATGAACTATGATCATGTAATTTGACTAATGGAATATGCAATAAACATTAAAAGATGATTTTATTACTGTTTAAGGGTACTAGAGCATGGGGTTACTTTGGTGCTCTTGTTACTCTCCATAAGGACTTATCTGTAAGTGAAAATCCGGGATTTACAGTACAACTGTGAGGGCTAAAATGGCTCTGGCTTTAGTCATATAGAAGGACCTTTTCTAGCTTGTTAGAGGTATTCCTTTATGGCGTAAGAATGGCTTGACGAATCGGGTATAGTGCGGCCTCTGTCCTCATGTGTATAGGCTGCGTGTTATTGTGCCATCAGGAAGGGGGGCTCTACATCTGTTTGCCGAGTGAAATCTAATGACCCTAACTTGTTAGACGAACCTTTGAAAGACTTCATAGTGAACCCTGCCGACCTTCCTTGGTAGTGGGTCAAGAGGCTGATCACCTCGGGCGAAAGGGTAAATCATGACTCACAGTGAAAGTGTACAACCTCTGCAGAGTGTAAAACTGTTATAACAGCCGTGCTCACGGTCACGAGTGGCCTTGGACCCTTATGGAATAGTTGATCATTAATAATGGATATGTTTTTGCTATTCGTTAATCATTTCACATGGATCATATGTTTATTGTTACATTGAGACACTTTGATATTATTGATATACTGAAATAATGCAAATTAAAAGCTACATGCTGATAAACCTATGTTATGCCTTTGAGCCTCATGAACCCCATGTTATATTTGTTGAGTTCGACATGGACTCACTCTTGCTATTTCCACCACACTCCAGTGTGTTGAAAGGTGCTGCTTAGAAGAAGGATGAAAGTGTAGTGGAGTTTTCAGAAGTCTTTTCAGAAGTGCTTGGCATATGAAACCCCCAGTCAGCCGTCCCTGTGATGTTGGAGCCTGAAGAAAAGATTAGTGACCGTTCCGCGACACTCTGATAGTTGTAAGTGTTAATATAGTATGTTTTCCGCTTTATATAAACATTGTTTTGATACTTTTTTCATTCTGACATATGTGTGGACTTCCTGGGCACACATATGATTAGCCTGGTTTTGTTCTTTAGAAAACCGGGTGTGACAGAGTGGTATCGGAGCGGTGTTGACTGTAGGACATATGCCAAGTAGCACTGGACGTATTCTAAAACTTATTTTACTATGAAACTATTTTGTGATCCCTTGACTCATTGATTTTGACTATTTCCTATTCCTTGTCTTGTTGTATCCCCTCCTTGATAGCTTCCTTTGAGCTATTATTTCTTACTTCCTTGGATTTTGTTTTATATTGTTTTACTAAAAGTTTTCTGATCTTACTTTGTTTAAAAGTTCGATGGCTTTTCATCATCTATAATCTACCATTTAGGATGACCACCATTATTGAAAAAGCACGTGTAGTATCGATGATGTGATGTGTGTTTGTCTTGTTGGATGTGATGCCTGTGTGTTGTCCTTGTTCTCGTGCTTTGAAGGTGGCCCGAAAGGTTTCATCTTGAGAATTAGCTCAAACTATGTTAAAGTGGGGTAGTATCCTCTCTTGATCTACTTAACCTTCGATCAATCCTAATTCTTATAGTTTCATAAATCATCCATGCTTACTCTTGGTTTCTATGCTATCTTCTTTATCTTAACCCAAGGGAGGATCAACACATGAAGGACTCATCAATAGCAGCAAGCCTTAAAGAAAGTGTTGCCTTCAATGACATCGACAGATGGAACAAGATCTTTGTTAAGTGGGGTAGTATCCGCCACCATCACCAATCTCTAGTCATGAGACAGGAAGACCCAAAGACCAATCGCTATCATAATATCATCTTTTACTAGTCCTTGCCTCTTAACTAGTCTCACCTTCTTGCCATCGATCTTTACTTTTCTTATCAACATTTGTCAACTTTTGACCCTTGTCCTTACATCTTATAAATCCTGATTCAAGGACCTACAAAGACTTGAAGATCAATTTATCATTCTCACAGGTCTCCCTGAATGGTAAAACAGAAGACTAGTCTTTACCTTTCTTCAACCAATGCTAGTCTGTCACTTTTTCATGATGTCTCATAAATTTTGAATCGAGGAGTTGTGAGTACCATAAGATCTATCTTTATCTTTTGCTAATCTCCACCCTTGTTTTTACACCTTATAAAGTGAAGACTCGGTGATCAACCTTGATATATCTTTTCAATCTCCTTTGATCTTCCTTTTCGCCTATGTTGACATTCAATCCTTTGACACTCGGTCATTAGCTCGAATCAATCTTAACGATCAATCCAATGTTCTCTTGTCAACCTTTGATAATCCTTGACGCTTATATCCGAACTTGTCAAAAAGTCTTAAAACAACCTTATTGGTCTGCTTTATCTTTCTCCATAGTCTCTCCAAATCTCGGGACGAGATTCCTGTTAAGTGGGGTAGAATTGTCACACCCCAAAAATTCTAATTTTGGGTTGTGCTTGGAAAACACTAAATAAAATAAATGATTTCAATATTTGAATAAATTTATTAGATAAGTTAAGTTGTTGCTAATTTAAATATAGAAAAGTGTGGTTTTAAACTTTCTCATATTAATTTGATAATGTGGTGTTTGTGTGATGCTTGTCTTTGGTGTTGGTGAGTGCTATTATTTTCAAAATACCATAGGACGACGTTTGCTTCTCACCGGAAAACTTTTTGGTATTTTCTGGATTTAAAATTTCAATTTCCGTGAGCTTAATCTTTTTCCTTGATATCTTCATCAATCTTTTCATGAGCTCCAAATACTTTATTTGGGTTCGTCTCATTCTAAAATATCTCTGAGAATTTTCCCTAAATTTTCGGAGCCTTCGAGGTATTTTTCGTGGCTTAAAATTCAATTCTGGACTTTTCTAGAATTATTTTATCCATGAAATTAATTAATTCCGAAAATAATAAAATATCTCAGATTTTCTCATGTCCAAAGGCCCATGTATTTATTTACTAATGGGCTTTTATAATTAATTAGGCCTATTAGTAAAGGTGGATGGTGCAACGTCAATTAGCACCATATCGCTAGTTGACATGGAGGTGGAGAGTTTTCCTCCCTATATATACGTACCTATCCCTTGGGTAAAAGCACACCAAAACTACCGTAGAGGAGCCCCTAGTTTGGGAAATCTCTCGTGTAGTAAATTAGAATTTTCTCCCTTCTTATCGCGAGCCGCCGCTCGTAGCTCCCTCCACCCCTCGCCGAAGTTCTGCATCTACAGCTTGCGTTCCGGCGAACTTTCGACGAAGGTTCGGCGAGCTTTTCCGGCCACCTCGGACGTCTCCGGCGAAAACCGTCACCACCAAGCGGTATATCTCGTCGTTCTCTACGCTGTAGTATACTCGTTTTCTCGAATCCGTGTTCGTTTGATCATGTTCCTAATTTATCTCCCTCTTTTCCGGCGAAAACCATCAGAGAGGGGTTCAGCTTTGATCTGTCCCGGTTTAAGGAAGATCCGCTCGCGCGCCGCGCCGCTGAGTGCGTCTTCGGACAGGAAGTCGTGAACGGCGCATTTTCAAGATTTCACCGGCTGAACTTTCCTATGAAGCGCTGGTGAGTGACCTTCTGACGTATGAGCAACGTCATGCTCTGTCAGGCCCAACTCGCTCCGATCCAGTGTACCAGATGGCAATACAGTCTGTCCAGGAGGATTTGCACTGTGATGAGAAATTAAATCCATATACTATTAGAGCTGTGGCGAGACTTAGTGAATTCCCGAAGGCTAAGTCTCCAGGTTTACCTTGGAAGCTACGAGGATATAAGAGCAAAGGTGATGTTGTTGCCGAGCCAGACAACGTGCTGAGATGAAGTAATTATAAGTTTGCCACTAGTTAGTATAATCCCCGCCGTTTAATCGTTTTAAGTCTGATTCGAGTCGTTCAAGTCGCGTTAGATTCATGTCGTCGCGCTCTACACGGTAGTGCTAATGTTTGTCATGTCTTATAGTTATGAATTTATTGATTGAAATACTAATATGATTACTAATAATTTAATAGTTTTTAATTAGAAAATGAATTAGGGTTGTGATGCTGTGCGTGTCGAGTCGTGATTGTGCCGATGTAAACTACACATGAGTAATGATGTTTATCATGTCACTTGATTATGAATTTATTAATTTGAATAGTAATTAGATTAATATATTTATTTAATAGCTTTCCAATTAAAAGAAATTCCGGTTTAACTCCATTCTTGTTGTTTTGCAATAGTGCCGATCGAGGTTATGTGTTAGCAACAACGTTTGACATGTCTTACATCCTTAAAATTTATAAGTTAGATATTAATTTGATTTATGATTGTGCAATTGAGTTTCTAATTAAACGCAACACAGGCAGTCTGTTCTAAATTAATGTTAATCTAATTAATATTAAACTAAATGTTTCTTTTGAATTATAAGATGCTTAGTTCAACCTTGAAACATAAGTGCTTTTCGTTCAGTTGCCACATGTTTTTTTATATATATATAGTTCAATATTAAATTGATTAATATGATTAGTGTACAGTATATTTTAAATTAAAATTTGCTTAGCCTAAATACGTTACATACATGATAGACTTGTGTAGATAATTTCATATTACAATACGTATCTGCTCTTCATAGTTATATGGCTTTAATCCTCGAGCATTTATTCGTTTAAAATCTGTTTTGCTTCAATTAAGTTGCGTTAGATTCGCATCGACGTTCTCTGTGCAGTAGTACTAATGTTTTTCATGTCATATGCTTTTCCATATATAGTTGAATATTATATTAATTAATATGTTTGTTATTAGTTTTATAATTAAAAATAATATATAATCTTGTCATATCAGTCCTTTGTAACTAAGCATAAACTTAGATATGTGTTTATTAATTATAATTACAATTTGCCTCACTTAAGCATGATTCATATAAAGCCATGTCAAATGCAATTTTGTTGATGAGTATTTATTGTCTTTAATCTATTAAAAGCAACTTAGATTTATAATCTCGACATCTTGTAAATAAAATGCTAACTTGATAAATAACAACTTAAATATTTTATTTTTAATTACAACTTGCTTAAGCTAATCACGAAACATGATGGAGCGATTTGTTGTTATCATGCGTACTGTGCTTACTAAATCATATATGTTTAAGTGACTTAAATAATATTAAATGTTAATATGGTGAATGTCAACATTAATATCTTTTCATTTATGATGACTTTCTTGGGCAATCTTGAAACATAAAGTAGTTCGATTAGTTTTCTCTCATGTTTTGTGTTATCTAAACTATAAATATTTAGATGACTTGAATACTATAAAATATATATAAGTAAAATATGACCGGGTTAAACCTAGCTTTGTAATTCAATTGATTAACTTAATTTTAGAATATTTCTTCAGAATGTTTATCACCTTATTTCAATAACTAAAATGTATTAAGTTTATAGTCGGTCTTCTACGTTATGTTGTAATCGTCTCGATAGTCGCGTGTTCTCTTTAATGGTAGCTCCGTTATCCGTCGTTCTTGCGTTTTCGTGACTGTAGCAACGTACCGTGTCCTTTAGTGCGTTATCTTTTAAAGCGTTTCTTTTGTTGGATGCATGTTCTTAGTTGTGTTTGTTGTTTGTTTACTGTGCTTGGTTGCTACGAGTAGAAGAAAGACTATCCGTGAGCTTCGAAGATCCGAAGGTGAAGACCAGAAGCTGAGTGCCAGAAGTTGCAAATGAAAGATTAAGTTGAGTTTTTCAGAGCAAGTTGCTTTGGGCATAAAGCAAGTTCTAAGGCAAGTATAGCATGGGATTATCCTTGTTGTCCTATTCACATTAAGCAAATAATATCATTATGCATATATTCCTTGTTAAGGATGACTTAGTGTTGATCTTATTCCTTGATACCTATTATGTTGCATGGATTAGTATTGCTAGTGCTCAACATGAACTATGATCATGTAATTTGACTAATGGAATATGCAATAAACATTAAAAGATGATTTTATTACTGTTTAAGGGTACTAGAGCATGGGGTTACTTTGGTGCTCTTGTTACTCTCCATAAGGACTTATCTGTAAGTGAAAATCCGGGATTTACAGTACAACTGTGAGGGCTAAAATGGCTCTGGCTTTAGTCATATAGAAGGACCTTTTCTAGCTTGTTAGAGGTATTCCTTTATGGCGTAAGAATGGCTTGACGAATCGGGTATAGTGCGGCCTCTGTCCTCATGTGTATAGGCTGCGTGTTATTGTGCCATCAGGAAGGGGGGCTCTACATCTGTTTGCCGAGTGAAATCTAATGACCCTAACTTGTTAGACGAACCTTTGAAAGACTTCATAGTGAACCCTGCCGACCTTCCTTGGTAGTGGGTCAAGAGGCTGATCACCTCGGGCGAAAGGGTAAATCATGACTCACAGTGAAAGTGTACAACCTCTGCAGAGTGTAAAACTGTTATAACAGCCGTGCTCACGGTCACGAGTGGCCTTGGACCCTTATGGAATAGTTGATCATTAATAATGGATATGTTTTTGCTATTCGTTAATCATTTCACATGGATCATATGTTTATTGTTACATTGAGACACTTTGATATTATTGATATACTGAAATAATGCTAATTAAAAGCTACATGCTGATAAACCTATGTTATGCCTTTGAGCCTCATGAACCCCATGTTATATTTGTTGAGTTCGACATGGACTCACTCTTGCTATTTCCATCACACTCCAGTGTGTTGAAAGGTGCTGCTTAGAAGAAGGATGAAAGTGTAGTGGAGTTTTCAGAAGTCTTTTCAGAAGTGCTTGGCATATGAAACCCCCAGTCAGCCGTCCCTGTGATGTTGGAGCCTGAAGAAAAGATTAGTGACCGTTCCGCGACACTCTGATAGTTGTAAGTGTTAATATAGTATGTTTTCCGCTTTATATAAACATTGTTTTGATACTTTTTCATTCTGACATATGTGTGGACTTCCTGGGCACACATATGATTAGCCTGGTTTTGTTCTTTAGAAAACCGGGTGTGACAGTCCGCACTCCAAGTTGCTTGTAGGAATGGAGCCACGTTGTTATAGGACCGCTGTCTTAGATCTCTGATATACAATGTAAGGCTAGTGACCCAAGCTATGCAACCCGAACCATGTAATATATTTCTCTATTAGCAATAAAAGTATGGTTTTTTATATCAATCTTGTTCGTATTGTGCATATTAGCTACTGATCCAGGGACTGATACATGATGCACAGTGGACCCTAAATTGGGGGCCCGACACTAGCCGTGCCATCGCTACCACCCATTGCATTAGGTGCCTCACCGACGCTCTTCCTGCATTACGGCCGTAGTCGGTGGGATCACATGGGGCAGACAGTGTGGTCGCTTGGACATATGACACAGTCTTGCTCGTAGTCGTAGGCTTGCTCGAAGTTACCCTCGACGGTGATGACCCTGTTGAGGTTGGACATCTTCAGCTTCAGGTAGGTGTAGTTGGGGACGACCATGAACTTGATGAAGCATAGCCGGCCAAAGAGAGCATGGTAGATGCTGGGGAAGTCCACCACCTCGAAAGTGAGTGACTCCTTTCGGAAGTTGTTCGGTTGGCCGAAGGTGATGTCGAGCCAGATGCACCCGAGGGGCATGGCCTCCTTCCCCCGGATGATCTCGTAGAATGGCACCCTTGCTGGGGCATAGGCTACTCCGCAGGATGCCCATCTTATTAAAGGTGCTGGCAAAGAGGATGTTGAGGCTGTTGCCTCAGTCCATCAGCACCATGGAGAGGCACGTGGTGCCCACGATCGGGCTGACCATGAGCGAGTAGTGCCCCAGACGAAGGACGCTGTCAGGGTGGTCCTCCTGGTCGAAGGTGATGGCTGTTCGTGACCACTAGAGCCGCGCTGGGGCGGTGAGGGTGTGGATGGCGTTAACCTCCTGCTCGGTGATGTGGCGTTGCCAGTGGGAATCGTACACCTGGGAGCCCCCGAAGATCATGAGGTTGAGCTCAGCCTTAGGGAACTTTTTGTCCTCCTTGGCGTCGTTCGCCCATTTGCCGGCCTTCAGGGCAGGCTTCTGGGCCTTGCCCTGTTGGCCAAGGGTGATAAGAATGTAGCCCCTGATGCTAGCGCAGTCCTTGAGGAGGTGCTTTGCCTGCCCCCCGTGGAACAGGCAGGGGCCCTCAAGTGTCTTCTTGATGTGATTGGAGTGCGCACCCCGCCTACGGGGCTAAAGCCTAGTGGCGCGGTCGGCCATGGCCATTGTTGACGGTCACTATCGTTAATTATAAACCGTCAACATTACCTACATATATTCTTAATTACATCTCCAAACATAGGTATAGGAGTTTAAAATAATGAGTTCCATGAGTTTTGGTGCTCTCACTTGTTTTGCTATGTTGGTATGTTAATGGTTACTCCTTTGCCATTACTCAATAAATTTTTATTTTATTGTTTCCTTGTGGTAAAATATAAATAACGATATCTAGAATACTTTTGGTAAAATGCTACAATGGTATTTTGTGCACTTGCAAAATCCTCTATATTCTATTTGCGTTAATAAATATCAACAAGCATTTTTTCGCCATTCCAGGGGAAATAATTGGCATAAAGATTTAGATCATCAACTTACCACTAGCTTTAGTAGGATTATCCCTGTTCTGTTGAGTTGTGAAATAAGACAGGACAGTAGACGTCGTTTTGACCTTCTGGCAAGCCTTCACAAGAAAAGAATAACCACAAGGTGCTTGAAGATTCAAGATCCATCAACATCGGAACCTTGCCATCTCACAGGTTTGTACAGACACATATATATCATTCTAACTATGTGTAGATTGGAGAGAAAGGTCGTCATCACAAGATTTCAAATCACATCTCAAGTGACAGAAACAAATGCTGCAACACTCACAAATTCCATTATGTGAGTTCTGGTAAGTATGATCAAGAAAGGTGAGATAGCCTTGCTCATGGACTTTAAACTTGATGAGTAGTTATCTTTTAAAATCTTGCATACCATTGCATGTTTAATTTAAATAATCCATGCATCCACTCTATTTAGTTTAAATTCTCTCATATCAAATCCATAGCATATTTAGCTCCTTGCATATATTCATGCCACTTGCATCTTAGGTTTAAATAACATCTCTCGTCATGATTATGCTCTTTCATCTCTAAATTGAATAAATCTCTATAGTGCTTTCATGCTACCTTTGTTTGCCATATTAAGTTTTGGTTTGGAAGTTCTGGACATAGTTCCAAAGGCTTTTAAATTATGCGTGGTTCTTAGGTTAAAATGCCTTCCTTAATAAAAAAAATTAGACATGGAGTTTAGTTTGGTTTTTGAACTAAAAATTGCTTGTATAGACACTGGATATTTTGTTGGACTAACCCCTGTAGGAAAATTCTCAAATTCAATTTGGGAAAGTCAAGAGATGAATTCACATTAGAGATGAATCAAGGCATGACAACTTTGCACAAAAGAAGCCCAGTTCATTCTTCATCAAGGAAGAATCGTGAGTATCAAGGTTTATTCACTTATCTTTTGTTGCAAGTTATCCTAGCCTTGAACCATGTTCGAATGCAGCCACACATAAAATTTGTTAATAAATAAAATCTATGCTAAGATAATTAAAAAATACATCTTTTTAATAGCATAGAGGAAAATTACAAAAGTTATGGACACTAACCCTGTTTCAAATTCGTTGTATTCCCTTGGGTATGTGTGCACTAACATTTTGCAGGAAAGAGTGAATCTACGATGTGCCTGTTTATGGTTTGGTATGAACCTGCCAAATCACCACTTTAGTGATGGAACAAAGAAGAACGAGATGAGTGTCATGTAAAGCACTCACTCATAGGAAGTGGAAGAACAAATTAACAAACCACAAGCAACATCATCTTAGCATTAAACTGTCCCAAGACTCAAGCTGAGATGATGATGAGAAGTAGGATGCAACCCACCTTGTTTTACCCAAAATATGTCTGCTTTCATCATTTTCAAAAAGACCAACTCGTACGTCGACAGCAAGGACTAGAATGACAAGAGCCACTACATCATGGAAAGTATCCTCGTATCAACAGACGTCAGATATCAATGGAGGTCTATCCAATGGTGTCTTGAAAGGCTACGACCACGGTCATGAGACAACATCCCAAAGTCGTTGAAGATGAAGCTTCTATGCAAGTACCAATGAGGTTCTTTCCTTGACAATCAAGACGGCTGGCGTATCGCTTATAAACAAAGAAGCACAACTTTTTGCCACTTCGTTAGACAATCAAGGAGGAACTTGAGTTTGTATCTCCAATGAACCCCAACTCATCAACCAAGGATCAACAAAAATCAAGAGAGGTTGACAAAAGAAGAGCATGCAATTATCCGTGTCCTCATCTACAGAATTGGAAGGTGCAAAGAAAAGAAAAAGACAAGAAGAGGTCCTACTCAATGGGCCTAAAGCCTTGATGCCCTCACTGATAGGTACATCAGACAAATTTCCTTTAGAGAAAAAACAATAAGTAGAGCAGAAGGTCCAATAGAACGACAAGATCCACAAAGGAAAGAACATGGCATGATAAAAATGAGAAAGGAGTGCGACATAAGAGACAAGATGCTCATGAACACCTCAAGTAAGGAAAGGTTCAAGTAGGAAGAGAAGACCACCGAAACTGGTTTACCCTTCATCACATGGTGTCATCACGCTCCAATGATGAAGGTAACATCTTAGGGTAAGTGGTCATCGTTTTCCTCTTGATCATGGTATACATAGATGAAGACACAAACATGTTTGAGTTACAACTTTGCTTGGTCCAACCTAATTAATTCAACATGCCTTGTTCCTTAAGTATGTTTATAGCACCACTCTCTTGATCTCGGTCTTAACCAAATAAACTAAAATATTGCATATCTTATCTTTGGAAGGTGATAGTCATAATAATGAAAAATTTGATACATTATAAAGATAGACAATCCTTCCACAGGTTAAGGAACTCCATTTCTTTTTGTCATAGTCAAAATACTACATTTATGCTCATCCTTCTGATTTTGTCACTCATGTAGGAAGAAAGAACAATGCACATAACATCAACCTTATATAATTCAATGTGCCTAGGGCTAAAAAAGAAAAAAATATAAAGTTTTGGTTCTATTGCTGTTTTCCCACCAACAGAGCACATGCACTTGATCTCTACCTTGTCATTATGACTAGAACACACTTTGAGGAAGTGTGGGGGAGCTGATCCCCCAAATTCTACAAGTGAAAGTTCTGAACCAGAGGAAGAACAAGTTAAGAAGGAAGGACCTATCAAACCAAAATCGAAACCAAGACAGGTTTGGCAGAAAAAGATGGCACCACCATTGGAAGCGCCACTAATAGATGGCACCAAGACAGGTTTAGCGAGCTAGAACATCTCACTCTATTCGTAGATGAGAAGGACTAATCGCCGACAACCATGCTCTAAGAAGGATCACTCAACATTTAACCGACCACGATAACATCTAGCTTAGGGGAGGAGCATCCCCCGTATATCTAGCTAAGTATTTCTTTCCCTTTATAGTTTTACTATTTTGAGTTTTCTTTCCATTAGTTAAAAGAAAGAAAAAATTGAATAGTAAATTAAAACAAAATAAAAATTTATATTAGCTATATATATTATTAAGGTGTGATCATTAATTTTAAAAACAAAATAAAACATGTGTTTAGTTTTCTGTTTTTAGGAGCTAAATAAAATAATGGAGCCTAGGATAAATTCTTGCATTGGAAATGATGAATAGTTGCTCTATTGTAATTCCTTTCAAGTACCTAGTTTTTAGCCTTGAATTCTTCCGTGTTTTGGATGCGATTGATTTGATATAAGAATTTATTCTGAACTTAAAACTCGTGGGTAGCATACGCCTGATCTAGACGTAGGTAATTGATAGATATGATATGAGATGTTCTAAGTTGTTGTTTATCTTGTTCCTAGCGATACTAGAGTTCCGGAGATTTATCTTTTGAAAAAAACATAAAATCTTTCATGATGAGCTCCTGTATGACAAAGCTTGAATTCCTACCAAAGCCATATATGATGTTTAGAATAGAAAAACTTTCACTCATATATGTTGTTTGCTTTTGCATTGAGTTTTGTCAAACTTTGTTGACTCTTATGGGAGGTTTGTTATGCTCTTAATATCAAGATCACGTACACACCATCCACATATGCACTACTCCTACACTGGGGGTAGGCGCAGAACATGCCATTCCATCCAGATCCACCCAAAAATATTTTACTCCTACACTGGGAGTGAACACAAAAAAATATGTTTGTTAGGTTTTTCATCCACCAAATAAATGCTCCAAGTTCTTGTTGATATTTCTGTCAAAGTTTTATTATAGAAAGAGACATGGGGCTATATAAAAGTTATTCATAAAAAAAGAGAAACAAAAAAAGAAGTTGAAAAAAATGGACAGGTGTCCGAGATATCTAAAATAATGGGTACTTAGATGTTTGCCTGAAAAAACAGAGATGAATAAGATAGTTCCTGCTCTCTAGCAAATGTTTCCAAATTTTAAAAGAGAGATATGTTTTCAAGGAGCAAGTAGAATTAGGTTAGCCACCACATATATCCACTATATATCCACACACATGCACATCTTGATTTGACTGTATGACTTAACTCTCTTTAGATCCATTGTTTGACTTTACAATATATGCGTTGCAAGTATGCTTTAGCTTTCTCCCTGTCTATAAACTTCACATAAGCCTTAGTAGTAGGAAGAGAAAAAGGCATAACATCGTTATTGTCTTGGGGAGGATCCACAAATACCACATGTTGAGAGACTTGAGAGTGTCATACAATGGAATCTCTGAGTTTTATTTTGAATACTTACAAAAACTCAGAACAATGGTTGAACAAAAAACTTGAGACATAGTACTTGACTTGACCGTTCTGTCTTTCAATTGCTCAAGACCCAAGTGAAGGCTAATATGGATAAGTTTGAAAGTCAGATCAGTTTATTCTAATCCAGAGGAGAATTCTTGTTTTAACGCATGTGTACTTTTGAGGTGTGAAAGCATTGTACCAACTTCTGATCCATTGCTAAGTTTAACTTTGCTAGGGGACTAGCAAAGGTTAAGTGTGGGGGAGCTTGTTGACGGTCACTAACGTCAATTATAAACCATCAACATTACCTACATATATGCTTAATTACATCACCAAACATAGGTATAGAAGTTTAAACTAATGAGTTCCACGAGTTTTAGTGCTCTCACTTGTTTTGCAGGACATTTAATTTTTTACTGAATAAAAGTATCTCAAATAATGAATTGGAGTGCACCATTGTGAAGAGCTTGCCGAGATGATCAAAACGGATATATTATATACTATATTTGGAGCCCAAAATCAAGAGATATTAATTCCGCATCAAAACTAAGTTGAGAAGAATCTTGAAGACATGAGAAGCGTGCCACTGAAGGTGCGGCCCACCTGCCATAGGGGCAGGTCAACTGACCCCACCCCAGGTCGGTCGACCTGTGGGTCCCCTTGTTAGCCACCACCTTCGCATGTCGATTCTCCATCACCTTAGGGTTTGCATCTCCACCCTTGATTGAAGTCGGTTTGATCCGAGGCTCTGGTTCATCCCATCGCCTATATAAGCAGACATGTACCTCCTAAGGCAGAGGCAATCCCTAAAACCCTAATTCATATCTCTCATTTATGATCAGGGTACACTAGGAGGATTAGGTCTAGATTCTATAATGTAGTAGATTAGTAATTCGGGAGCGAGGATCAAGTTCTGGATCTAGTCTTGGTGGCTTGGCAAAGCCTTATATCTTCACTTCTTCATCTTGTAAGACTTGTTCTCAATTTATTATATTCTTATCTACATGGCTATACTTACTTTGAATATATATATCTTTCTTAGTTAAGTTTATCGATACTTTTGTGTGCAGGTTAATAGAGCGCTTAGCTTACTATAGTTTATCGATTGGGCTAAGTAGCCGAGCCTCATGTAAGCATTGTGCTTATACAATGCTCTGCCTATGAGTGCATCCTATTCTCTGGTTGGGTGTAGAAACGGGAGGTGCCAGCCTCATCTATCCTTTGTAGTCCAGTCTGAATTGAGTAGGTTCTTAAATTACAAGACCATAGTCGCATCGGTAGAGTTATCCATTGTGAGTGCTCTACCATCTAAGTGGCGTCCCGAAGTGCACAACATAGAGTTAGTCTTAGCATAGTTGGATACATATATACTTTAACCATGTAATAAGAATGACATAGGAATCCACCTCACCCGAGTTAACTAGTTTATATTACCTTAGTGATGTATCCCCTAAGTGTCATTATGCTTAACTCCTATCATCACATTTATCCCATGCTCTAGCTGTGTTGGAATGTTAATGACTACTCCTTTGCCATTACTCAATAAATCTTTACTCTATTGTTTCCTTGTGATAAAATATAAATAACGATACCTAGAATAATCTCGGTAAAATGCTACAATGGTATTCTATGCACATGTGGAATCCTCTATATTCTATTTGCGTTAATAAATACCAACGGCCAACATCTCCCCATAGTGCTTCTTGTCCCTTGCCCTCTTGTTGTGACGACGTTGGGCCGAGGCATGGTCGTCGCCGCTATCTCCACCACTGAGGTGGCCAGCGGCCTTGGCCTTGCTGCTAAAGTTGGCCTAGATGGCTTCTTCACCTGTGGCATACTTGGTGGCGATGTCCAAGAGCTCTTGCATCATGCACGAGGTCTCGTGGTGAAGCGCATGGATGAGTGCCTCACAGGTTGTGTCGTAGGTGAAGGCATTGATCATATCAGCGTCGGTGATGTTGGGGAGCTCATTGCGCTTCTTAGAGAAGCGCTGAACGTACTCCCGAAGGGTCTCATCGCTGCTCTGCCTGCAATTACACTGGTCCCATGAGTTTCCAGGCTAGGAGTACGTACCTTGGAAGTGGTCGACGAAGATGGAGCAAAGATCGCCCCAACAGCTGATGCTGCCGGCCTTGAGCTACTCGAGCCAATCTCTTGTCGAACACGACAGAAGTAGAGGAAGGTACTGTATGATGAAATCGTCATCTGACCTCCCCTGGCCCTTGTCACGAGGCGGTAGTCCTCAAGCCAGTGGTCCTAGTGGGTCTCACCATCGTATGTGGAGATGTGTGTCAACGACTAGAAGCGCCTAGGGTAGGAAGCCGCCCGTATCCTAGCCCTAAATGCCAGGGGCCGAAATGACAATTTAGATGTTGATTTAAGGGAATTTTCATTATTTTAATTCTAATAATGAGATGAAAATTGGGTCACATAAACTATCTATTTTAATAGGAGGACAAGTGCAATTGGACCTTTTTATATGTTTAATCTTTAATATTTTAATAATAACCACATCCAAATTTCTTTTGCAGATCTAACCCTTTTGGTTGCGCCAATCTAGATGGCGTGACAAAATAACATAGTCCCACCACATGCATTGGCGCGATAAAGATCTACCACATTGGACAGCGTTTCTGACGTGAAAAACTGTAATGCGCCAAAGTCCAAACGGCTCAGATCCACTCTGCACGCTGAGCGGACTACACCTTCCGCCATCCCACTTACGCTTCGTCATCGCTTCGCGTAAAAGGATTAACCCGGAGATGGTGTGATGGACTCTGAAAGCCTTATATGATGGTCTATCCCACCTTTAACATCCAAGGTGCGACTAAACTATCCACAATATCTCATTAACATGCACATGAGCCATTATGAGCCAAATTCCAAACTGGGCCGGATGTCAAAAAAAAACCTTGTTACGTAGTTTTGTTCTGTTGCGCCACTGGGTTTGTCGTGATGAGACTCAACTTTAGAAAAATCATAACTCCTTGATACGACGTCGGATGAATAATTTTTAATGAAAATTGTAGACCTCGACTTGAACCTACATCTTTCTAGTTTTGAGTTCTTCTATTTTAGGACGTACTATCGTTTGTCGCACTAGAAAAATAATATCTTCTACGTATGGTATCAAATGAAGATACCTTTTCTACCAAAGTTGTACCTCTCAATGAGATCTACAACTTTATAGCTTTGAGTTTTTATATTTAAGGTTGCTAAGATGCTTGAGAAAATAATATAAAATTTCAGCAGCATATTAATTGTGTACCAGGTCTTATCATCTCACAGAAATTATATTTTCCTTGTATGGTATAAATGAAGATAATTTTTATATCAAAGTTTTAGCTATCGATGAGATCAACAACGTTTTAGTTTTGAGGCTTTTCATTTGAGATGGTTAAGATGCTTAAGAAAATAATACAAAATTTTAAGGGGCATACTAATCACGTACCTAACCTTGTCTTCTGAGAAAACTAGAAAATTATAGATCTCATCGAGATTTACAATTTTCATATAAAAATCATCTTCATCCGATGTTGTACTTGTTGAAGAGTTATGATTTTTGTAAGGTTAAGTCATGTGACGCCACTTCCGGTGCCGCGACAAAACAATACTGTCGTACCAACAAGAGTGGCGTGACAAGGGTTTTCACGTCGGAAACGCCGTCTAACGTCGCAGATCTTGTCACGACAATGCATATGGCGCAACTACATTATTTTGTCGTACCAGTCGGACTGGTACGACTAAAAAGTTTAGATCAGCAAAATATTTTTAGACATGATTATTATTAAAATATTGAATAAAAATGATTAAAATATAAAAAATCCAGGGCAATTAATGCAAATTTTTGTCTACATTTGATTGCATTTCTTAATGGAGTAGGTGGGTAATTTAAAGATGAATTCATTAGTTACTTTATGTTGTTTTATGGAATAGTAAATGTAGGTAATTATATAGAAAATAAATAATTCCGATAGCTATTTTATATCAATGGTAATTAGGTTATACCAAATTGGTGGTTAGACGTTTCTGATTTTTGTGTGATTTTCTAGGATTGTGTTGTAAAAACTGATGAATATAAAGATCGTTGGTCGAGAGTTCAAAAGTTGATGAATATAAATATACTGTATCCAAGTCGGTACCTTTATGTTTCCCAACCAATATGTTTTTCCTCCTTATTGCTCGATTGTCTCTAGCACTTTCTCAATGATGTTCCATATCATGTTCTCTTGACATATTGCGGGATATGATTAATCATGCGGAAAAAAAAACTCTGAAGTAGAATACAAACCTCAATTCATTTGACAAGAAATTCAATCAATCAAGACTGTAAACACGTGTGGAAGTAGATATATTCTTGTGTTGCTCTTTTGCTTTTGAATTTAGAATGTTGAAATAGATCCTAAATTAGAAGGAGTATAAGTTGACACTAATCTAATGTCATAGATCCCTTTTTCAGCCTTGATTCATATACAGTTGTGGTAAGGGACAAACGTGCTTACCGTGTGTAGTTTGGGGCACTCCCAGCTGTAGGTGCACCTTGGTTGTTATGGTGGCGAACATAGTTTGGGGGCACTCTCAGCTGTAGGTGCACCTTCATTGTGGCGACTGACGAGAGCGGAGAGCTCTAACAGCAAAACCAAAACTTCCTGATGAAACGAGGCATACGCGTGCGTTCCTACTAGCTATTTACCTGTGACTGGATGCCAAAAATGCCTTATCAACCCAAGGAGCAGCATTTCGATTGTAAAACTTATCTGTAAATTTTAGCAAAAGTGCCATATTTTGTGCCTGGAGATTTAAAATAACAAGACCACTTTCATCCTTTGGTCGACAGGCTGCAGTCCAAGCAACTAGGCACTTTCCTTGTCTATGCATATCCCTACCATCCCAAAGACAATTTTTCGTAAAACTGTCAATTTGTTTGATAACGGTCTTTGGGAGTGATGCTGAGCCAGTACATGGGCAGAGACGAAAGAAGAGAATTAACCAATATCAGTTTTCCATGGTAGGACAGCAAGCTGGAGATGCCGGCCATTCTTCGTTCAATTCTGCACACTAGCGGTAGAAAATCAACAACAGCTGGACGTGTGGTACCAAGGGGAGGACCCAAGTAGGTGAAAGGAATTTGACCAACTATGCTACCAAAAGTGGAGGCTAGATGTTGTGCTCTCTCTTCTGTAAACACGTGGAAGTAGATATATTCTTGCGTTTCTCTTTTGCTTTTAAATTTCGAATATTGAAATAAATTCTGAATTGGAAGGTGTATTAGTTGACACTAATCTAGTGTCAGAGATCCTTTTTCGGCATTGATTCATATATAGTTGTGGTAAGGGACAAACATGCTTACAGTGTGTTGTTTGGGGTCACACAGTCTGGCGACAGCGGTAGGCCTAGGTGTTGTTTGGGGCACTCCAAGCTGTAGTTGCACCTTGGTTGTTCCGATGGCAAACATAGTTTGGGGCACTCCTGGCGGCAGGTGCACCTTGGTTGTTCCGGCGGCGAACGGTGTCGTCGATTGTCTCGAGCACTTTCTCACTGATGGTCAATATTTTCTTGATTGATATTGAGGGATATGATTAATCATGTGGAAATAAAAACTGTGAAGTAGTATACAAACCTAAATTCATTTGGCTAGAAAGTCAATCGAGATTGTAACACGTGGAAGTAGCTAGATTCTTGTGTTGCTCTTTTGCTTTTTCTTTTGAATTTAGAAAGTTGAAATAAATCCTAAATTGGAAGGAGTATTAGTTGACACTAATCTAATGCCATAGATCCCTTTTTCGGCATTAATTCATATATAGTTGTGGTAAGGGCCAAACGTGCTTACCGTGTGTTGTTTGGGTTCATTGTCTGGCAGCAGCTGCGGGTGTTGTTTGGGGCACTCTCAGCCGTAGGGTGCACCTTGGTTGTTCTGGTGGCGAACGTTAGTTTGGGGCACTCGCAGCTGTAGATGCACCTTCATTGTGGAGAGCGGCGAGCTTTCCTGATGAAACGAGGCATACGCGGGCGTTCCTACTATTTACCTTCGACCGGGTGCCAAATGATGTTGGCGTTTTGCGTGGCCTATCGCGTCGCGTAAGGAATGGCGTAAGGAATCGTCGCGTACCCGGCCGTACGTCTATATATATACACGTGTCGTAGAGGCATCTGAATATCTACGACGACGTACGTCCACACGACTATCTCACACTGAGCTCATCAGCTAGTAGAGCTGCTGGGCCCGCAAGATGATCGCTGCTGAACCTCCTCCTCCCGTTGGACATGCTCCTCCCACCGGGAAGAAGTCGAAGTGGCCGGAGGTGCTGGGCTGGATGGCGACGCCGGCGGTGCAGACGATCGCCCACGAGAGGCCCGACGTGGCCGTGGAGGTGCTCCCGCAGGGGACGCGGATCGAACCGGATGGCTTCAACGCCGCGCGCGTCCGCGTCCACATCGACAACAACGGCCTTGTCTCCGAGGTCCCCGAGATCGGCTAGCTGCTACGGCTGGCTAGCCAGGCAACAGGCCCAGCTGGTGCTTTAATTTGTTTGGTGTCGTCATGTGTCCTCCTCGTCGTCGTCTGCTCATCAGTCATCACCGCATGCACAATGCACTGGTGGTGCCGCGGTCGAGCTGTACGCGTGTGTGTGGGCGCTATCCATCTCCTTCGCTTCTTGGGGTGTGAGGGCGGTGCACGTCCGCCAAGGGTCGCCTCATCTCCAGGCAGCTCGAGAAGTGGCGGCTACCTCGCCTTTGTAACTCGCTCGGTGAAGCTCAAAAGTTTTAGCAGCCTAGAATGTTTTTTTTATCCTTGTTGTTTGAAAAGAAATTGATGATGGGTCATGCAAGCATAGCTGCAACTTATTAATCAGAATGGCCTCTGCATGTTTACCTCATGTTGGTAGCTGTTACCTAATGTCTGTGCTCACAATCTCGAACTCATACTTGCTAAATTTGACTGATGGAATGGTGATTAACAATCTAATATATTTGTATAGTCACAATTACATTGGTGTTAATTTGATGTTTTGTTAACATATCCATTGTAATGGTCGGCAAGACATATACTAAAAGGAGACACAAACAAGGCATTAGGCTAACTATTTAGTGAGGGGCATAAGCCCAGCTGTTATAGATTCAATCTGGATGAATGGTTAGGCTCTTGGGCCAAGCCCATTAGCAATTGTAACCCCCTTATATATACAAGGGAGACTAGTAATGAGAAAGTAAACAAGTTTAGGGTTTAACCCTTTCATCCCTTCCCCCTCTCTTCTCTCCCTCTCAGCTGCCTAGCTCTCTCCTGCGCCCAAGCCGCCGACACCAGCATCGCAGCCAGCCCCAGCTGCCGTGCCACTGTCCACCAGGCCGGCTCCTAGCCCGCCTGACCACTGCCCAGCCAACCCTAGCCGGCCACCGCCTTTAGCTAGCCGTCCGCCTGGCTGCCTGCTCCACTCTGCCACCGACCAGATTGGTTCCCAGCCGATCATTCCATGCCCCAAGATTAGGCGTGCGACAACTGGTATCCAGAGCCACTTTGCCATGGAGGACATTCGCGTCATCACCGATCGCTGGGCAAAGAGGTTTGAATTGTTTTTGTGGAACGCACCATGTCTTCGTCCTCAACCCAACCAAACCAAAAGGAGGGACAGAGATATGTGCCACCCCCAAAAAAACCTCTACTACCGGACCCTCCCCTAGATCAGATCATACCAAAGCAGACCATCCCATTCGAGGCACAACAACCACCGTAGGCCAACAAGGGAACCCAAAAAGGTGAACAATAGCAGATGAGAGGGCCATCAAACACTCACAAACTATCGTTCCCTGAGTACAACGGGAATGAGGAAATGTCCCAATGGCTGTACAAATGCCATTTGGAAGCCTACACGGAGGGGAAGGGTGACCCGACCCTCGGGTTTTCCCTAGGGTGGCTTCTCCCTGATGGCTGTGGTCGGGCGGAGCTTCCTTGAATTGACAACGCGCGAGGCGACAATGGCGATCCACGCAAGGGGATCACGATGGAGCGACATCGTCATTCACGCTCAGTAGTCAGCCCAGTCCTTGTCTGCACTTTGACGTCATCGTCCCTCTTGCCATCCTCATGCAACTAATGCCTTCGGCACTAAGGTGCACATGGCATAGCTAGCGCTGCCGCCCGCACCCCCCACCAGTGCTCTATCACCCCATTCGCCACCTCCCATCTCCCCTCGTTAGCTCCTGCTCCTGCTAGGTGCACGCGTCGGGCTGCTTCGCCGGGGCCACTCTATCGTTGCGAGCAGGAGATGCTACCATGGCTAAGCTGAGGCTGTGCATGCGGACTGGATCTAGGCCCTTCGATCGTTGTCGCTGCCTACAGCGGATCCCTCTTGCATGGTGTCGTAGGGTCAAAATCGCGACAAGCATTGTTGTTCGTGGTAGTGTCAGAGTACATGTCTTCGGTGGTTCAGGTGGACTCAAGAACACAAGAATCACAGAGGGGACTCGACGGTTTATCCTGGTTCAGGGCGATCGGTGTCCTACGTCCAGCAGCTGATGATCCTTAAACTCATGAGCACCCAAAATCTGAGGGTTATAACAGAGTGTAAGGGAGAAAGAGAGAGATTTGGTAGGGGATTGCTCAGTGCTGATCCTTGGGATGCCTTGTCGCCGGTGGAGCCTTTCCTCTCGTTGGAGAGGAAGAAGGTGACAGGTGTGGTGGAGGAGCTCTCGGTGCCCCTCTCTAGGTTGCTCTGCTCTCGGTGCCAAGCTCAAGTGGAACGGTGAGGACTCGAATGATCTTCCTACTATCATCCTCTGCCCTCTTAGGATCTGACCTCCCCCTTATATATCGAGGTAGGTCGGGTACATGGTGGTTTAGGGGAGTTGTGCCTATGGTCCACATGCGTTGGAGTCTATGAGGGTCTTGCAGCAGCTTCGTGTGGACCGTGGCGATGTCGTGGAGCCGAAGAAGCTCCGGTGTCATCCGGCTGCTCTGTTCTGACATGCTGAGTGTTAGGCTATGTTGGCCTAGACCAGTCTCTACCAGGTGCACCTTCTCGAGGCTTCTTGGCGGTGAAGGAGGCTGGCTTGAGGGGCTAATGCGTAGGCCCAAAAGCACTCGAGCCCCTAAAGCTTTCGAAGGAATTTGTCTTCTTGTGTCACGCCCTGTGCGTGACCCTATCGAGGGAGTAGTTCACAGAGCCACACCAGCGGGGTAGCGTCGGGGATCCCCTTGAGCCCTAGTGGCTCGGGGCGCATCTTCTCACACTAGGCCTTAGCTGGCACCGAAGGACAAGAGGGAGCCAATAATCGGGTTCAAGCTTTCGTCGATCAGGAGCCTGTGGCTCGGAAGAGCCCCCGAGCTCCGAGCAGAGGTGGTGGGCATGCCTAGGCTCAGCTTGATTCCTTGGCTTGAGGATACGTGCGATCATACCCAATGGGTATGGCACCTGAGCCCCCGGGCGATCCTGGAGGGGTCGATTGGGGGGTCTCTCGGTCAAGAACCTTTGATCCCGAGGCTTAACATACCCCTATGTTAGGATCTCGTCAGGAGCCCTCAAGCCCTTCATGGCCTCACATGGCAAGATTCATGATGTCGAGGAAGGGCTGAATTCAATCTCCTAGTGACCGAGCTAGCCATGGTAGGTATGGCTTCCGCTGACGAGAGTGCGATGCCCTTTGCGGGACTTTTCCCAACTGTGATGGGGGCCTTCGGCTATCATGGCCGAGCGATGGTGATGCAGACCCCTTTCTTGATCCTGTTATGTAAGTCTGAGGCCCAAGTGAGGGTCTGACGAACTCGTCTGGTAGTTGCCAGCCTTGGGCCCTGGGGCACCCTCCTTTCTGATCTAGGCCTACTGTGCATCAGGTGATCGAGACATCTGGGCTCTAGCTCAGGGCCACCTAATCACTTGGCCTGTCTCGCCCTTCTGAGGGCTTTGGTAGTAGGCCGCGATCCTCTTAGGTCGACCGTAGCAATCATAGGTCGGGGTGCTGGGAGCGCGCCGAGATCGGACGGGCCCCTCATTAGGCCCATCGCGGAGCGGCTCCTAACCCAAATCTGAGGTGTTGGTTGGTTTTAGAGACATCTCGCCCAAGCGCTCGTCAATCGTGGGACAGGTTCTCCATCTGGGGAGTTGGCGTAGCCTCTAAGGCCATTGTGGGGCCTCCCTACCAATGGCCGAGGTGGTTTCTAAATTCATGCCTCCCTCTAACGTCCTGCACAGGCGGCTGATGGCGCCTAGGCTACTGTGCCTTTGGAGGAGTTATGGTGTGCACTCCTATGCCATCCCACTTCGTCTGGGAGATGGGATGTTGGGCCACATGGAGTGAATCTAGCTGAGGAGGGGCCATAGCACTTGCTGCGCATGGATCCAGGCCATTGATGGTGACCGATGGGCCCGAGGGGTGTCTGATCCCCTCAAGTTCCATGAGAAGACATGCGCGGAGCGGGCGGCCCGCTTGGTGGAAAGTGGAGCGGGGACTTTGACTCATTGTCAATGCCCTCCCTAACTTCGCCTTTACTACATGGCAGCCATCATGCAATCGCCAAGGGCGCATTGCGGGGATTGAAGAGGTAATTGGTCGGCCCTTGAGGCCCCTTTAGTCATCGATGGCTGATCGGAGGGCCTAGAGCCACTCACGGCGCTTCGACTAGGGCTATAAAGTGGATCCCATGAGGGCACGACGCCACTATCCCCTCTCCGGCTTCCTCTCTTCTTCCTCTCAATTCCAACTCCTAGTGGCCACGGTGATGAAGAAGTGCGATGTCTCCCTCCGAGTGAGCCTGCCTTCCTCCACTGAGAGATCACTTCCATGAGAGTGGAAGGATTCTAGTGAAGGAGGGGTGACAACGTGACGCGAGATGTGTCTGTCGCTGCCCCCTCCACTACAAGGCTTCTACTTTCTGATAGGGGAAGGTGAGCCACGACGTGTTGGTTGCTATCCCTCTGTCCTAGCGAGGGTGGGGCTTGGTCCTATCTCTGAGGTGATGTTCGACGTGGCCTAGCTTCGGACCTCAGGAGGAGGCCTCCCGAGGTCGGCCTGTCTCCCCGAGCCTTGCACACCACAGAGCCCTGACCCTGAGGTTGAGTGGGCTCTACGGTCTTTGTCACCGTATAGGTGGCAGTAGTTAGTGGTTTTTACCACCATATATTGTAATCAGGTTGTTCCCAATTATTAATGAAATTACTTTCATTTGTTATCTCATTGCTCACGAGTCATGCTTATAGACTTAGGTCCCTCGTTGGGATGGGCTGTTATGATAATGGCCCTAGTGGCCAAGATTGTCATGCCCGTGATACTGGCAGGTAAGTCCATGAGAACCCTAGGTTTACGGTCGTTCCGTGCCCAGGTCATGTCTCCCAGAGGGGAGATCCTTGACTTCTCGACCAAGGCAATCGTATAGTTCTCGAGCCATTCGTTTGGTGCTCACGGGCTCGCTGCCTCTCACGGTTGGTCACCACGAGCGGCTCGAGGCTAGTACTCAGACATCATTTGACGGGCGGTCGGTTCCACTTCTGAGCACCAGGCTAGGGCCTCTTGTGCCCACCCGTGAATGTCGCTGGCACTTTAGGTGCTTTCGGGCAGCCTTGAAGCCCGATGGGCCAGCCTTGACACCCTTAGTGATGCCCCTTTTGGGGGGAGGGGCATGCCGCCATGTGGCTGGGAGAAGTGATCCGTTGAAGGATCGGGAGACAAAGAGTTAGCTGCAAACAAAACAAAATAGAAACGAGAGAAGGGAAAGATGACAAAGCCGGTAACATGAGGGTCGAGGTTGTTCCATTAGTGCTTGATGATCCTTCGCCTAGTTCCCTCGTCGCTTGGCTTGTTCCTTCTGTCCCGACCCTACTCGCCCAGGGGCCTTCAGCCGCAGCCTTCATTTTGAAAAGAGTAGCAGGAGATGAGTTAGCTGCTCCTTCTGCGCAGCCGAGCATCCACCAAGGTTGCTCGGGAAGAGGCAAATAGTAACAAGATGGGGGAACGAAAAGGTCAGGAGAACGAGACTTATCTTGATTTTTGTTGTTGGAAATGTGTGCTGACGAAAGAGGTCTACGGGTGTGCCTAGGCTCGGGAGGCTGAGGTACTAGGCGGATGGCTCAGCGATGGCCTTCCCTCATGGGGAAAGGTTAGAACTCACCTCGATCAGGTCAGCCCCTTCTGGGGGCTAAGCACCTAGATGGAGGGGCTAGGCACGCCATCGCTGCCACCCATTGCATCAGGTGCCTCACCGACGCTTGGTCGATCGAGCGTCGCTGTCTCCTTGACTCCTTCCTTTGCTGACACCCTTCCAGCATCACGGCCATAGCCAGTGCGATCACAGGGGGCGGATAGTGTGACTGCTTGGACATACGACATAGTCTTGCTTGTAGTAGTAGGCTTGCTCGAAGGTACCCTCGATGGTGATGACCCTGTTGAGGCCAAGCATCTTCAGCTTCAGGTATGTGTAGTTGGGGACGGCCATGAACTTGGTGAAGCATGGCCGGCCAAAGAGAGCATGGTAGATGCTGGGGAAGTCCACCACCTCAAAAGTGAGTGGCTCCTTCTAGAAGTTGTTTGACTGGCCGAGGGGCATGGCCTCCTTCCTCGGGATGATCCCGTAGAATGGCACCCTTGCTAGGGCGCAGGCTACTCTGCGGGATGCCCATCTTGTTGAGGGTGCTTGCAAAGAGGATGTTGAGGCCTCTGCCTCCGTCCATCAGCACCTTGGAGAAGCGCGTGGTGCCCACGATCGGGCTGACCAAGAGCGAGTAGTGCCCCAGACGAAGGACGCTATCAGGGTGGTCCCCCTGGTTGAAGGTGATGGCTGTCCACGACCACTAGAGCCGCGCTAGGGCGGTGAGGGTGTGGACGACGTTCACCTCCTATTAGGTTATGTGGCGTTGCCGTTGGGACTCGTACGCCTTGGAGCCCCCGAAGATCATGAGGTAGAGCTCAGGCTTGGGGAACTTGGTGTCCTCCTTGGCATCGTCCGCCGGTTTGCCGGCCTTCCGAGCAGGCTTCTAGGCCATGCCCTATTGGCCAAGGATGCTATGAATGTAGCCCCTAATGGTGGCATAGTCCTTGAGGAGGTTCTTTGCCTACCCCCTGTGGAACAGGCAGGGGACCTCAAGTGTCTTCTCAAAGTAATTGGGGTGCACACCCCACCTACGAGGCTAAAGCTTGGTGGCGCGGTCGGTCGCGGCCATTGTTGATGGTCACTAACGTCAATTATAAAACGTCAACATTACCTACATATACGCTTTATTACATCACTAAACATAGGTATATGAGTTTAAAATAATGAGTTCCTTGAGCTTTGGTGCTCTCACATGTTTTACAGGACATTTAATTTTTCACTGAATAAAAGTATCTCAAATGATGAATTGGAGTGCACCACTGCGAAGATCTCACCGAGATGATCGAAACAGATATATTATTTGCTATATTTGGAGCCTAGAATCAAGAGATATTAATTCGACATCAAAACCAAGTTGAGAAGAATCTAGAAGACACGAGAAGGTGTGCCACCGAAGGTGGGGCCCACCTACCATAGGGGCAGGTCGGCCGACCCCACCCCATGTCAGCCAACTTCTGGGTCCCCGTGTCAGCCACCACCTTCGCACATCAGTTCTCCACCACCTTAGGGTTTGCATCTCCACCCTTGATTGAAGTCGGTTTGATTTGAGGGCTTTGGTTCATCCCACTGGCCTATATAAGCAGCGCTGTACCTCCTAAGGCAGTGGCAATCCCTGAAACTCTAATTCATAACTCTCATTTTGAGTTCAGGGTACACTAGGAGGATTAGGTTTAGACTATCCAATGTAGTAGATTAATAATTCGGGAGCGAGGATCAAGTTTCGGATCTAGTCTTGGAGGCTTAGCAAAGCCTTGTATATTCACTTGATCTTAAGACTTGTTCTCAATTCATCATATTCTTATCTACATGGCTATGCTTACTTTGAATATATATATATATATATATATATATATATATATATATATATATATATATATATATATATCTTGATTAATTAAGTTTATCAATACTTTTGTGTGTGGGTTCATAGAGTGCTTAGCTTACTATAGTTTATCGATTGGGCTAAGTAGCCGAGCCTCGTGTAAGCATGGTTTTTATACGATGCTCTGCCTATGAGTGCATCCTGTTCTCTAGTTGGGTGGTAGCAGCAGGAGGTGACACCCCTGTCTATCCTTTGTAGTCCACTCTTAATTGAGCAGGTTCTTAAATTGTAGGACCGTAGTCACGTCGGTAGAGTTATCCATTGTGGGTGCTCTACCATCTAAGTGGCGTCCCAAAGTGCACAAGAGTAGAGTTAATCTTAACTTAGTTGGATACATATATACTTTAACCATGTAATAAGAATGACATAGGAATCCACCTCACCCAAGTTAACTAGTATATAGTACCTTAGTGACTTGTCCCCTAAGTGTCATTATGCTTAACTCCTATCATCACATTTATCCCCTACTCTAGCTATGTTGGTATGTTAATGGTTACTCCTTTCCCATTACTCAATAAATATTTACTCTGTTGTTTCCTTGTGGTAAAATATAAGTAACGATATCTAGAATACTTCTGGTAAAATGCTATAATAGTATTCTGTGCACTTGTGAAATCCTGTATATTCTATTTGCATTAATAAATACCAACAAGCATTTTTTGCGCCATTCTAGATGAAATAATTGGCGTAAAGATTTAGATCATCAACATACGACTAGCTTTAGTAGGATTATCCCTGTTCTGTTGAGTTGTGAAATAAGACAGGACAGTAGACGTCATTTTGACCTTCTAGCAAGCTTTCACAAGAAAAGAAGAACCCCAGCTTGCCTGAAGATTCAAGATCCATCAACATCGGAACCTTATCATCTCACAAGTTTGTATAGATTGGAGAGAAAGGTCGTCGTCACAAGATTTCAAATCACATCTCATGTGACAAAAACAAATGCTGTACCACTCACAAAATCGATTATGTGAGTCATGGTAAGTATGATCATCAAAGGTGACATAGTCTTGCTCATGGACTTTAAACTTGATGAGTAGTTATCTTTTAAAATATTGCATACCATTGCATGTTTACTTTAAATAATCCATGCATCCACTCTGTTTAGTTTAAATTCTCTCATATCAAATCCACAGCATATTTAGCTCCTTGCATATATTAATGCCACTTGCATCTAAGATTTTAAAAAAAACAAAAAAAAATATCATCACGATTATGCTCTTTCATCTCTAAATTTAATAAATCTCTATAGTGCTTTCATGATACCTTTGTCTGCCATATTAGTTTTGGTTTGGAAGTACTGGACATACTTCCAATGGCTTTTAAATTAAGCGTGGTGTTTAGGTTAAAATGCCTTCTTTAATAAAAAACTAGACATGGAGTTTAGTTTGGTTATTGAACTAAAAATTGCTTGTGTAGACACTTGATATTTTGTTGGACTAACCCCTATAGGAAAATTCTCAAATTCAATCTGGGAAAGTCAAGAGATGAATTCACATTAGAGATGAATCAAGGCATGACAACTTTGCACAAAAGAAGCCTAGTTCATTCTTCATCAAGGAAGACCCGTGAGTATCAAGGTTTATCCACTTATCTTTTGTTGCAAGTTATCATAGCCTTGAACCATGTCAAAATGCAGCCACACATAAAATTTGTTAATAAATAAAATCTATGATAAGATAATTAAGAAATACATCTTTTTAATAGCATAGAGGAAAATTACAAAAGTTATGGACAATAACCCTATTTCAAAATCATTGTATTCTCTTGGGTATGTATCCACTAATATTTTGCAGGAAAGAGTGAATCTATGCTATGCTATTTATGGTTTGGTATGAACCTGCCAAATCACCACTTTAGTGATGGAACAAAGAGGAAGGAGATGAGTGCCATTTAAAGCACTCACTCATAGGAAATGAAAGAACAAATTAACAGACCACGAGCAACATCTTCTTAGCATTAAACCGTCCCAAGACTCAAGATGAGATGGTGATGAGAAGCAGGATGCAACCCACCTTGTTTTAGCCAAAATATGCCTGCTTTCATCATTTTCAAGAAGACCAACTCGCACGTCGACATCAAGGACTATAATGAAAAGAGCCACTACATCATGGAAAGTATCCTTGTATCAACAGACGTTAGAAATCAATGGAGGTCTATCCAATGGTGTCTTGAAACGCTACGACCATGGTCATGAGACAATATCCCAAAGTCGTTGAAGATGAGGCTTCTATGCAAGTACCAATGAGGTTCTTTCCTTGACAATCAAGACGGCTGGCATATCGCTTATAAACAAAGAAGCACAACTTTTCGCCACGTTGTTAGACAATCAAGGAGGAACTTGAGTTTGTATCTCCAATGAACCCCAACTCATCAACCAAGGATCAACAAAAATCAAGAGAGGTTGACAGAAGAAGAGCATGCAATTATCCATATCCTCATCTACATAATTGGAAGGTGCAAAGAAAAGCTAAAGACAAGAAGAGGTCCTACTCAATGAGCCTAAAGCTTTGATGCCCTCACTAATTGGTACATCGGACAAGTTTCCTTTAGAGAAGAAACAATAAGTAGAGTAGAAGGTCCAACGGAATGACCAGATCCACAAAGGAAAGAACATGGCATGATAAAAATAAGAAAGAAGGAGTGCGACATAAGAGACAAGATGCTCATAAACAGCTCAAGTAAGGAAAGGTTCAAGTAGGAAGAGAAGACCACCGAAACTGGTCTATCCTTCATCACATGGTGTCATCACGCTCCAATGATGAAGGTAACATCTTAAGGGAAGTGGTCATCATTTTCCTCTTGATCTTGGTATATACATAGATGAAGACACAAATATTTTTGAGTTGAAACTTTGCTTGGTCCAACCTAATTAATTCAACATGCCTTATTCCTTAAGTATGTTTGTAGCACCACTCTCTTGATCTCGGTCTTAACCAAATAAGCTAAAATATTGCATATCTTATCTTTGAAGATGATAGTCATAATCATGAAAAGTTTGATACATTATAAAGATGGACAATCCTTCCACAGGTTAAGCAACTCCATTTCTTTTTGTCACAGTCAAAATACTACATTTATGCTCATCCTTCTGATTTTGTCACTCATGTAGGAAGAAAGAACAATGCACATAACATCAACCTTATTATAATTCAATGTGCCTAGGGCTAGAAAAAAAAATATAAAGTTTTGGTTCTGTTGGTGTTTTTCCACCAGCAGAGCACATGCACTTGATCTCTACCTTGTCATTATGAGTAGAACACACTTCGAGCAAGTGTGGGGGAGCTGATCCCCCAAATTATACAAGTGAAAGTTTGGAACCAGAGGAAAAACAAGTTAAGAAGGAATGACCTATCAAACCAAAATCGAAACCAAGACGAGTTTGGCAGAAAAAGGTGGCACCACCATTAGACGCGCCACTAATAGAGGCACCACCACAAGAATCCTCATCCTCGTTAGCGAACTAGAACATCTCATTCTATTCATAGATGAGAAGGTCTAATCGCCAGCAACCATGCTCTAAGAAGGATTACTCAACATTCAACCGACCATGACAACATCTAGCTTAGAGGAGGAGCATCCCCCGTATATCTAGCTAAGTATTTCTTTCCCTTTACAGTTTTACTATTTTAAGTTTTCTTTTCATTAGTAAAAAGAAATAAAAAAAGAATAATAAATTAAAACAAAATAAAAATTTATATTAGCTATATATATATATATTATTAAGGTGTGATCATTAATTTTAAAAAACAAAATAAAATATGTGTTTAGTTTTCTGTTTTTAGGAGCTAAATAAAATAATGGAGCCTAGGATAAATTCTTGCATTGGAAATGATGAATAGTTGCTCTGTCGTATTTCCTTTCAAGTACCAAGTTTTTAGCCTCGAATTCTCCCAAGTTTTGGATGTGACTGATTTGATATAAGACTTTATTCTAAACTTAAAATTCGTGGATAGCATACGCCTCATCTAGATCTAGGTAATTCATAGATATGATATGAGATGGCCTGAGCTGCTATTTATCTTGTTTATAGCGATACTAGAGTTCCAGAGATTTATCTTTTGAAAAAACATAAAATCTTTCATGATGAGCTCCTGTATGACAAAGCTTGAATTCCTACCAAAGTCATATATGATGTTTAGAATAGGAAAACTTTCACTCATATATGTTGTTTGCTTTTGCATTGAGTTTTGTCAAACTTTGTTGACCCTTATGGGAGGTCTATCATGCTCTTAAAATCAAGACCACATACACACCATCCACATATGCACTACTCCTACACTGGGGGTAGACATAAAACATGCCATTCCATCCAGATCCACCCAAAAATGTTTTACTCCTACACTGGGAGTGAACACAAAAAAATATTTTTGTTAGGTTTTTCATCCACCAAATAAATGCTCCAAGTTCTTGTTGATATTTCTCTCAAAGTTTGGTTGCAGAAGGAGACATGGGGATATAAAAAAGTTATTCATAAAAAAATAGAAAGAAAAAAAGAAGTTGAAAAAATGGACAAGTGTCCGAGATATCTAAAACAATGGGTACTTAGATGTCTGCCTAAAAAAAGAGATGAATAAAATAGTCCCTGCACTCTAGGAAATGTTTCTAAATTTCAAAAGAGAGATATGTTTTTAAGGAGCAAGTAGAATTAGGTTAGCCACAACATATATCCACTATATATCCACACACATGCACATCTTGATTTGACGTATGACTTAACTCTCTTTAGATCCATTGTTTGACTTTACAATATATGCATTGCAAGTATGCTCTACCTTTCTCCCTACCTATAAACTTCAAATAAGCCTCAGTAGTAGGAAGAGAAAAAGGCATTACATCTTTATTGTCTTGGAGAGGATCCACAAATACCACATGTTTAGAGACTTGAGAGTGTCACACAATAGAATCTCTGAGTTTTATTTTGAATACTTACAAAAACTCAGAACAATGGTTGAACAAAAAACTTGAGATATAGTGCTTGACTTGATCGTTTTGTCTTTCAATTGCTCAAGACCCAAGTGAAGGCTAATATGGGTAAGTTTGAAAGTCGGATCAGTTTATTCTAATCTGGAGGAGAATTCTTGTATTAACGCATGTGTAATTTTGAGGCATAAAAGCATTATAGCAACTTCTGATCCATTGCTAAGTTTAGCTTTGCTAAGGGACTAGCAAAGGTTTAGTGTGTGGGAGCTTGTTGATGGTCACTAACTTTAATTATAAACAATAAATATTATCTGCATATATGCTTAATTACATCACCAAACATAGGTATAGAAGTTTAAACTAATGAGATCCATGAGTTTCGGTGCTCTCACTTGTTTTGCAGGACATTTAATTTTTCACTGAATAAAAGTATCTCAAATAACGAATTGGAGTGCACCATTGTGAAGAGCTCGCCGAGATGATCGGAACGGATATATTATTTACTATATTTGGAGCCCATAATCAAGATATATTAATTCCGCATCAAAACTAAGTTGAGAAGAATCTAGAAGACATGAGAAGTGTGCCACTGAAGGTGCGGCCCACCTGCCATATGCACAGGTCAACTGACCCTACCCTAGGTCAGTTGACCTGTGGGTCTCCTGTCAGCCACCACCTTCGCATGTCAGTTCTCCACCGTCTTAGGGTTTGCATCTCCACCCTTGATTGAAGTCGGTTTGATCGGAGAGCCCTAGTTCATCCCACCGGCCTATATAAGCAACCCTGTACCTCCTAAGGCAGAGGCAATCCCTGAAACCCTAATTCATATCTCTCATTTAGAGATCAGGGTACACTAGGAGGATTAGGTCTAGACTCTCTAATGTAGTAGATTAGTAATTCGGGAGCGAGGATCAAGTTTCAGATCTAGTCTTGGTGGCTTGGCAAAGCCTTGTATGTTCACTTCTTCATCTTGTAAGACTTGTTCTCAATTTATCATATTCTTATCGACATGGCTATACTGAGTTTGAATATATATATCTTTCTTAGTTAAGTTTATCTACTTTTGTGTGCTGGTTAATAGAGCGCTTAGCTTGCTATAGTTTATCGATTGGGCTAAGTAACCGAGCCTCATGTAAGCACTGTGCTTATACAAATGCTATGCCTATGAGTGCATCCTATTCTCTGGTTGGGTGGTAGCAGCGGGAGGTGACTGCCTCATCTATCCTTTGTAGTCCACTCCGAATTGAGCAGGTTCTTAAATTGTAGGACCATAGTCGCGTCGGTAGAGTTATCCATTGTGAGTGCTCTACTGTCTAAGTGGCGTCTCGAAGTGCACGAGAGTAGAGTTAGTCTCAGCATAGTTGGATACATATATATTTTAACCATGTAATAAGAATGACATAGGAATCCACCTCACCCGAGTTAACTAGTTTACATTACCTTAGTGACATATCCCCTAAGTGTTGTTATGCTTAACTCCTATCATCACATTTATCCCCTGCTCTAACTATGTTCGAATGTTAAAGGTTGCTCCTTTGCCATTACTCAATAAATCTTTACTCCATTGTTTCCTTGTGGGAAAATATAAATAATGATACCTAGAATAATCTTGGTAAAATGCTACAATGGTATTCTGTGTGCTTGCAGAATCCTCTATATTCTATTTGCGTTAATAAATACCAACAACCACCATCTCCTCCCCATAGTGCTTCCTGTCCCTTGCTCTCTTGTCACGGTGACATTGAGCTGAGGCATGGTCGTCGCCGCTGTGTCCACCACTGAGGTGGCTAGCGGCCTTGGCCTTGCTGCTAAAGTTGGTCTGGACAGCTTCTTCACCCGTGGCATACTTGGTGGCGATGTCCAAGAGCTCTTGCGTCATGCACGAGGTCTCGTGGCGAAGCGCGTGGACGAGTGCCTCACAGGTTGTGCCATAGGTGAAGGCATTGATCACGTCGGCATCGGTGATGTTGGGGAGCTCATTGTGCTTCTTAGAAAAGCGCTGAACGTACTTCTGAAGGGTCTCATCGCTGCTCTGCCAACAATTACACAGGTCCCATGAGTTTCCAGGCTGGGTGTACGAACCTTGGAAGTGGTCGACGAAGATGGAGCGGAGATCGCCCCAACAGCTGATGCTGCCAGCCTTGAGTTGCTCGAGCCAAGCTCTTGTCGAACTCGACAAAAGCAGAGGAAGGTACTGCACGATGAGATCGTCATCTGACCCCCCGATCCCTTATGGCGAGGCGGTAGTCCTCAAGCTAGTGGTCCGGGTGGGTCTCACCATCGTACGTGGATATGTGCGTCGACGACCGGAAGCGCCTATGGTAGGAAGCCGCCCGTATCCTGGCCCTGAATGCCAAGGGACCGAAATGACAATTTAGATGTTGATTTAAGGGGATTTTCATTATTTCTAATTCTAATAATGAGATGAAAATTAGGTCACGTAAACTATCTATTCAAATAGAAGGACACGTGCAATTGGACCTTTTTATATGTTTAATCTTTAATATTTTAATAATACCCGCATCCAAATTTCTTTTGCAGATCTAACCCTTTTGGTTGCGCCAGCTGGCATGACAAAATAACATAGTCCCGCCACATGCATTGGCGCGATAAGATCTACCACATTGGACAACGTTTCTGACGTGAAAAACTGTAATGCCCTAGAGTCAAAACGGCTTAGATCCACTCTGCACGCTGATCGAACCACACATTCCACCATCCCACTTACACTTTTGTCATCGCTTCGCGTAAAAGGATTAACCCGGAGATGGTGGGATGGACTCTGAAAGCCTTATATGATGGTCTATCCCACCCTTAATATCGAAGGTGGGACTAAACTATCCACAATATCTCATTAACATGCACATGATCCATTATGAACCAAATTCCAAATTGGGCGGATGTCAAAAAACCTTGTTACGCAGTTTTGTTCTGTTGCGCCACCGAGTTTGGCGTGACAAGACTCAACTTTAGAAAAATCATAACTCTTTGATACGACGTCGGATGAAGAATTTTTTATGAAAATTGTAGACCTCGACTTGAACCTACATCTTTCTAGTTTTGAGTTTTTCCATTTTAGGATGTTAAGATGATGAAAAACATTATATAAAATTTCAGCAGCATAATAATCGAGTACTGTCGTTTGTCGCACTAGAAAAATAATATCTTCTTTGTATGGTATCGAATGAAGATACCTTTTCTACCAAAGTTGTAGCTCTCAATGAGATCTACAACTTTATAGCTTTGAGTTTTTATATTTGAGATTGTTAAGATGCTCGAGAAAATAATATAAAATTTCAGCAGCATATTAATTGTGTACCAGGGCTTATCGTCTCATAGAAATTATATATTTCTTGTATGGTATAAATGAAGATAATTTTTAAATCAAAGTTTTAGCTATCGATGAGATCAACAACATTTTAGTTTTGAGGCTTTTCATTTGAGATGGTTAAAATGCTCAAGAAAATAATAGAAAATTTTATGGGGCATACTAATCACGTACCTGACCTTGTCTTTTGAGAAAACAAGAAAGTTGTAGATCTCGTCGAGATCTACAATTTTCATATAAAAATCATCTTCATCCGATGTTGTACTTGTTGAAGAGTTATGATTTTTCTAAGGTTAAGTCATGTCATGCTACTTCCGACGGCATGACAAAACAATACCATCACACCAACAAGAGTGGCGTGACATGGGTTTTCACGTTGGAAACACCGTCCAACGTGGCAGATGTTGTCACGACAATGCATATGGTGCGACTTCGTTATTTTGTCGTACGAGCCGGATTGGCGTGACTAAAAAGTTTAGATCTGCAAAATATTTTTAGACGCGGTTATTATTAAAATATTGAATAAAAATAATTAAAAATATAAAAAATCCTGGGCAATTAATGCAAATTTTTTACTACATTTGATCGCATTTCTTAATGGAGTACGTGGGCAATTTAAAGATGAATTCATTAGTTACTTTATGTTGTTTTATGGAATAGTAAATGTAGGTAATTATGTAGAAAATAAATAATTCCGATAGCTATTTTATATCAATGGTAATTAGGTTATACCGAATTGGTGGTCAGACGTTTCTGATTTTTGTGTGATTTTCTAGGATTGTGTTGTAAAAACTGATGAATATAAAGATCGTTGATCGAGAGTTCAAAAGTTGATGAATATAAATATACTGTATCCAAGTCGGTACCTTTATGTCTCCCAACTACTATGTTTTTCCTCCTTATTGCTCGATTGTCTCTAGCACTTTCTCAATGATGTTCCATATCATGTTCTCTTGATTGATATTGCGGGATATGATTAATCATGCGGAAAAAAAGTCTGAAGTAGAATACAAACCTCAATTCATTTGACTAGAAATTCAATCAATCAAGACTGTAAACACGTGTGGAAGTAGATACATTCTTGTGTTGCTCTTTTGCTTTTGAATTTAGAATGTTGAAATAGATCCTAAATTAGAAGGTGTATAAGTTGACACTAATCTAATGTCATAGATCCCTTTTTCGGCCTTGATTCATATACAGTTGTGGTAAGGGACAAATGTGCTTACCGTGTGTTGTTTGGGGCACTCCCAGCTGTAGGTGCACCTTGGTTGTTCTGGTGGCGAACGTTAGTTTGGGGCACTCGCAGCTGTAGATGCACCTTCATTGTGGAGAGCGGCGAGCTTTCCTGATGAAACGAGGCATACGCGGGCGTTCCTACTATTTACCTTCGACCGGGTGCCAAATGATGTTGGCGTTTTGCGTGGCCTATCGCGTCGCGTAAGGAATGGCGTAAGGAATCGTCGCGTACCCGGCCGTACGTCTATATATATACACGTGTCGTAGAGGCATCTGAATATCTACGACGACGTACGTCCACACGACTGTCTCACACTGAGCTCATCAGCTAGTAGAGCTGCTGGGCCCGCAAGATGATCGCTGCTGAACCTCCTCCTCCCGTTGGACATGCTCCTCCCACCGGGAAGAAGTCGAAGTGGCCGGAGGTGCTGGGCTGGATGGCGACGCCGGCGGTGCAGACGATCGCCCACGAGAGGCCCGACGTGGCCGTGGAGGTGCTCCCGCAGGGGACGCGGATCGAACCGGATGGCTTCAACGCCGCGCGCGTCCGCGTCCACATCGACAACAACGGCCTTGTCTCCGAGGTCCCCGAGATCGGCTAGCTGCTACGGCTGGCTAGCCAGGCAACAGGCCCAGCTGGTGCTTTAATTTGTTTGGTGTCGTCATGTGTCCTCCTCGTCGTCGTCTGCTCATCAGTCATCACCGCATGCACAATGCACTGGTGGTGCCGCGGTCGAGCTGTACGCGTGTGTGTGGGCGCTATCCATCTCCTTCGCTTCTTGGGGTGTGAGGGCGGTGCACGTCCGCCAAGGGTCGCCTCATCTCCAGGCAGCTCGAGAAGTGGCGGCTACCTCGCCTTTGTAACTCGCTCGGTGAAGCTCAAAAGTTTTAGCAGCCTAGAATGTTTTTTTTATCCTTGTTGTTTGAAAAGAAATTGATGATGGGTCATGCAAGCATAGCTGCAACTTATTAATCAGAATGGCCTCTGCATGTTTACCTCATGTTGGTAGCTGTTACCTAATGTCTGTGCTCACAATCTCGAACTCATACTTGCTAAATTTGACTGATGGAATGGTGATTAACAATCTAATATATTTGTATAGTCACAATTACATTGGTGTTAATTTGATGTTTTGTTAACATATCCATTGTAATGGTCGGCAAGACATATACTAAAAGGAGACACAAACAAGGCATTAGGCTAACTATTTAGTGAGGGGCATAAGCCCAGCTGTTATAGATTCAATCTGGATGAATGGTTAGGCTCTTGGGCCAAGCCCATTAGCAATTGTAACCCCCTTATATATACAAGGGAGACTAGTAATGAGAAAGTAAACAAGTTTAGGGTTTAACCCTTTCATCCCTTCCCCCTCTCTTCTCTCCCTATCAGCTGCCTAGCTCTCTCCTGCGCCCAAGCCGCCGACACCAGCATCGCAGCCAGCCCCAGCTGCCGTGCCACTGTCCACCAGGCCGGCTCCTAGCCCGCCTGACCACTGCCCAGCCAACCCTAGCCGGCCACCGCCTTTAGCTAGCCGTCCGCCTGGCTGCCTGCTCCACTCTGCCACCGACCAGATTGGTTCCCAGCCGATCATTCCATGCCCCAAGATTAGGCGTGCGACAACTGGTATCCAGAGCCACTTTGCCATGGAGGACATTCGCGTCATCACCGATCGCTGGGCAAAGAGGTTTGAATTGTTTTTGTGGAACGCACCATGTCTTCGTCCTCAACCCAACCAAACCAAAAGGAGGGACAGAGATATGTGCCACCCCCAAAAAAACCTCTACTACCGGACCCTCCCCTAGATCAGATCATACCAAAGCAGACCATCCCATTCAAGGCACAACAACCACCGTAGGCCAACAAGGGAACCCAAAAAGGTGAACAATAGCAGATGAGAGGGCCATCAAACACTCACAAACTATCGTTCCCTGAGTACAACGGGAATGAGGAAATGTCCCAATGGCTGTACAAATGCCATTTGGAAGCCTACACGGAGGGGAAGGGTGACCCGACCCTCGGGTTTTCCCTAGGGTGGCTTCTCCCTGATGGCTGTGGTCGGGCGGAGCTTCCTTGAATTGACAACGCGCGAGGCGACAATGGCGATCCACGCAAGGGGATCACGATGGAGCGACATCGTCATTCACGCTCAGTCTTCAGCCCAGTCCTTGTCTGCACTTTGACGTCATCGTCCCTCTTGCCATCCTCATGCAACTAATGCCTTCGGCACTAAGGTGCACATGGCATAGCTAGCGCTGCCGCCCGCACCCCCCACCAGTGCTCTATCACCCCATTCGCCACCTCCCATCTCCCCTCGTTAGCTCCTGCTCCTGCTAGGTGCACGCGTCGGGCTGCTTCGCCGGGGCCACTCTATCGTTGCGGGCAGGAGATGCTACCATGGCTAAGCTGAGGCTGTGCATGCAGACTGGATCTAGGCCCTTCGATCGTTGCCGCCGCCCACAGCGGATCCCTCTTGCATGGTGTCGCGGGGTCAAAACCGCGGCAAGCATTGTTGTTCGTGGTAGTGTTAGAGTACATGTCTTCGGTGGTTCAGGTGGACTCAAGAACACAAGAATCACAGAGGGGACTCGACGGTTTATCCTGGTTCAGGGCAATCGGTGTCCTACGTCCAGCAGCTGATGATCCTTAAACTCATGAGCACCCAAATCTGGGGGTTATAACAGAGTGTAAGGGAGAAAGAGAGAGATTTGGTAGGGGATTGCTCAGTGCTGATCCTTGGGATGCCTTGTCACCGGTGGAGCCTTCCCTCTCATTAGAGAGGAGGAAGGTGACAGGTGCGGTGGAGGAGCTCTCGGTGCCCCTCTCTGGGTTGCTCTGCTCTCGGTGCCAAGCTCAAGTGGAACGGTGAGGACTCGAATGATCTTCCTACTATCGTCCTCTGCCCTCTTAGGATCTGACCTCCCCCTTATATATCGAGGTAGGTCGGGTACATGGTGGTTTAGGGGAGTTGTGCCTATGGTCCACATGCGTTGGAGTCCATGAGGGTCTTGCAGCGGCTCCGTGTGGACCGTGGCGATGTTGTGGAGCTGAAGAAGCTCTGGTGTCATCCGGCTGCTCTGTTCTGACATGCTGAGTGTTAGGCTATGTTGGCCTAGACCAGTCTCTACCAGGTGCACCTTCTCGAGGCTTCTTGGCGGTGAAGGAGGCTGGCTTGAGGGGCTAATGCGTAGGCCCAAAAGCACTCGAGCCCCTAAAGCTTTCGAAGGAATTTGTCTTCTTGTGTCACGCCCTGTGCGTGACCCTATCGGGGGAGTAGTTCATAGAGCCACACCCGCGGGGTAGCGTCGGGGATCCCCTTGAGCCCCAGTGGCTCGGGGCGCATCTTCTCACACTAGGCCTTAGCTGGCGCCGAAGGACAAGAGGGAGCCAATAATCGGGTTCAAGCTTTCGTCGATCGGGATCCTGTGGCTCGGAAGAGCCCCCGAGCTCCGAGCAGAGGTGGTGGGCGTGCCTAGGCTCAGCTTGATTCCTTGGCTTGAGGATACATGCGATCATACCCAATGGGTATGGCACCTGAGCCCCCGGGCAATCCTGGAGGGGTCGATTGGGGGGTCTCTCGGTCAGGAACCTTTGATCCCGAGGCTTAACATACCCCTATGTTAGGATCTCGTCAAGAGCCCTCAAGCCCTTCATGGCCTCACATGACAAGATTCATGATGGCGAGGAAGGGCTGAATTCAATCTCCTAGTGACCGAGCTAGCCATGGTAGGTATGGCTTCCGCTGACGAGAGTGCGATGCCCTTTGCGGGAGTTTTCCCAACTGTGATGGGGGCCTTCGGCTATCATGGCCAAGCGATGGTGATGCAGACCCCTTTCTTGATCCTGTTATGTAAGCCTGAGGCTCGAGTGAGGGTCTGATGAACTCGTCTGGTAGTTGCCAGCCTTGGGCCCTAGGGGCACCCTCCTTTCTGATCTAGGCCTACTGTGCATCAGGTGATCGAGACGTCTAGGCTCTAGCTCAGGGCCACCTAATCACTTTGGCCTGTCTCGCCCTTCTGAGGGCTTTGGTAGTAGGCCCCGATCCTCTTAGGTCGACCGTAGCAATCATAGGTCGGGGTGCAGGGAGTGCGCCGAGATCGGACAGGCCCCTCATTGGGCCCATCGCGGAGCGGCTCCTAACCCAAATCTGAGGAGTTGGTTGGTTTTAGAGACGTCCCGCCCAAGCGCTCATTAATCGTGGGATGGGTTCTCCATCTGGGGAGTTGGCGTAGCCTCTGAGGCCATTGTGGGGCCTCCCTACCAATGGCCGAGGAGGTTTCTAAATTCACCCCTCCCTCTAACGTCCTGCACAGGCAGCTGATGGCGCCTAGGCTACTGTGCCTTTGGAGGAGTTATGGTGTGCACTCCTATGCCATCCCACTTCGTCTAGGAGATGGGACGTTGGGCCACATGGAGCGAATCTAGCGGAGGAGGGGCCACAGCACTTGCTGCGCATGGATCCAGGCCATTGATGGTGACCGATGGGCCCGAGGGGTGTCTGATCCCCTCAAGTTCCATGAGAAGACATGCGCGGAGTGGGTGGCCCGCTTGGTGGAAAGTGGAGTGGGGACTTTGACTCGTTGTCAATGCCCTCCCTAACTTCGCCTTTACTACATGGCAGCCATCACGCAATCGCCAAGGGCGCATTGCGGGGATTGAAGAGGTAATTGGTCGGCCCCTGAGGCCCCTTTAGTCATCGATGGCTGATCGGAGGGCCTAGAGCCACTCACGGCACTTCGACTAGGGCTATAAAGTGGATCCCATGAGGGCACGACGCCACTATCCCATCTCCGGCTTCCTCTCTTCTTCCTCTCAATTCCAACTCCTAGTGGCCACGGTGATGAAGAAGTGCGATGTCTCCCTCCGAGTGAGCCTGCCTTCCTCCGCTGAGAGATCGCTTCCATGAGAGTGGAAGGATTCTAGTGAAGGAGGGGTGACAACGTGACGCGAGATGTGTCTGTTGCTACCCCCTCCACTACAAGGCTTCTACCTTCTGATAGGGGAAGGTGAGCCACGACGCGTTGGTTGTTATCCCTCTATCCTAGCGAGGGTGGGGCTTGGTCCTATCTCTGAGGTGATGTTCGACGTGGCCTAGCTTCGAACCTCAGGAGGAGGCCTCCCGAGGTCGGCACGTCTCCCCGAGCCTTGCACACCATAGAGCCCTGACCCTGAGGTTGAGTGGGCTCTACGGTCTTTGTCGCCGTATAGGTGGCAGTAGTTAGTGGTTTTTACCACCGTATATTGTAATCAGGTTGTTCCCAATTATTAATGAAATTACTTTCATTTGTTATCTCATTGCTCACGAGTCATGCTTAGAGACTTAGGTCCCTCGTTGGGATGGGATGTTATGATAATGGCCCCAGTGGCCAAGATTGTCGTGCCCGTGATACTGGCAGGTAAGTCCATGAGAACCCTAGGTTTACGGTCGTTCCGTGCCCAGGTCATGTCTCCCAGAGGGGAGATCCTCGACTTCTCGACCAAGCCAATCGTATAGTTCTCGAGCCATTCGTTTGGTGCTTAGGGGCTCGCTGCCTCCCGCGGTTGGTCACCACGAGCGGCTCGAGGCTAGTACTCAGACATCATTTGACGGGCGGTCGGTTCCACTTCTGAGCACCAGGCTAAGGCCTCTTGTGCCCACCCGTGAATGTCGCTGGCACTTTAGGTGCTTTCGGGCAGCCTTGAAGCCCGATAGGCCAGCCTTGACACCCTCAGTGAAGCCCCTTTTTGGGGGAGGGGCATGTCATCATGTGGCTGGGAGAAGTGATCCATTGAAGGATCGGGAGACAAAGAGTTAGCTGCAAACAAAACAAAATAGAAACAAGAGAAGGGAAAGATGACAAAGCCGGTAACATGAGGGTCGAGGTTGTTCCATTAGTGCTTGATGATCCTTCGACTAGTTCCCTCGTTGCTTGGCTTGTTCCTTCTGTCTCGACCCTACTCGCCCAGGGGCCTTCAGCCGTAGCCTTCATTTTGAAAAGAGTAGCAGGAGATGAGTTAGCTGCTCCTTCTGCGCAGCCGAGCATCCACCAAGGTTGCTCGGGAAGAGGCAAATAGTAACAAGATGGGGGAATGAAAAGGTCAGGAGAACGAGACTTATCTTGATTTTTATTGTTGGAAATGTGTGCTGACGAAAGAGGTCTACGGGTGTGCCTAGGCTCGGGAGGCTGAGGTACTAGGCGAATGGCTCAGCGATGGCCTTTCCTCATGGGGAAAGGTCAGAACTCACCTCGATCAGGTCAGCCCCTTTTGGGGGCTGAGCACCTAGATGGAGGGGCTAGGCACGCCATCGCTGCCACCCATTGCATCAGGTGCCTCGCCGATGCTTGGTCAATCGAGCGTCGCTGTCTCCTTGACTCCTTCCTTTGCTGACACCCTTCCAGCATCACGGCCATAGCCAGTGCGATCACAGGGCGTGGATAATGCGACTGCTTGGACATACGACACAGTCTTGCTTGTAGTAGTAGGCTTGCTCGAAGATACCCTCGATGGTGATGACCCTATTGAGGCCAAGCATCTTCAGCTTCAGGTAGGTGTAGTTGGGGACGGCCATGAACTTGGTGAAGCATGGCCGGCCAAAGAGAGCATGGTAGATGCTGGGGAAGTCCGCCACCTCAAAAGTGAGTGGCTCCTTCTAGAAGTTGTTCGACTGGCCGAGGGGCATGTCCTCCTTCCTCGGGATGATCTCGTAGAATGGCACCCTTGCTAGGGCGCAGGCTGCTATGCGGGATGCCCATCTTATTGAGGGTGCTTGCAAAGAGGATGTTGAGGCCTCTGCCTCCGTCCATCAGCACCTTGGAGAAGCACGTGGTGCCCACGATCGGGCTGACCAAGAGCGAGTAGTGCCCCAGACGAAGGACGCTGTCAGGGTGGTCCCCCTGGTTGAAGGTGATGGCTATCCACGACCACTAGAGCCGCGCTGGGGCGGTGAGGGTGTGGACGGCGTTCACCTCCTGTTAGGTTATGTGGCATTGCCGTTGGGACTCGTACGCCTGGGAGCCCCCGAAGATCATGAGGTAGAGCTCGGGCTTGGGGAACTTGGTGTCCTCCTTGGCGTCGTCCGCCCGTTTGTCGGCCTTCCGGGCAGGCTTGTAGGCCATGCCCTATTGGCCAAGGATGCTATGAATGTAGCCCCTAATGGTGGCGTAGTCCTTGAGGAGGTTCTTTGCCTGCCCCCCCGTGGAATAGGTAGGGGACCTCAAGTGTCTTCTCAAAGTAATTGGGGTGCGCACCCCACCTACGGGGCTAAAGCTTGGTGGCGCGGTCGGTCGCGGCCATTGTTGACGGTCACTAACGTCAATTATAAAACGTCAACATTACCTGCATATATGCTTAATTACATCACTAAACATAGGTATATGAGTTTAAAATAATGAGTTCCATGAGCTTTGGTGCTCTCACATGTTTTGCAGGACATTTAATTTTTCACTGAATAAAAGTATCTCAAATGATGAATTGGAGTGCACCACTACGAAGAGCTCACCGAGATGATCGAAATAGATATATTATTTGCTATATTTGGAGCCTAGAATTAAGAGATATTAATTCTGCATCAAAACCAAGTTGAGAAGAATCTAGAAGACACGAGAAGGTGTGCCACCGAAGGTGGGGCCCACCTACCATAGGGGCAGGTCGGCCGACCCCACCCCATGTTGGCCAACTTCTGGGTCCCCGTGTCAGCCACCACCTTCGCACATCAGTTCTCCACCACCTTAGGGTTTGCATCTCCACCCTTGATTGAAGTCGGTTTGATCTGAGGGCTTTGGTTCATCCCACTGGCCTATATAAGCAGCGCTGTACCTCCTAAGGCAGTGGCAATCCCTGAAACTCTAATTCATATCTCTCATTTTGAGTTCAGGGTACACTAGCAGGATTATGTTTAGACTATCCAATGTAGTAGATTAATAATTCGGGAGCGAGGATCAAGTTTCGGATCTAGTCTTGGAGGCTTAGCAAAGCCTTGTATCTTCACTTGATCTTGTAAGACTTGTTCTCAATTCATCATATTCTTATCTACATGGCTATGCCTACTTTGAATATATATATATATATATATATATATATATATATATATATATATATATATATATATATATATATATATATATATATATATATATATATATATATATATATATATATATATCTTGATTAATTAAGTTTATCAATACTTTTGTGTGTGGGTTCATAGAGTGCTTAGCTTACTATAGTTTATCGATTGGGCTAAGTAGCCGAGCCTCGTGTAAGCATGGTTTTTATACGATGCTCTGCCTATGAGTGCATCCTGTTCTCTGGTTGGGTGGTAGCAGTAGGAGGTGACACCCCTGTCTATCCTTTGTAGTCCACTCTTAATTGAGCAGGTTCTTAAATTGTAGGACCGTAGTCACGTCGATAGAGTTATCCATTGTGGGTGCTCTACCATCTAAGTGGCATCCCGAAGTGCACAAGAGTAGAGTTAATCTTAACTTAGTTGGATACATATATACTTTAACCATGTAATAACAAATGACATAGGAATCCACCTCACCCAAGTTAACTAGTATATAGTACCTTAGTGACTTGTCCCCTAAGTGTCGTTATGCTTAACTCCTATCATCACATTTATCCCCTACTCTAGCTATGTTGGTATGTTAATGGTTACTCCTTTCCCATTACTCAATAAATATTTACTCTATTGTTTCCTTGTGGTAAAATATAAGTAACGATATCTAGAATACTTCTGGTAAAATGCTATAATAGTATTCTGGGCACTTGTGAAATCCTGTATATTCTATTTGCATTAATAAATACCAACAAGCATTTTTTGCGCCATTCCCGAGGAAATAATTGGCGTAAAGATTTAGATCATCAACATACGACTAGCTTTAGTAGGATTATCCCTGTTCTGTTGAGTTGTGATATAAGACAGGACAGTAGACGTCATTTTGACCTTCTAGCAAGCTTTCACAAGAAAAGAAGAACCCCAGCTTGCCTGAAGATTCAAGATCCATCAACATCAGAACCTTGTCGTCTCACAGGTTTGTATATATATATATATATATATATATATATATATATATATATATATATATATATATATATATATATATATATATATATCATTCTAGCCATGTGTAGATTGGAGAGAAAGGTCGTCGTCACAAGATTTCAAATCACATCTCAAGTGACAAAAACAAATGTTGTACCACTCACAAAATCGATTATGTGAGTCATGGTAAGTATGATCAACAAAGGTGAGATAGTCTTGCTCATGGACTTTAAACTTGATGAGTAGTTATCTTTTAAAATATTACATACCATTGCATGTTTACTTTAAATAATCCATGCATCCACTCTGTTTAGTTTAAATTCTCTCATATCAAATCCACAACATATTTAGCTCCTTGCATATATTCATGCCACTTGCATCTAAGATTTAAAAAAAACAAAAAAAATATCATCACGATTATGCTCTTTCATCTCTAAATTGAATAAATCTCTATAGTGCTTTCATGATACCTTTGTCTGCCATATTAGTTTTGGTTTGGAAGTACTGGACATACTTCCAAAGGCTTTTAAATTAAGCGTGGTGTTTAGGTTAAAATGCCTTTTTTAATAAAAAACTAGACATAGAGTTTAGTTTGGTTATTGAACTAAAAATTGCTTGTGTAGACACTTGATATTTTGTTGGACTAACCCCTATAGGAAAATTCTCAAATTCAATCTGGGAAAGTCAAGAGATGAATTCACATTAGAGATGAATCAAGGCATGACAACTTTGCACAAAAGAAGCCTAGTTCATTCTTCATCAAGGAAGACCCGTGAGTATCAAGGTTTATCCACTTATCTTTTGTTGCAAGTTATCCTAGCCTTGAACCATGTCAAAATGCAGCCACACATAAAATTTGTTAATAAATAAAATCTATGATAAGATAATTAAAAAATACATATTTTTAATAGCATAGAGGAAAATTACAAAAGTTATGGACAATAACCCTGTTTCAAAATCGTTGTATTCTCTTGGGTATGTGTCCACTAATATTTTGCAGGAAAGAGTGAATCTATGCTATCCTATTTATGGTTTGGTATGAACCTGCCAAATCACCACTTTAGTGATGGAACAAAGAGGAAGGAGATGAGTGCCATTTAAAGCACTCACTCATAGGAAATGAAAGAACAAATTAACAGACCACGAGCAACATCTTCTTAGCATTAAACCGTCCCAAGACTCAAGATGAGATGATGATGAGAAGCAGGATGCAACCCACCTTGTTTTAGCCAAAATATGTCTGCTTTCATCATTTTCAAGAAGACCAACTCGTACGTCGACATCAAGGACTATAATGAAAAGAGCCACTACATCATGGAAAGTATCCTTGTATCAACAGACGTCAGAAATCAATGGAGGTCTATCCAATGGTGTCTTGAAACGCTACGACCATGGTCATGAGACAATATCCCAAAGTCGTTGAAGATGAGGCTTCTATGCAAGTACCAATGAGGTTCTTTCCTTGACAATCAAGACGGCTGGCATATCGCTTATAAACAAAGAAGCACAACTTTTCGCCACGTTGTTAGACAATCAAGGAGGAACTTGAGTTTGTATCTCCAATGAACCCCAACTCATCAACCAAGGATCAACAAAAATCAAGAGAGGTTGACAGAAGAAGAGCATGCAATTATCCATATCCTCATCTACATAATTGGAAGGTGCAAAGAAAAGCTAAAGACAAGAAGAGGTCCTACTCAATGAGCCTAAAGCTTTGATGCCCTCACTGATTGGTACATCGGACAAGTTTCCTTTAGAGAAGAAACAATAAGTACAGTAGAAGGTCCAACGGAATGACAAGATCCACAAAGGAAAGAACATGGCATGATAAAAATAAGAAAGAAGGAGTGCGACATAAGAGACAAGATGCTCATGAACAGCTCAAGTAAGGAAAGGTTCAAGTAGGAAGAGAAGACCACCGAAACTGGTCTATCCTTCATCACATGGTGTCATCACGCTCCAATGATGAAGGTAACATCTTAAGGGAAGTGGTCATCATTTTCCTCTTGATCTTGGTATATACATAGATGAAGACACAAATATGTTTGAGTTGAAACTTTGCTTGGTCCAACCTAATTAATTCAACATGCCTTATTCCTTAAGTATGTTTGTAGCACCACTCTCTTGATCTCGGTCTTAACCAAATAAGCTAAAATATTGCATATCTTATCTTTGGAGATGATAGTCATAATCATGAAAAGTTTGATACATTATAAAGATGGACAATCCTTCCACAGGTTAAGCAACTCCATTTCTTTTTGTCACAGTCAAAATACTACATTTATGATCATCCTTCTGATTTTGTCACTCATGTAGGAAGAAAGAACAATGCACATAACATCAACCTTATTATAATTAAATGTGCCTAGGGCTAGAAAAAAATATAAAGTTTTGGTTCTGTTGGTGTTTTCCCACCAGCAGAGCACATGCACTTGATCTCTACCTTGTCATTATGAGTAGAACACACTTCGAGCAAGTGTGGGGGAGCTGATCCCCCAAATTCTACAAGTGAAAGTTTGGAACCAGAGGAAGAACAAGTTAAGAAGGAATGACCTATCAAACCAAAATCGAAACCAAGACGAGTTTGGCAGAAAAAGGTGGCACCACCATTAGAAGCGCCACTAATAGAGGCACCACCACAAGAATCCTCATCCTCGTTAGTGAACTAGAACATCTCATTCTATTCGTAGATGAGAAGGTCTAATCGCCAGCAACCATGCTCTAAGAAGGATTACTCAACATTCAACCGACCATGACAACATCTAGCTTAGAGGAGGAGCATCCCCCGTATATCTAGCTAAGTATTTCTTTCCCTTTACAGTTTTACTATTTTAAGTTTTCTTTTCATTAGTAAAAAGAAATAAAAAAGAATAATAAATTAAAACAAAATAAAAATTTATATTAGCTATATATATATTATTAAGGTGTGATCATTAATTTAAAAAAACAAAATAAAACATGTGTTTAGTTTTCTGTTTTAGGAGCTAAATAAAATAATGGAGCCTAGGATAAATTCTCGCATTGGAAATGATGAATAGTTGCTCTGTCGTAATTCCTTTCAAGTACCAAGTTTTTAGCCTCGAATTCTCCCATGTTTTGGATGTGACTGATTTGATATAAGACTTTATTCTAAACATAAAATTCGTGGATAGCATACGCCTCATCTAGATCTAGGTAATTCATAGATATGATATGAGATGGCCTGAGCTGCTATTTATCTTGTTTATAGTGATACTAGAGTTCTAGAGATTTATCTTTTGAAAAAACATAAAATCTTTCATGATGAGCTCCTGTATGACAAAGCTTGAATTCCTACCAAAGTCATATATGATGTTTAGAATAGGAAAACTTTCACTCATATATGTTGTTTGCTTTTGCATTGAGTTTTGTCAAACTTTGTTGACCCTTATGGGAGGTCTATCATGCTCTTAAAATCAAGACCACGTACACACCATCCACATATGCACTACTCCTACACTAGGGGTACGCACAAAACATGTCATTCCATCCAGATCCACACAAAAAATGTTTTACTCCTACACTGTGAGTGAACACAAAAAAAATATGTTTGTTAGGTTTTTCATCCACCAAATAAATGCTCCAAGTTCTTGTTGATATTTCTCTCAAAGTTTGGTTGCAGAAGGAGACATGGGGATATAAAAAAGTTATTCATAAAAAAATAGAAAGAAAAAAAGAAGTTGAAAAAATGGACAAGTGTCCGAGATATCTAAAACAATGGGTACCTAGATGTCTGCCTAAAAAAAGAGATGAATAAAATAGTCCCTGCACTCTAGGAAATGTTTCCAAATTTCAAAAGAGAGATATGTTTTTAAGGAGCAAGTAGAATTAGGTTAGCCACAACATATATCCACTATATATCCACACACATGCACATCTTGATTTGACCGTATGACTTAACTCTCTTTAGATCCATTGTTTGACTTTACAATATATGCATTGCAAGTATGCTCTACCTTTCTCCCTACCTATAAACTTCAAATAAGCCTCAGTAGTAGAAAGAGAAAAAGGCATTACATCTTTATTGTCTTGGTGAGGATCCACAAATACCACATGTTCAGATACTTGAGAGTGTCACACAATAGAATCTATGAGTTTTATTTTGAATACTTACAAAAACTCAGAACAATGGTTGAACAAAAAACTTGAGACATAGTGCTTGACTTGATCGTTTTGTCTTTCAATTGCTCAAGACCCAAGTGAAGGCTAATATGGGTAAGTTTGAAAGTCAGATCAGTTTATTCTAATCTGGGGGAGAATTCTTGTATTATCGCATGTGTACTTTTGAGGCATAAAAGCATTATAGCAACTTCTGATCCATTGCTAAGTTTAGCTTTGCTAAGGGACTAGCAAAGGTTAAGTGTGTGGGAGTTGTTGATGGTCACTAACTTTAATTATAAATAATAAATATTATCTGCATATATGCTTAATTACATCACCAAACATAGGTATAGAAGTTTAAACTAATGAGTTCCACGAGTTTCGGTGGTCTCACTTGTTTTGCAGGACATTTAATTTTTCACTGAATAAAAGTATCTCAAATAACGAATTGGAGTGCACCATTGTGAAGAGCTCGCCGAGATGATCGAAACGGATATATTATTTACTATATTTGGAGCCCATAATCAAGAGATATTAATTCTGCATCAAAACTAAGTTGAGAAGAATCTAGAAGACATGAGAAGTGTGCCACTGAAGGTGCGGCCCACCTGCCATATGCGCAGGTCAACTGACCCTACCCCAGGTCAGTTGACCTGTGGGTCTCCTGTCAGCCACCACCTTCGCATGTCAGTTCTCCACCGTCTTAGGGTTTGCATCTCCACCCTTGATTGAAGTCGGTTTGATCTGAGGGCCCTGGTTCATCCCACCGGCCCATATAACCAACCCTATACATCCTAAGGCAGAGGCAATCCCTGAAACCCTAATTCATATCTCTCATTTAGAGATCAGGGTACACTAGGAGGATTAGGTCTAGACTCTCTAATGTAGTAGATTAGTAATTCGGGAGCGAGGATCAAGTTTCGGATCTAGTCTTGGTGGCTTGGCAAAGCCTTGTATGTTCACTTCTTCATCTTGTAAGACTTGTTCTCAATTTATCATATTCTTATCGACATGGCTATACTGAGTTTGAATATATATATCTTTCTTAGTTAAGTTTATCTACTTTTGTGTGCGGGTTAATAGAGCGCTTAGCTTGCTATAGTTTATTGATTGGGCTAAGTAACCGAGCCTCATGTAAGCATTGTGCTTATACAAATGCTCTGCCTATGAGTGCATCCTATTCTCTGGTTGGGTGGTAGCAGTGGGAGGTGACTGCCTCATCTATCCTTTGTAGTCCACTCCGAATTGAACGGGTTCTTAAATTGTAGGACCATAGTCGCGCCGGTAGAGTTATCCATTGTGAGAGCTCTACTGTCTAAGTGGCGTCTCGAAGTACACGAGAGTAGAGTTAGTCTCAGCATAGTTGGATACATATATATTTTAACCATGTAATAAGAATGACATAGGAATCCACCTTAGTGACATATCCCCTAAGTGTTGTTATGCTTAACTCCTATCATCACATTTATCCCCTGCTCTAACTATGTTGGAATGTCAAAGGTTACTCCTTTGCCATTACTCAATAAATCTTTACTCCATTGTTTCCTTGTGGGAGAATATAAATAATGATACCTAGAATAATCTTGGTAAAATGCTACAATGGTATTCTGTGTGCTTGTAGAATCCTCTATATTCTATTTGCGTTAATAAATACCAACAACCACCATCTCCTCCACATAGTGCTTCCTGTCCCTTGCTCTCTTGTCGCGGCGACATTGGGCTGAGGCATGGTCGTCGCCGCTGTGTCCACCACTAAGGTGGCTAGCGGCCTTGGCCTTGCTGCTAAAGTTGGTCTGGACGGCTTCTTCACCCGTGGCATACTTGGTGGCGATGTCCAAGAGCTCTTGCGTCATGCACGAGGTCTCGTGGCGAAGAGCGTGGACGAGTGCCTCACAGGTTGTGCCATAGGTGAAGGCATTGATCACATCGGCATCGGTGATGTTGGGGAGCTCATTGTGCTTCTTAGAAAAGCGCTGAACGTACTTCCGTAGGGTCTCATCGCTGCTCTGCCAACAATTACACAGGTCCCATGAGTTTCCAGGCTGGGTGTACGAACCTTGGAAGTGGTCAACGAAGATGGAGCGGAGATCGCCCAACAGCTGATGCTGCCAGCCTTGAGCTGCTCGAGCCAAGCTCTTGTCGAACTCGACAAAAGCAGAGGAAGGTACTACACGATGAGATCGTCATCTGACCCCCCCGGTCCCTTATGGCGAGGCGGTAGTCCTCAAGCTAGTGGTCTGGGTGGGTCTCACCATCGTACGTGGAGATGTGCGTCGACGACCGGAAGCGCCTATGGTAGGAAGCCGCCCGTATCCTGGCCCTGAATGCCAAGGGACCGAAATGACAATTTAGATGTTGATTTAAGGGGATTTTCATTATTTCTAATTCTAATAATGAGATGAAAATTAGGTCACGTAAACTATCTATTCAAATAGAAGGACACGTGCAATTGGACCTTTTTATATGTTTAATCTTTAATATTTTAATAATACCCGCATCCAAATTTCTTTTGCAGATCTAACCCTTTTGGTTGCGCCAGCTGGCATGACAAAATAACATAGTCCCGCCACATGCATTGGCGCGATAAGATCTACCACATTGGACAACGTTTATGACGTGAAAAATTGTAATGCCCTAGAGTCAAAACGGCTTAGATCCACTCTGCACGCTGACCGAACCACACATTTCACCATCCCACTTACACTTTTGTCATCGCTTCGCGTAAAAGGATTAACCCAGAGATGGTGGGATGGACTCTAAAAGCCTTATATGATGGTCTATCCCACCCTTAATATCTAAGGTGGGACTAAACTATCCACAATATCTCATTAACATGCACATGATCCATTATGAACCAAATTCCAAATTGGGCGGATGTCAAAAAACCTTGTTACACAGTTTTGTTCTGTTGCGCCACCGAGTTTGGCGTGACAAGACTCAACCTTAGAAAAATCATAACTCTTTGATACGACGTCGGATGAAGAATTTTTTATAAAAATTGTAGACCTCGACTTGAACGTACATCTTTCTAGTTTTGAGTTTTTCCATTTTAGGATGTTAAGATGATGAAAAACATTATATAAAATTTCAGCAGCATAATAATCGAGTACTATCGTTTGTCGCACTAGAAAAATAATATCTTCTTCGTATGGTATCAAATGAAGATACCTTTTCTACCAAAGTTATAGCTCTCAATGAGATCTACAACTTTATAGCTTTGAGTTTTTATATTTGAGATTGTTAAGATGCTCGAGAAAATAATATAAAATTTCAGCAGCATATTAATTGTGTACCAGGGCTTATCGTCTCACATAAATTGTATATTTCTTGTATGGTATAAATGAAGATAATTTTTAAATCAAAGTTTTAGCTATCGATGAGATCAACAATATTTTAGTTTTGAGGCTTTTCATTTGAGATGGTTAAAATGCTCAAGAAAATAATAGAAAATTTTATGGGGCATACTAATCACGTACCTGACCTTGTCTTTTGAGAAAACAAGAAAGTTGTAGATCTCGTCGAGATCTACAATTTTCATATAAAAATCATCTTCATCTGATGTTGTACTTGTTGAAGAGTTATGATTTTTCTAAGGTTAAGTCATGTCATGCTACTTCCGATGGCGTGACAAAACAATACCATCACACCAACAAGAGTGGCGTGACATGGGTTTTCACGTTGGAAACACCGTCCAACGTGGCAGATGTTGTCACGACAATGCATATGGTGCGACTTCGTTATTTTGTCGTACGAGCCGGATTGGCGTGACTAAAAAGTTTAGATCTGCAAAATATTTTTAGACGCGGTTATTATTAAAATATTGAATAAAAATAATTAAAAATATAAAAAATCCTGGGCAATTAATGCAAATTTTTTACTACATTTGATCGCATTTCTTAATGGAGTACGTGGGCAATTTAAAGATGAATTCATTAGTTACTTTATGTTGTTTTATGGAATAGTAAATGTAGGTAATTATGTAGAAAATAAATAATTCCGATAGCTATTTTATATCAATGGTAATTAGGTTATACCGAATTGGTGGTCAGACGTTTCTGATTTTTGTGTGATTTTCTAGGATTGTGTTGTAAAAACTGATGAATATAAAGATCGTTGATCGAGAGTTCAAAAGTTGATGAATATAAATATACTGTATCCAAGTCGGAACCTTTATGTCTCCCAACTACTATGTTTTTCCTCCTTATTGCTCGATTGTCTCTAGCACTTTCTCAATGATGTTCCATATCATGTTCTCTTGATTGATATTGCGGGATATGATTAATCATGCGGAAAAAAAGTCTGAAGTAGAATACAAACCTCAATTCATTTGACTAGAAATTCAATCAATCAAGACTGTAAACACGTGTGGAAGTAGATACATTCTTGTGTTGCTCTTTTGCTTTTGAATTTAGAATGTTGAAATAGATCCTAAATTAGAAGGTGTATAAGTTGACACTAATCTAATGTCATAGATCCCTTTTTCGGCCTTGATTCATATACAGTTGTGGTAAGGGACAAATGTGCTTACCGTGTGTTGTTTGGGGCACTCCCAGCTGTAGGTGCACCTTGGTTGTTCTGGTGGCGAACATAGTTTGGGGCACTCGCAGCTGTAGATGCACCTTCATTGTGGCGACCGGCGAAAGCGGTGAGCTCTAACAGCAAAACCAAAACTTCCTGATGAAACGACGCATAAGCGTGCGTTCCTACTAGCTATTTACCTGTGACTGGGTGCCAAAAGTGCCTGATCAACCCAAGGAGCAGCATTTTGATTGTAAAACTTATCAGCAAATTTTAGCAAAAGTGCCATATTTTGTGCCTGGAGATTTAAAATAACAAGACCACTTTCATCCTTTGGTCGACAGGCTGCAGTCCAAGCAACTAGGCACTGGCCTTGTCTATGCATATCCCTACCATCCCAAAGACGAAAGAAAAGAATTAACCAATATCAGTCTTCCATGGTAGGACAGCAAGCTGGAGATGCCGGCCGTTCTTCTTTCAATTCTGCACACTAGCGGTAGAAAATCAACAACAGCTGGACGTGTGGTACCAAGGGGAGGACCCAAGTAGGTGAAAGGAAGTTGACCGACTATGCTACCAAAAGTGGAGGCTAGATGTTGTGCTCTCTCTTCTGTAAACACGTGGAAGTAGATATATTCTTGCGTTTCTCTTTTGCTTTTAAATTTCGAATATTGAAATAAATCCTGAATTGGAAGGTGTATTAGTTGACACTAATCTAGTGTCATAGATCCTTTTTCGGCATTGATTCATATATAGTTGTGGTAAGGGACAAACATGCTTACAGTGTGTTGTTTGGGGTCACACAGTCTGGCGGCAGCGGTAGGCCTAGGTGTTGTTTGGGGCACTCCAAGCTGTAGGTGGTTGTTCCGATGGCAAACATAGTTTGGGGCACTCCTGGCGGCAGGTGCACCTTGGTTGTTCCGGCGGCGAACGGTGTCGTCCATTGTCTCTAGCACTTTCTCACTGATGGTCAATGTTTTCTTGATTAATCATGCGGAAATAAAAACTGTGAAGTAGTATACAAACCTGAATTCATTTGGCTAGAAATTCAATCAAGATTGTAACACGTGGAAGTAGCTAGATTCTTGTGTTGCTGTTTTGCTTTTGCTTTTGAATTTAGAAAGTTGAAATAAAATCGTAAATTGGAAGGAGTATTAGTTGACACTAATCTAATGCCATATATCCCTTTTTCGGCATTAATTCATTGTGGTAAGGGCCAAACGTGCTTACCGTGTGTTGTTTGGGTTCATTGTCTGGCAGCAGCTGCGGGTGTTGTTTGGGGCACTCTCAGCTGTAGGGTGCGCCTTGGATGTTCTGGTGGCGAACGTTAGTTTGGGGCACTCGCAGCTGTAGATGCACCTTCATTGTGGCGACCGGCGAGAGCGGCGAGCTTTCCTGATGAAACGAGGCATACGCGGGCGTTCCTACTATTTACCTTCGACCGGGTGCCAAATGAAGTTGGCGTTTTGCGTGGCCTATCGTCGCGTACCCGGCCGTACGTCTATATATATACACGTGTCGTAGAGGCATCTGAATATCTACGACGACGTACGTCCACACGACTGTCTCACACTGAGCTCATCAGCTAGTAGAGCTGCTGGGCCCGCAAGATGACCGCTGCTGAACCTCCTCCTCCCGTTGGAAATGCTCATCCCACCGGGGAGAAGTCGCAGTGGCCGGAGGTGCTGGGCTGGATGGCGACGCCGGCGGTGCAGACGATCGCCCACGAGAGGCCCGACGTGGCCGTGGAGGTGCTTCCGCAGGGGACGCGGATCGAACCGGATGGCTTCAACGCCGCGCGCGTCCGCGTCCACATCGACAACAACGGCCATGTCTCCAAGGTCCCCGAGATCGGCTAGCTGCCACGGCTGGCTAGCCAGGCAACAGGCCCAGCTGGTGCTTTAATTTGTTTGGTGTCGTCATGTGTCCTCCTCGTCGTCGTCTGCTCATCAGTCATCACCGCATGCACAATGCACTGGTGGTGCCGCGGTCGAGCTGTACGTGTGTGTGTGTGGCGTGTAATAATGGAATAAATACCGGCTGCGTCTTCTAGCTGTTGCCCTGTACGCGTGTGTGTGGCGTGTAATAATTTAATTAATGGAATAAATTGTTGGCAACAATATATTATTGTATGTTGAAGCTCCAAAGTTTTAGCAGCCCAGAAATTTTTTTTATCCTTTTGTTTGAAAAGAAATTGATGATGATGGATCATGCAAGCGTTGCTGCAACTTATTAATCTGAATGGCGTCTGCATGTTTACCTCATCTAGGTAGCTGTTATTACCTAATGTATGAGCTCAATCGGACTCAATAGATTTGATGAATCTAGCTAAATCTGAAAGGCCCTGATATATACTCTGCTAGATATATATCGATAGACATAACTGTGCCTTTCTCGATCATGCAAAAGGTTTGCACATCTTTGTATTAATAATGTAGAGAAAAAGTCAATACAACACGTCTTCGGGTGCCCTAGGGGGTTAGTAATGATTTATATTGAAGCACAGACCCTCTCTAGTGTACTGTAAGCTAGGTTGTTACATTGAACAGAGATCGACACAAATTTGCGGTGTTGGCTATATGCCTGACGGTGCCGCTTGCGCGCCCCTAAGTCACCAACTGGAGGGAACAACTCACGCAACGCCTGCATATTAGCGAGGTTGCCATTGAATTCCTCATCATACGTCATCGCTGACGCCGACGGAGGCAGCATTCCGCTAGAGAGTCTCAGGCGCTTCATGACGAGGTACTCACCTCGCTGGGCTCTCGGGATATATATAAGCTGTGGCCTATGCCGCTCTCCGTCTGCTTCGCTTCTTGGGGTGCGAGGGCGGTGCACGTCCGCCAAGGGTCGCCTCATCTCCAGGCAGCTCGAGAAGTGGCGGCTGCCTCGCCTTTGTAACTCACTCGGTGAAGCTCAAAAGTTTTAGCAGCCTAGAATGTTTTTTTATCCTTGTTGTTTGAAAAGAAATTGATGATGGGTCATGCAAGCATAGCTGCAACTTATTAATCAGAATGGCCTCTGCATGTTTACCTCATATTGGTATCTGTTACCTAATGTCTGTGCTCACAATCTCGAACTCATACTTGCTAAATTTGACTGATGGAATGATGATTAACAATCTAATATATATGTATAGTCGCAATTACATTGGTGTTAATTTGATGTTTTGTTAACATATCGGCATATCTCTACTATAATGAAACACTTAAATTATACTTGGTCCACCCAGTAAAACGTCCCATACTGAGAGCCTCTAACTATTGTGCACCCAGTAAAATATACACAGTAAATCGATTCCGTTAAAACGAAGGGCTACGGAATATCTCTCGTAGGCTTCAACCCAGTCGTGTGGCCCAGATCGATTGTAGGCTTCAACGCGAGGCTTCAACGCTCCTCCGCCCGGGGTCACGGCTTCAACGCGGCCTACGATCTATCACCGAAAAAAAGGAAACAAAGAAACCACCGTCGCCCGAGCTCGACCTCGCCGCTGCTTCGGCCCGCCTCTTGCCGCGCCTCTTGCTGGATCTGGGGGACCAAGAGGGAACGACGGGAAGGGCACCCGGTGGTGATCGGGACCGAGGGAGAAGGCCAAGATGCGCCGTCGCCGAGTCCATCGTTCCGCCGCCGCGCCGATCGAGTAAAACTGCTACCCGACGCCGCACCGATCTAGGGAGGCGATTGAATAACCCCGCGTCCATCTGTTGATCTCGCCGGCCGGCATCTTCCCGACGCGCGCGACATCCATCGCCTACGCCCAGACCGACACGAGCGAGCATAGCCTCCGCCGAGACGGGCAGGAGCGCTGCCGTCGACCTCACCCAACCAGGGCAATCTCCATCACCACGTGACAACACCACACGTCTAGGAGATCACAGGTTGGAGACTCAGGTCGGTTCACTTTCTAGCTTTTGATCCGACCGCCGGCGGCGCAGGGCGGACGTGGTGGACAAGGCGACAGGGTCGTCGCGAGGCACGTCGTTTCGTCTCCGAGCTCCAAGCAAGATGCAGGAGCGGGGGCGCGGGCGCCGCTAGGCAAGGCGAGGCCGTTGTAGAGGCGTAGCAGGGCGGTGACGCGGCTCCGCTCTGGCCTCCGGGCAGCGGCGCGCGCACTGCGCATAGGCAGGTACCGGCGCGGACAGGTCGTGTGCAACGGGTGGCCGCGGAGGGCTGCTGCCTCGGCGAATCGGCAGGCAGCCGCGGCGGGCAGCTTTGGCGAGCGCGCACGGCAGGCGGTGGGCAAGGGGCAGCCGCGGCGGGCAGTGAGGAAGGAGCAGCCGCAACGGGCGGCTCCTGCGACCTGCAGTCCCTGCACTGCTGCTTGCCTGCTGACTTTCAGAGTTCGCAGTTTTCAAACGGCCGCTACTGCTACTGACGGCTCCAGCCTCCACTGATCCAGACGGCTGCTACTACTACTCTGCTTCATCATCAAGCTGCACGACATGGTCGCTAATGGTGAGCTTGTGTTAAACTGTTAAGACTATGCTTTGCGAAGACCTACTGATAGCCGTTGACCAGATCCATTGTAGTATGAGAAATTCCAATGTTTTTTGTTCAGTAAGATTTCAGTATGAGAAGTTAAAGAAATCCTCCCTTTTTAGTTGCATTGCATTGGTATTTGTCTCTGTCCGGTAAGAGTTTTGAGTGTCAGTATTGATTTGAGTAAAAGCCTAAAATGTAACTCTTGATAAATGTGATAGAAACATAAGGTTATACATAATTTTAAGAAATAAAGCTTACATGCACTAATATGTTCAGCTCCCTGATTATGTGTGAACCTATTATTTTTTCTTGAAGGTACAAATAAATTAAATGCCCCTTTTCTTTTGTCAAAAGCACAATATTTTTTGAACCGTCAGTGTACAGACGTAGACTTCGACCTTTGCCCTTTTTACTTTTTTTATAGTGTAATTATTATATTCTGATTGATACTACACTTTTCATCATTTAGGCTGGTTTGCTGCAACGGATGGTAGGCAAGATTCTTGATTAGTTTCTTTTGAACACTGCTAGCTGAAGATTTTTGGTTCCTTGATTGTATCGAGGGTATCCTGATGATGATATGCTACTGAATATCTCTACTATAATGGAACACTTAAATTATACTTGGTCCACCCAGCAAAACGTCCCATACTGAGAGCCTCTAACCATTGTGCACCCAGTAAAATACATACAGTAAATCGATTCCGTTAAAATGAAGGGCTACGGAATATCTCAAGCAACAAAATAATCCATTTGGAGTGGCATTACGTTGCAACTTCACACCATCTACTGTCTTAAATCTATTTTAAAATTGCAGGCTTCCTTCTGGAGCTCGGGTTATAATTCAATCTACACTTTTCATCATTCAGGCTGGTTTGCTGCAACAGATGATAGATAAGATTCCTTATTAGTTTCTTTTGAACACTGCTAGCTGAAGATTTATGGTTCCTTGATTGTATCGAGGGTATCCTGTTGATGATATGCTACGTGATATCTCTGCAGTTAATGTTTTGGATTTCAGTGAGATAGTTCCAGTTTCAAGCTTATCAGTGGTGAGGTTCTATCCATCTGTGCTTTAACGACTTAGTTAAGCTAGCCACTCAAGCAACAAAATAATCCATTTGGAGTGGCATTATGTTGCAGCTTCACACTATCTACTGTCTTAAACCTGTGTTTAAAACTGTTGGCTTCCTTCTGGAGCTCGGGTCATAATTCAATCTGCGCCTTTGTGTGAAGAGAGTGAAGACAACAATGAATCACTGTAAGAGGCTATGCTACATGTGTTTTTTTTCTTTTTATTCATTTTGTTGAGAACGAAATTTCTTGGAATTCGGTGCGTGTTTGTGGCATAGCTTTTGGAGTAGGTTGAAAGGTATTGATTTTGTAAACTGTGTCAATGTGATAGTCAACATTTTCTCACACCTTGAAGAGGAGAATAGTTTTTTTTCTTAAAAAGGCCTGCTTCTGTATCTTAGTGCAGCCAGTTTACAATGTGAAACTAGCAATTCCATAGGATACATTCGATAGAATAAACTTTGGTCTTAATGTGGCCTATAGTGTTAGATTAAGTTAATCTTTGTTGTATTCGACAATATAAGTTAGATCCTTTTTGGATTAAATAATATATTTTTTTCTATGAACCTTTAATCTATTTTATTTTATACCGTATTTGGTTGTTACTTTGTATCACCTAAAATGCCACTGTGGCGTTAGCACGGGCAATATACTATCCGTTGTAATGGTCAGCAAGACATATACTAATAGGAGACACACAAACAAGGCAATAGGCTAATTATTTAGCGAGGGGCATAAGCCCAGCTATCTGGATGAATGGTTAGGCTCTTGGGCCAAGTCCATTAGCAATTGTAACCCTCTTATATATACAAGGGAAACTAGTAATGAGAAAGTAAGCAAGTTTAGGGTTAACCCTTTCATCCGTTCCCCCTCTCTTCTCTCCCTCTCAGCTGCCTAGCTCTCTCCTGCACACAAACCGCCGACACCAGCATCGCAGCCAGCCCCAGTTGTCGTGCCACTATCCACCAGGCCGGCTCCTAGCCCGCCCCACCACCGCTCAGCCAACCCCAGCCGGCCACCGCCTTTAGCCAGCCGTCTGCCTGGCCGCCCGCTCCACTCTGCAACCGACCAGATCGGCTCCTAGCTGATCATTCCACGCCCTAGGATTAGGCATGCGACAACAGTATCCAGAGCCACTTTACCATGGAGGACATTCGCGACGTCACCGATCGCTAGGAAAAGAGGTTTGATTTTTTTTGTGGAATGCACCATGTCTTCATCCTCAACCCAAGCAAACTAGGAGGAGGGACAGAGATATGTGCCACCCCCAAAGCAACCTCTACTACCAACCCCTCCCACAGAACAGATCATACCAGAGCAGACCTGCCATTCAAGGCACAACAACCACCGTAGGCCAACACAGACTATCATTCCCTGAGTACAACAGGAATGAGGAACTGTCCCAATGGCTGTACAAATGCCATTTGGAAGCCTACATGGAGGGGAAGGGTGACCTGACCCTCGGGTTTTCCCTAGGGTGGCTTCTCCCTGATGACTGAGGTCGGGTGGAGCTTCCTTGAATTGACAACGCGCGAGGCGACAATGGCGATCCACGCAAGGGGATCACGATGGAGCGACATCGTCATTCACGCTCGGTAGTCAGCCCAGTCCTTGTCTGCACTTTGGCGTCATCGTCCCTCTTGCCATCCTCATGCAACTACTGCCTTCGGCGCCAAGGTGCACATGGCATAGCTAGCGCTGCCGCCCGCACCCCCACCAGTGCTCTATCACCCCATTCGCCACCTCCCATTTAGCCTCGTTAGCTCCCGCTCCTGCTAGGTGCACGCGTCGGGCTGCTTCGCCGGGGCCACTCTATCGTTGCGGGCAGGAGATGCTACCATGGCTAAGCTGAGGCTGTGCATGCGGACTGGATCTAGGCCCTTCGATCGTTGCCGCCGCCCACAGCGGATCCCTCTTGCATGGTGTCGCGGGGTCAAAACCGCGGCAAGCATTGTTGTTCGTGGTAGTGTTAGAGTACATGTCTTCGGTGGTTCAGGTGGACTCAAGAACACAAGAATCACAGAGGGGGCTCAACGGTTTATCCTGGTTCAGGCCGATCGGTGCCCTATGTCCAGCAGCTGATGATCCTTAAACTCATAAGCACCCAAATCTGGGGGTTATAACAGAGTGTAAGGGAGAAAGAGAGAGATTTGGTAGGGGATTGCTCAGTGCTGATCCTTGGGATGCCTTGTCACCGGTGGAGCCTTCCCTCTCATTGGAGAGGAGGAAGGTGACAGGTGCGGTGGAGGAGCTCTCGGTGCCCCTCTCTGGGTTGCTCTGCTCTCGGTGCCAAGCTCAAGTGGAACGGTGAGGACTCGAATGATCTTCCTACTATAGTCCGCTGCCCTCTTAGGATCTGACCTCCCCCTTATATATAGAGGTAGGTCAGGTACATGGTGGTTTAGGGGAGTTGTGCCTATGGTCCACATGCGCCGGAGTCCATGAGGGTCTTGCAGCGGCTCCGTGTGGACCGTGGTGATGTCATGGAGCCGAAGAAGCTCCGGTGTCATCCGACTGCTCTATTCTAACATGCTGAGTGTTAGGCTATGTTGGCCTAGACCAGTCTCTACCAGGTGCACCTTCTCGAGGCTTCTTGGTGGCGAAGGAGGCTGGCTTGAGGGGCTAACGCGTAGGCCCAAAAGCACTGGAGCACCTAAAGCTTTCGAAGGAGTTTGTCTTCTTGTGTCACGCCCTGTGCGTGACCCTATCGGGGGAGTAGTTCACAGAGCCACAACCGCGGGGTAGCGTCAGGGATCCCCCCGAGCCCCAGTGGCTCTGGGTGCATCTTCTCACACTAGGCCTTAGCTGGCGCCGAAGGACAAGAGGGAGCCAAGAATCGGGTTCAAGCGTTCGTCGATCGGGAGCCTATGGCTCGGGCGAGCCCCGAGCTCCGAGCAGAGGTGGTGGGCATGCTTAGGCTCAGCTTGATTCCTTGGCTTGAGGATACGTGTGATCATACCCAATGGGCATGGCACCTGATCCCTCGGGTGATCCTGGAGGGGTCGATTGGGGGTCTCTCGGTCAGGAACCTTTGATCCCGAGGCTTAACATACCCCTATGTTAGGATCTCATCAAGAGCCCTCAAGCCCTTCATGGCCTCACTTGGCAAGATTCATGATGGCGAGGAGGGGCTGAATTCGATCTCCTAGTGACCGAGCTAGCCATGGTAGGTATGGCTTCCGCTGACGAGAGTGTGATGCCCTTTATGGGACTTTCCCCAACTGTGATGGGGGCGTTCGGCTATCATGGCCGAGCGATGGTGATGCAGACCCCTTTCTTGATCCTATTATGTAAGTCTGAGGCCCGAGTGAGGGTCTGATGAACTCGTCTGGGAGTTGCCAGCCTTGAGCCCTAGGGGCACCCTCCTTTCCGATTTAGGCCTGCCGTGCATCAGGTGCTTGAGACGTCTGGGCTCTGGCTCGGGGCCACCTAATCACTTAGCATGTCTCGCCCTTCTGAGGGCTTTGGTAGTAGGCCCCAATCCTCTCGGGTCGACCGTAGCAATCATAGGTCGGGGTGTAGGGAGCACGCCGAGCTCAGACGGGCCCCTCATTGGGCCCATCGTTGAGCGGCTCCTGACCCAAATCAGAGGAGTTCGTTGGTTTTGGGGACGTCCTGCCCAAGCGCTCATCAATCGTGGGATGGGTTCTCCATCTGGCGAGTTGGCGTAGCCTCCGAGGCCATTGTGGGGCCTCCCTACCAGTGGTCAAGGTGGTTTCTAAATTCACCCCTCCCTCTAACGTCCTGCACAGACGGCTGATGGCGCCTAGGCTACTGTGCCTATTGGAGGAGTTATGGTGTGCACTCCTATGCCATCCCACTTCGTCTGGGAGATGGGACGTCAGGCCACATGGAGCGAATCTAGTGGAGGAGGGGCCACAACACTTGCTGCACGTGGATCCAGGCCATTGATGGTGACCGATGGGCCCGAGGGGTGTCTGATCCCCTCAAGTTCCATGAGAAGACATGCAAGGAGTGGGCGGCGCACTTGGTGGAAAGTGGAGCGGGGACTTTGACTCGTTGTCAATGCCCTCCCTAACTTCGCCTTTACTACATGGCAGCCATCATGCAATCGCCCAGGGCGGGTTGCGGGGATTGAAGAGGTAATTGGTCGGCCCTTGAGGCCCCTTTAGTCATCGATGGCTGATCGGAGGGCCTAGAGCCACTCACGGCGCTTCGACTAGGGCTATAAAGTGGATCCCATGAGGGCACGGCACCACTATCCCATCTCTGGCTTCCTCTCTTCTTCCTCTCAATTCCAACTCCTAGTGGCCATGGTGATGAAGAAGTGCGACGTCTTCCTCCGAGTGAGCCTACCTTCCTCCGCTGAGAGATCGCTTCCACGAGAGTGGAAGGATTCTAGTGGAGGGGTGACAACGTGACATGAGATGTGTCTGTTGTTGTCCCCTCCACTACAAGGCTTCTACCTTTTGATAGGGGAAGGTGAGCCACGACGCGTTGGTTGCTATCCCTCTATCCTAGCGAGGGTGGGGCTTGGTCCTATCTCCGAGGTGATGTTCGACGTGGCCTAGCTTCGGACCTCAGGAGGAGGCCTCCCGAGGTTGGCCTGTCTCCTCGAGCCTTGCACACCACAGAGCCCTGACCCTGAGGTTGAGTGGGCTCTACGGTCTTTGTCGCCGTATAGGTGGCAGTAGTTAGTGGTTTTTACCACCGTATATTGTAATCGGGTTGTTCCTAATTATTAATGAAATTACTTTCATTTGTAATCTCATTGCTCACGAGTCATGCTTAGAGACTTAGGTCCCTCGTTGGGATGGGCTATTATGATAATGGCCCCAGTGGCCAAGATTGCCGCGCCCGTGCTACTAGCAGGTAAGTCAATGAGAACCCTAGGTTTACGGTCGTTCCGTGCCCAGGTCATGTCTCCTAGAGGGGAGATCCTCGACTTCCTGACCAAGCCAGTCGTATAGTTCCTGAGCCATTCGTTTGGTGCTCTGGGGCTCGCTACCTCCCGTAGTTGGTCACCACGAGCGGCTCGAGGTTGGTACTCAAACATCATTTGACGGGCGGCCGGTTCCGCTTCTAAGCACCTGGCTAAGGCCTCTTGTGCCCACCCGTGAATGTCGCTAGCACTTTAGGTGCTTTCGGGCGGCCTTGAAGCCCGATGGGCCAGCCTTGACACCCTCAGTGATGCCCCTTTTGGGGGAGGCATGCCGTCATGTGGCTGGGAGAAGTGATCCGTTGAAGGATCGGGAGACAAAGAGTTAGCTGCAAACAAAACAAAATAGAAACGAGAGAAAGGAAAGATGACAAAGCCGGTAACATGAGGGTCGAGGTTGTTCCATTAGTGCTTGATGATCCTTCGCCTAGTTCCCTCGTCGCTTGGCTTGTTCCTTCCGTCCCGACCCTACTCGCCCAGGGGCCTTCAGCCGTAGCCTTCCTTTTGAAAAGAGTAGCAGGAGATGAGTTAGCTGCTCCTTCTGTGCAGCCGAGCATCCACCAAGGTTGCTCGGGAAGAGGCAAATAGTAACAAGATGGGGGAATGAAAAGGTCAGGAGAACGAGACTTATCTTGATTTTTGTTGTTGGAAATGTGTGCTGACGAAAGAGGTCTACGGGTGTGCCTAGGCTCAGGAGGCCGAGGTACTAGGCGGATGGCTCAGCGATGGCCTTCCCTCATGGGGAAATGTCAGAACTCACCTCGATCAGGTCAGCCCCTTCTGGGGGCTGAGCACCTAGATGGAGGGGCTAGGCACGCCATCGCTGCCAGCCATTGCATCAGGTGCCTCGCCGACGCTTGGTCGGTTGAGCGTCGCTGTCTCCTTGACTCCTTCCTTTGCCGACGCTGTTCCAGCATCACGGCCGTAGCCAGTGCGATCACAGGGGGCGGATAGTGCGACTGCTTGGACATACGACACAGTCTTGCTTGTAGTAGTAGGCTTGCTCGAAGGTACCCTCGACAATGATGATCTTGTTGAGGCTGTGCATCTTCAGCTTCAGGTAGGTGTAGTTGGGGACGACCATGAACTTGGTGAAGCATGGCCGGCCAAAGAGAGCATGGTAGATGCTGGGGAAGTCCACCACCTCAAAAGTGAGTGGCTCCTTCCAGAAGTTATTTGACTGGCCAAGGGGCATGGCCTCCTTCCTTGGGATGATCCCATAGAATGGCACCCTTGCTAGGGCGCAGGCTGCTCTGCGGGATGCCCATCTTGTTGAGGGTGCTGGCAAAGAGGATGTTGAGGCCGCTGCCTCCGTCCATCAGCACCATGGAGAAGCACGTGGTGCCCACGATCATGCTAACCATGAGCGAGTAGTGCCCCAGACGAAGGACGGTGTCAGGGTGGTCCCCCTGGTTGAAGGTGATGGCTGTCCACGACCACTAGAGACATGCTGGGGTGGTGAGGGTGTGGACGGCGTTCACCTCCTGTTAGGTTATGTGGTGTTGCCGGTTGGACTCGTACGCCTGGGAGCCACCGAAGATCATGAGGTAGAGCTCAGGCTTGGGAAACTTGGTGTCCTCCTTGGCGTCGTCCGCCCGTTTACCAGCCTTCCGGGCAGGCTTCTAGGCCATGCCCTATTGGCCAAGGATGCTACGAATGTAGCCCCTGATGGTGGCGCAGTCCTTGAGGAGGTTCTTTGCCTGCCCCTGTGGAACAGGCAGGGGCCCTCAAGTGTCTTCTCAAAGTAATTGGGGTGCGCACCCTACCTACGGGGCTAAAGCTTGCTGGCACGGTCGGTCGCGGCCATTGTCGACGGTCACTAACATCAATTATAAAACGTCAACATTACCTGTATATATGCTTAATTACATCACTAAACATAGGTATATGAGTTTAAAATAATGAGTTCCATGAGCTTTGGTGCTCTCACATGTTTTGCAGGACATTTAATTTTTCACTAAATAAAAGTATCTCAAATGATGAATTGGAGTGCACCACTATGAAGAGCTCACCGAGATGATCGAAACAGATATATTATTTGCTATATTTGGAGCCTAGAATCAAGAGATATTAATTCTTCATCAAAACCAAGTTGAGAAGAATCTAGAAGACACGAGAAGGTGTGCCACCGAAGTTGGGGCCCACCGACCATAGGGGCAGGTCGGCCGACCCCACCCCATGTCGACCAACTCCTGGGTCCCCATGTCAGCCATGACCTTCGCACATCAGTTCTCCACCACCTTAGGGTTTGCATCTCCGCCCTTGATTGAAGTTGGTTTGATCTGAGGGCTTTGGTTCATCCCATTGGCCTATATAAGCAGCGTTGTACCTCCTAAGGCAGTGGAAATCCCTAAAACTCTAATTCATATATCTCATTTAGAGTTCAGGGTACACTAGGAGGATTGGGTTTAGACTCTAATGTAGCAGATTAATAATTCGGGAGCAAGGATCAAGTTTCAGATCTAGTCTTGGAGGCTTGGCAAAGCCTTGTATCTTCACTTGATCTTGTAAGACTTGTTCTCAATTTATCATATTCTTATCTACATGGCTATGCTTACTTTGAATATATATATCTTGATTAATTAAGTTTATCAATACTTTTGTGTGTGGGTTCATAGAGTGCTTAGCTTACTATAGTTTATCGATTGGGCTAAGTAGCACAGCCTCGTGTAAGCATGGTTCCTATACGATGCTCTGCCAATGAGTGCATCATGTTCTCTAGTTGGGTGGTAGCAGCAGGAGGTGACACCCCTGTCTATCCTTTGTAGTCCACTCTGAATTGTGCAGGTTCTTAAATTTTAGGACCGTAGTCACATCGGTAGAGTTATCCATTGTAGGTGCTCTACCATCTAAGTGGCATCCCGAAGTGCACAAGAGTAGAGTTAATCTTAACTTAGTTGGATACATATATACTTTAACCATGTAATAAGAATGACATAGGAATCCACCTCACCCGAGTTAACTAGTATATAGTACCTTAGTGACCTGTCCCCTAAGTGTCGTTATGCTTAACTCCTATCATCACATTTATCCCCTACTCTAGCTATGTTGGTATGTTAATGGTTACTCCTTTCCCATTACTCAATAAATCTTTACTCTATTGTTTCCTTGTGGTAAAATATAAGTAACGATATCTAGAATACTTCTGGTAAAATGCTATAACGGTATTCTGTGCACTTGTGAAATCATGTATATTCTATTTGCATTAATAAATACCAACAAGCATTTTTTGCGCCATTCCCGAGGAAATAATTGGCGTAAAGATTTAGATCATCAACATACGACTAGCTTTAGTAGGATTATCCCTGTTCTGTTGAATTGTGAAATAAGACAGGACAGTAGACATCGTTTTGACCTTCTAGCAAGCTTTCACAAGAAAAAAAGAACCCTAGCTTGCCTGAAGATTCAAGATCCATCAACATCGGAACCTTGCCGTCTCACAGGTTTGTATAGACACACACACACACACACAAACACACACACACACACACACATATATATATATATATATAGCCATGTGTAGATTGGAGAGAAAGGTCGTCATCATAAGATTTCAAATCACATCTCAAGTGACAAAAACAAATGTCGTACCACTCACAAATTCGATTATGTGAGTCATGTTAAGTATGATCAACAAAGGTGAGATAGTCTTGCTCATGGACTTTAAACTTGATGAGTAGTTATCTTTTAAAATATTGTATACCATTGCATGTTTACTTTAAATAATCCATGCATCCACTCTATTTTGTTTAAATTCTCTCATACCAAATCCACAGCATATTTAGCTCCTTGCATATATTCATGCCACTTGCATCTAAGATTTTAAAAAAAAATATCATCATGATTATGCTCTTTCATCTCTAAATTGAATAAATCTCTATAGTGCTTTCATGATACCTTGTCTGCCATATTAGTTTTGGTTTGGAAGTACTAGACATACTTCCAAAGGCTTTTAAATTAAGCGTGGTGTTTAGGTTAAAATGCCTTCTTTAATAAAAAAACTAGACATGGAGTTTAGTTTGGTTATTGAACTAAAATTGCTTGTGTAGACACTTGATATTTTGTTGGACTAACCCCTGTAGGAAAATTCTCAAATTCAATATGGGAAAGTCAAGAGATGAATTCACATTAGAGATGAATCAAGGCATGACAACTTTGCACAAAAGAAGCCTAGTTCATTCTTCATCAAGGAAGACCCGTGAGTATCAAGGTTTATCCACTTATCTTTTGTTGTAAGTTATCCTAGCCTTGAACCATGTCAAAATGCATCCACACATAAAATTTGTTAATAAATAAAATCTATGCTAAGATAATTAAAAAATACATCTTTTTAATAGCATAGAGGAAAATTACAAAAGTTATGGACAATAACCCTGTTTCAAAATCGTTGTATTCTCTCGGGTATGTGTCCTCTAACATTTTGCAGGAAAGAGTGAATCTATGCTGTGCTATTTATGGTTTGGTACGAACCTGCCAAATCACCACTTTAGTGATGGAACAAAGAAGGAGATGAGTGCCATTTAAAGCACTCACTTATAGGAAGTGGAAGAACAAATTAACAGACCACGAGCAACATCATCTTAGCATTAAACCGTCCCAAGACTCAAGCTGAGATGATGATGAGAAGCAGGATGCAACCCACCTTGTTTTAGCCAAAATATGCCTGCTTTCATCATTTTCAAGTAGACCAACTCGTACGTCGACATGAATGACAAGAGCCACTACATCATGGAAAGTATCCTCATATCAACAGACGTCAGAAATCAATGGAGGTCTATCCAATGGTGTCTTCAAACGCTATGACCATGGTCATGAGGCAACATCCCAAACTCATTGAAGATGAGGCTTCTATGCAAGTACCAATGAGGTTCTTTCCTTGACAATCAAGACGGCTGACATATCGCTTATAAACAAAGAAGCACAACTTTTTGCCACGTTGTTAGATAATCAAGGAGGAACTTGAGTTTGTATCTCCAATGAACCCCAACTCATCAACCACGGATCAACAAAAATCAAGAGAGGTTGACAGAAGAAGAGCATGCAATTATCCGTATCCTCATCTACAGAATGGGAAGGTGCAAAAAAAAGCTAAAGACAAGAAGAGGTCCTACTCAATGAGCCTAAAGCTTTGATGCCCTCACTGATAGGTACATCGGACAAGTTTCCTTTAGAGAAGAAACAATAAGTAGAGCAGAAGGTCCAATAGAATGACAGGATCCACAAAGGAAAGAACATGGCATGATAAAAATGAGAAAGAAGGAGTGCGACATAAGAGACAAGATGCTCATGAATAGCTCAAGTAAGGAAAGGTTCAAGTAGGAAGAGAAGACCACCGAAACTGGTCTACCCTTCATCACATGGTGTCATCACGCTCCAATGATGAAGGTAACATCTTAAGGTAAGTGATCATCGTTTTCCTCTTGATCTTGGTATATACATAGATGAAGACACAAATATGTTTGAGTTGCAACTTTGCTTGGTCCAACCTAATTAATTCAACATGCCTTATTCCTTAAGTATGTTTGTAGCACCACTCTCTTGATCTTGGTCTTAACCAAATAAGCTAAAATATTGCATATCTTATCTTTGGAAGATGATAGTCATAATCATGAAAAGTTTGATACATTATAAAGATGGACAATCCTTCCACAGGTTAAGCAACTCCATTTCTTTTTGTCACAGTCAAAATACTACATTTATGTTCATCCTTCTGATTTTGTCACTCATGTAGGAAGAAAGAACAATGCACATAACATCAACCTTATTATAATTCAATGTGCCTAGGGCTAGAAAAGAAAAAATATAAAGTTTTGGTTCTGTTAGTATTTTCCCACCAACAGAGCTCATGCACTTGATCTCTACCTTGTCATTATGAGTAGAACACACTTCGAGCAAGTGTGGGGGAGATGATCCCCCAAATTCTACAAGTGAAAGTTCGGAACCAGAGGAAGAACAAGTTAAGAAGGAAGGACCTATCAAACCAAAATTGAAACCAAGACGAGTTTAGCAGAAAAAGGTGGCACCACCATTAGAAGCTCCACTAATAGAGGCACCACCACAAGAATCCTCATCCTCATTAGCGAACTAGAACATCTCATTCTATTCGTAGATGAGAAGGTCTAATCTCCAACAACCATGCTCTAAGAAGGATTACTCAACATTCAACCGACCATGACAACATCTAGCTTAGAGGAGGAGCATCCCCCGTATATCTAGCTAAGTATTTCTTTCCCTTTACAGTTTTACTATTTTGAGTTTTCTTTCCATTAGTTAAAAGAAATAAAAAAAGAATAATAAATTAAAACAAAATAAAAATTTATATTAGCTATATATATATTATTAAGGTGTGATCATTAATTTTTAAAACAAAATAAAACATGTGTTTAGTTTTCTATTTTTAGGAGCTAAATAAAATAATGGAGCCTAGGATAAATTCTTGCATTGGAAATGATGAATAGTTGCTCTGTCGTAATTCCTTTTAAGTACCATGTTTTTAGCCTCGAATTCTCTCAAGTTTTGGATGTGACTGATTTGATATAAGACCTTATTCTAAACTTAAAATTCGTGGGTAGCATACACCTCAACTAGATCTAGGTAATTCATAGATATGATATGAGATGGCATGAGCTGCTATTTATCTTATTTCTAGTGATACTATAGTTCCGGAGATTTATCTTTTGAAAAAAACATAAAATCTTTCATGATGAGCTCCTGTATGACAAAGCTTGAATTCCTACCAAATTCATATATGATGTTTAGAATAGGAAAACTTTCACTCATATATGATGTTTGCTTTTGCATTGAGTTTTGTCAAACTTTGTTGACCCTTATGGGAGGTCGGTCATGCTCTTAAAATCAAGACCACGTACACAACATCCACAGATGCACTACTCCTACACTGGGGGTAGGCACAAAACATGCCATTCCATCCAGATCCACCCAAAAATATTTTACTCCTACACTGGGAGTGAACACAAAAAAATATGTTTGTTAGGTTTTTCATCCACCAAATAAATGCTCCAAGTTCTTGTTGATATTTCTCTCAAAGTTTTGTTGCAGAAGGAGACATGGGGATATAAAAAAGTTATTCATAAAAAAATAGAAAGAAAATAAAGAAGTTGAAAAAATGGACAAGTGTCTGAGATATCTAAAACAATGGGTACTTAGATGTCTGCCTAAAAAAGAGATGAATAAGATAGTCCCTGCACTCTAGCAAATGTTTCCAAATTTTAAAAGAGAGATATGTTTTCAAGGAGCAAGTAGAATTAGGTTAGCCACAACATATATCCACTTTATATCCACACACATGCACATCTTGATTTGACTGTATGACTTAACTCTCTTTAGATCCATTGTTTGACTTTACAGTATATGCATTGCAAGTATGTTCTACCTTTCTCCCTACCTATAAACTTCAAATAAGCCTCAATAGTAGGAAGAGAAAAAGGCATTACAACTTTATTGTCTTGGTGAGGATCCACAAATACCACATGTTGAGAGACTTGAGAGTGTCACACAATAGAATCTCTGAGTTTTATTTTGAATACTTACAAAAACTCAGAACAATGGTTGAACAAAAAACTTGAGACGTAGTGCTTGACTTAATCGTTTTGTCTTTCAATTGCTCAAGACCCAAGTGAAGGCTAATATGGGTAAGTTTGAAAGTCAGATCAGTTTATTCTAATCTAGAGGAGAATTCTTGTATTAACGCATGTGTACTTTTAAGGCGTAAAAGTATTATAGCAACTTCTGATCCATTGCTAAGTTTAGCTTTACTAAGAGACTAGCAAAGGTTAAGTGTGTGGGAGCTTGTTGATGGTCACTAACTTCAATTATAAACAATCAATATTATCTGCATATATGCTTAATTACATCACCAAACATAGGTATAGAAGTTTAAACTAATGAGTTCCATGAGTTTCGGTGCTCTCACTTGTTTTGCAGGACATTTAATTTTTCACTGAATAAAAGTATCTCAAATAATGAATTGGAGTGCACCATTGTGAAGAGCTCGCCGAGATGATCGAAACGGATATATTATTTACTATATTTGGAGCCCAGAATCAAGAGATATTAATTCCGCATCAAAACTAAGTTGAGAATAATCTAGAAGACATGAGAAGTGTGCCACTGAAGGTGCGGCCCACCTGCCATATGGGCAGGTCAACTGACCCTACCCCAGGTCGGTCGACCTGTGGGTCTCCTGTCAGCCACCACCTTCGCATGTTAGTTCTCCACCGTCTTAGGGTTTGCATCTCCACCCTTGATTGAAGTCGGTTTGATCCGAGGGCTCTGGTTCATCCCACCAGCCTATATAAGCAACCCTGTACCTCCTAAGGCAGAGGCAATCCCTGAAACCCTAATTCATATCTCTCATTTAGAGATCAGGGTACACTAGGAGGATTAGGTCTAGACTCTCCAATGTACTAGATTAGTAATTCGGGAGCGAGGATCAAGTTTCGGATCTAGTCTGGGTGGCTTGGCAAAGCCTTGTATCTTCACTTCTTCATCTTGTAAGACTTGTTCTCAATTTATCATATTCTTATCGACATGGCTATACTGAGTTTGAATATATATATCTTTCTTAGTTAAGTTTATCTACTTTTGTGTGCGGGTTAATAGAGCGCTTAGCTTGCTATAGTTTATCGATTGGGCTAAGTAGCTGAGCCTCATGTAAGCACTGTGCTTATACAAATGCTCTGCCTATGAGTGCATCCTATTCTCTGGTTGGGTGTTAGCAGCGGGAGGTGACTGCCTCATCTATCCTTTGTAGTCCACTCTGAATTGAGCAGGTTCTTAAATTGTAGGACCATAGTCGCGTCTATAGAGTTATCCATTGTGAGTGCTCTACCGTCTAAGTGGAGTCTCGAAGTGCAGAAGAGTAGAGTTAGTCTTAGCATAGTTGGATACATATATATTTTAACCATGTAATAAGAATGACATAGGAATCCACCTCACCCAAGTTAACTAGTTTACATTACCTTAGTGACCTATCCCCTAAGTGTTGTTATGCTTAACTCCTATCATCACATTTATCCCCTGCTCTAACTATGTTGGAATGTTAAAGGTTACTCCTTTGCCATTACTCAATAAATCTTTACTCCATTGTTTCCTTGTGGGAAAATATAAATAATGATACCTAGAATAATCTCGGTAAAATGCTACAATGGTATTATGTGTGCTTGTGGAATCCTCTATATTCTATTTGCGTTAATAAATACCAATAACCACCATCTCCTCCCCATAGTGCTTCCTATCCCTTGCTCTCTTGTCGCGGCGACGTTGGGCCGAGGCATGGTCGTCGCCGCTGTGTCCACCACTGAGGTGGCTAGCGGCCTTGACCTTGCTGCTAAAGTTGGTCTGGACGACTTCTTCACCCGTGGCATACTTGGTGGCGACGTCCAAGAGCTCTTGCGTCATGCACGAGGTCTCGTGGCAAAGCGCGTGGACGAGTGCCTCATAGGTTGTTCCGTAGGTGAAGGCATTGATCACGTCGGCATCGGTGATGTTGGGGAGCTCATTGCGCTTATTAGAAAAGCGCTAAACGTACTTCCGAAGGGTCTCATCGCTGCTCTGCCTACAATTACACAGGTCCCATGAGTTTCTAGGCTAGGTGTATGAACCTTGGAAGTGGTCGACGAAGATGGAGCGGAGATCGCCCCAACAGCTGATGTTGCCAGCCTTGAGCTGCTCGAGCCAAGCTCTTGTCGAACTCGACAAAAGCAGAGGAAGGTACTGCACGATGAGATCGTCATCTGACCCCCTGTCCCTTATGGCGAGGCGGTAGTCCTCAAGCTAGTGGTCCGGGTGGGTCTCACCATCGTACGTGGAGATGTGCGTCGACGACCGGAAGCGCCTATGGTAGGAAGCCGCCCGTATCCTGGCCCTGAATGCCAAGGGACCGAAATGACAATTTAGATGTTGATTTAAGGGGATTTTCATTATTTCTAATTCTAATAATGAGATGAAAATTGGGTCACGTAAACTATCTATTCAAATAGCAGGACACGTGCAATTAGACCTTTTTATATGTTTAATCTTTAATATTTTAATAATACCCGCATCCAAATTTCTTTTGCAGATCTAACCCTTTTGGTTGCGCCAGTCCAGCTGGCATGACAAAATAACATAGTCCCGCCACATGCATTGGCGCGATAAGATCTACCACATTGAACAGCGTTTCTGACGTGAAAAACTGTAATGCCCTAGAGTCAAAACGGCTTAGATCCACTCTGCACGCTGACCGGACCACACCTTCCACCATCCCACTTACACTTTTGTCATCACTTCGCGTAAAAGGATTAACCCGAAGATGGTGGGATGGACTCTGAAAGCCTTATATGATGGTCTATCCCACCTTTAATATCTAAGGTGGGACTAAACTATCCACAATATCTCATTAACATGCACATGATCCATTATGAACCAAATTCTAAATTGGGCGGATGTCAAAAAACCTTGTTACGCAGTTTTGTTCTGTTGTGCCACCGGGTTTGGCGTGACAAGAATTAACCTTAGAAAAATCATAACTCTTTGATACGATGTCGGATGAAGAATTTTTTATGAAAATTGTAGACCTCGACTTGAACCTACATCTTTCTAGTTTTGAGTTTTTCCATTTTATGATGTTAAGATGATGAAAAACATTATACAAAATTTCAGCAGCATAATAATCGAGTACTGTCGTTTGTCGCACTAGAAAAATAATATCTTCTTCGTATGGTATCAAATGAAGATATATTTTCTACTAAAGTTGTAGCTCTCAATGAGATCTACAACTCTATAGCTTTGAGTTTTTATATTTGAGATTGTTAAGATGCTCGAGAAAATAATATAAAATGTCAGCAGCATATTAATTGTGTACTAGGGCTTATCGTCTCACAGAAATTATATATTTCTTGTATGGTATAAATGAAGATAATTTTTAAATCAAAGTTTTAGCTATCGATGAGATCAACAACATTTTAGTTTTGAGGCTTTTCATTTGAGATGGTTAAGATGCTTAAGAAAATAATACAAAAATTTATGGGGCATACTAATCACGTACCTGACCTTGTCTTTTGAGAAAACTAGAAAGTTGTAGATCTCGTCGAGATCTACAATTTTCATATAAAAATCATCTTCATCTGATGTTGTACTTGTTGAAGAGTTATGATTTTTCTAAGGTTAAGTCATGTCACGCTACTTCCGATGGCATGACAAAACAATACTATCACGCCAACAAGAGTGGCGTGACATGGGTTTTCACGTTCGAAACGCCGTCCAACGTGACTGATGTTGTCACGACAATGCATATGGTGCGACTTTGTTATTTTGTCGTACCAGCCGGATTGGCGCGACTAAAAAGTTTAGATCTGCAAAATATTTTTAGATGCGGTTATTATTAAAATATTGATTAAAAATAATTAAAAATATAAAAAATCCTGGGCAATTAATGCAAATTTTTACTACATTTGATCGCATTTCTTAATGGAGTACGTGGGTAATTTAAAGATGAATTCATTAGTTACTTTATGTTGTTTTACAGAATAGTAAATGTAGGTAATTATGTAGAAAATAAATAATTCCGATAGCTATTTTATATCCGTGGTAATTAGGTTATACCGAATTGGTGGTCAGACGTTTCTGATTTTTGTGTGATTTTCTAGGATTGTGTTGTAAAAACTGATGAATATAAAGATCGTTGATCGAGAGTTCAAAAGTTGATGAATATAAATATACTGTATCCAAGTCGGTACCTTTATGTTTCCCAACTACTATGTTTTTCCTCCTTATTGCTCGATTGTCTCTAGCACTTTCTCAATGATGTTCCATATCATGTTCTCTTGATTGATATTGCGGGATATGATTAATCATGCGGAAAAAAAACTTTGAAGTAGAATACAAACCTCAATTCATTTGACTAGAAATTCAATCAATCAAGACTGTAAACACGTGTGGAAGTAGATATATTCTTGTGTTGCTCTTTTGCTTTTGAATTTAGAATGTTGAAATAGATCCTAAATTAGAAGGTGTATAAGTTACACTAATCTAATGTCATAGATCCTTTTTCGGCCTTGATTCATATACAGTTGTGGTAAGGGACAAATGTGCTTACCGTGTGTTGTTTGGGGCACTCCCAGCTGTAGGTGCACCTTGGTTGTTCTGGTGGCGAACATAGTTTGGGGCACTCTCAGCTGTAGGTGCACCTTCATTGTGGCGACCGGCGAAAGCGGTGAGCTCTAACAGCAAAACCAAAACTTCCTGATGAAACGACGCATAAGCGTGCGTTCCTACTAGCTATTTACCTGTGACTGGGTGCCAAAAGTGCCTGATCAACCCAAGGAGCAGCATTTTGATTGTAAAACTTATCAGCAAATTTTAGCAAAAGTGCCATATTTTGTGCCTGGAGATTTAAAATAACAAGACCACTTTCATCCTTTGGTCGACAGGCTGCAGTCCAAGCAACTAGGCACTTGCCTTGTCCATGCATATCCCTACCATCCCAAAGACGAAAGAAGAGAATTAACCAATATCAGTCTTCCATGGTAGGACAGCAAGCTGGAGATGCCGGCCGTTCTTCGTTCAATTCTGCACACTAGCGGTAGAAAATCAACAACAGCTGGACGTGTGGTACCAAGGGGAGGACCCAAGTAGGTGAAAGGAAGTTGACCAACTATGCTACCAAAAGTGGAGGCTAGATGTTGTGCTCTCTCTTCTGTAAACACGTGGAAGTAGATATATTCTTGCGTTTCTCTTTTGCTTTTAAATTTCGAATATTGAAATAAATCCTCAATTGGAAGGTGTATTAGTTGACACTAATCTAGTGTCATAGATCCTTTTTCGGCATTGATTCATATATAGTTGTGGTAAGGGACAAACATGCTTACAGTGTGTTGTTTGGGGTCACACAGTCTGGCGGCAGCGGTAGGCCTAGGTGTTGTTTGGGGGCACTCCAAGCTGTAGGTGGTTGTTCCGATGGCAAACATAGTTTGGGGCACTCCTGGCGGCAGGTGCACCTTGGTTGTTCCGGCGGCGAACGGTGTCGTCCATTGTCTCTAGCACTTTCTCACTGATGGTCAATGTTTTCTTGACTAATCATGCGGAAATAAAAACTGTGAAGTAGTATACAAACCTGAATTCATTTGGCTAGAAATTCAATCAAGATTGTAACACGTGGAAGTAGCTAGATTCTTGTGTTGCTGTTTTGCTTTTGCCTTTGAATTTAGAAAGTTGAAATAAATCCTAAATTGGAAGGAGTATTAGTTGACACTAATCTAATGCCATATATCCCTTTTTCGGCATTAATTCATATATAGTTGTGGTAAGAGCCAAACGTGCTTACCGTGTGTTGTTTGGGTTCATTGTCTGGCAGCAGCTGCGGGTGTTGTTTGGCGCACTCTCAGGTGTAAGGTGCACCTTGGTTGTTCTGGTGGCGAACGTTAGTTTGGGGCACTCGCAGCTGTAGATGCACCTTCATTGTGGCGACCGGCGAGAGCGGCGAGCTTTCCTGATGAAACGAGGCATACGCGGGCGTTCCTACTATTTACCTTCGACCGGGTGCCAAATGAAGTTGGCGTTTTGCGTGGCCTATCGTCGCGTAAGGAATGGCGTAAGGAATCGTCGCGTACCCGGCTGTACGTCTATATATATACACGTGTCGTAGAGGCATCTGAATATCTACGACGACGTACGTCCACACAACTGTCTCACACTGAGCTCATCAGCTAGTAGAGCTGCTGGCCTCGCAAGATGACCGCTGCTGAACCTCCTCCTCCCGTTGGAAATGCTCATCCCACCGGGGAGAAGTCGCAGTGGCCGGAGGTGCTGGGCTGGATGGCGACGCCGGCGGTGCAGACGATCGCCCACGAGAGGCCCGACGTGGCCGTGGAGGTGCTTCCGCAGGGGACGCGGATCGAACCGGATGGCTTCAACGCCGCGCGCGTCCGCGTCCACATCGACAACAACGGCCATGTCTCCAAGGTCCCCGAGATCGGCTAGCTGCCACGGCTGGCTAGCCAGGCAACAGGCCCAGCTGGTGCTTTAATTTGTTTGGTGTCGTCATGTGTGCTCCTCGTCGTCGTCTGCTCATCAGTCATCACCGCATGCACAATGCACTGGTGGTGCCGCGGTCGAGCTGTACGTGTGTGTGTGTGGCGTGTAATAATGGAATAAATACCGGCTGCGTCTTCTAGCTGTTGCCCTGTACGCGTGTGTGTGGCGTGTAATAATTTAATTAATGGAATAAATTGTTGGCAACAATATATTATTGTATGTTGAAGCTCCAAAGTTTTAGCAGCCCAGAAATTTTTTTTATCCTTTTGTTTGAAAAGAAATTGATGATGATGGGTCATGCAAGCATAGCTGCAACTTATTAATCTGAATGGCCTCTGCATGTTTACCTCATCTGGTAGCTGTTATTACCTAAAATGTCTGTGCTCAATCGAACTCATACTTGGGTTGCTAAATTGGTTATTTTTTCTCATGGATTTGATATTTTGTTGAATCTAGCTAAATCTGAAAGTCCCCGGTGTATAGTCTGCTAGATATATATATCGATAGACATATATACCCGTGCCTCTGTCCGCAGGCCGGCTCCCAGCCAGCCCGGCCACCGTCCATCCAACCCCAGCCGGCGACCGCCTCCAGCCAGCCAGCCGCCTGGCCGCCCGCGCCACTCCGCCACCGCCCAGGTCAGCTCCCAGCTGATCATTCCGCGCCCCAGGAGATTTGGTGTTTGACAACTGGTATCCAAAGCCACGTTGTGATCAAATTATATGGAGGACATTTGTGATGTCACCGATCATTGGGCAAAGAGGTTCGATTTTTTTTTTTGCGGAAAGAACCATGTCTTTCTTACTGGAAGACTTTCTTAAGTCGTCTCAACATAGCCGGTCCCAAGCCCGGGTAAAGGAGGAGGGTGTGTTAAGGTCTGGCGAACCAACAGTAAAAAAACAGTCACTCTCATGGTTTTGAAACCCACAAGAGATTCGTTGGGGCGTAACCCTCTTAGCGACGCGCTACATCGGAACCCGGGTGTGGTGTTAAATGGACAAGGGCCGGGTCGTCATCCCCTTAGTGGCGCGTCGTATCGTGACCTGGGTACGATGAAAAATGAGCAAGGGTCGGGCCGTCGCAACCTTAGTGGCGCGCTACATCTATGCCCGGGTGTAGTGAAAAATGAGCAAGGGTCTTCGCACTTCCCTCGACGGGTGCAAAGGGTAAGGAAGCTAGCCGAGCCAACTAGGATTCGTCTAGGTAGCTGGAACGTAGGGTCCCTAACGGGTAAGCTAAGAGAGCTAGTCGATGCAGCAATTAGAAGGCGTGTAAATATTCTATGCGTTCAGGAGACTAAATGGAAGGGACATAAGGCGAAGGAGGTGGAGGATACTGGCTTTAAACTTTGGTATACGGGGACAACATCGGGCAGAAATGGTGTAGGCATCTTGATCGATAGGAGCCTTAAGGATGGAGTCGTTGATGTTAGGAGGCAAGGCGACCGGATTATCTTGGTCAAGCTGGTAGTTGGAGATTCAGCTCTGAAGGTGATCAGTGCCTATGCCCCTCAGGTAGGTCTTAGCGAGGGCACCAAGATGTAGTTTTGGGAAGATCTTGATAGCATGGTTAGTACCGTGCCTATCAGCGAGAAACTCTTTATAGGAGGAGACCTCAACGGCCATGTTGGTGCGACTATGGTAGTAGGAATCAAGAGGGGGAGGATGTTTTGAACTTCGCGCTGGCCTATAACTTGTTGATAGCGAACACCCTCTTTAGGAAGAGGGAATCTCATCTAGTAACCTTTCGTAGTGGATAACACTCGAGCCAGATCGACTTTATCCTTGCAAGGAGGGAGGATAGACATGCTTGCTTTGATTGTAAGGTGTTACCTGGGGAGTGTGTTGTCCCTCAACATAAGCTTGTGGTGGCGGACTTTCGCTTTCGGGTACGTGTCCACCAGGACAAACGGGCCAAGATTGCGAGAACGAAGTGGTGGAAGCTTAGAGGAGAAGCAGCGCAAACGTTTAAGGAGAGGATGCTAGATGAGGGGCCTTGGGAAGAAGGAGAAGATGCCGACGACATGTGGCTAAAGATGGCAACATATGTCCGGAAGGTGGCTTCATAAGTGTTTGGCGTGAGTAGGGGAGACAAACGGGAAGCGAAAGACACATGGTGGTGGAATGACGAGGTGCAAAGGGCTATTAGAGAGAAGAAGGAGTGTTTCAAGCGTCTCCACCATGACAAGAGTGTAGCTAACATCGAGGGCTATAAAATAGCGAAGAGGGTTGCAAAGCAAGCTGTGAGTATAGCAAAAGGTCAGGCGTATGATGGCCTTTATCAGCGGCTAGGCACGAAGGAAGGGGAGAAGGACATTTATAGGATGGCTAGAATCTGCGAGAGAAAGATAAGGGACATCAACCAAATAAAATGCATCAAGGATGGGATAGATCGACTTCTGGTGAAGGATGAGGAGATCAAGGACAGATGGAGAGAGTACTTTGACAAGCTGTTTAATGGGGAGAATGAGGGTCCTACCCTTGAGTTGGACGACTCATTTGATGATACCAACAGACGCTTTGTGAGGAGAATTCAGGAGGCAGAGATCGGAGAGGCTTTGAAGAGGATGAAGGGAGGTAAAGCGATGAGCCCTGATGGTATCCCCATTGAGGTGTGGAGATACCTAGGCGCCAGAGTGATAGTATGGTTAACTAAACTTTTTAACCTTATTTTTCGGTCTAACAAGATGCCTGAAGAATGGAGAAGAAGTATATTAGTACCTATCTTCAAGAACAAAGGAGATGTTCAAAGTTGTACTAACTACCGTGGGATTAAGTTGATGAGTCATACGATGAAGCTCTGGAGAGAGAGTTATCGAGCATCACCTAAGGAGAGTGACACATGTGACCCAAAATCAGTTTGGGTTCATGCCTGGTAGGTCGACCATGGAGGCGATTTTCTTATTACGACAATTGATGGAGAGATATAGGGAGCAGAAGAAGGACTTGCACATGGTCTTTATTGATCTCGAGAAGGCATATGACAAAGTACCGAGAAATGTCATGTGGTGGGCCTTGGAAAAGCACAAAGTCCCAACTAAGTACGTTACCCTCATCAAGGATATGTACAGGGATGTTGTGACATTTGTCCGAACATGTGATGGCGACACTAGTGACTTTCCAATTCAAATAGGACTGCATCAGGGGTCAGCTTTGAGCCCTTATTTATTTGCTTTGGTGATGGATGAGGTCACAAGGGACATACAAGGTGATATCCCTTGGTGTATGCTCTTTGCTGATGATGTGGTGCTAGTTGATGACAGTAGGGCGGGGGTTAATAGGAAGTTAGAACTATGGAGGCACACGTTAGAGTCGAAAGGGTTCAGACTTAGTAGGACTAAGACCGAGTACATGAGATGCGATTTCAGCGCGACTAGGCACGAGGAGGGAGACGTTAGCCTCGATGGGCAAGTGGTGGCCAAGAAGGATACTTTTCGGTATTTAGGGTCGATGCTACAAAAGGATGGAGACATTGATGAAGATATTAGGCATAGAATTTCAGCCGGCTGGCAGAAATGGCGTCAAGCTTCTGGCGTTCTCTGTGACAAAAGGGTGCCTCAGAAGCTGAAAGGTAAGTTCTATAGGACGGCGATTCGTCCGGCGATGTTATACGGTGCTGAGTGTTGGCCTACAAAAAGGCGACATGTCTAGCAATTGAGTGTAGCAGAGATGCGTATGTTGCGTTGGTGTTGTGGGCACACAAGGAGGGATTGAGTTCGGAATGACGATATTCGGGATAGGGTTGGGGTGGCACCAATTGAGGAGAAATTGATTCAACATCGGTTGAGATGGTTTGGACATGTCCAACGGAGGCCTCCTGAGGCGCCGGTGCGTAGTGGAGTTCTAAAGCGGGCCGATAATGTAAAGAGCGGTAGAGGTCGACCTAAACTAACTTGGGACGAGTCCGTTAAGAGAGATATTAAGGAGTGGAATATCTCCGAGGATTTAGCTATGGACAGGAGCGCTTGGAGATTGGCAATCAACGTGCCTGAACCGTGACATCTTTTTGTCTTGTGCCATTTATGTCCCTTTATGTGTCTCCCTGTTTCTCGTCTCTTTTGGGTTTCATCTCTAGCCTACCCCAACTTGCTTGGGACAAAAGGCTATGTTGTTGTTGTTGTTGTTGGAAACAACCATGTCTTCGACCTCAACCCAAGCAAACCAGGAGGAGGGATAGAGATATGTGCCATCCCCGAAGCGACCTCTACTACCAACCCCTCCCCAAGATCAGATCATACCAGAGCAGACCATCCCGTTCGAGACACATCAACCACCGCAGGCCAACAAGGAAACCCAGAAGGTGAACAACAGCAGATGAGACGGTCATCAAACACTCACAAAATATCGTTCCTTGAGTACAACGGGAGCGAGGAACCGTCCCAATGGCTATACAAATGCCATCTAGAAGCCTACACGGAGGGGCAGGGCGACCCAACCCTTAGGTTTTCCCCAGGGCGGCTTCTCCCTGATGGCCGAGGTCGAGCAGCGCTTCCTTGAATCAACAACGCGCGAGGTGACAATGGCTATCCACGCAAGGGGATCACGACAGAGCGACTTGTTCTTGCTCGGTAGCCAGTCGTCCTTGTCTGCACTCCAGCATCGTCATCCCTCTTGCCATCCACATGCAACCAGTGCCTCTGGCGCTGGGGAGTACCCGACGCAGCTGGAACTGCCGCCCGCACCCCCACCAGTGCTCCAACGCCGCCTCGGCCACCTCGCGCCTTCGTTTGACAGCTTCAGCTCCTGCTGGGTGCGCACGCGTTAGGCTGCTCCGCTAGTTCCACTCTGTCGCTAGGGGCGGGAGATGCCGCCGCGGACAAGCTGAGGCCGTGCATGGGAACCGGATCTGGGCCCTTCGACCGCCACCGCCTCCAACAGTAGATCCCTCCTGCATGGGTCGACCTAATGTTGGAAGAGCTCACCGTTTCGCTCATCCTGGTAGCAGGAGCACCGGCGCCTAGGTGGCCGCATGCTCCGCTGCTCGCCTCTTAGGAAGTGGAAGCATCGCTTGTACAGGGGCAGCTGCCCTGCCCCGGCCCTGCCCTGCTGTGAGACCCAACTAGAATGAGGCCTAGTTCTGTGGCAAGAGACATGTCGTGGGCTGGGCCAAGGTTGTGAGATACTGTAGCAACATGAAAAACACTATAGCGACAAAGTTTAGTACCATACCGAAAGCTGGAGGAGAGCTCAGCCAAGTTAAAAGCCTGAACTTGGGAGGCTGTTAACTCCGGATAGATCAGTTTGTGTGAAGGGAGGACGAAAGAGTAAAAGAGTTAATTAGCAGGTGTGGCTTATTCAACGTGTAGAGTGGGATTTAGCCATCTTCCTGGATCGGGGCGTGACAAATGGTATTTAGAGCCAACTCTCGTGGTTTCACGGTTGCGTATGATCCGGAAGCCTGAACAGGTTGTGCATGACTCCAGTGAAAGCATGACACTTGGGCCGGGGAACTGAAAATACGAACGTGGTCATGGGAGTTGATCCTGGACATTTGTCCTGCTAGATAGGTAGCTTAGTTCAGCGTTCGACAAGGACGTCGAATTTTCTAAATAGGGGAGTATGTAAGACCTAACTGGAATGAGGCCCAGTTTTGTAGCAAGAGACAGGCTGTGGGCTAGGCCAAGTTTGTGAGGTACTTTAGCAACACGAAAAATACTATAGCAACAAAGTTTACTACCATGCTAGAAGCTAGAGGAGAGCTCAGCCAAGTTAAAAGCATGGATCTGGGAAGCTGTTAACTTCATATCGATCCTTTTACGCGAAGTGAGAACGAAAGTGCAAGATAGTTAATTAGCACGTGTGGCTTATTCAACATGTAGAGTGGGCCACCGTCTTCCTGGGTTGGGGCGTTACACTTGCGCTGGCCAACACTGGGCCAACCACCCTTGGAGACGCGATGACCGAGGCTGAGGTGGACATCGTCGACCGCAATCCATCACCTCAAGCGACCTCGGCCGAGACATGCCTTAAGCACTTCACTGAGCGAGTCACAAAGGCGAGGCAGTTGCCTCTCTTGGAGCTACCACACGAAGCAAGCGGATAGCGACGCTGACCATATCTTATATCCCGGCTTCCAAGCAAGGTGAGTACCTTATCATAAAGCATCTGGGACTAACCAGCGGGATGCCGTCTCCATCGGCATCGGCCATGAAGGCGTACGGCGAAATGTTTAGCAGTGACCCCGCTCATATGCAGACGTTGCGTGAGTTGTTCTAGCAGCCCGGGCATAGGCCTCTGAGCCGTCGATGCAATTTGGGTTGATCTTTGTCTAATGTAATAGCATAGCGTGCAGTACACAAGGAGGGCCTGAGCGTTCATGTACAACTTTTTGACCCCATAGGGTGCCGCTAAGCCGTGTTGTTTTGAATATTTTCTCACGCAAACCTCTTACGTGTTCGAGAAAAAATTGTCTGGTTTAATTTCAAGTATATATTTGTCCTTAGAGACAATGAATTCCTTTGTCTTTCATCATCCTGGGCAAAATGAGATAAGTTTCCTCCAAATAATGATGTGATATAGAATATGTTCCTGCTTTACCATCGTACTTAATTTTTCATTTTTTGGTTGAAATAAATCTGCAGTAACAAATTTATCATTTTATTGTTTTTCATAAATTTTGGTTGATTTTTCCTCAATTTTTCTATTTTTTCTAACTTCTAAGTTTGCCTTCATCGCTCCCGTGTGCATTTCTTTCGTTTGTTTATTTGAATGCGGAAGCATGGTGTTTTTATATTAAAACCCAATGTTCATGTAACATCCCAGCCCATTAAGAGTCTGCAGTAGCTGTGAAGTTGACTCATATAGCCCAAGTGGCACATGCGTGGTTATAGTTGATGGGTTTAGTTTTGCTCAAAAAAATGGTGGGTTTAGTATCACATTTGAAGTTTAGAAGGGTGAGGGTCAGCTTATAAGCCTTGTTGTTTCAAACGTAGCACTTTCGAATTAACTCTTTTATATGAAGTGAGGACGAAAGTGTAAGAGAGGTGCTGCGCCCTGGGTGAATGTAACAACCAAGCCCATTAATATAAGCCGACATCAGCCCTGGAGGTTGAATGTAACACCCCAGCCTTTAATAGCCTGTAGTATTTATGAAATTAGCTCATATAGTCCAAGTGGCCCATGTATGATTGTAGTTGGTGGGTTTAGTATTATCTTGGAATTTTAGGAGGGCGAGGGCCAGAGCCAGGGCCAGCTTATAAGCCATGTAAGGTTGACCATTTTACACGAAACGATGACGAAAGTGTTAGACAGGTGTTACACCTGTGCAGACCCGTTCTACGTGCGGACTGGGCCATATGAACAGTTTTAGACGTGGGGGTGTTACAGTTCACTTGGCATCCTTACGTTTGCGTTTGCATTTCATCGGCTCGGACAGCAGGCAGACACCCTGGCCTGGGCCAATCTGGCCGTTCCTCACGCCGGACGAAGCCACCTTGGGAAACCTCCCAATTGCCTGTGGCTGGGAGCCAAATGAAGCAGCGTTCACGTTTTGCGTGGCGCGGCGTCAGGAATGGCGTCAAAAAGTTATATATATATATATATATATATATATATATATATATATATATATATATATATATATATATATATACACACACACGTATCGTAGCCAGGAATATAATCTTGTGGCGCTCTCGATCGACCGGCCGCACCCGTACCCGCACCTCTATATCTATTAAACTCTTCCTCCCGTCATTTTCCTGTTCAACTACTTTTAACGGTTCATCTCCTGGTTCCTCCGTCATTGATTTACTGTTCACCTCTTAGTTCATCCTGTTATTTCCTGTGCAACTACTGTTTTACTGTTCACGTGCACTGTTATTTATAGTAGAAACCTGTTATTACGACCAGTGCAGCCCGTTATAAAAACAGTGAAGACCCGTTATGAACAGTACATCTCCATTATGAACAGTACCCCCACCCCGTTAACACCGTTATAAACAGTACCCCGCTACAGCCCCGCACCGAAGCGCGGGTGCCCGTCTAGTATAATACAGGTGTCGTAGAGGTATCTGAATATCTACGACGACTGTCTCACACTGAGCTCATCAGCTAGAGCTAGCTAGTGACAGTAGCTCGTGGAGCAGCCAGCCGGCAAGATGAGCGCGCTCCCCGGGAAGTGGTCGTGGCCGGAGCTGGTGGGTCTGATGGCAACGCAGGTGGCAACGACGATCACCCACGAGAGGCCCGACGTGGCCGTGGAGGTGCTCCCGCTGGGATCGCCGACCTTCCCGGGCTACAACCCCGAGCGCGTCCGCGTTTTCATCAACAACTACGGCGTTGTCTACCAGGTCCCCGTTATCGGATAGTCAACGCCCCGGCTTGTTTAATTTATTTGTCTGGAGTCATGTATGTGTCTCGTCGCCGTCGTCTGTTCATCACGGTGTGCCATGATCGAGCTCTGTGTGTGTGTGGTGTAATGGAATAAATACCTGCTGATGTTGCCTGTTTAATTATGTGTCCTCTCTCGCTCTCAGCGTGACGATTACTACTACGTACCGGCAACCACTGTGTGGGAACTGAACAACTGCTTACTGGCGTTCGATCTTCTCCATTTCAAGAGTTTGGATCGGAACAACCAAAGTGTCATGACATGTGGGATCCCTAGCTAGTGCTGAGCTGTCACACATCTTCCGTGAGAGGGATTTGAGGGTACACGCGCGAGAGAGATTTGAGGGTAGAATTGAGGGATTATGGATGGATTAGACAAGAGGGACGGCTCCCTAGGGCAGGAAGCATGCACCTTATAGAGAGAGAACGGGCGGTGACAACAACATATGTTGTGGCCGTCCTGGCGTGTGGTGGGCGGCGTGGCCGCTGCACCTTGAGAGAGGACATGGAGAGAGGTTTAGGATTTCTCATAATCAAACATATCCAGTGAACTCATAATGTGTCGTCAGAAACCAGAAAACATGAAAACATTATTAACCTCCGGCCATACGCAATATTCTTACTATACGTAGAGCTATGTCAGCATGCAAATCCGAAGCAAGCTTGTGGAAAGCTCGGTTGCCAAAGAAAGACAACGAGATTGCAGATGCTTGGTGCTCCATTTTAATTAACACAATGTAAACTAAATTGTAAGCTTTGAACTATGTATTTCCAACATTAGGCTTAAAGAGCCAACCAATCAATACAACTCAGGTGGGGATCCTCTCCCCCCATCGACTTATAAAAAAAACGCAATATTCTCCAATTGTAAAAGTATAAGAAGTTTTATCAGATTTTTGTGGAAGCTAGCATCATATACATATATTTGTGGCTGAGGGAGTATCTTAGTATATATTTGGTTTAAAACAACGTCCACATTAGTTTTCAAGATCTACAAATGAATTGCAAAAAAATGAGAGGAAATTACCCATTACGAATGCAAAAAGTTGACTTCTAACCGAGATTACCTCTATACATGCTTCTCTATTACTAGATCAGATCAACAGGCGCGCACCCCTGTGCAGGGAAAAAAAATATCGGCCAGTAGAATCCGAAATTTCTAAGATATCCCGTTTACCGGCTGGGTTCGAAATTTTTTCTCTATCACCCGAAATTTTCATATTTTTAAAATTTTGTCATCCAAATAGACGCCAAAGCCCACCCAATACTAGACCTTAATCTATGTTTAATTTTCTCTTCCCTTCTCTTCTAAGTTCAAGTTGCCACTACCACAACACACTCCGCACGCTCCAGCCATGTCACTACCCTCCTCGTTGAATAAGCAATTGATAATATGTTTTATTTATTTTTTATGTTAGATTGTTTAGAAATGATCTATGTGCTTTCCTGATCAAAATGAGTCATTTTTTGTCTAAATTTCTTCTGAAATTTTATTTCTATCTCCGATAGATTTCCGATATATTCGATATTCCCGTTTATCGGTGACCACCAAGATTTTTAAAATACCGGTAGAGAAAACCTTCCCCTGTGCCGGCCACTGTGCAGGGTTCATGAACAGTGTTTTAGGCAGTAGCAAGCAGTACCTGGAAACAGTATTGAAAATAGTGCTGGAACAAAGTTTAAAACCGTGTGTGGAGACGATGCTTAAATAGTAGCTATTGCCTACCAGCGACGCAGGCGGCGACGACGATCGCTCAAGACAGGCCAGCCGTATGTGTCCGTGGAAGTGCTCCCGCCGTGGTCGCTAATCGCCCCGGACTTCAACCCCACGCGCGTCCGCGTCTTCATCGACGACAACGGCATTTGTCGTCATGGTACGGTCCCCATCATCGGCTAGCTATAGCTGTTGCTAGGGCTAGCTAGCCAGGCACCAGGGCCAGCTGCTTTTTGTTTGTTTGGAGTCATGTGTCGTCGTCATTGTCTTCTGCTCATCACCCGCATGCCTGCACCGGTGCCGCGAGCACGCGATGGAGCTATACGTGTGCGTGTGCGTGTGCGTGTGTGGAGTGTAACAATGGAATAAATACCTGCGCTGCTGTTGCCTGTTGTGCATGGCCTCGCTCCCTAATTAATAAACTCTTGCTTCGTTGAATCAGTTTTGTAGTAGTTGACTTCGTTTTGGGACATCCTTTGCCTCTGGCTGATTGTGTGAAAGCATTTTGTTCTCTCAGTTGGGGAATTCTTTATTGCAATGAGATGTACAAATGTTAAATTGGTACCTTGATGTGCATCAGTTGAATGATATTTTCAACCTGACCCTTAAGGAAACTATATACTCCACTACTCTAGGAGTTTTTTTTATCTCATATCTTAGTCATCAATCAACCAACGAGTTGAATCTATTTGTTCTCTAACTTCCATGGGGTATATCTGTTTAGGCTTAAAAGTGGAAATTTGTAATTAGTGCACAAAAAGTGCAAATGACACAGATTCATCGTGTGTTGTTCAGCCTTGAGAACATCTGCAAGCTAGGATAAAATGAAGCCTTGAAATTGGAAATGTAATAATGCACATAAAAAAGGTAAATAATCTAGATTCCGGTGTTGTTGAATTTTGAAAACATCTGGTTCAGTCCTGAAAAGATCTGCAAGGTAGGCTAAAAACATAAAAGAGTTAGAATTAGTGCATTGAAATCATTCTGGAGATTCTTTCCCGCTGTACTTAGTTTCTACCCTTGATTTTTTTGGGTCAGAGTGAAAAGAGATAAGAATCCTTACTTTGGCTTCTGTTGATGCATTCCCACCGCAAAAAATGAGGTCATATATATTGCATAATACTGCACAATGCATATATACTAGCGTTGTCGCAAATTGCCTGGGGCAATACAAAACTTTACTTTTGAGCTAGGGAGCACATGTCACAAGTACTGAATATATGGTACTATTAAGTTTAAATGAACAATCATGTTAGTCTGGTTTTAGCTACCTCTTACATGTACTGAGTAGTATAATTAGTAGAAGTAACAGTAGCATTGGCACGAGACAAAAGCTTTCCCACTTCCTTTTGTGGCCCTTATTCTCGCCTACTTGGTGTTAGGGCTAGCGGGTGGTCCAAGCGCTTTGAGGAGTGCATGTTGGCTAGTGCGGATGCTCTAGAGTTTGAGGAGGATCTTGTCGGTGTTGAAGCTTCTGTTGCAGATCTGATCAGTGTTCAGGAGGCAAAAGACATGGCTGGTGCCGGGAAGACATGGGACTTTGGGCCTTCACTCATGACTCAGGAGATGTGAAGGACCAGAAACGGTGACCAGAGGAGATGAATGGGAGCCTCAAATTTTCTCGCAAAACTTTAGGGCACTGTTCCAAAATCACCACCAAGAACAAAACACGACAAACGATAAGGTATCTAAAAATATCTAAGCCAACTAGTGGTAAGAATATCTAGATAAGTTTCTTGAATCAAAGAAAAACAACACAAAAAGCGGAACTCAAACACACAAATGAGAGACAAAAAGACGAACTGAAAAGTCAACCCTGAAATGAGCACACACACAGCAACGGAGGAGCTGCTCTCCAAACTGGTGCAGATCAGAGAGATTCAAATAGCAAGGAGCATCTTAAGCAATAGGAAATAAAAGATCAAGCAAGATTAGCGTTGAGAGGGAATTAAATATTCTAATCACTATTGCTTGATTGAGACAACTCCAAAAGCTAGAGAAAACAATTTACGTGATGTGCTACTCCTGCTGCTTGTCTTCTACGATGAGCAACTAGGAATCAAAGCAAAATCGCTCGGGTCAGACCTGGACACAGCACCGAAGAAAAGCAGACACAGAATCGGTCGGAGCTGGGACTTCACGGAACCAGAGGCGAGCACCGCTCTGGAAGATGCGCACGGTGTCTGAGCAACCGGTGCTGATAGCGCTGCCTCTGAAGCTGCAACGAACAGAAGGTGAAAACGACTAACAGAACTATGAACACACAACCGGAGAAGGAGCCACACCGATGGGACTGCTCACCGTGCGGTCGGCACTGCAGGGCCAAGAGGGGAACGCCGCTCAGAGAGCACGCAAAGCGCTTGAGCACTCAGCGTGGGCAGTGCCGCTACTGAACCCCATATACCTGCGCCTCCATCCAGCGAACGAAGAAGAGGCCGACATCCCTTCAGTCGCACGAACAGAAGAGCGAACAGAAAAACGCCCTGAGCAAAATCCGATGGAAACTCGATCAAATCCCAACGAAATGCTTCCAAACTTTGCACAGATCAAATTCACCATGCTTCGAACCTATTCCCCAAAAATCATTGATCGGGATTGATCCAAACTCCGGAAAAAAACAGATCAAAGCTATGAACGAAAATGGGAAAAAGGGAAGAACGAAAATCACAGCTTCAAATAGGAACCTCAGAGGGCAAGAGGAGGATTTGGGCCTCCATTCCTACTCCAAATCACAAGAAATACACCATGAATTTTTAGTTCATGTGACCTCTCTCATGAAACACTAGAAGACCTAACCCTAGGTGAAAGAGGGAAAAATGAAAGTGGGGAGAGAGGTGAGGGAGATGGGGGCTCCATCATCCTATTTAACAGGGCTATTATATAATCTCAGTTTTGCCACTGGATACAATTAAGTCAAACCACTTAGCCCAAAGGTGTTATGGTCCAACCCGGTGTCATCTTCATCCGACGGCCACCGCGCCTCCTCATCAGTAGCTTCGCCTCGACGCGAACTCCCCGATGCTGCCACGTGTCGTTCGTTCCTCCTTGGAACCTCCGCCCGGGTTTTGAGGCCCAAACCCGTAAACCCGCCACCGATGCTTTTGAGGCCCAAACCACCAAACCCACTCGCGAGTACCGTACTCCGTATCTGTCCCCCGCCGCTCGACACGTGTCACCGCCGTCCTCGACCGGCCGACACGCCAAGTCCTCTGAGCCTCGCTCAATCCGCACGTCCGCCGTCTTGACTCTGTCAACACTGTCACTCCAATGTCTTCTTGCACTTGTCGACGTCCCAAGTGTCAGCCATCGTGGCTAGTCACCTGGCCTCTGGGTCCCTCGGTCCAAGCCTCACATCCGTCCTTCACCGCTCCCGGTCCATCTGCACGGCACGTCCTCCTTGACCTTCACCTCGCCGTCGACCACCGCCTCCGAGCTCCACACCTACACAACACAAGCCAAAAGACATGTCGCACACATAGCTTTCGCCATGGTAGGGTTAGTCACCACTCAACCTACTTCGTGGATCACATTGACAATCACTCATCACAAAACGAACACACAAGGGTACTTATCAACCTTGTGTTCGCAAGATGATTGACATGCTGGAGGAGGAGGGCTATATTCCTGCAGGAAAGGCTAGGCCTCCGCAGGGTGAGATGGTCCCCAAGCTTGGCGTTGCTGATGCTGTTGTTTTCAAGGATTTTTTTTCTTGCGGCCTTCACCTTCCCGCCATGCGGTTCTTTCGGGAGGTATTGGAAGCTTTCGAGGTACAACTTCACCATCTCACCCCAACGGTATTCGCACCTTGAGCAGGTTTTGCTGGGCTGTGTGTGTCTTATGGTGCGGAGCTGAATCTAGATATGTTATTCGAATACTACGAGCTTTAGTGCCAGCCTAAGAGGGTCAACAAAGATCAACTTGTAGCTCAGTATGGCAGCTGTGCTTCCATGCTGAAGAGACAACAGAAGGGGCCAAGGTTGGAGATTTCCTTTTCTTAGAAGAACAAGTGGGGGAAGGATTCGATGCAGTACTGGTTCTATGTTAGGACCAGTGGCTTGACCTCGATGGGTGACGACGGGAAGAAGGTTACCCACTACCCACTGGCTTGTATTGTGGGTCCCATGAAGCCTTCGACTCAGATGCCACCTAGCTCGGAGGTTAGCACTGAGCGTGAGGCTTGCAATGGAGCCTTTGCTCTGGCGTGCCGATACTCCGGAGGTCAGGACCTTGTGGAGGAGATGGTGGCATCCAAGTGCTGGCCCCTTGGAAGGAATAGGCCATCAATGAGGATTGAGATGGTGAATCTTCCAGTCTTCGGTGAAGATGTCGGGGTGTTGTTTCCTTGCTTCGACATAAAGCTTGCAGAGGATGAGACCGCTGAGGATTTTACTACTGTCGTCGAGTGGGAGGCGCGGGAGATTCTCGACGAGATGTCTGATGAAGAGTATCTGGCGCAGAGGGCTATTGTGGGCACAATGCCCTGCCTTAACTGCGTTTTCGATGAGCTTGGGATACACCACGAGGAACATGAAGTTCCAGCGAAGGTGTTGAAATCCCTTGAAGACAAAGAGAAGAAGGCCGCTCTCAAGAATACTACTGCCACGGCCGAGGCGAAGAAAAGGAAGGGTATTGGCCGGGCGAAGGCCATCAGTAAGAAGCAAAAGGTTGGAGCCACCTCTACTGCTGCCTCTGTCGGTTCTGGTGAGGAGATGACGTAGAGCGTTCATTGTGGCTCTGCTTCGGCGGAGTCGAGCGCAGAGGCTGATCAATCGGTTGCCTTCGCTGCTCATGAGTCATGACGACGAAGATTTTGTTGGGGCTGCCCTCCAAGGGCTGAGCAGAGCTGCCACTGTTGAAGCTCCTGACATGGAGCCCATGCATGCTGTTGTGAGCGATGGCTTGTCCAGCTCTAAGGGCGATGGTGCTGGTGTGGGTGCGGCCTCCGCATCTTGCAGCGAGGAGGTCTCAACCAGGAGGCGCAGTCAATCTTCAAAGACTCCCGGCCTGGAGGAGTCTGAGGCAGAGTCTGAGGAACATCCGCCTCCTACGTAGCCTCAAGACCCGGTGCCTCCAGTCGGGGCGCCCCGTACCGAAGATGATGAGATGGTGGATGCCACTAAAGGTATTTTGTACTTAGAGTAAGTTTTTCTCGTGCCTTACTGCTATGTTTGTTTCCTTGCCTTTTTGCTAGCTTCTAAAATTTCCTTGCCTTCGCCTTGCAAGCGACCTGACCAAAGCAATGGGGAACTCTCTGGAGGGTGAGATGTCAATCTCCCCTGGTCGGGACCTTGCCCGTATTGGTTTGGGCGCCCCGCCTAAGGCTATCCACACTCGTGGTGCTCTAAATTTATCCTCTAAAAAGAATATTCCGTTCTGGTTATCGAGATTCCATCCTCTATATCAATTTCTTCCGCACCCATCCATACTCTATATCATCCTCTATTCACAATGGGGCTCACATGTCTGTAAATAAATTTTATCTAAATATATCCATGTGAGATCTTGTTTTGAAGAATTTATTGCAACGAATTTAATGGTACAATCGGAATTTAATTTGGGTTTATAGTTTGTGAGTTACAATATTTTTTAGCGAGTTGAAAAAGTGGGCCCGCCACTTATTTCTCCCACGCATGCGCGTTGTCGCTGTTGGTCGCTGTTGCATGTCACTACTCCTGGGTCCGCTGGCTTTTAGCGTAGGTCCTCTACCACACTATATTTAGCGGATGGAGGCTGGTCCTCTTCGATGCCGGATGGACGTAGAGGACCCGGTGCAGGCCCGTCCGCTATCCACGTCCTGGAGGAATGCATAGCGTTCTCCGGTGCGAACAGTCTAAGGCACTGCTGGAAACTGGGAAGGCTAGTCCTTCGGAGCCTGGCCAAGCTGGCGGCGAAGGTTTGCTTCTTCTGTTCTTTACTTACTTTCGCTATTTTTTTGTGGTACTAATGTATTTTTTCCTGTGCTGTAGGGAGTTCTGCCGATACACTAAGTGGGTGGGCGAAGTACCTTAATGCTCCTTATAAGGAGATAGGAGATTATTTGCAGCTTTCGCCCTGATTTGTAGTTTTTTGCCTTACTTTGCTTATACTTTCTTTTTCGGTAGGTCAGGCGTGTCACCACTTCAAGAAGGTGAACTTCTACCAACTGCTGCGGTATAATTTGGAGCAGCAGTGCTTGGTAAGCGCCGAAGGCCTTTTGACTTGCTTTTAATTTGGTTGTTTTCCCGTTGCTAACCTCCGTCTTCGCAGAGCCACCATATGGCGGAGGCCCTCGAGGAATGGGCCACACAGGAAGTTGTCGACCGTGATGTGGCCATCGAGGCCCTCCAGAATGAGCTGGACACGGTTTAGTCCGAGAAGAAACAACTCGTGGAGGAAGTTGTCGGCCTTCGTGATGCCCAAAAGGATTTCAAAAATGTGAAGGCCAAGGTTGAGTCTCTAAGTAAGGCTCTTGAGGATGTGAAGGCTGCTGAGCAGTTAGCTTTGGAGCATGTTCAGAAGGCCAATGAGACCACCGAAGACCTTCGCAAGGAGGTTGATGCGGAGAGGCAGTCCAGCAGCGTCCTAGGTGCTCAAGTTGCTCTGCTGACCAAGCGCCTAGAGGAAGTGAAGGTGGTTGGGCTATCTGCAGTTGGGCTATATATCAACGCGCTGGCTGTATTTGGAGGTGTTGCGTCCAACTTTGCCAAGCTGCCAGGGTTTGTTGGCGGGGCAGTGGATTTTGGAGCACTTTCTTCTGCTATGGAAAATCAAAATTCCTAAGCACTTCATCTCTAAACATCTCCTTTCAGAGATCGCTAGTAGACTGAAATCTAAATATTGGACAGTTTAGTGCTACGAATTGTGGATGTAGATTTAAATGATCAACCTAATGTTTCTAGATGGTCACTGAATCCATGTCGCCAATTCTAGGTTAGATCCATGTGTAATGCAATGATAGATGTAGACATCATGCCTCAAACCATATTCCTATGGAAAATTAAAATTTTGAAAATTAAAATTCCGTTAGAGGTAAAGGTTTTCCTTTGATTTTTGTATAGAGGAGCAACACTGACCAAAGACAACTTAGCTAAAAGAAATTGGTATGGAAGTGAAAAGTGTTGTTTTTTGTAATGACTTATGTGAGATCATGTGATGAAAAATTGGTCTGATATGAAATTGGCATTGCAAAGTGATTTGAATTGTGGCATAATTTAATATGCATGTGTTGTTTATATATGCTTATGATAGCATGGTGATTTGGAATTATTGCATGACATGCTCGTGTGAGGTGTTGTGCGGATTGACTTGAGTCAAGTCTTGGACTTGGGCTCAGACACATTTTGCATGTTTGTTCATGTGCAGGTGTTGCTTGAGGCGGAACGTGGTCGATGACGGACTGGAACTAGGTTCAGGGAGGAACTGAGGTTTCAGGACTAAGTTCAGGGAGGAACTGAGGCCCTATCGGTCATGGATGTCATGTGGGACGTTCGGGCTAAGAGAACAATGTCCGTGAAGGCGATCACTTCGTGAGACGTACACGGGAGATGTACGGGCTGCTGTGTGATGATAAGTGGTAGCTATGGCACGTTGGCACAGGAGATGTGCATGCATACTTGAATAACTGTGGCTGTGCGAGATGGTGCATCGTGGTGCCGGTAGACGTGCAGGTGGGCACGTAGCTGGTTTGGACAGCCAGTCTAGATTAGATGCATGAGCCATGTACGGCTGTGACTTGGCCTGTTTGGGATTAAAACGAAGGGCCAAGTTGAGTGATACGGAGTGCATGAAGGAGGACATGCACGAGCATCTGTTTGGAGTCGAGAAAGGATTTGGTGAAGTGCGGTTTGGATTACTAGGCATGCAAGGTTGGAGCTGGTCTTGGGTTCCTTTTACTGGACATATTGGCCGAGTTAAAGGAGATCAAGGCTGCACCGGCTTTGTAGCATTGGGACTGAGTTGCAAGGGCCAGGAGACCGTGCATGGTCAAGGAGAACAGGCCTTGCAGTGTGTGTCTCAGGCAGATAAAAGGAGACCGACGAAGAGCTTCGGTTGTGTGCGACGACGGGAGAGCTGCAGCGCAGGAAAGTTTCTGTCGGCTGTTTTACGGTTCCGGATTTTGTGTAGAATCCTTTTGTATGGATGCTTATGTGATGCATCTTGTGTAACACAACTCAGAGTAATGAAGATTAATTTTCAAATATCAGTGTGTTGGTAATCTTGTTCTTCCGCTAGCTCTGCTCTTTGCCTATATTCATATATATATTTTGTATGCCTAGCTTTTAGTTTTAGATTGATTTCTTATTCTCATTAAATAGATTGGTTTCAATTCATCTAAGACTGTGCTAGGGAATGAAGCCGTTGATCTGAGAAGTTTAGTTGATTAATATTTTAATGATTTTGCATAATCATGAAATTACAGCTTGATCAATCCTCGTCACCATCAGACATAGCTTGCTTGTTTAGTTTATATCTCAAGTTCTAGACCTCCGGTTGACATGATTCCAATTGCGTTGGTTCACCAATTTCATCTACTCTGATCTGTAAAAGTTTGAGGTCAATCGGAGCTATGGCTTTTGGTCGGCATTATTTTTCTTAGACATGCAGTGTTCTGTCCAGAATTGGGAAAGAGGCTTAGTTTGGTTTTGTTGTTTGGGGGAAGTTTTAAAATTAGTTTTTTTCTTCCGCAATCATTCACCCCCCCTCTGATTGCCTATTTAATTGTGAATCGATCCTACAACTTAGAGACTATACGACATCTTTTCTTTGGTTGTGTGCTTGCTAAGCTTGTCTAGCGTCTAATAGAGATAACTTTCTGTCTAAAACGACCCCTAAGTGATGCTCATATGTTTAGTACCAGGCTACAGAATTTAACGACACACATTATTTATCTAGTTCTTGTGGGTAGGTGCCATGTGTTGGGCCATAAGGTTAAGCCGAAACGATGTTGTTTTTGACAAAACACCAATTTGTTCTTCAATGCAGGTCATTTACAGGGTACACACTGGACCAGGCTGTGGTCTGTTCCAAAAGGAAGAGGGGTGGAACTCCCTGCGAAATGCATACCGTCTTTTGGAAACCTTAACAATGGAAATCTTCGCCAAGCATGTTTGGTGGTTTAGCGATAGGTTAAGTCTGTGAGAAACTTTTTGCTTTATCTCAGCCATTTTGTCTGGCGTTTGGGCTTGCTTACTTTGCTGGAGACGGAGTCCATCCCAGAGTACCTTTTGTAATAATTTTGGTCACATCAATCATCTGATGTAGACGCTGGAACCCTTTCATTTTGCTTAATGAAATAAACTCCCTTTATCTAAGAAAAGGTTTGTACAGTATTTAGTATGGTAAGATTCTAGTAGCTACTATTCGTATCAGGATCATGTGAATCAAACCTTGGCTTCATACGGGCATATATGTATCCCATAATTCTCAGGAACGGCCGGGGACATGCATTGTGGTGACCGGCGAGAGCGGCCAGCTCTAACAGCAAAACAAAATCTTCCTGATGAAATGAGGCATACGCGTGCATTCCTACTATTGATCTGTGACTGGGTGCCAAATGAAGCAGCGTTGACGTTTTGCGTGGCGTGGCGTCAGGAAGTTTGTTTATATATACAAACGTGTCGTAGTCAGGAATGGTGCGTAGCGCTCTCGATCGGCCGGCCGTACGTCTATATATACACGTGTTGTAGAGGTATCTGAATATCTATGACGACGACGTATTACGTCGATGACTGTCTCACAGTCACATACACTGAGCTCGTCAGCTAGAGCTAGCTAGTGACAGTAGGTCGTCGAGCAGCCGGCCGGTAAGATGATGAGCGCGGGGCGTTGACTATCCGATGGCAGGGACCTGGGAGACAAGGCCATTGTTGTCGATGTGGACGCGGACGCGCACAGGGTTGAAGGCTTGAAGCCCGGTTCGATCCTTGACCCAGGCGAGAGCACCTCCACGGCCATGTCGGGCATCTCCTGGGCGATCGTCGTCACCGCCGTGGATCGGCGTGCTCATCATCTTGCTGGCCGGCTGTTCGACGACCTACTGTCACTAGCTAGCTCTAGCTGATGAGCTCAAGTGTGAGACAGGTGTCGACGTAATACGCAGGCGGCGACGACGATCGCCCACGAGATGCCCGACATGGCCGTGGAGGTGCTCCCGCCGGGTTCAAGGATCGAACCGGGCTTCAACCTCGTGCGCGTCCGCGTCCACATCGACAACAATGGCCTTGTCTCCCAGGTCCCTGCCATCGGATCGTCAACGCCCCGGCTGGTTTAATTTGTCTGGAGTCATGCATGTGTGTTGTCGCCGTTGTCTGTTCATCGCGGTGTATCGAGCTGTGTGTGTGGTGTAATTAGGGAGGAATAAATACCTGCTGATGTTGCCTGTTTAAATACTTCCTGAAGATACAAAAGGGGCTGGGCTGGTAATGAAAAATGCTACCACTAGCTATGCAGTTGCAACAAGAAGTCCTCTGCCGGTGCAGGCGTAGGTAGCCGAGTTGAGTTAGCTTTGTTAGATGGATAGCACCATTAGAACATAGATCCAGTGGGGTACACAATTATTTCGAGTACGCATGAAGATCCTAATATATGATCTACTAACCGAGAGAGATAGGGAGGGTAGGAGAGACATGGTGCAAACCATCGGTGGGTGCGGTGTTGGAGTTCGATCCCGATCCGGAGAAGGCCATCGCTGGTTCGTTGATGATGCTCTGCACACGGGCAGCGGTGGTCGGGGAAGGGGAGTGTGATGCAGTGGAGATCGGCGGTGCAGTGGAGTCGGAGATGCAGTGGCGGCGCGGTCGGTGGCGTTTCCCGTCACTGGCTGCGCCCCTCTCTTAGATTGGGATTAGGGTTTGTTGGTGGGGAGTGCGGGTCACGTGAACCTCGTAGGTAGAGCCACCGGCCCCACCTGTTTTTATAGCGCAGTGTGCCGGGGGCCCACCAACCATTTAGGGTTGGGCGCCCCCGATCAGGGCGCGTGACCAAGGGCCCAAGTGGCCGTTGGGCCACTCGGTGGAGAGATCATTCCGACATTCTCCCCCTTGATCTTACCTTTCACTTTAACCTTTAACTTTAACACTTTTCATTTTACTCATTCCATCACAGATAAATGCATAGAGCATGTTTCATCGTCACGGTCAATCGCCGATAGATTTGACAGGTACAATGCACGTCTCTGATCCGAAACAGTTACTTTAACTTTTAGGCCCTTTATTATAGTCCAGGAGTTATAGGCTTTCCCTTAAACCCATGCCGGCTACATGTTCTCTGAACACGTTGGGTGGTAAGCCTTTTGTAAGCGGATCCGCGAGCATCTTTTCAGTGCTTATATGCTCAAGATTTATAATTTGATCCCGGACTTTATCCTTCACAACATAATACTTTATGTCAATTTGTTTGGCAGCACCACTTGACCTATTATTGTGAGCGTACTGTACTGCTGGATTATTATCGCAGTATAACTTTAGTGGCTTATGTATGCTGTCGACCACCTTCAAACCGGGTATAAACTTCTTTAGTCAGTTCACCTGCCACGTTGCCTCATAACACGCTACAAACTCGGCATACATTGTGGACGATGTAGTGACGGTTTGTTTTGAGCTTTTCTATGAAATTGCTCCTCCTGCGAGAGTGAACACATATCCTGACGTGGATTTTCTATCATCTCCCGCATAATCAGAATCCGAATACCCCACTATCTGGAGAGAATCTGATTTTCTGTACGTCAACATGAGGCCTTTCGTACCTTGCAAATATCGTAAGACTTTCTTTACCAGTTTCCAGTGTTCAATTCCTGGATTACTTTGAAATCTGCCAAGCAACCCGGTAACAAAAGCTAAGTCAGGGCGCGTACACACTTGAGCATATTGTAGGCTTCCGACAGCAGAAGCATATGGAACCACTTTCATTTGATTGAGCTCGTATTGGTTTCTTGGGTATTGAAAATCCCCATATCTGTCGCCCTTGACCATGGGTGCAGGTGAGGCACTACATTTATACATACTGAATTTCTTTAAAACTTTTTCTATGTATGCCTTTTGTTATAGTCCTAATACCCATTTACTTCTATCTCGGTGAATCTCTATGCCCAAAACAAAAGACGATTCACCAAGATCTTTCATATCAAATTTTGAAGATAAAAACTTCTTTGTCTCCAGTAGTAGATGGACATCACTACTAGCAAGTAAGATATCATCTACGTACAGGATTAGGAAGATATACCTTCCATTCTTAAACTTTGCATAAACACAATTATCCTCAACATTTTCTTTAAACCCAAAATTCTTTATTGTTCTGTCAAACTTCAAATACCACTGTCTTGAAGCTTGCTTTAACCCATAAATCGATTTCTTTAAGCGGCATCCCATTCGTTCTTTTCCTTCCACGACAAAACCTTTCGGTTGAGCCATGTAAACATTTTCCTCCAGATCCCCATTCAGGAATGCCGTTTTTACATCCATCTGATGTAACTCTAAATCATAGTGTGCCACTAATGCCATTATAATTCTGAAGGAATCTTTACATGAGACTGGAGAAAACGTCTCATTGTAATCAATCCCTTCTCTTTATGTGAAACCTTTTGCCACAAGTCACGCTTTAAACCTTTCAATATTCCCTTGGGAGTCACGTTTTGTCTTATAGACCCATTTACAGCCTACTGTCTTGGCTCCTTTAGGAATAGGTTCTAAGTCCTAAACTTTGTTGGTACTCATTGACTTTATTTCATCTTCTATGGCCTCAAGCCACTTGGATGAATTATCGCTTCTCATGGCTTCTTCAAATGAAGTGGGATCACCCTCCATCTGAAATTCTTCAGTATTATACACCTCATAATCATCAGGTATAGCTGATCTTCTAACTCTTTGGGACCTTCTCGGGGCCTCCACATTTGGCACATCTTCAGTTTGGGGCTGTTGTTGCTTCCCCTCATCTGTGGCATCAGTTTGTATAGGTTCCTGAAGGACAGGTTCCTCATCATTATTTACTATCACCACAGGAGAACTGACAACAGGTGTTGGCACTACAGTATCTGACACTGTTGGTGCAACTAGAACAGGTAGTTCAAAGAATGGTTCCTGAATCATCGGATTGGGCACACATACCCGCTTCTCCTCAAGAACAATTTTTCAAGCCACCATGCTCCCCCTTATCATTTCATCCTCTAAGACAACAGCGTGTCTCGTTTCTACAAATTTTGCGTATCTGTCTGAACAGTAGAAACGAAAACCTTTTGACTTTTCAGGATAGCCAATAAAATAGCAGCTAACTATTTTGGGATCTAGCTTCCCAATATTTGGGTTAAACACTTTTACCTCAGCAGGACTCCTCCACACACGTAAGTGTTTTAGTGAGGGTTATCTTCCTGTCCACAACTCATATGGTGTTTTGGGCACCGCTTTACTTGGTACTCTATTTAGAATATGAATGACGGTTTTTAACGCCTCTATCCATAGACTTAATGGCAAGTCAGAGTAACTCATCATACTACGCACCATATCCATCAAGGTACGGTTACGCCTCTCAGCTACTCCGTTCTGCTGAGGTTCGCCCGGTGTAGAATACTGGGCTACTATACCATTTTCCTGTAGAAACCTTGCAAAGGGTCCAGGAACTTGGCCATATGTGGTATGCCGACCATAGTACTCTCCACCACGATCAGACCGGACGACTTTAATCTTTAAATTATGCTGATTTTCAACTTTAGCCTTAAAGATTTTAAATTTATCCAACGCTTCATTTCTTTCTTTAATTGGATAAATGTAACCATAACGGGAGTAATCATCTGTGAATGTTATGAACGAGTCAAAACCATCCACACTTTTCACAGGAAAAGGACCACAGATGTCCGTGTGAATTATCTGTAGAATTCATGTGCTTCGTTTAGCATCCTTTTTAATTTGCTTTGTGTATTTTCCTTTAATGCATTCTCTACACTGTTCAAGGTTTGAGAACTCTAATGGAGGAAGAATATCATTCTTAACTAGTCTCTCTATTCTCTCCCTCGAAATATGACCTAAACGACAGTGCCATAATTTTGACGACGCATCTTGAGTTCTCTTTCGTTTTCTATTTGCATTCACAAACGAGGATACGTTTTCATTCGTATCACATACGGAATTCATATTTTCACGAAGTGATAACAAATAAAGATCTTGCTTTTGAAAAGCAAGTCCAACACATTCATTATTACACAATATCTCACATTTGCCATCTCCAAAATGGCAAGCAAATCCATCGTTGTCCAAACATGACACACTAATCAAGTTTCTATATAATGAAGAAACAAATAAAACATCTCTAAACAAAAGAATAAAACCATCAGCAAGCTCTAAAAGAACATCGCCAACAGCTTCAACATCTGCTTGGACTCCATTCGCGACTTTAACGTATCTTTCGCTTCTTTGCGTAGTCCTCGTCGAACAGAATCCCTGTAATGAATTAGCAACATGAACAGTTGCACCTGAGTCAATCCACCAAGTAGATTTCGAATACTGTATATACAGGGATTCATTTATGAACGTAATAATGTTCTCACCTTTCTTTGCCATGATCATCTTTAAGAATTTAGGACAATCTTTTTTGTAATGTCCCTCCTTCTTGCAGTAGAGACACTGATCTTTGTTCCCTGCAAATATGTTTTGCTGAGGCTGATGCTGCATGGGACCCTTGCCCTTTGGCTTTGAGGGAGAGTTGGCATTGGCATTGAAATTCTTTCTTTTGTTATCTTTAACAAAATTGAGAGAACCACCATTGGCGGCCTTTATTCTCTCTTCCTCTTGCACACACATTGTCATACAACGTTCTAGATCCCATTTCTCGGGCTGAATGTTGTAGTTGACAACAAATGTGTCAAACTCTTTTGGTAAAGAAGCAAAAATCAAATGGACAAGAAACTCTTCCGTAAGATTCAAATCCATTGGTTTTAGCTTGTTGTTTAAATTGTTCATTTTTTATATGTGCTCTCTTATGCCATTGTCATGTCCACCTCCAGTGTATCTTTCTGTTACCAGCTGCTTTATCAGCTGAGTAGCATATGTCTTTGAAGAGCCATAGAACTGACTCTTTATCCTTTCCAAGTACTCTGTGACAGTGTCACACTCTTGGATTGAACCCATTATAGTAGGCTCAATTGTGTTATTTATGACAACAACACACTTTTTGTTGGCATTGACCCACTTTTGCTTTTGTAGGTCATATGCCATCTTTATGGAAGCATGGTCCCTTTCTTTCTTTTGTCATTCAGCATCAGACTCACTAGCGTCCCTCACCGGTGCCACTGGTTGAGTAGGGCATGATGTGGTGACCACCCAGTCCACCTCGGCCAAGACAAAAGCGAGGTCAATTTTCTTTTTCCATTCGGTGTAGTTGTCACCTTTGAGGGGTGGAATATCTTTGATGAACCCCATCAAAGAGTAACCTCCTGTAAACACAAATCATATAGAGTGAGAACATAAGTACCAAAATAATTGCATGCTTTAATTCCAACGTTGGTCAAAATTAAAACATACAAAATTATCCTTTCTACACTAATTCTAGATCACCGTTGGGCAGAAATAGAATTAATGCATGACAAAACCAGATAATAACATCATAATACTGCTATTAATCAACGTTGGTCAGAATAATAATAATATTATAATAATTTGTAAATTTATCCATTTTCCAAAATTAAATCCTCCCGTTGGTTTGAATTTAATAATGAAATTAACAACATTAAGTACGCAGCGAAAACACTTTTAACATTCTCATAATATTTTCCAGAAGCACTTTAATCACTTTACTGTTGTCTGAACAAATGATATCGTTGGATAAAATTTACACAGAAATTTTGCATCAAATTTGAACCGAAAATGATCAAAAACATCAATTTATGCTTCGGGTAATTGAAAAAATAGAATTCTTTGATTCTTTAACGCGGCGGCCCAGCAAAGCGCGGCCCACGGCCCGCTTCACGCGCGCTCGCCAGCGTTGTCGCGCCCAGGCCGCAACCTGGGCCTGGGCCGAGAATTCGGCCACCCGCTCTCTCCCGTGTGGGCCGATTTCAGCCCAGTCACTGCGAGGCGTCGATCTGAGGGCGATTTGATCCGACGGTCGCGCGTGCACATCGGAGGGTCAAAAAGCCGGGCGAGCGCTGCCCGAACAAAACCCTAGTTTCATTTCCATCCTCTCTTCCCTCCGTTCTCTCAGCGCCGCGCAACAGAAGAGCAGCACCGGCAGCCGTCCATGGCGGCCGGAAGGAAGAAGTGCGACGCCGCCGCGGTGCCCCTCGTTGGCGTGCGCGTTCCCCGCGAGGGAGAGCGCGCCGCCGTCGAGCGGTTTCGTGACGGTGTCCTGTGAACTCGCGCGCACGCCGCGGCAACCCGCCGACGAGCGGCGGCTCTGCTAGCTTTTCCCGCACGGCGTCCAAAACCGCCGGCGATAAGGGCGGCTGGGCCCGGGTAGGTCCCCTCCATGCCCTCCTTTCTTGCTTTTACCCGATTAGGGTTAGGGTTAGGGTTCCAGTTCTTATCCTAGTTGATCCATCCGGTTGATTCTTTCTGTGATTTCCCTTTCCTTTTCTACCCCATAAACAAGATCTACCGAGTACTTTCCGATCCAAAAACCGAACCGGTGTTATTCATTTCTTTTCCCCAAACTGGATCTACACCTAGATCTAGTCCTCCGATACCATTGTTAGATGGATAGCACCATTAGGACATAGATCCAGTGGGGTACATAATTATTTCGAGTACGCATGAAGATCCTAATATATGATCTACTAACCGAGAGAGATAGGGAGGGTAGGAGAGACATGGTGCAAACCATCGGTGGGTGCGGTGTTGGAGTTCGATCCCGATCCGGAGAAGGCCATCGCTGGTTCGTTGATGATGCTCTGCACACGGGCAGCGGTGGTCGGGGAAGGGGAGTGTGGATGCAGTGGAGATCGGCGGTGCAGTGGAGTCGGAGATGCAGTGGCGGTGCGGTCGGTGGCGTTTCCCGTCACTGGCTGCGCCCCTCTCTTAGATCGGGATTAGGGTTTGTTGGTGGGGAGTGCGGCTCAGGCGAACCTCGTAGGTAGAGCCGCTGGCCTCCAGCTGTTTTTATAGCGCAGCGTGCCGGGGGCCCACCAACCATTTAGGGTTGGGCGCCCCGATCAGGACGCGTGACCAAGGGCCCAAGTGGCCGTTGGGCCACTCGGTGGAGAGATCATTCAACAATGCAGGGTTGGTCATGCTGGGAAAGGAATCAAATCACACACACAAGACAGAATCAGCTGGTGTCGGCGTTGACGACGACGAGCTTGCGCAGGAACTCCTTGAGCTCGGCCGGGTCCCGGAGCGTGAAGGATGCGCTGGTCACCTTGGGGAACCTGGACACGAGGATCCCGGGGCCCTGCCTCCGCGCGCGCAGCACCTGGAACGCGTCCTCTGCGGTCATCGCCGACGTAGATGGGGAAGACCGGAAGACGTCGTCTTTGGCGGCGGCGGCGTCGGCGAAGCCGAGGGCGCTGAGCAGGAACTCGAGCGCCTTGCCCTTGTCTCAGCGGATCATGGGGCAGACCTCCAGCACCTTGCGGCCCTGCGTGAGGCGCAGGCCCGGGTAGTCCTTGAGCACGGCGCGGACCTGCTCGAAGAGCGCCGCCCAGGCGTGCTCCCCCACGCACCGGAAGTGCACCGACAGGCAGAACTTGTTGTTCTCCACCTTGGCGCCCGGGATGGACGGCTCCACCTGCGACACCAGCGCCGCGTACACCTCCTCCGTCACCGGCAGGAACTCGCTCGCTCGCTGGCACAGCACCGACGACTCCGACTCCGACTCCGCCTGATGCAGGTTGCTGGGACAGTCAGTTGGAAGGCACGGGAAGGAAATGAAAAAAAAATATTGACTCCCGCCGTGGTCGCCGATCGTCCCGGATTTCAACCCCGCGCGCGTCCGCGTCTTCATCGACGACAACAGCATTGTCATCGTGGTCCCGGGCACCAGGGGTAGCTGCTTTTTGTTTGTTTGGAGTCATGTGTCGTCGTCGTCGTCGTCTGCCCACCACCACATGCCTGCAGCGGTGCCGCGAGCCCGCCATCACGCTGTACGTGTGCGTGTGTGGTGTGTAATAATGGAATAAATACTGCGGCTGCTGTTGCCTGTTGTGCATGGCCTCGCTAGCTCCCTAATAAACTCTTGCTTTGTTGAATCAATTTTGCAGTAGTTGACTTCGTTTTGGGAGATCCTTTGCCGGCTGATTGAGTGAAAGCATTTTGTTCTCTCAGTTGGGGAATTCTTTATTGCAATGATGTACAAATGTTTGGTAGCTTGATGTGCATCAGTTGAATGATACTTCCAGCCTGACCCTGAAGAAACTATATACTCCACTACTCTAGGAGTTATTTTATCTCATATCTTAGTCATCAATCATCAAATGAGTTGAATCTATTTGTTCTCTAACTTCAAGGGGTATATCCGTATAGGCTTGAAAGTGGAAATTTGTAATTATGGGCTGTTTGGTTCGCAGCGTGGCCTGGGGGCGCTCGCCCAAGCAGGTCCATCCGACCACCAGGCACTCAAAATCAATGGCCTAGGGAGCTGTCTGGCCTAGGCACCTGCACCTGGGTCAGAACCAAACAGCCTCTTGGTGCACAAAAAGGTGCAAATGTTATAGATTCATGTGTTGTTCGTCAGTCTTGAGAACATTTGCAAGCTAGGATCAAAAAATGCTTGAAATTATTGGAAATGTAATAATGCACATAAAAAAGGTAAATAATCTAGATTCAGGTGTTGTTGAATTTTGAAAACATCTGGTTCAGTCCTGAAAACATCTGCACCATGTGGTGGTGATTAGTGTTATGTGTGTTCTTTGGGATACATATGGCGCCTCGCTGTAATTATTTCCGGAGTTTGTAAACCCTCCTCTTCCACATAATGAAGTACGTGCCAAGGTACCCTTTCGAAAAAAAGAAAACATCTGCAAGGTAGGCCAAATACATATATATAGTGCATTGATAATCATTCAGGAGATTCTTTCCCGGAGCACTTAGTTTCTACCCTTGAACATTTTGGGTCAGAGTGAAAAAGACAGATAAGAATATTTACTTTGGCTTATGTTGATGCATTCCCGCTGCAAAAAAATGAGGCCATATATGTTGCAAAATATTGCACAATGCATATACTAGCATTCGTCGCGAATTGCCTGAGGCAATACAAAACTTTATTTACTTTTGAGCTAGGGAGCACATGTCACAAGTACTGAATGGTACTGATAAGTTTAAATGAATAATCATGTTAATCTGGTTTGAGCTACCTCTTACATGTACTGAGTAGTATAATTAGTAGATGTAACAGTAGCATATTGGCAGGACACAAAAGCTTTCCCACTTTACCCATGCATAAGAAGACCCTATGATGATTGCTATCAGCGTGTCACTCACTATTTAGGCCTTAATGCGGGTCAGTGTTTGGTAGGCTGGAGCCGTTTTGGAAAATATTTAGCAAAATAGCTCCAATAGCTGTTTTATAAACAATTGTATTTGCTTTGTGATGAGGACCTAGGAGAAGCACATATCTATGGCTCTGACTTCTCCATACAAAAACACCTCTCACTCTTGTGGCCCCCTTACAAGGAGCCGAGAGAAGCTAGAGCCAATGCCCTGCCAAACGGGGAGAGTATACTCCCTTCGTCCTATAATGTAAAGATTATTCTCTTCGTCCTGGAATATAAGGATTATGTAATCCCAACTTGCCTTATCTCTGATGGAGGCACCTTGCCCCTAAACAATGTACTAGATGCTATATAGTCCGCTCACGAATCTCAGCAATAGAGAACTGATTATTCCCCAATTCTATTCCTCCAACAGTATTGTAGCTTTCCCTATCACGCTTGTTAGATTTTCTGACCATTATTGTTTGTCTCGTATTTGATTTTCTGTTCCATATTCAATGGAATACGGTCCTAGGCGACGGCCTGCCGGCGAGCTCTGACAGTGAACAAAAGGGTTACCTGACTAAACGAGGCAGCGTACGTAAACGTCCAGCAAAGTCTGGCGTCAGGAATGGCGTGACGCCGGGCCGTATATATATACACACGTGCCGCATATGTATCTCGTACGGAGGAGCATCTCACACGCCGAGCTAGCTAGGTAGCTAGTGACGACGACACTGAGAGCGCGAGATCGAGCGGCCAAGATCATGGGTGTGCCGATCCCCGGGAAGTCGTCGTGGCCGGAGCTGCTGGGCGTGCAGGAGATGCTCGCGGTGACGGCAATCACCCACGACATGCCAGACCTGGCGGTGGAGGTGATCCCGCCGAGAATGGTGGTCACCCCGGTCGACAACCCCAAGCGTGTCCGCATCTACATCGACGACAACGGCCTTGTCTCCAAGGTACCCGTCAACGGATAGCCAAGCCGGTCAGCTGGTTTGTCTTGAGTCATGTGTGTCGTCGGTCGTCAGCTCATCACGGTGCCACATTGGAAGAAATTACCCACCATATGCCATCGGTTACACAGTCCAGGATACCGTTTTGCTTCGTTCTTTTTTTCTTTCTTGCGAGACGCTCGGCCTCGGCTCCTCCATCTGCCATGCCTGTTCGACCTTCCCGTCACCGGCACGGGCCGCTTGTGCCACGCCCGTCTCGGCACCGGCCGCCAGGCCCAGCCTTGGTCGTCTGGTCCCTAGCATTGGCCGCCTGGCCCTCCCCGTGTGTCCTGTCCCTGACACCGGCAGCTTGCCGCCATGCGTATCCTGTCCTACCGCCACCGCCGCTTGGGCCATGCCTGTCCGGTCCTCAGCACCGGCCATTGGGTCCCGCACCACGCGTCCCCCAGCAGCCATCCCCGCCTGCGCCACGCGCATCCGCCAGAGATATCCAGCCTTGTGGCACGCAGGAGGAAGAAGTCAGAGGAAGAAGAAATATATTTTTCCATTTTATTCCTTATTTATGTTTCAATAATTACATATAAGTCCATCTTAAAGTTAGAGCTCTACCAAACGGTTTGGTGAGAGCTCCACTTCACCGTAGAGCTGCTTCATGGTGGAGCACCTGCTCTGTGTTTTGAGCTCGAGCCCTGCCAAAGAGGCCCTAAGCCATGAATCAATTCTTGAGCATCTATAAAGAGTGGACATATATATTAGGCAAAGATTTTAAACATCTTCATATCTAATTTAACTCTATAGAATGTGAGGGGTTCTCGAAAGGAACCCGTGTCCACGTCGCCTAAAATCTTTTCGCTCGTTCGATGTCGACCATCTACGGCTCCAGCTGTTCCCGCACGATTTTTCCTGGATCTGATTCTGTTTTTACTGTTTCACTTCTTGCCGCTTCATATTGTAATCGTCGTTCCCAACTGGCTTCTCCTAGCTGCTTACGTTCTTACTTTCCTCCTCCCGTAATCATGCCTGCTCTATCCTTGTTTTGGTTCTTCCTTTGGCATTCGATTCCCCACATCCACCCTCCAATTCCTCACGCATGTTGCTTCCTTCTCGTTGTCCTCGTCCGCCTTGCCGGCCCTCCACCTCGTCGACCTCGCCGGCCCTCCACCGCGGTCCGCCTCTGCTTTGTCTCCTCCGTTTGCCCCCCTGCGGACGCTGGGCTTCTACCGCGGCTGGCACCCGTGCGCGGGGCTGCCCCTGTGTGTCCCCCCTCCCCCCCTCTCCTACCTTCTCCCTCGTCCACCCCATTGCGGCGCTGCTGCCTCTAATCTAGGGTTGGGGGTTCGTTGGCCTTCGGCTGCTTTGGTGTGCGCTGGTCCTCCAGTTACCTCGGCGCCCTTTAGTTTCGTGGTATGTTTATGCTTTCGATGCTTTCGTGCTTTCGTGTCCAGGTCGGGTTCCAGCTCCGGAGGTTCGCGACGCAGTCAGTTTGTGCCTGTGGGATTCGGTTCCTGCCTGTGCGGTTGGGGCTGTTTCTGGGTATGTCTTTGCTCCCATGTTCTTCCTTATTTCCGCGATGGATATTGGTCTTTTGGTTTGCTCTGATTTCAGATTGGTGGCTTCGTTCCCAGGTTGTGTTCCGTCGCTCCGGGGTCACCTCGCCATCCTTTTGTGTGTAGGTGGCATTTCAAAAAGCAAACCTATTTTTCAGTGAGCTTGATACTCGATTCAGCCCATTTTTCAATTTGTCCTGCCTAGAAGGTACAACTTTTACCTTCGGTTTGATAGTTCTCTAATGACAGAGAAAGGCGAGTACAACAAGATATATGAGCATGGATGTAATTTTCCTATTTTCCCTTATTGGTACATGCTTTGCTTTTCCACATAATGATTAGTAGCTCCATGTACATCATAGGTCCTTACCTTTTAGTCTCCAGAAAAGATACCTGCTCGTACGTTGAAACAATATAGATCAATGCATTGGTATGAAATGTTCAGAGATGGATGCATTGCTATGAACTGTTCGGTGGACAGATTTTCAAATAACATTGAATTGCTCCATCTTGCAGGGTCCATTTTTCAGAGAAGTGTAGGTTGTGCAAGGTTTCTTATAGATTTGTGTGATGATCTTCGAGCACATGCTTCGACACATTTGCTAAGCCATCATGGATGGCCATTTGTGAAAGCTTGCTGCCTTGTGTCTTCCTTAAGAATAAGATGCTGCTATACTCTTTCTTTTTCCCTGGCAGTGCAAATTTATAGCTATATACTACACATTGGTTAGGCTAAAATCATGGTACATGTTATTCAAGGTCGATGATTAGTGGGTTCCTACCTTTTTTTGCAACAAATAATTGTATAACATGTTGAGTGATTGTGGATTGTAAAAAAAATTAATGTTGTTTTGTGTTTCCATTACATCATGTGTAAAAAAAAGGCATTAGCATTCTTTTGTGTTAGGTTCCATTTGTTAAACATGTTGACATTAACATTCTTTTGTGTTAGGTTCATGTTTACCAAATTGGAAAAGACTGTGTCAATTTAATTGACCAGGTAAGTTACTGAATAAGGTTCAGTGGTAGTTGTACATAAAAAAATAGCTCTTTACAGTCTAATTACTTTTTTCCTTTTTCTTTTGAAAAAAATTGTTGCACCACTTCATCATTGTTGGTGTAGGACTAACGCTGATCCATCGATGACAAGTGCCTCCACGGGTGCTCCCCTACACAACTAATAGGTAGGCTCTGCCTTCAATTTTATGAAGATTTGGAATGAACTGCAATCTACATTCTGAATCTTTACTACCATCCTAACCTCACTCCATCTACAAACTAAATACATAAGGAGATGTGGTATATTTTTGTGAATGCCAAAAATATACATGGATTAGGACTCTGATGCTAAGCCTTCTTGCTGACAAATTAAAAAAATATTTAAAAGACCAATAAGGTCAGTGCTTTTTTATGTCTTTTTTTGCTTGTGTGATTTGTGGTAGCTATTAGTTAGTGCACATGTCCGTGTGCTCTTTCCAATAATTTCCTATTTTAACTTAGAGTCATGTCTTTTTTATCTTTATTTACACTGATGGACAACATTTTCTTTGTTACCAATCCACGACGACCTTCCTCAGGACATATTTACTTGAGCATAGCATTTCCATATGTTTAGATGCTTACATACCCCCGCTTGGTACTTTAGCAGCTTTATAGGCACATGTGGAATGAACTGATGTAGCTATTTGTCTTTGATGCCTGCGACACCAGGTTGTGCTTAGGGATGAAATATACCTTGCAGATAGTATTTGAGAATGGACTCAATTAAATTGAAAATGAAAATATGGATATTCAACAGTTGCCATTGCCTATTTGTGCTGTGATTTTATTTTTCTAAGTGATTTCACCTTTTCTGGGCAGATGTCTTCCTGCACAGATGGTTTCATTTTACTCATTTGTCTCCTTGTCTGCTGTTGCATACCCTTTCCCTCTTTATTGTATTTCACTTCATTTTAACTCAGGAATTAATTGCACGGCCGACCGTTTTCCACACTGAACCCTGTGCTCAGCACTGACATATGCATGAGTGCTTCAACATTTTCTGGCAACATCTTCACGCCATAGGCAAAAGTCCACTTGGACAATAAGTCGGGTCTCTATTTCTTCCCCCTTGTTACTAATATAGGTGATTTCGTACCCTTTGCAGACAAGCCATTCCCCTGGCCATACAAGATGCTGAAATCTCCCGTGCGAAATCTTTATATTCAAACATTCACTTCTTGTGCTTCTTTCATTACCTGCTGACCATGCCATTATTGCAAGTTCAGTAAACCTGCTGATTTTGCGAGATTTGGCCTTTCAGGTTGGTGCATCATCTATTCCTTCGATATCCATACTCTGAATTCTGAATGTTTCATGTAATATGGCAACAATAGAATAGACTGTCAAAATTTTTTTACCACATTTGAGCAATCTGATTTGAGGCCTCCGAATGCTGCTAATGACCAGACCTACATGCATAAATGCTCAAACTTTACATGGTTAGGTATCGAAGCATGAAAATCTTAGTTTCAAACTTTGAACATTTTATGGTTTAGTCATCAGGTTCTCTTGTTTCTCGGTCTCCCTTTGCCCACTCACAACTGTTTGTATATTTTATCATCTCAACTCATATTTATTCGCTTACATGCACACGTCCCAAAATTCAGGATCTTATCCAGATGACTCCCTGTTTTTGCACCACATAAAATGCTTGTGACAAGTGCTAGACAACGATCGCAACGGCACGTCGTTTGCCTCCCTGTTACCGTCTCCATCACCATGATCCGGTAACCAGCAACTGCAAGTTGGCTCGACTCTTTTTTTTGGCGTCTCTTGTTGCTTTTAACTCTACCATCTCAAATTACTGAATGTTAATATGATTATTGTCCCAATGCTAACATAAGCATAGTTCTAATTTTTTGCAGAATGTCAAAACAGGTTATGCGAAGGTTGGAAGGATCCAACTGCTGATAGAAAATTTTCACCGCATATTCGCTTCTGCTACGACCTGTAGTGTCATAGTCAGTTCACAAAAATATAAGGTCCCTCATATATCTTTCCATGTTCTTGATGTCTATTTTACAGCTTAATATAATTACTAGGATCAGTGTCTCCCTCCCTACACTTTTATCCACTTATAATTACTAAAGACTGATATGATTATTTCCCCAAAGCCAACAAATGCATAGTACCAACTTTGTGCACAAACTCACAAGAAGCTATGTGAAAGTTGGAGGGATCCCACTGTTGTCGCGAGCTTCCCATCTCATAGGTAATTTCTTTCATGGCCATAACTTAAATTGTTGTCTATTAGTTGCATGAGCAGGTTCTGATTAAAAAAAAAGTTGGTGGGACCAATAGCACTTACGAACCAGCTGCCCTCTGCCGCAAAGCAGCTCATAACAATGTTGCTTCTTTGTTCTCTGAGAACAGAAATCAGGTATGCTCACAGCTCTCGTCCACACCAATGGACCAAGGCACCTCTCATTTGTATCCATTGTTTTTTTTGGTTGTCAAAGCATAAGTGGTACATGTTAAATTGACAATTTTTAGTTGAATCCTTTTAAATGAAGTTTTCCAGTATCAAATTTCATCCTACTTGCAAAGTTCAAGTTATACCTCAATAGGATTGAATGAATTTTTATGTGCCTGTTACCACCTGTGGAACATGAAGAAAATAAGAAAAGTGTAACAATATAGTCTCCACAGTCACTATCCCCTGTGCATTTCAACTTCTAGATGCCTAATGGCTTCATATTCATCATGAATCCTTATGTTCCAGCCTAAATAAAAGAAATATGCTCACATATTGTCAATGAATTCAAGCGCTCGCTATCTGTGCTTTTAATGAGTTTGGCATTTTCTCGTCAGATGTCTCTGTATCTTCATACTGTTTTACATTTCCGATAGTTAGATTACCTTCTTGGTTTACATACGGATTGTAAGGTGGCTCGTCAGTCTCACAAACATAAAACATTTTTACATCTGTGCGGACACTTCTAACAATTCCTCAATGGACACCTCAGACGACAACAATCAAGGCTGGGAATCGGGCTCCAGCAACACATCCCACTGATCGTTCCTACAACTACCTCTAGATGTAAGAGAGGCTCCAATCAAATTGCTACTAACCTTGTATAATATCTATGCCCAGTGCTCTCAAATGCTTTTGCATAGTTACTACAAGCCCCACTAGACGCTGCTGCATCTACTTGCTCCTAGCCTTGTATTATATTTCGGCCCGATGAACTATTACGGTTTGCTATACCTATCATACTTCGTGGTTTAGCAAACCAGATTTTTCTTTGTATATATGTATGTAGACCCAAAACATGTGCTGCTAGACTCCTACCACGTACTATACAATTAGCTCTATGTATAATATCTGTGTGATTATGCTTCGACCCGCTACTATTTCTGTGTCCTCGAATTTGTGCCCGCATTTGCGCGCGATGGCGCGCGCCCTGCCACTAGTGGGTTTTAAATCTCCATGCTATAGCTACCGAGCTATATTTCTCGATATACAATTTAGTTGTTAGCTGCCGCCACCGCCAGCTATTTACTCTTTCAGGAGATAGACCGTTTTGCCTTAGCCGGCCTTTCTGGAAATTGTACAGGAATTAGCGAGAGCCAGCCAGCTTACCGCTGGGAGCCTAGAAAAAGGGGCATATACGGAAACTTGCTTTGCAGCAACCACCTTTTGGTTTACTGTAAGTCATTGCATAATCTCGTCCGTCTCGGTTAAATTTGACCTTAATTATATATTGTATATTGTATTGTAAGTATCATCTAAAGTGTGTTGAAAAGGTCATTAACAGTATTAACTAACGGGTCAGCCTTCCACGGCCAGCAAGAAATTAATTAAGTAATAAACGAGAAGTGTATTTCCCATGAACATCGAATTTTGAATATTCTACTTGATCAAAGTTTTAACGACGTTTCTTGTTGGAACACTGACAGAGGCCGGCCACAGACGACAATGCTGGGTGTAGGTGTACTACATAGCAGCAGGCATGAACCCAAGGACGTACGTACGTCGCATGCAGCTGGCAACGGGTCTATACGGCCGGCGACACAACCAAAGCATATCTACTCCGGCGAAGGGCGGCCGCCATGCCTGCCGGGTCATGTCCTCGCCAGCACACTAGGCTTGCATAGAGTCATGTATATGAGACCCAACAGACATGATGCATCTATAAGTATGGTAAGCGGTGTAGGTTCGTTCTAAGATATAACTAATTAACAATGGCGGGTGCTGACCCGAAGAGGACGTCGTGGCCGGAGTTACTGGGGATTCCGGCCACGCCGGCGGTGATGAGGATCAACCACGACAGGCCAGAGTTGGCGGTGGAGGTGCTCCCGCTGGGCATAAAGCTGAGCAAGGGCTTCAACCCCAAGCGCGTCCGCGTCTTCTTCGACCCGCGCGACTCCCAGGGCCTCGTCGCCAAGGTTCCCGTCGTCGGATAGCAGTAGCCACGTACTAGCTTAGCCTAGCCTGCAGGATGGTGTTACGCTCATGCGATGAATAAAGAGCTGTCCTGCTCATATGCGCGGATCGTTGATGCATGCATGTTTGCTTCACACGAGTTTCTGCTTGTCATATAAGCGCTCATCATCAATCAAGTTTGTTTTTGTTTTTCAAATTATTTTAGAGAAACCAGTGAGGATTATTATGAATTCAGAAATTAAAGGCAAAGGGAATGAACTGATCAGCTTTTAAGTCGTGGTGGGCAATTGGTGATTTCAGCAGAAGCCGGCCGGTAGCCAATCATCATTCTTCACCGATCGAGCAAACCAGGTATTCGAAGAACAAATTAGCTAGTTAGTTAACAATTTGCACACATCATCACATCAAGTTAGCATCAGCAACTGCAAAACAGCATAGCAGAGAGGATCGCGAACTGCCTAGGCCAAGCCCCTCTTTCTAATTTCTTGCATGATCTGTGTTGAACCTTTTAGTATGTTTTTATGTACATGGTGGCTTGAATCTTCAACACTCATAGAAGTAGAGATGGAGACTAATCCTATCTTACCCATAACAACCGTATCCTTTCGGATAGATCCATGCCATATATACTCTAACGGAGGAGCGCATGGTCATTTTCGAGAACATAGAAAGTGATTTAGTGGGCCAAGGTTTTTCATGAAAACTTCTGCTAAAGAGTTGTGCAGGAGAGAAGAGTATCAGAGGATTAATGGCTATGAGCACAATGTCATTCACATAGAGCAATAAATAAACTGTCTCACCACCACGACAGATACAAGTAGAGATGTGTGTCAGACTTGGCCTCAACAAATCCCAAAGATTTGCGATGAGAAACAATCCGTGTGTGCCGTGCTCTAGGTGTCTGCTTGAGGCCATAAGGTGACTTGTTCAACCGACAAACAAAATCAGGACTAAAAGGATCAACAAAACCTGAAGGCTCTGTCTCTAAGAGGTGCCCATGGTGGAACATATTATTCACATGAAGCTGATGAATAGTCCAATCTCGAGAAAGAGCAACGAACCCGCAAATAGGCTAATGTTTTGCGGGTGATTTGTAAACCCACAAAAATTTTGCCTATTTACGGGTTCACGGACAACACACCTTGTGTCCCTAGTTAGAACTATGTGAATAGTTGCCTTAACCATACGGCTAAACATCTCAACAAAATCGATGCCTGAACGCTGTGTAAAACCCTAATGGACTCAACAAGCCTGTAGCGATCAAGATTGCCATCGATTTATGCAAAAAAAAATCACTTTCAAGTCACTACTACCCTTCAGCAAAAATGAACCCAAATATATATTTCTTCATGTACTCGTACTAGCCATATGGACTCTCTAATATATAGCGGACCGTCATGCTATTGCTAATGTCCCTGAACAACCGTCTCGAGAAAGATTTGAAACTAGACAAACATGTACTATTCCAATAGTATTTTGTAAGTGATATATAGACGAGTCAACTATTTATGATAAGTAGACGGTGTGTTTTGCAATAACAGCGTTTACATGCTAGAAGCATCAATACATATACTCCCTCCGTCCTGTATAATATTTAGGACAGATTAATACACGCACGTATATAATACATAGCTTAATGCATGCATTTGTATTTTGGTCGAGTGGAGAGCCGATGACATACATATATAAACCACCATTATTCCTATATATATTGATCATGCATGTGTATAATTTATTTATATAGAGTAGCCCTGCGGATCCAACTAGCCCTAGCCGATCGTAGGGGTAAAGGCGACGCGCTGGTCGGTATCGACGAAGACGACGACACGCTTGGGGTCAAAGCCCGGGGGCGGGGTGTCACCGACGACGACGAAGACCACCGTGACATCCCGCCTCTCGAAACAGATGATGAGCCCTGCACGGAAATACGGTGAGCCCACCAGCTCCGGCCACGCCGTCTTGTTGGGTTTTGGCGATGGCAAGTCTCCCATTCTTGCTAGTATACTGAAGAACAACACAGCTTAGCATTCACAACAACAACAATATAATTAATAATGCATACTGAAGAACAACACCCAGAGATCGAGATTGACGTATACTTACTGAAGAATATAATGGAGAATGAGTAGTATAAGAAAGCATCGATGAATGATGAGACTGACTAGCTGGTCCTATTTATAGGATTGAGAAGCAAGCATAGAGAAGCAAAGCAAGCTTAGGCATTGAACAGGAGCATCGCTTACGCCGTCCACGAGTTGTGCAATGTACACCGGCTTTGGATGCCATACTACTACGCCCTATTATTTAGCACTCATTCAGTTCCAAATTAATTGTATAGTTTGCTTTAGGACTCTCTCTCTCTCTATATATATCCTGTAAAACTTTTAAAGCTTGGATCATCAGAAATATATAAAAAGAAGTCACATATATACATTACTCATGCATGCATGGTTGGTATGTTAGCATACTCATCATGAAAATTACTTTGATAACATATAATTCTCACTATTTCAAATGGTATGTTTTAACAGAATCTGCAAGTCCAAGTGTGAAAAATGCAAACTATGTCGTTACTGTTCTAAATTAAACGACTTATACATGCATTTTAAACCAGAGGGGGAATGATGACGTATGTAGCTTGTCGTGTAGATCCCACATTGGTGATAAATTTGAGAAAGAGATATATAAAATAACCTTGCTGTGGCATTGGGTAATACAACACTTCAAATGATGGATTAAAAACTAATGTGTTATCCATCACAGTCACGATGTGTGTGTTAATTTGTTAGTTTTGCATCTCTTGACAGCGCTGAATATTCGGCTGCTGCTCTATTAGATAGCCATAGTCATATGTAATAAGAAAGCAAGATATAAACACCTTCTAATCCCAACCTAGCTGATGGGAGCTACAATCAACAAAGTTGTCACAAAAACTGACGAGAATTACACCGACAATGAAGGGCTCTCGGCGATGTACGCTATGCACGTGCACTTATCACAACTGAAAATTGAAGAAACTAACAAGGAGACAAAGTTGTTGACGATATATAGTTGCTCACTTGCAACCCAACTTTAATTAGGAAGCTTCGGACTATTGCAGTATACTAGTGCTATAGAATGGCATATATATCCTGCCCTCCAGTAATACAGCAGCAATCAACTTCAGAGACGGGCAAAAGAGCAGCGCGCATCAATCAATGAGTCTGTGCTAATCCAAAACAATAGAGATGGGCCAAATCCCCGCTTCTAGTAATCAAATAAAAAAGAAATAAAAGCAGCCAGCCCCGCTCCTCCTCGTCTTGCTTCTGCTCTATCATGCAGCACTTGTACCACGGGTGGGTCCTTCGAGACCGAGAGCCAGCATCATCTCCAAGACTTGGATTGAGCATATGCAAAACACTATTGCTAGATTTTAGCTTCCAAGAGTTTTTTTTGGCTCCCAGAAGATCATAAAGCTGAGGTCCAGAAGCTCCGAGGAAGCTGAAACAAGCAGGGACTAAGTCTGGAGAGAAGAGGGAGAAGGGGCTGGTGGCTGTGTGGGAGGAAAGAAGTGTGGGGAGGTGGATGCCTAGGGTTTGGCATTTGTGGGCTTTAGGCTGATTTCTCTTGAGGTGGGCATCCAAATTGGCCTGCCTCTGAAAATAGGTTAAGATGCTCGCCTTTGTGAATCAATTTTTCAGAGGTGAACTTTGTCCATTCAGACCATGATTTGTAGAGGCGGTTGATCAAATACCCACATGTGTAAATTGAAACTAGTGAAATCATTTTTGTAGTAGTGCTCTTCACTCTTGAGTACTCCTAATTGTCTCTACAAGTCTTCAATGACACGTTTGTGTAAAGTGTTGTCTTAAGTGGTGGTCGAAACAAATTGGATATATATGAATATTTAGATTCGCATTTGAATATCTATTCAATTTAGATGTTGGACCAATGGTCATGGCAGGTGGTGAATGGTAGGCAAGAAGATGAGGCGGTGGTGGTTGCAAGCTTTAGATTAGGTGAAAATGAAGGCTCAACAATGTTAGTGATGGGAGATGCTTGTTGGAGTAGTGGGTATAGGAGGATGGAATAGTATAAGGTGAGATGGTGGGTCAGGCACCATTGTCTGTCAGACATAGATGCTGGTAAAAGGGACAAGTAGTGCAGTTGGGAGTTTTGGGACTAATGGTGCCAAGGTAGCGCTAAAGGCTAGGTAGGCAAAGGTGGTGCTCAACCAAGGGTCAACAAGTGAGGGGAACAGGAGAGACACACTATATGAAAACTATAGAGCAAGAGACACAGAAAATATTCAGAGGAGCCGAGGGAGTAAATTGCACGAGTGATCCTCGAACTCATGAAATGCCATGTTTCGGCTCTCTAAACTCATCATCCAGACCCTCAACTCAGGGAATGTCGTCGTCGTGTCCACAAGATCATGAACTATATACCTAAATTAATTACAATTAAGCTAACTGCTTAGAGCTGTAAAACCAACAAATCTGTTGCAAAACCGAGAATAATGACACCAAAAGTGTGGCGGCGAATGCGATGCAAGCTTTGATATATCAGACGCATGCCTTGTACAAAGTATTGAAGTTTAAAACAGGGGACTGTAGCAATGGCAGAAGCCTGCCTGCATGTGGGTCCCACCTGAAAAAGCAACAAATCAGATTGCGTTAGGCACAGCGGACGGTAACACCTCAGTCCGAATATCTGTCGCTTTCGCTTCCCGAGAAACAACTTTGACAAAATATATATTAAAAAATATTAATATTTATGATACATAATTGGTATCATTGGAAAGATTTTTGAATCTAATTTTTTAATAAATTTATTTGAAGATATAAATATTGCACGTATTTTTCTACAAATCGAATCAAACTTATAGCACAAAACAAAAAACGACAAATAAATTAGGACAGATGGAGTAGTTTGGTTCTCAGACTGAGAGACAATCCGTAGCAGACCATCCGTCAGATTAGGTCAGGTTTAGGCCTGGCAAAAAAACGGACAGAAAAACACTTTGGCTTGAACAAGATCATGAACCATATATATACCTAAATTGATTACAATTAAGCTAGCTGCTTGGAGCTGTAAAACCAACATTTCTGTTGCAAAACCGACGAGAAAATGACACCAAAAGTGTGGCAGCGAATGCGATGCAAGCTTTGATATAGCACACACGATGCACGTCCGTTCATGTCAATTCCACAAAGCTTGTTCGTCCCAAGAGAACTGAAGCCCCGCCGGCAAATACGAGGGTGCAGTAGGCCAGTAGCTGAACTCAAGAATGGGCAGAGTCCTCACCCCGCCGCCGCGAGCGACGACAAGGACTTGAAGATGTCGTGGCCGGAGGTGGTGGAGCTAGTGGAAGACGCGTGCAGGCGTGCAGCGTCGTCCAAGATCACCAGCGACATGCCCGACGTGTCGACTCGCTTGTAGAGTGAGACCACCCTGCTGCCGACGGACTACGACCCCAACCGCGTCATCGTCATCTTCAACGCCGGCAGCGTCGTCGTCAGAGCTCCCATCATCGGCTAGCTGGTCTCCCCCAGCTTATTACTCAGTCTGATGGATGGTCTGCTACAGATTTCACTCAATCATGTGTTTCTATGTTTATTGGACACCCCGAATAAAGTAAAATCAATTTAAGTTGTTCACTTATTTTTGATTTGCACTTACCTTATACTAGAGTTACAATGATTATTTTGGTTAATGTTTAGGTTAAATTGGTGTAACTAAAGGTTTGGCGACAATTTCCTCCCTCATACCTCAATTTTAGTTACGGTCAATTCATGTTGAATTTACACTCGACTTGTACTAGAGTTACGGTGATTATCTAAGTGTGGTTTTCTAGATCGAATTGGTGTAACTAAAACTTCAGGTGTGAGAAGGAAATATTCAACCTGATTCTTTACACCACCTTTCATCTGGGTATATAACTTCTCAAACCATCTCAAAATTCTGTTCTTAGATATATGTGTCAAATATTATATAGGTACGAGCCCGGTTAATTAGTCAGGACTATAAGTTGTACTACCTCCGTCCCCAATAGAATACAATTCTAACACAGCATCACGTTTTGTAACTTAAGTTTGACCAATTATAGATAAAACGTATCCATAAACCAAATAAATGCTATCAGATTAATTATGAAATATATTTTCATAATAAAATAAGAGTTAAATGCACCACAAGCCCCTGAACTTGTAAGTATGTGTCACATAGGCCCCTGAACTTTGAAAATACATTTCTGGCCCCCCTAAACTTGTTAAGTGATACACATAGGCCCCTAAACTTTGAAAATGCATTTCTGGCCTTCTAAACTTGCCAAGTGGTACACCACAGGCACCTGAACAGTAACTTTTGATAGTTTTCCAAAACTTTTTTACAAATCCAAGTTAAGAAGCAAGGATAAGGTGCTATGATGAAGATAAGATGATAGTGTAGCTTGGTTGAAGTAGTAGGAGGCCACCAATGGCATGGTTGGTGGGTTGGGGCATAGAGTAGTAGGAGGCCGCCAACAGCATGGCTAAGCTGAGGCACGTATGGTACCCTTATACGGATGGATCGATAGAGTGTGCTGCATTGCTCATAATTCACAATAGTGAAATACGCACGGTGGTAGGCTGGCAGGAGGTTCAGGCGCTAATTATTGCTGGTTGGTGCATACCGAAATCTTCTTCGGGACTCCAGGAAGCGGTAGCTGCCTCGGAATGGCAACGTAAGGAGTGCGTACCGTCGGACGACCCTGCTACCGCGCACACTGCATGAGTGTGAGATGGATTACTCCCAAGACCCCATGTAGTTCTGATTTGGCATCACTACATGATGAATCATTTTCATTCTCTCGTACGTCTGCAACTCTGCAATGGAAGCCCTAGGCACGCTGCAAGATAATAATATGCCTTGATTAGTTTTCTTTGGGTTGATACAATATTAATGCATGGTCGTGTGTGCCTCGCCGACGCTCTGTATATACTCTTACGTCGGCAAGAGCATGCATGCATGCGCTTAGATGCAGCATAACTTACGCAGCCATGCACAACAGCACGTGTACGTGTGCTGCTGTTGCACACGATGACCATGCATGAGGATGAGGCAGCCTGCAGAGCTCCGGCATCACGTCGCATGCGGTGTTACTGTTCAGGGGCCTGTGGTGTACCACTTGACAAGTTTAGGGGGCTAGAAATGCATTTTCAAAGTTTAAAGGCCTATGTATACCACTTAACAAATTTTGGGGACCAGAAATGTATTTTCAAAGTTCAGGGGCTTATGTGACACACGCTTACAAGTTCAGGGGTCTATGGTGCATTTAACTCATAAAATAATTTAAGGACATAATTGTGAATATTATTCACTAAAAACCTAGTCAAACGTGAACTACTTTTTGTGGTATGTAACCCATAGTTGCATTCTTTTCAGGACGGAGGTAGTATCTGGCAGTAGACACTACTCCAGGATAGAGTATCATTGTTGTGTCTCAACTCCTATCAAGTGGCAGTAGTGATGTCTCAACCCGGCAGTGATAGGAAATAGAAAGAGAAAGTATGATGAGTTTTTCAAGATTCGAACTGGTGCATATACTAGCGGGGCTATTCTTTTAACTATACATTTTTTGAATCTTATATTGTTTATTTGACACTAAAAATCTCAACTTAAAAAGGTGTTAATTGCAAAAGTGTAGATATTGTCGAGTACTATGACTTTGATGTTGATTTTGTCTCCATTCAACATTGTTAATCATGTCAAATCTAATATGATAACATATTAAATATTTGGACTTGTAAACCATCTTAAATTAAAGCGTCGTGAACTACAAAGTTTTAGATCTTTTTAAACTCTATAATCTTGATGTAAAGTTAACCTTCATTCGACCTTGTATGAAAAAAGTTACTAATTTTTTGTTCAAAATAGCTATCACTGTCAGTTCAAGCCACGAAGTGGCAGTGATAGGTGGACTATCACTATCATGGCTTGAACCGGTAATGATAGCACTGTCTATCACTGCCGATTTAAGCTACGAACAGACAGTGATAGTTGATCTATCACTGTGCCAGTTGTTCTATTACTGTAGGTTGAAGTCACGAACCGGTTGTGATACTCTATGCAGTGATGTGCCAGCAGTGATTGTCAGTTTTGTAGTAGTGATAGAGTGAGTTGGTTTAAGATTCTTGTAACCTGTCCTCCTCATAGATATAAGAGGATGGTTGTTGCTATTGTAACTATATCGACATAGCTACATGGTTCTAAGAGGATGTGCCGACTACCAACCCCAGTGATTATTTATTCTAGATTTGCCACTGTTTCCGGTGTGCGTGAAACAAGTTTCAAAAGTTTGATCAGATTTTAGTTGAAACTAGTGTCATGTATTTGTGATCGACGGAGTATCTTAGTATTTGGTTTAACCTTTTATTTTCTTATTTATACCTAATATGAAAGAGAGAACGGTCTTTTTTTACTTCCTACAACACCCCATGCTTCTCCATGTCCTGTATATGACCCGAAATCATCGTTGCATGCTCTCATACGAGTTAGAACAACGCAGATCTACTGACGGTACCAAGTCTGAATCCAAAGACATTGAAATGCATGACGCGGTCGATGAGTAAATCTCTAAGCCCAAAAACCGTCCATGCATGTTACCACTCAACAAGCAGGACTTTGCCTTATAATTAAGGCACGGATATATTTGCTACTTACATGTCAACATGTAAAGTGAGAGCGATCGAAACAACAACACGATATTATTCAACCAGCATACATGAACGCTTGCACTGAATGAATGCGAGAACACGACGACGTATACAAATTAAACCACTAACACACACAACTAAAACCAAATTCCGTGCGTAATATAATTTCTTTTTCAAATGAAGAACTCACGAGCGAAAAGACGGCAGCGGAGGGCGTTGTACCCGGGCGCCACGTTGGTGCCCTCCGGGACCACCTCGATGGCGACGTCAGGCCTGTCGCTTTTGATCTGAGTCGTCGCCTCCGCTGCCGGCCACCCAACCACCTCCGGCCACGACATCCTCACGCTCATTCTCTTTCTTTCCCTTCCTCACTCGATAGGATCTTCTACTGATTCAGAACAAGCGCTAGATCAACTGCTAGCTGCGTGCACTTCGTTTCTAGTCTAGTAAAGTAATAACTGTACTAATGAGGAAGTTATTGGATACAGGATGATTCTCTCATCACTCTTGATGGTATTTATAGGGTCACCGTAGTTGAAGGTGCATGCATCGATGATTAATATGGGCACAAACAAGAGCTAGCCTTGCATTGGTATTGTCACCCCATCTTCTGGCGTTTGCTTCATTATTCGGATTTATTTACAGACAACTGACAACACAGCTGGATAAATCACTGTCCTTTGCGACAACCAACGATCGAAAAGTTGTTGTGGCATTGGGTGATACTACACTTCAAAAGATGGATTATAAAAACTATTGGGAGTACGTGTTATTCATATCAGCCACGATGTGTGTGTTAATTTGTTTAGCTTTGTATCTCTTGGCAGCGCTGAATATTCGGCTGTTGCTATATTAGATAGCCATAGTCATACGTAATAACAAAGCAAGATATAACCACCTTCTAATCTCAACTTATCTGATGGGACCTACAATCAACAAAGTTGTCTCAAAAAATAACAAGAATTACTAAAAAAACGAGATCTAACCTAGAAAGAACTAGGTGGTTTTTTATTAAGAAGAGAAAATAGGCACCCAAATTCAATCAAGACGGGACTTGAACCTGGGTGTTTGGGTGTTGCCACACCTCTCACCCAACCAGTTGAGCTATACTCACACCGACAATGATGGGATCTAGCTCGACGATGTACTCTGTGCACGCGCACTTAATTATCACAGCTCAAAATTGAGGAAACTAACAAGGATACAAAGTTGTTGATGATAGTTGCCCTTTCGCAACCCAACTTTAGTTAGGAAACTTCAGACTATTGTAGTATACTAGTGCTAGAGAATGGCATAGCCTAGCTATCCTCCACTAATACAGCAATTATCTTCAGAGATGGGCAAAACATACTAAGGCGGGTGAGCAGCCCACATCAACCAAGGAGTCTGTTAATCCAAAACAACAGAGACGGCCCAAAAACCGCTTCTATTAATCAAATAAAAAATAAACAAAAACAGTGATAAGAGTCTAACATAAAGGTATGTGAAGTCCTCGGTCGAGGACGCGACAGTCCGACTAACTCCGGCTGACTCTCCAAATTAGTCCGGGGCTCGAGGGCTAAACCTATCGGATGTGCTCACGTGCAACCACCGGTAGAAAAGGGATAGCTCGGCAACCACTCAGGGCTTAGGGGCCCGGCCAGGGCGCAGGGATTCCCCTTCCAAGGGAGCCCCAGCCTAACGCACACATCGGATTTGTTGCTTTTTCAGGTGGGACCCGCATGCATGCAGTCTATTGCACTGCTACAATCCCCTCGTAAAGCCGGTATGCATGAGGGCTCCACATCCAAAGGCAACCAATGAGATGCAAGCATATGTCCTCCGCGTGCACTTATACCTGTGGTTTTATTCGTTCCGAGCATTTGGGAGAAGAGCCAGAGAGCCTACGCAGCCTTGTCATCACTGGAAAAAAAATGGTTCTATCTGAAAACAAAGACACACCCGCACGAGCATTTTATTAGTTCAGACTTGAAAATATTTTGAAAAAGAAAAATTGTACTGATCTTGATGTTTATTGGTTCTATCGACATGCACACATAATTCACATATAGAAACAGTATATGTACAGTAGGTATTACAATCTTAGCTGTACGTGCTGACTAAGTCCACTACACTGCTATGACCTGGCCAAAGCTTGCATTGCACGCATTGTATGTAATAAACTAAAGCGAACTTAAAAGTTTCTGCAAGTTCATACTCCCTTCCTCACTTTTTATCTGTCTTTCTCACTTTCTAAGATGAAAGTACTCAACTTTGACCAAATATATGTAGAAATATTAATGTTTATGGTACATAATTAGTATCTTTAGATTGATCGTATGTAATAAACTAAAGCGAACTTATAAGTTTCTGCAAGTTCATACTCCCTCTGTCCCTTTTTATCCTTCGTTCTCACTTTCTAAGAAGTCAAATGAACTCAACTTTGACCAAGTATATATAGGAATATTGATGTTTATGGTACATAATTAGTATCATTAGACTGATCGTTAAATCTATTTTCATAATAAATTTATTTAGAGATACAAATATTGCTAAAATTTTCTATAAAAATCTGGTCAAAGTTAAGAAAGTTTGACCCGCACTTTTCCAATAGCAACTGTCACACCCCAAAATTAGAAATTTTAGGTTGTGCATAGAAAACACTAAATAAAATGAAAGGTTTCAATATTTGCATAAAATTTACTAAGTTTAGTTTGAGCTAGTGCAAATTCAGTTACAAGAAAATGTGAATTTTTAAACTTTCCCAAAATAATTTGGTAGGCTATTGCCTGATATAATGGTTGCTTGTTGTATGACTATGTCTTGTGATTGTGAAATGTTTTAATGTGCATTTAGTAAGTTGTTTATTCGTTCTCCAGCTTGCCTCTATCTTTTTCTATAATCAAATTCGTCTTTTCTTGGTCCTAATATTTTCATTCTAAGTCTCCTCAAGATCCTTTTCTTCCGCTCTAAATCACTCATTTTAGTTCATCATCCATCAGCCTATCTCTGAAATCTCCCGGAAATTATTCGGGCTTTTTCTCGAACCTTTTCCCACTTTTCTAGGAGCATAATCTAATTTTTAGATGCTCTAAAATATCTTTTCATAAGCTCCAAATACTTTATTTGCGTTCCTCATGTTCCAAGATGTCTCTCATAATTTTCCCCAATTTTCTAGAATTTTTAGAATATTTTTTTGGCTCAAATAGTAATTCTAGAATTTCTAGAATTATTTTAATCCTGAAATTAATTAATTCCGAAACTATTGAATTTTAACCCTAAATCCAACTCGATCCAAACCCCACATATATATACGTCGCCGCGTTCGTCTCCACGAGCTCATTGCAGATCGGGTCTTCGTTTTTCCAATCTCATCTCCTAAGTCCGTACATCTAAGGTCAAAGTTTGAAGTCCGGTGAAACTCTGGCAAGCTTTTCCGATCATCACGTTCGTCTCCGGCCAAAACCAACACCACCACTTGGTTCGTCTCGTTGTTATCTAAATCGCAGTGTCTTTACTTGCATCAATCCATCACCGTATGACTGTTCCCCCTTCGTTTCTCTTTTTCCGGAACATCCCGACGAAACCTCCATGAACGACTGTGTGTTCTTCATTTACTGGCCGTCCCGGTCCTTGCCCGTCCAGCCTTCGGTCTCCGCCCCAAGGCCAAGCTGCTCCTCGGCTGACCTGCACCAGCCGGAGCTCCATCCATGGTCATGCTCTGTACGTACAGACACAAGGAGGAAGATGACTTAATTATGAGTTTGCCACTGGTTCGTTAATCTCTGCCGTTTCTGTGTGCTTTGTGGTAATGACAATCCACGGAAGCAATGCAAGCAAACAACCCTCTGCTTTATTCGTAACTGGCCGTCAGCCTTTTTCACACAAAAACCTTTATTTTCTTTTTTCCAGGATCATTGATCAGTCTAATATGTATGCTGTGCATATCTTTCTCTTTTCTTTATCTTTATCTTACTTATTACTTATCTGCAAAGTTGACCCACCGTCCGTTCTGTGCTGTGCTTTCAAATTACCTCCGGCCATGCACTCCATCGAGCTAAGCATACGTCCCCATCTGTGGCCAAAACCCGAACTACAGCCTGAGTCCAAGTCCTCTACACGTACCGAGGCCTGGCTCTTCACATAAAGGGCAAGTCTCCTCGCGACATCATGAATCATAATATCGCCCATGCCCTAGTTTCCTTGTGAACCGCCGCCGCACTTGGATCGTCGAATTCATAATCAAACTTGATCGGTGAGAATTCCAGGCACACGTTCCTGTCTCTCTCCACCACACATGAATTACACTGGCTAGATCCATCTGACTTTCTATTCCTTTTCCATGCACTGTTGCGGCCTGCTGTGCGAGTGCGACCATCCTCCGTCTTCGATCGATCAAGCAAAGGCATGCTTGTGTGTGCTTAGCAGGAACAGCAGGTCTTGAACAGGCACGGGTTTGATCTCGATCCATGACTCATCATCATCTACTCACCATGGGAGCTTATTGCTCAAGTGAAACTCACCGCCGCCATCGGCCATGCCTAGATGCTCTGCGTCGATCTCTGCTCTCAAGTCCCTGGAGAACCATGTATTTGGGATGTCCATGCCGGCTGTCGTCTCCATCACGGTTCTATGTTCGGTGAGCACTTCCGTGATTCCTGTGCTTCTCTATACTGGCCGTTGCCATCGTCTACCTGCTGCAATCCAACCTACCACATGTGCAGATGTGCTCCGTTCCTTTGTGAAGCTGCACCAGACATCATCTATCACGTGTGGATGCAAGAATCGGAGAAGCCATCGACCGGCCAAAGAGCAGCCTATCGGATGATCAAACTGCTGTGTCCAATAGACGTGGTTTGACAAGCAGGTGTTTCTCTTTTCTATCTAATATCTGCTAATGATTCGAGTTCTGGTCCTATGTTCTCCTATATATGTTAATGATAATCCTGTATTACTGTCAAGTAGCGCCCTCGTAATCAACCCTTTGATAAACCTAATTGTTTTCCTCCACCATGGTTAAATAGCTGCACCTGTGATCTCCTCGCAGCCAAGTACTAGAATCTTTAATCTTGTATCGTTTAATCGTTTTAACCTTGTTTCAGTCTGTTCTTTCTGCGTTAGATTTGCAGCAACATAATTTCCATGTTAGTATCAACGTTCGTCATGTCATAAATTTTTGAACATTACAAATTGAACGAATATTAATTTGGTTAATATATGCATCAACTACTTCTCTAATTTAAAAGCAACATAGATTTTATATCTCATCAGTGATATGTATACAAATATTAAAATGATTAATTGGTAATATTAATATTCTTCTAAATATAAATTTGCTTAGTCTAAACACACATATTAAATGTGATTAGATGCTCTCACGTGTCAATTTGCATTTACAAGTTAAAGATTATTAATCGGTATAAATGATGTCGAAATATTTATAAATATAATATTATTAGCATTAACTCAAATTTTGAAATTAAATATGTTTTGATTAATCTGAATTAATACTACTCAGATAGTTTTTCTTAGTTAACATAAATCATGCTTGTAGTTGTTTTTTTTATAATATAATAAATCTTTTGATAGTAGTTTCTTTTGCATCGTCGCTTCGATCTCAGCGTTTCTTGCATCCTTGTGACCACAACACCTAGCATTCTTTTAGTACGTTGTTTTATCTTGTGTGGTGTACTGTTCTTAAATGCTTTATTTGTTGCATGCATGTTTGCCTATGCGTGACGCTTGCTACGAGTACAACGAGAACCGTTTGTGAGCTCTGAAGATCCGAAGGTGATGACCAGATGCAAAGTATGAGGAAGTTTGAGCAAATGTTAAGGCAAGTATAATATGAGGCTCCTTGTTACCTAATAACACTATAATTATCTTTTCATGTGCATGTGTCTAATATGATGAAACATTAAGGATTATACCTAGTATACTTTTGTTACCTTGTTCCTTGCTACCTACTGGGTTTATGCATATGGGTAGTTCTTGCTAGTTGCTCTACTTTAATGAAAGCTCCATAATATTGGCTAATGGCATATGCAATGATGTTTAAAATGTGCTTTTTAGCAGCATGGAATCATAAGAACTTATCTATCAGCAAAATCTGGGACTTACAGTACAACCATGAGTACTACATGGCTCTGCCTTTAGTTCAGTATAAGGACCTTTTCTAGCTTGTTAGTGGTTACCTGAAAGAGCGCAAAAGGGGCTTGCCGAGCTGAGTATAGTGCGGCCTCTATCCCTATGTGTATAGCCTGCATGGAATGTGGCATTCAGAAAGAGGGCTCTATATTCCCTTGCCGATTGGAAACCTAGCAGCTACTAACTTGTTAGACGAACCTTTGAAAGACTTTATAGTGAATCCTGCCGACCTTCTTTGGTAGTGGGTCAAGAGGCTGATCACCTCGGGCGAAAGGGTAAATCACGGCTCATGGGTAAAGATGTACAGCCTCTACAGAGTGTCTAAAAACAGTTATAACAGTCGTGCTCACGGCCGTGAGCGGCTTGGAAAACTCATGGAATTATGGGTTCTTATCGTACCATGGTGTTGGTTCTCATGTTTAATCATTATTGTCATTGTTTATGATTATGTGAGAACTGGGGCTTAAGTATAATTTAGCAACTCAGGTTCTAATGATAAAACTTGATCTACTAAAATTGCTTATCGCAGTTCAACCGTGTCAAACCTTTTGAGCCTTCATCCCCTCATATTATGCTCGTTAAGCGGTGGTTTGCTTACGCTTGTTTTACTTTTCAATTACTTTGGATAAAAATCCCGGATTGGTACCAGATGGTGGAGCTAGTGAGTTTTCTGAGAAGTGCTAGGCGTATGTACCCCAGTCAATCGTCCCTTGATGCAAGCTTTGTCCCTTTGTAAATGATAATATTATATTAATATTTGTTAAGTAATAAAGTATTGTCTTTTGATACTATTGTAATTTGTCGCTATATGTATGATTTGACTTCCTGGGCACACGTATGGTGTACACTTGTTTTTGTTTTTAAAACTGGGTATGACAGCAACAAATATAAAAAGATAGAGGGAGTACAGGCATTTGTATTTGGAAGGACAATGCATATACGTCATCTGATTACGTTGCGCGTCCACCGGAACTGACTGCTAGCTGGCTACTGAGTAGTGAGTAGTGACTGGCTCCGGCCAGTGCAGAAGTATGGGCATGTTTGGTTTACGAATAAAATTTGCTAAAGATTTGGCAAAGCTAAAGTTCAGAGATAGGCAACTTTTAGTAGCAAATTAAATAACAGCTAAAATCATGGTTTGTCAAATCTTTGACCTGGCATATTTTGGAAGCGAACCACTGTATATATACATATGTATCTTTCTGACGGCACTATATACATATATATTATTACCAGCAAAAACATATACATTCGTCTGCTACCACCTGGAAACCGTCGTCATTCGTCATCAAGCAAGGCAGGAGGCAAGTGGACAACAAGGTGCGTACGTGGAGAGACGAGGAGTGCATGCGCATGAGACCAAACGCGGGCGATGCACGCAATGATGCTTATCTCATGATGCATCTCACATGCGTATGGAATTGATTATTACTTGCATTGTGTCCACTAACAATCGGCCTGTAATACTATAAATACGATGGAGATCAGCAGCGTAGCTCATGTACTCCAGGGTGTTATTGAGTTCCAGTAGAGTGCCAATCGATCCAACATCAGATCAAACTGAAGAAGCTCTTCAAGCAGCTAGCTAGTACTCTCTCTGTTCATCTATCTCCATCATTTTAGCCTTCACCGTAGTGACCAAGGAGCAGAACAAAACCACTTAGTTTGCATTTAATTATCACGTGCTTGGCGCATACGAGGAGTCACATGGTAGGAACAACCAATGAGCAGCAAAGAGACAATAAATGCAGGCGGGTGGTAGCCAATGAACAGCAAACGGACAATAAATGTGGGCAAGTCCCAAGCTAATATGAAGGAGATTTTTTAATAAAAAGTTTTTTTTAGATGAAGGAGATAAATGAATGGAGGGAGTATGTAGTAGAAATGGGGAGGGTGACGCCGGCAGCCGACGGCGGAGGGGATGAGCAGAAGACGTCGTGGCCGGAGGTGGCGGGCTGGGTGACGCTGAACGCGTCGTTCAAGATCACCAGCGACAGGCCCGACGTGTCGACTCCCTTCTACAGTGACACCACCCCGCTGCCGACGGACTACAACCCCAAGCGCGTCATCATCATCTTCGACTCCGGCAACGTCGTCGTCAAGACTTAACTCCGGTAACCTTTGTCTCCACCACTAAGTTGGTGATTTATGTTGTGTGTCTTTCCAGTTGGCAGACGGCCTCTCGCCGTGTTTGCTGATGGAACGTGTAAAACTTCCACTTCCACTTAATGAAGCACGTGCTAAAGCACACTTTCGAAAAAAAAAACGTCGTCGTCAAGACTCCTGTCGTCGGCTAGCTGGACTCTTGTCATCGGCTAGATCGTGCCCATAATCAGTCTGCAGTTTTAATTTTTTTTTCCTGATATGAACAATAACTTCGGCTTATTTTTATTTATTTACATCCATCCCTGCTACCTGGTTATCATGGAAGAGAAGAGTAGTGCTATTTGTCGTTGAACATGTATTATCGTATATAAGGATTGCATGTGTATTGTGCAATGTATCCTTTATTATCGAGTTGGTGCATGGTCAGCAACTCGGTGTTCAGGCATGCATGTATTCCTACATACTGAACGATCTTATCCTCGCGTTCAGACTTATTAAGAAATTCACTTGAATATTATTACACTACCCCATAACCTGCAATCCCCGCTGGCTCCAAACCGGTTTTCACGGACAAATTTTCAACCGACCATGGGTAATCGACAGTGATAGCATTAGCATTTCATTTCTGGCTGTTCATCCGACAGAGATGCCAACTTTTACAAAAGAAAAAAGAAGCACAAGAAAATAAACAAAACATCCTCCCAGGTCATGGGACACACTAGTATAGAGTCGATTTTCAGCAACGAGGCCGATTTTCGGCAGAGACACCTCTATAGTGGCCGGAGAAGCAAACTGCATTTGAAGATGCATCTTAGACGCGGGCTCCAACTCAAGCCGCCTCTATAAATGCATCTTCATATGCGGTTGGCGTGATAGGTCATCCCTAAAATATGGCATTTTCAGAGGCAACCGCCTCTGAAGATTTATTTTTAGAGGTGGTTGGCTTTGGAGCTGCCTCTCGTACAAATAATGTTGCAAATAAGTGTTATGATACAAAAAATATTCCTTGTAGAGAACTAGTGTTCAAAGTAAGGCACAAGCATCACTAGACCATCTAAGTGTATTCGAAACAAAATTGGTACAAACTCCATATAAAGATGTCTCCTCCCATCCACTTCCAAATAAATGTCCAGCAGCCAAAGTGCTCGTCTCCCTCGCACAGTCCACATCATCTCAATCCCCATCGCCTCCTTGTCGCCCAAAACCTTCCCCTCCCTACAGTTACATCGATGATGTTGAGTGCCAAGCGTAGCTACAACACCGATGCAACCGCACAACAGGTGCGGCTAATTCAACCCCTTGGGCGGTCGTGAGGAATGGGGTTGGCTCCCAGTGCACGTCGACATCTTGTACCTAGTGGATTCCGACGAGGATGTGAAGCCATCCACAATGCGCCTAGCGTTGCAATTGTGTGACCGCAGCCGAGTAGGGCAAAGGTGCGACGTCGACCGCCACCAACAAGAAGTGCCCGGTGACCCGATGCGAAGCGAGTGAAAGGTTGGCGGCGTCGACACTGGAAAAGATGATGCCTCCGAAAGGCAGAAGTCGAGCACTTGTCGCTGAATCAAGCTCAGGCAACAGGAAGGTTATTAGACCATTTCCCCCTTTGGTAGGGTTACAGTTTTGGGGTTCATTTGATTATAGATTACTGAAAAGAAAAGAAAAGAAAAGTACATTAGCAGAAGAAAAGAGGTATATTAGGAGAAGTGATCGAAAGGTGTATTAGAAAGTGAGAATGACAACTATTTTAGAATAAAATTTGAATATTATAAGAGTACCAGTGGAAATGCACGTGCGACACGCACGTGTCTAAAAAAATTCATATATAAATAAAAGAATAGAAATATTAGACTGATATCTAATAATAAATATATAGACTAATAAAAGTTATCAAACCATAAAATTATTAATAGTCTAATATATATCAAATCATGGTATGATGAACGGTCAATTTCACATAAGTCTTCCAAGATGCATGTGTGAACAATTTTTTTGTTTATTAATATAATGCAAACTATTGAGACAACACAACATAGGCCTCGTTCACTTCCCCCTCCCAACCCAAAATATTTCCTCTTACACACATCACATCAAATCTTTCGACGCATGCATGGAGCATTAAACGTAGGTAAAAAAGATAACTAATTGCATAGTTCGTCTGTAAATGTCGGGACGAATCTTTTGAGCCTAGTTAGTCCATAATTAGACAAATTTTGCCAAATAACAACGAAAGATGCTACAGTAACTTTTCAGCTACTTTTCGCGAAGTGAACACACCCATAGAGTATATTTCCCTCCTACGTAGCCTTGCATGTTCAACGCAGTGCAAATTATCAATGCGAATAGCTGTCGTGTCTTGCATAAAATCAAAGACTTAAAAATATATAAACCACGGTTTAGAAACTTATAGATTACCTGTAGTATTGTTGCTTTCGTCAAATTACAATATTCACTCGGTAGCCTCATATGACAACTCACATCTGAAGCAACCACCTGGTTGCATAGATTCAACGAAATCAGCTCTGAATAATTAATATACTGAACCAATTAGCATAAAATTACAAATAATAGAAGCCCTACGTCAACCTCCTGGTGATAGACAATAATGTTTAAATTAAACGAGAGAAGCAAGGAAGCAACCAACCCAATATTATGTCATGTTACCCTTGTTAAACTGGCGATCTGATGTCCTGTTCCATCTACAACATAGCAAGCATATGATGGCAGCTCGTCTGAAAACCATTACAAATTTGTTAGCATTTATTGAATAGAAATCGATCAAGCATTAACTTTTTGTAATCATTATATAGATATGTATCAAGCTAAACCAAGATCTTGAAGATCAAATTATTTTCCCCAATACTTAACTAGTTCAAAAAATCCCATGCCACCTTGCTTTTCTCGTGTCAAACCAGTTCAAAGCTCACTATCACCGAAGCATGAGAAATTAGTCATGATGTCACCACATAAGACCCTTCCTAACAGAATACAATTTACCATGAGCATCGCATCTAACCGTGCCTATCATACAGAGAGGAGGGAGGGAGAGAGAAAGCATCATTTGAAAGGTTCCATTTGCCCCAGAGTGTTGCATTTAGGCAAGGTTACATCAAAGTGAGCTGCCAGTATGTGCTCATGCTATTAGTAGGCTAATCTCCATAGCAACATCCCAAATTACTTTGAACAGGTGCTGTTCTATTTGCAACCATTATCTTCCTATCTGCAGTTCTATTCATATAAATGCATCTAGAACACATACTTGTATGCACTAAACTGTATTATTGTTCGTGTGAGAAACCTTGTCATGGTAAATGCTTGGTTATTATGCTAATCGAATGATCTCAGAACACACGAGAGTAAATGTGCATAAACCACCTGTTTCACAAAATAATCACCAATCTAAAGCAGATTTAATTTTTACATATCTTAAACCGCCTGAAACTAACCTAATGGTCTACAACTCTCCATATTTCCTACAATTTCTTCTTAGTGTGTCCAAGACAGCTGCCAATTCTCATGGACTTTTTTCTTTGCATCCCTAGTGATAGAGAAAAGATCATAAGTTTTAATCACAATTTTTTTACATGGCCGTTAATGTAACTCGAGAGAAATTTTAGTTATCTTATCTACTACTGGTATGAACCAGTACCATAGATTTATAGGAAAGAAGATACAGGTGCAACAGATTTTATGTTTAGCACATGTTACATAGGCAAGTTCAGTAGATATATTTTAATGAAAAACAATAGTACAACTAGATCAGTATCATAAGAAGGGCCTACTTTATGGAAATATCAAGATAGAGACTAACTGCAGAGATTGAAGGACTTTCACTATAGCCCATGGGCAATTGGGCACTGTGATCTCCAGTAAATGAATCCATCCCTGTTCATCCCTGGCAGATAGAGAAGCCATAATTTCAGACAATAGAATAGAATTAAAGAAAGTCTCTGAAACAACCTTTTCGAACAATTATCAAACTGACAAACTTCAGTATCCTGTGCTAGCCTTGCTCAACAGCGGTAATTTTCTCTCCAGACAATTGTACAGTATACTCCCTCCGGTCCGGTATATCTAGCGCCAGGAGCCAAATTTCAGAGACCAAGAAACTCTACCAAAGCATGTGCTGCGCACTAACTCCGTATCAAGTGGTAACAGCCGCGCCGCCAGCCACGAGGATTCTCCAGCCCTCCGTATTTTTTTCAACCGAAATGAATTGGCGCATGCATGCAACGCTTGGTTGCTAGCTGCATGCAGGCTTTGTTGCTAGCCATACATTTAACTACAGACTAATTAACTCCAAACTAATTAATGGCTCTCGGTATCCCCCACTCCGCCAGATATTGTGGCCGAAATGAAAAACGTGATTGCGCCAGATATACTGGACCGGAGGGAGTACTAAACAGGTTAATGTCAATAGGCAGAACACAAGAGAAATCCTTACACAACACTAAATACATTACAATTACATCATGTAAACGACACTAATATGACATATAGAAACCCAAGAGACTGAATTTTGAAACTGGAACTAACTTGCTCAACTAATTTACTCAGCCCTGGATGGAAGTGCAATGCCAAGTCTGAATAATAGTAGCACACTTTTCTGATCGTGATCTTGAGGACACGGGTTCTGCATAAAATAGACCTACTAACAGTAGCACACTTTAGTTCTGAATCGAGATCCGTTCATCGATAAATTCAGTTTATGGTGTTGTGATTGGATTAGATGTGGGGAAAATAGGAATTGTGAAGCAGGAACTTGTGGATGGAGATCAAAAGAGGAGACAAGGAATGAGCACAAAACTTGCAGGCAATTTCTCTAGGAGCTGACGGGTGGTGTGAGGGTTCCCGTGCGCCAGGTCGCGTCCGCCCGCCGGTTTTCCCGTGCGCAAGGTCTTCCGTTCCGGCAACACAGCGAGGAAGCGCGGCAGTTGTCATGGGCAGGGAGCTGAGGAGCGACACAGCGATGAAGGGTGGCGGTTGGCGGCGTGGCGAGTCGTGGATACACGAAGTCTTGAACGCGGGTACGTGCGGGCGGGTAAGAATCTTTCCAGTGAAAAAACCTTTGGCCGGAGTCGAGCGTTTGTTGAGAGAAACACGCGTTTCCTATGTCAGGATGTCAGGGAACGCTCTGGGCCCACAGCTAACCAATTAATAAGATGCATACATCCAAGAGGAGATATAAGGTGAGTAAGATGGTTTTGGCTAATTCCTTCTCTCCTTTATAAATATAGATACTAGCAAATATGCACGTGCGACACGCACGTGTTTCTTAAAACTATTTGAAATACAATGAATATGTCAATTGAATTGTCGTTTGTCGATATACAGTAAAGATAGATGTCAATTGCTCGTTCAATTTGATCGGGTCATATAGAACAAGGTTCAAATCTAAGACAAACAATCATCGGTACGCAAGTTTGGGCGTGGTGCATGTGCATGAACGTGTCAGGTGTTGGCTTCAGCTACAGCTTATGACATGAACGCAAAATCACAGCGAGGCCTTTTTACGTCGCATGTGGCTATTGGACCGAACGACTTAAGACTTTTGCGTGTTGGAATCAACCGAATTAGATTAGATTTACGTGTGCATATAGAAAAGCCATGCATGATAATTGGGTAGGGCACGGTTAGGGGCTAGCTGTGACCGAGAGGGAGTGTCGAGCTGTGTGATTAAATCCGTTGCGCAGGCGTACATAGATATATATAGATATAGATATAGATTTTGGGATGGAGGGAGTATGGACATACATATCAAAAGATAATTTGCATCGCAATTATGGTTCTCCCAACTGCCAGAATCTGGAATTACCTTGAGGGCCAAGGATTTTCTTAAGTTTCAAAATTTAACGGCCAAGAAGTGTAGTATTCTTTGTTGTAGACGTAAACCTCCAAGGAAATGGATATATTCTTGAGTGCTAGTCTAAACTGCCAAGATAATTTTTCATTTTCTTGAGTGCTAGTCCAAACCGCCAAGGTATAGTAATTTCATGTTTCCTTGAGTGTTATTACAAACCGCCAAGGTAACTGCACATTTCCTGGGTGCTATTCAAAATCCAAGGTAATTCATATGTCCTTGGGTGCTATTCGAAACTGCCAAGGTAATTCAGATTTACTTGGGTGTAATTGGAACCCCAAGGAAATTCTGAGAGCTTCAAAATTCAAAAAATTTTGACTTTTGCAAATGAACTCGGATGGACATTAGTCCTAAACCAAAGTTGTAGTATTTGACGAGACCTAAAACATTTCCGTTGAAACTTTTTATATTTGAAACTCATTTAAGATCTCAAATATTCATTACAAGATTCAATAAAGTTAATAAAAAAAGTAATTCAGCCCGAAGCGTTAGGTCATAGGTTCAATTCCCATGTGACACAGGAGAAAGGGCTTTGGTTGATTTATGTTTTTTTGCTCTTGCTCTATAATGCCTTGAAGGTTGCTGGCCCTCAAAAGATACTAGTTTACTTGGCAGTTGGAACATTTTCTTGTCACATTGGAAAATTAAGTGTGTCCTAGTTTCTTTGGCAGCCAGCCTCCAAGGAAATCATTCTTACGTGCCAAAACTGTCAAGAAAAGCAATTTCCCTTCTCCTCTATCCTTGACAGAGTTTATTTGATGGTTAGCCAAGGATCATTTCCTTGCAGTTTTAAGCACTCAAGGTAACTCAGGATTTGTGATAGTGTCCTTTGATTCTAAGGCGAAGATTCACTTACCTAGACAAACGTAATTTTATTTTTTATTCACTACTATAGAAATTAATAACCAAGGCGGGCAAAACATTTTATCCGAGGTGGGCAGGCCAACCGCCTCGGACTGAAGGTCACGTTTAATCCGGCATTAACCGAGGCGGTTGGCCACCTGCCTCTGTAAATCAAATAGAAAAAACAAAAAAAAAGAAAACCCGTGGACAGGCCCACCAAGCCCATCCACGGGGCCGCCAACCCATCCATGGGCAGCCGCCGCAGCTAGCCAGATCTGCGTGTCGTCACCGTCGCAGTCGCTAGATCCGCCGCCACGAGCCCTCGCCAGAGGAGCCCGTTGCACCTCGGGCTCGCCGGATCCGGAGGGAAGATGTCGCGCCGCCACTAGATCTAGAGGGAGGAGGGCCGCCGCCACCACCGGATCTCTGCCTCGGATCTAGATCTGCCGCCGCCATTGCTCCGAGGAAGACGCCGCGCCACCATCGGATCTCCTCCTCAGATCCGGATCCGCCACTGCCGTTGCTCCGGGGAAGATGCCACGGCGCCACCAGATCTAGAGGGAGGAGGGCCGCAACCGGGGAAGGCCAAGGCTCCCTGCGACCGTCTCACACCGCCGCCGGGGAGGGGCCGCGCGCCCCGCGTCGCGCCGCCGGGGAGAGGCCTCGCGCCCCATGTCGCGTAGCCACCAGACAAGGGACCGTGCGCCGCCGTCGGGGAAGGGCCACGCCCTACGCAGGGGGCAATGGAAGAACCGAAAAGGAAGGGTAGATGCAACGCACCTCGTCGAAGTGCCGGAGCTCGTGCTGGCCCCGCGATTCCTGATTGACAACAACGCCGTCGTCCTCGTTCGTGCTGGCAGGCACGTCTGGCCGCCGGGTTCCCGTGCGCGAGGTCGCGTCCGCCCGCCGGTTTTCCCGTGCGCAAGGTCTTCCGTTCCGGCAACACAGCGAGGAAGCGCGGCAGTTGTCATGGGCAGGGAGTGAGGAGCGACACAGCGATGAAGGGTGGCGGTTGGCGGCGTGGCGAGTCGTGGATACACGAAGTCTTGAACGCGGGTACGTGCGGGCGGGTAAGAATCTTTCCGGTGAAAAAACCTTTGGCCGGAGTGGAGCGTTTGTTGAGAGAAACATGCGTTTCCTATGTCAGGATGTCAAGGAAACGCTCTGGGCCCACAGCTAACCAATTAATCAGATGCATACATCCAAGGGAGGAGATATAAGGCGAGTAAGATGGTTTTGACTAATTCCTTCGCTCCTTTATAGATATTAGCAAATATGCACGTGCGACACGCAGGTGTTTCTTAAAACTATTTGAAATACAATGAATATGTCAATTGAATTGTCGTTTGTCGATATACAGTAAAGGTAGATGCCAATTGCTCGTTCAATTTTATCGGGTCATATAGAACAAGGTTCAAATCTAAGGCAAACAATCATCGGTACGCAAGTTTGGGCGTGGTGCATGTGCATGAACGTGTCAGGTGTTGGCTTCAGCTACAGCTTATGACAAGAACGCAAAATCACAGCGAGGCCTTTTTACGTCGCATGTGGCTATTGGACCAAACGACTTAAGACTTTTGCGTGTTGGAATCAACCGAATTAGATTAGATTTACGTGTGCATATAGAAAAGCCATGCATGATAATTGGGTAGGGCACGGTTAGGGGCTAGCTGTGACCGAGAGGGAGTGTCGAGCGGTGATTAAATCCGTTGCGCAGGCGTACATAGATATATATAGATATAGATATAGATTTTGGGATGGAGGGAGTATGAACATACATATCAAAAGATAATTTGCATCGCAATTATGGTTCTCCCAACTGCCAGAATCTGGAATTACCTTGAGGGCCAAGGATTTTCTTAAGTTTCAAAATGTAACGGCCAAGAAGTGTAGTATTCTTTGCTGCAGGCGTAAACCTCCAAGGAAATGGATATATTCTTGAGTGCTAGTCTAAACTGCCAAGATAATTTTTCATTTTCTTGAGTGCTAGTCCAAACCGTCAAGGTATAGTAATTTTATGTTTTCTTGAGTGTTATTACAAACCGCCAAGGTAACTGCACATTTCCTGGGTGCTATTCAAAATCCAAGGTAATTCATATGTCCTGGGGTGCTATTTGAAACTGCCAAGGTAATTCAGATTTACTTGGGTGTAATTGGAACCCCAAGGAAATTCTCATAGCTTCAAAATTCAAAAAAATTTGACTTTTGCAAATGAACTCGGATGGACATTGGTCCTAAACCAAAGTTGTAGTATTTGACGAGACCTAAAACATTTCCGTTGAAACTTTTTAAATTTGAAACTCATTTAAGATCTCAAATATTCATTACAAGATTCAATAAAGTTAATAAAAAAAAGTATTTCAGCCCGAAGCGTTAGGTCATAGGTTCAATTCCCATGTGGCACGGGAGAAAGGGCTTTGGTTGATTTATGTTTTTTTGCTCTTGCTCTATAATGCCTTGAAGGTTGCTGGCCTTCAAAAGATACTAGTTTACTTGGCAGTTGGAACATTTTCTTGTCACATTGGCAAATTAAGTGTGTCCTAGTTTCTTTGGCAGCCAGCCTCCAAGCAAATCATTCTTACGTGCCAAAACCGTCAAGAAAAGCAATTTCGCTTCTCCTCTATCCTTGACAGAGTTTGTTTGATGGTTAGACAATGATCATTTCTTGGCAGTTTTAAGCACTCAAGGTAACTCAGGATTGTGATAGTGTCCTTTGATTCTAAGGCGAAGATTCACTTACCTAGACAAACGTAATTTTATTTTTTATTCACTACTATAGAAATTAATAATCGAGACGGGCAAAACGTGTTATCCGAGGTGGGCAGGCCAACCGCCTCGGACTGAAGCTCACGTTTAATCCGGCATTAACCGAGGCGGTTGGCCACCTGCCTCTGTAAATCAAATAGAAAAAACAAAAAAAAAAGAAAAGCCGTGGATAGGCCCACCGAGCCCATCCACGGGGCCGCCAACCCATCCACGGGCAGCCGCCGCAGCTAGCCGGATCTGCGCGTCGTCGCCGTCACAATTGCTAGATCCGCCGCCACGAGCCCTCACCGGAGGAGCCCGTTGCGCCTCGGGCTCGCCGGATCTGGAGGGAAGATGTCGCGCCGCCACCGGATCTAGAGGGAGGAGGGCCGCCGCCACCACCGGATCTCTGCCTCGGATCTGGATATGCCGCTGTCGTTGCTCCGAGGAAGACGCCGCACAACCATCGGATCTCCTCCTCGGATCCAGATCCGCCGCTGCCGTTGCTCCGGGGAAGATGTCGCGGCGCCACCGGATCTAGAGGGAGGAGGGCCGCAACCCGGGTAGGCCAAGGCCCCCCGCGACCGTCTAACGCCGCCGCCGGGGAGGGGCCGCGCGCCCCGCGTCGCGCCACCGACGGGCAGGGGCAGCGCGCGCCGCGTCGCGCTGCCGCCGGGGAGAGGCCTCGCGCCCCATGTCGCGTAGCCGCCAGACAAGGGACCGCGCGCTGCCATCGGGGAAGGGCCACGCCCTCAGTGTCGCGCCGCCGCCGGGGAAGGGGCCACGCCCCCGCGTCGCGCCATAACAGAGTTAGGGTTTAGGGACTTAGGGTCGCGTCGCTAGAGAGAAGAGAGGGGATGCGACTGAGGAAGAATGAGAGAGAGAGAGAGAGGGATTTGGGGACTTAGGGTTTCACCTGCCTTTTATAGTGGGACATGATTTCTGGGCTAAATGGGCTTTCTAGCGCCGGGCCAGATTTTAGGAGGCGGGCCATATAAAATAACCGCCTCAGTTAATGATTTACCGAGGCGGTTGCGTTATAATGCCCGCCTTGGTTAATAGGCATTATCTGAGGCGGTTATATTAAAATTGCCCGCCTCGGTTTATGGATTTTAGGTTAACCGCCTCGGTTAATAAAAAATGATCATCTCGGTTAATCCAGGCATTAACCGAGGCGATGGAAAGTACTGCCCGGCTCCGAAAAAAAATTCCAAAACGCTTCACAAAAGATTTTTTGTAGTAGTGATTTATACCTAATATGAAAGAGGGAAGTGACTTTTTTATAGTCTTTCTTTTTTTTACTTTCTATAGCACCCTCATGTCCCTCCATGTCCCGTATATTACCCGGACTCATAACCTGTCCTCATAAGTTAGAACAACGCGTGTCCAGTACAGTACAAAGTCTGAATCCAAGACGGATTGAAACACATTGTCGTGATCGTTGAATAAATTTCTAAGCAACAAATCGTCCATGTATAATCATGCAACAAGCTTTACTTTCCTTTACGACTCACGGATATATTTGCTACTTACACGTAAAATGACAGCCATTGAAACAACAATACTATATTATTCAACTAGCATACAAGCGCGCTTGCACTGCATGCATGCGTGAACACCACGACGTATACAAATTAAAACACTAAGACACGCAACTAAAACCAAATCCAGTATGTAATTTCATTTTAAACGAAGAGCTCACGATCGAAAAGACGACACACGCATACCAAGAAGTCCATGCTTCTATCATATCGCATATGGCACCGGCGAGAACTCTCTATCCAACGACGGGCGTGTAAAGGACGGCTCCGTTGGTGTCGAAGTAGACGCGGACACGGAGGGCGTTGTACCCGGGCGCCACGTTGGTGCCGTCCGGGACCACCTCGATGGCCACGTCGGGCCTGTCGCTGCTGATCTGCGTCACCGCCTGGGCCGCCGGCCACCCCACCACCTCCGGCCACGACGCCTTCTCGCTGCTCATTCTCTCCCTTCCTCCTTAGGCGATCACTCCTCTACTGATTCAGAACACAAGTGCTAGCTGCGCGCATTTTGTTCCTAGTAAAGTACTAATGAGGAAGTTGGATACAAGAATCTCCCATCGCTCGTGATGGTACTTATAGGATTACCGTAGCTGAACGTGCATGCATTGTTGATTATTGGGCACAAACAAGAGCCTCGGTATTGTCACCCCGATCTGCTGGCGTTTCCTTATTAACTATTCGGATTTATTTCCAGACAAGTGACAACTGACAACACAGCCGGATAAACACTGTCCTTTGCAACAACCAATGTTCGAAAACTAGCATCAGTAAGAGCAAGTACTGATCGACTAAATTAAGCCAAGACAAGCCCCTTGCTCTCTGAATCATAAGTTATATATATATCTCATGCACAGAATGCAAACTAGTGTTGTACAGTACTTCTGCAGCTGGCACATGCATGGGCTTGTTTGGTAGTGTCCAGCTGCAAGATTTTATGGAGCTCGCCAACTCAAAAAAGTCTTAACGATGGAGTTAAGTGAAGAAATTTAGTTGAGTAATTTTATTTTGTTATATTTTCTTTATCATGTATAACTTTAGACCAGTTTATTTATTTTATTATACAAAGTTCAAATCGTTTGTTGGTCTCAGAGTTAGAGTTATGACAAATGAAAGTAGGAACATTTCCACTCCCTCTTCTTATATATAAGGCTTTTAATTTGGGTTCTATCGTCTTAAAATACTCCAACTATTCTAAACTATAGATCAATATGTTTTGCTTTTTTTCTAAGTATAAAACTTCTCTAATTATGATCAAGACTTCCTAAGTAAAACTTCTCGAACTTCTCTAAGTAAAACTAGAAAATGTAACGAATAGGGCATATTTCGTAAGATTTTAATTAAAAATTGATATTATAGATTGCTGTATTTTCTATAAAACTTAGCCAAAAGCTTGGCTAAGAATAAAACTAAAGTGGCCTATACTGTACTATATAAAATATTTTTGTCAACACTATTTTTAACTTTGGTTCTAATTAATAAAACCATCGGTGATACATTTTCACCACCGAAGAAATTATTTTCACCGCTAGTTTGTGGCTTGAACCGGTGGTAAAACCTATCCCAAATATATATTCAACAAACCCTAACCCAACCAACCTCTCTCTCTCTCTCTCCTAGCTCTCCCATCTCCTCTACCCCCTCCTCACTCCCCCTACTCGCATCCCTCCTCCTGCACGGTTGTAGCCATTGTTACTGCCCTCTCCTCCCTCTCCTTGCCCACACACCTCGTACTCCTTCCCCACCGCTGTCCCCTCGTCCACCACTACTGGCGGTGCCGCCTCATCCTCTCCTCCCCAAATGCTGGGCCCTACTCCTCCTCCCCAGCCACCACTGCCCCCTCCTCCTCGGCGCTACCCACTCACCCACTGCCACCCCCTCCCCTTCCACACCACCGACCCTCCTCCACGGTCAGGCAAGGCAAATCCAGGTAGCCTAGGGTGTGGCGCATGTTGGCGAGGCGTGGCGGTACTAGCTTGGCTAGATCTGCGCATGAACGGTGCCGGTGGTCTAGATCTGCCAAGCTCCAATGATATATAATGAGCAGCTCAGCGGTGGCGCATGGTCAGTGAGCGACGACGGATGGGCGTACATAGTCAGCAATGGGTGTGACCGTGTTTTTCTATTTATTTGGTTTTCAACACCAGTTACAGACCGACAGTAATGCCGATTCATATCACTGCCTACTATGACCACTGACTTGCAAAACTGGCAGTGATGGCGGTTTACATAGTAGTGATAGTGATAATTTGAAATGGACAGAGTAATGAAGACGTAATTAATAACGTTTTGAACTGGTCTTCTTTGCTGGCCAGCTTGCCTGCCGAAGATTAAACAAGATGCTAATCCATGGAATATATATACTAGTACGCACCAAGATTAAACAAGATGCTCAGGTGAGCAACCGACAAGAGGGTGTGGCAAAATATACAGCATGGCCGGCTGGATCATACCAGCAGTACGTACTCATGCATACTTGTCGAAAGAGTGATGATAGCCATATAAATGCGATCCTAATGAAATAAGACGTTTTGAAACTGTGCGTGTGGAGCTTGGTTTGAAACTGCGAGAAGGAAGAGAAGTACTTATTATGTAGATTTCCATAGGCAGCTCCTTACAAAATTGCCTTTTTCATAAAAAAACAAATTGCCTCCAGAAATACTTCATAGAGTAAGTAGCGGTTCCTTACAAAAACTTCACTACCACATAATAGACAATCACTACCGTTAAGCAAACGACAGTGATATTGCCGGTTTATGGCTATAATCAGCAGTGATAGGCTGTTTTGCACACAAAAAAACTCATAATTTTTTATACGAGGTCGGATCAAGATAAACACATGTGTATAGATCATTACTGGAGATGTAATACTTATCAACTGCTCGGAAACTTCCCATATTGGAGAAACAGAGCAGATGTACTGTCTAATGCTCATTTGTAACAAGAGATTTTTATATTAATGCAGAAATGGGAGAAACACAATAGTTGGAGAGTCGCCCAAGTTGTTGAATCCTCACTACCAGAGAGAGAGGGGAATGGTCCCATAGGATCAGGTGACTGATAGATAAGAATTGTGACCAAAAAAAGCATCCATACATTCGCTCTCAAGATCAACAAATTAATTGGGAAAAAATGAGACCAAAATTACTCATCGTGCTGCAATTCTTACCAAAAAGTTAACCAAATACCTATATAAACTATCCATCACTGTCACAATTTTCTCACCGAAATTACTTGTATACATGCCGCCCCAGAGATTTTTGTATACATGCTTCTCTATTATCCACCAAATATTGTTAAAGAGGGAAGCCGCCAAATATAAAACATGAAGATAACATGGTACTTATTAATGCATAATTTCGTTATGCACAATATTTTTTAGTAAGTGATGATTGAATTTGCATACATGGAAGCTAACAAAAACACCTAGCTATATAAATTATCCACCACAGTCAAAATTAATTTTCTAACCGAAATTACATCTATACATGCTTCTCTATTATCCACCACTAGTTATCTTGTCTTGTGAGATTTTTGTATGTTTACTCTGAAAACTATCATACTGACGTATATAAGTTTAGATTTCAATTATGTTTGATATCAAAAGATAACTTGCATTGCAATTATGGTTCTCTCGATCCCCATGATGAAGATTCAATTACTTAGGCAAACATAATAAATAATAATGGCATGCATTGGTAAATTATATATATATATATATATATATATATATATATATATATATATATATATATATATATATATATATATTATTTCCTACTCTAAGGAGTAGTTACTCCCATGTTTATATCTCTAGATTTAGAGTATATATGACCTAACGAAGTATATGTACACGAAGTATATGATCATACTAGACCATTTATGGTAATATGTATGTCATGCAAGTATACGTAGAGTATATGGTTATACTTATTTTATATACTACAATAGTGGCATTTTAGTAATATATTAAAAAGTATGGACACTGCTAATTTTTTTTACGTAGTAAGATTTAGAGTATCTTAAAATAAGTATGTAAATATACTCAAGGTGATAAATGAGTATGCATCCATAGACAATGTAATTTTTTAAAGATGGGAGTAACTACTCCCGGGAGTATAGAAAACTCATATATATATATATATATATATATATATATATATATATATATATATATATATATATATATATATATATATATATATATATATATATATATATATATATATATATATATATATATGTACATATATATATATGTACATATATATGTATATGTATATGTATATGTATATGTATATGTATATGTATATATATATGTATATATGTATATATGTATATATGTATATATGTATATGTATATGTATATATATATGTATATATGTATATATGTATATATGTATATATGTATATGTATATATATATATATATATATATATATATATATATATATATATATATATATATATATATATATATATATATATATATATATATATATATATATATATATATATGGAGAGTGTACTCTATAGCTAGCTACAAAATAAGTTATTTTGTAGTCACCTCTATTTACAATAATTTTATATACTAATTTACGACAATGTTAGTATATATTTACGATAGTTGAATTACTATAACACATGGGGATATTTACCATAATGTTATAGTAGATTACATAGTAAGGAGTTAATATAATCTCGTAAATTAGCATAACAATTATCATAACTCAAAGTAGCTACAGAATAAGTTATTTATATAAGGGTATTTGTAGGCTAATTTCTGCATAATGACAATAATGTGTAATTTGTCAGCAAGTAGAGGGTTACTTTAATTTTATTTTCTTATTTATACCTAATATGAAAGAGAGAAGTGACTTTTCCAACGGTCTTTTTTACTTCCTACAACACCTTCACGTCTCTCCACATTCCGTGCCGCCCGTCCTCGTACAAGTTAGAACAACGCGCATCTAGTGACGGTATGAAGTCTAAATCCAAGACATATTGAAACATGTGATGACACTCAAAAGTGTTCCATGGTGGATTATAGACATCTCCACCAAGTTAGGTACATCATATACGTGTTGGTGGGCCAAGCTGCACCCAGTCGGCTTATCTATTTCGTCTGCCCCAATTGACCAACCACATGTCGGCACTCCAACGCCGATTGGGGCCTATCGGCCGCTGGTTTGATGATTAGGTGCCTATCGGCTTCTGGCCGGCCAATTGGCCAATTTTTCCCTTTTAGCCGATTGGGGCATCCGTCCAAGCCCGCAAAAGTCGGCTTAGAGCTAATTCCTCCTGTATTCCGAGGTGAGAAACTTAGAGAACACGTTTTGGGCTTGTTTTTTTACTGGGATAAGACCAGCACCCTCTATATATATAACAGGATCACGGCTGGTTGAGTTCCTAACTATCCAATTGTCAAAATCAATCTATACACTACACCAGAGAAGGCAATCACTGGCGGTTCAAAACCTCCCTTCACTGGCGGATTTTAAACCGCCATAACCAACTCGACAGTGATAAGCTGATCACATCACTGCCGGTTATGCCAAACCGGCAGTGATAGCTCATGTATCACTGCCGGTTCGTGTTACAAACCGGCAGTGATACTTGAGCCATCACTGCCGGTTGTTTTAACCAACCGGTTGTGTAGATTATATTATCACTGCCGGTTTTCTTTGAACCGGTAGTGATATACTTTGCACAATTTGCATTTTAATAATTGTTTTATTTTCATTTTGAGGGGAGGTGGTGGGGTGGGAGGTCGGGGAGGTGGAGGTGGTTGCTATCGATCAATTTGATATCGATGTGGAGGTGGCTGTGGATCAACGACAATACAAACCCATCAACATTTATATTATAAAAGTTCCAAAAAAAACTTTAAGTATCGAATTAAGAGTCGCATTACAATAGCCTATCGATGTGGTCTCTTCCGTACTAGGCCTTGTACTTCTTAGTCCTCACAATGGAGAATGATCCTTTCTTGGTCAATATCTCGTCCATCACAAACCGTGCTATCTCCTCTTGAATTCCTCTCATCTCAAAATCTAGCAACTGGTTGTGATTGTTTGCTTTGCGCTGTAATTGAAGCAAGATGATATTGAGATGCACAAACGTAAGACAAAACAATAGAAATGGGATGCCTACGTACCATATCATCTCCATTATCTGTTTTTGCGCCAAAGTATTTTAGCATTGCCCACATCACATATATAACCCACGCATCCAGAACAATATCTACAATATATATAGTTCTAAGCATCTCTTTATTTCTAGCACACAAGTTTCAGTACTCAATAATATCTCTATTCTTAGCATTGCTGGATAATGAGTTTGGTAAGAACTCATCATTTGGAACTAGAAAAACAATTTCATCACAATAAACTAGTTGATTGGTGTATCATCGCTTAATAAGATTTGTCAGTATAGGTATGAAACACAAAAAATTCTACTGAACTGACCTGTTTAGAGACAAGAATGCGTGACCCCACTTGAATTTCCCAAGCAGTAAATGTGCTGTATCTTCCTCCCCACTGCAAATATGTATATAACATAAGCTGATGCCTGACAGTAACTAATTATAAATCAAGCTACACGATTATATGACCTACATATTCTAAACAATATTGTTAGGCAAGGCTTAAAAAAAATTACCATATTATGAGGGCTGCTGATAAAGCTTCCACACAAGATAGTTCACATGGCCGACAATAGTTCACAGGATTTGCCGCTACTAACCATGGTACTTCAGCTTGTTTTGGAGGCAGAAACGGTATGTAGTAGGCAGCTAAGTTCTCGCTTTCAGACTAATTAGTAACTTGATGCAAGTTCCGTTGGTGCTCATAAAGCAAATGGTAACGGAGACAAAATAAAACTCACGAGGATTGGATCCAGGGGAATAGGTGTTTACATGTGTTAAATAGAGTGAGCTTCTCCTTCCCAACGATGAGCTCGGACATCTGCCTCGGGCGTGGCGCTGACCCTGGCATAAGAAATCCCCAAATTTTAATCCAAATCGCCACCCTTAAGATCAGCTAAGACCCTTATTGCTTACATAAGACGTCGCTGGGCTCGATTTTGGCCTAAGGGCCCTGTTCGGCCTCGGCGACGGCCACAGAAAGGAGCTGATGCACCGCCGCCCTTCTCATGTGTGCACGCGCGAGGCCGCCCCGGCACCGCCGGGGAGGGCAGCGCTTGCTACCATGGCGCGTGGCCCCCCACCTCTGGGTGCACGTGCGAGGCCTCCCCGCCACCATGGCCGTCGAGGGAGGGAGAGGAGAGGGAGCTCAGGGAGTGCGGCTGCTGATGGGAAGAGAGAGTGCTGCTGCAGTGGGGCGGAGATGAGAGATCCCGTGAGGGAGGGGGAGCCGGGAGTTAGGGTTCACGAGCAGTGTTCTATTCCGTTCGAACAGAGGAGGGAGGGATGTCGAGCTATATGTACTGTGGACATATCACAGGCGGTTTAAACCACGAACCGGCAGTGAATCTAATTATCACTGCCGGTTCGTGGTTGGAACCGGCAGTGAAGCTCGTAATCACTGGTGGTTCAAAAACCGGCAGTGAACCTTATTATCACTGCGGGTTCCAGCCACGAACCGGCAGTGAAGCTCATTATCACTGCCGATTCTAGCCACGAACCGGCAGTGAAGATTCACTGCCGATTCCAGCCACGAACCGGCAGTGATAATGAGCTTCACTGCCGGTTTGACCTCTACCCCAATCATTTGAATGTCTGTCAGAGTTTGAACCGGTAGTGAAGATTTATCACTGCCGGCCCAATACAATCCGGCAGTGATGGGCCGGCAGTGATGTTTGAATCTATAGTAGTGATAAATACCCTTTTATACCCTCTTTTCCAACCCTCTTGTTGTTCGTCACATCTCCTAGCGAGATTTGGCGGCATTCTAAGCATCCTTGCTGGTCCTAGGGCAACCTTCATATGCTCCTCCCTAGTAGGTCTTCCCAGGAGAAGTTTGGGAGTCTATCGCAGCCAAGGACGAGATCAACATCGTTCTAGCCGCTCTCTAGATCGGTCGTCGATCACGCTACGTTCTTGTTGGATTGTAGGTCGTTTTGAACCTCTTTGGCGTACTAGCCCTGTAATTGGTGTGAGATTTGAGCACCTCCAATGTCAACAACACGAAGTAAATCTCTAATCTGAAAATTATCCGTGTTACCACGCAACATGCTGTACTTTCCGTTATAATTAAGGCACGGATATATTTGCTGCTTACATGTAAACATGTGAAGTGAGAGCAATCGAAACAACAACACAATATTATATTATTCAAAAATTGGAGGGATCCAAACAAAAGTGAGAGCAATCGTAACAACATGACAATATTATATTATTCAGCCAGCATACATGCGCGCTTGCACTGCATGCATGTGAGAACACGACGAAGTATACAAATTAAAGCACACGCAACTAAAACCAAATCCCATACGTAATATAATTTCTTTTCAGACGAAGAACTCACGATCGAAAAGACGGCGGCATGCTTCTATCATATCATATATGGCGCCACCGTGCGCCGCCGGCGAACTAACCGACGACGGGAGTGTAAAGGACGGGGCCGCTGGCGTCGCTGGCGTCGAAGTAGACGCGGACGCGCAAGGCGTTGTACCCCGGCGCCACGTTGGTGCCGTCCGGGACCACCTCGATGGCCACGTCAGGCCTGTCGCTGTTGATCTGCGTCACCGCCTGGGTCGCCGGCCACCCCACCACCTCCGGCCACGACGCCTTCTGGCTGCTCATTCTCTCCCTTCCTCCTCCTTCAGGCGATGAACCCTCTACGAATTCAGAACAAGTGCTAGCTAGTGCACGTCTTTGCTAGTCTAGTAAAGTAACTGTACTAATGAGCAAGTTATTGTAGACATTAATCTCTCATCGCTAGCTCTTGATGGTATTTATAGGGTCACCGTAGTTGAACGTGCATGCATGGATGATTATTATTGGGCACAAACAAGAGCTAGCCTCGGTATTGTCGCCCCTGATCTGCCGGCGTTTGCTTCATTATTCGGATTTATTTAGAGATAAGTGACAACACAGGTGTATAAATCACTGTCCTTTATGACAACCAACGTTCGAAAACTTGCATCAGTAAGAGCAAGTACTGACTAAAGCCAAGCCAAGCCGCCCCTTTCACTATGAAACATAAATTTGGTGATCCCATACTGGTGATAATTTAGAGAAAATGATATATCGCGTCATCAGCGCCGTCAGCACCAGCATCAGAGGGCAAAGCAGCAATCCAAAAAGAAACAGATGCTCGTCTGGAGGCCGCGATACAGCAAGGAGAGATCAGCATGTGCAGGCTCAGCTCGAAGACGCTTCCCAGCCCTGCCAGGAGGAGGCCTCCCCTTTGGAGTCAGGGACCAGGCTAGCTTCCATCGTACTGCAGCAGTGGACGCCGGTCCATCGCTCCCTGGGCCAGCGCAAAAGCAGCAGCCCAATCAATGTGCCGAACGTGGAGTACCACGCTCCGCCGGCCGCCGCGATTTCTGCAACACCTGGCCAAAAGCTCAAGCAGTTCGCCAAGCGTATCAAGAAGCAAAGACCGCCGCCGAGTATTTCTCTGTGCACTGTATTTCGTAGTTATCTGTGAGATCATCTTCACTCTTAAGGTATTACATCATGTGGCTTCAAGTCGACGAGCTGACCTGCAGGCACTCAAGCCGGCCACGGGCGAGCTCAGGCCGAGGTTTCCTGTTTTTCATCAGGCCAAATTAAAGGTCGTCAGGCTCGGGCCAAGTGTTTTTCTATCAGATTTTTTTGGCCCTACACCACCACCACCACCATGTGCCACGGGCGGGCTCGGGCTGATATTTCTAGTTTTCCATGCATTACGGGTTCGTGCCAAGTGTTTTTCTCTCGTTTTCTTTTTTGCCCGGCTCGAACCCACCACCCAATCAGAGGGATGATCATGCTTCAGTTCTTCGAGAACCAAACTGTACCTAACAGTAATTGGGAGAAGAGAGCCGGCATAGCCCTGTCATCACTGGAACAAAAAAAAAGTTCTCTCTGAAAAGAAAGACACGCCCGCATGAGTAGTTTATTAGTTCAGACATGAAAATATTTTGAAAAGATAAATTGTACTGATCTTGATGTTTATTGGTTCTATCGAAAATATAATTCGCCATGTGCACACATACTTCACATATAGAAAATATGAGACCGTCTTAGCTGTACGTGCTGACCAAGTCCAGTGATAAACGTAAAGTGCTATGACCTGGTCAAGCTACATTGCACGCATTGTATGCCATAAACAAAAGCGAACAACATAAAAGTTTCGTTCTGCATGTTGATACGTACACTTGTCATCTGCTAGCACCTGCAAGACATCGATCGTCGTCATCAGCAAGGCAGGAGCGAATGGACACAACAAGGTGCGTGGAGTGCTTGCGACCAATGGATAACAAGTGCATGTGCATGCATGCGATGCGGCCAAGTGCGGGCGATGCACGCGATGCTCATGTCATGATCCGTCTCACATGCATCTGACCGAGTATGTAACTGAGTACTTGCAAGCATTGTTTGTCCACTAACAAACTAGCAATCCTGTAATACCATAAATACGATGGTCGGAACCAAACACATGTGTACAGATCATTACTGGATGTAATGCTTATCAACTGCTCGAAAACTTCACATATTGGAGAAACAGAGCACATGGATGTATTGTCTACTACGGCTCATTTGTAACATGAGATTTTTATATTAATGCAGAAATAGGAGAAATACAATAGTTACTGAAGAGTCGCCCAACTTGTTGAATCCTCGCTACCATAGACAGAACGATCCCATTGGCTAAACCTAGTAAAAGAATAGATTCATGATGATAATGAAGCACCGAAAACGACGACCAGAGGGTCGGGTGAATGGGAGCCGAAATTTTTTTTTGAAAATAATTGGCTACTGTCCCAAAATCACCACCAAATGTGCAAACAAAACACCATGATGTCTATGACCCAACTAGTTGGTGGATGTTCCCTAGGAACACAGCGGGACACTACAAAAAAGCACAGAACAAGAACTAAACCATGGGACGAAAAAGAGATACTCAACTACTATGGAAAAGAAGCGAGTTTTCAACCAAAAATACCCATGTCAACTAGTGACAAGAGTACTTAGAAAAAGATCCTTAACACACTAGAAGATCAATGCAAAAGACGGATCTCAAAATAAGCACTCGGAGAGCCCAAACACAAATTTTCAGCATACAGGTACGGAGGCTCCGCGTTTCCCCCGGAGGCTCCGCAGTCTAGAGATTCCCGGAGGTTCCATGTTTTTCGCGGAGGCTCCGCGCTGTCCAGAAACAGCAGCACGAATCAGGGAAGAACAGGTCAAAACTCGATCAAAACAATTCGGATTGACGTAAAACTTTGCAGGTAGGTTCTTGAGAGTGTTGAGAAGATATTTTCAAGACATCAACACGCAATTTCAAGCCTATCAATGGGAGATCGAAGAAGAACAAAAAACACCAGTTCTTGAGACCTAAACTGAGAAATCGCCCGATCTGAGAGCTCGTATGGAATTGGTTGATTTACTGTGGAAAGGCTTAACTCACATCATAGCTCAAATCAAGGTAACAAGAACGAATTAAAATGATCTAGAAACAAAAATCGGCTTAAGAACGAGAGGGGGAAGAAGAAGAACGCGAAGAACACATCACAAAGCACAAGAACAAAACTTCTTCCAAATCCCAGAGGACACAAGGAGGATTCGGGACCTCCTTTTCCACTTAAATTCTTGCTTCTTACACTAAACACATGAATTAGTGGACCTCTCTCACAAGCACCTAAGTGGAGGGGAAACCCTAACAAAGGATGAAAGAAAACACAAATGCAGGAGCTGAGGGAGATTGGGGCTCCCTCATCTTATTTAACAGGACTATTACACAATTCCAGTTTTGCTCCTAGATATAATTGAGTCAAACCACTTAGCCCAAGGGCGTTATGGTCCAACCCGGTGTCATCTTCATCCGATGACCATCGCGCCTCCTCATTAGTAGCTTCGCCTCGACGTGAAATCCCCGATGTCGACACGTGACGTCTAGTCCTCCTCGGAACCTCTGCTCGGGTTTTGAGGCCCAAACCCGTAAACCCGCCACCGATGGTTTTGAGGCCCAAACCACCAAACCCACTTGCGATTAGCGTACTCTATACGCGTCCCCCACCGCTCGAAATGTGTCACCACCATCCTCGACCGACTGGCCGCCAAGTCATCTGAGCCCCGCTCGACTTGCACGTCCTCCGTCTTGACTCGGTCAACACGGTCACTCCCATGTACACTTGCGCTTGTCGATGTCCTAGATCTCAGCCACCGCGGCTAGTCACCCGGCCTCCTGGTCCTTCGGTCCAAGCCTCACGTCCGCCCTTCACCACTCCCGGTCCATCGACACGGCACGTCTCTACTTGACCTTCACCTCACCATCAAACACCACCTCTAAGCTCCACACCTGCACAATACAAGCCAAGAGACATGTCGCACACATAGCTTTCGCCATGATAGGGTTAATCACCACTCAACCTTCTTCGTGGATCACATTAACAATCACTCATCATAAAATGAAACATAAAGGTACATTTCAACCTTATGTTCGTAGTCTCCCCCTTGATGAGTGCATTGGCAACACCAACACACGAACAACTTGAGCAAAAGAAAAAGAAGAAGAAGAGAAAACAAAGAGCTTAACCAAATGATCAAAAGCCAAAGAAAAACCAAAACGGGGTCATTTGAAATGAGTAAAACTTGGTCCCCAAAGACATGGGCAATGACTCGATGCAACCAAGTAAAACAAAGCTAGCCCGTAAGAAGAGGCAACAGGTTCAACACCACTAGCAAAGCTCAAAAAGCTAAAAAATTGCTAGACCCTCTAAAAGAGGCAAAAGCTCAACACATCTAGCAAAAGCAACTCCAGTGCAACTCTCCCTGAACAAATGCAATCACCCAGATGAATGCACACTCAACATGTATACTCAAGTGCAACTCCCCCTGAACAAATGCAATTTCCAGATGAATGCACACTCAACATGTGTCTCTCCCCCTTGGAGTGTGATCTCTCTCTCAGAGTCGTATGTGCTATCTCTCCCCCTTGTTGACACATGCAGTTATCAAGCTAAATCCAAAGACTACAACTCCCCATCAAAATATGCTATCAATGCATGGAATGTAGAAATATAGAAGCTTCAAGATTATAGCAAGTAGATTGAAAAGATGCTCTAATTGATGCTATCATGTATATATAGCAACACATACAAGTGCTAGCAAATGCTCCGGGTGACCAAATGAGACGAAATATGGCATTTAAGCAAGTGTGGTCAAGTTAGAGCAATTTTAAAAGAGGGTTCACCACCAAAGGTGCACATAGCAAAGATAGACAGGAGATCGACCTTGTGCTACACATGTATGCAAAGTGAACCACCCTAAACAAAGTTCACACATGATGTCATGAGACAAACTTGTGGTTTGATTAAATTTTAGATACCAATTGAAATTTATCGAGGTTATACAGCTTATCACAAAAGTTTGTCAAACAAGTGTGTGTAGGACGTTATCTGTGCCATCAAAACCTGACTTAACAGCCATGTCAAGCCTATGCCAAAGGCAATCAGAAGCTTAAAACAATGATCTCGGTATCCATTACAGAGCTCAAGTTCACTAATAAGTGCAATTTGGAGCTGTTTTAATACTCTGACATAGGATAGCACAGACCCATCCCGATCTTATCAAATCACTTAGCTTGTTTTTTAAGTTTTAGCACAAATTCAAGTTTCTTAAGCAAGTGTGTAACTCAAGGTATGAGTCATAGCAACTAAGCATATAAATAAAGAAAAAGAGATCTCAACACATTCTACACATGCTATTGCCACAAGTAGTGGTGAACACATTTCATGTTTCAATAAGTCTTAATCAAGTTCACAATTGGGAAAACAAGCTTAGCTCATAATATGCATCAATTGATGAAGCCTAAACCAAAAGCACATCATGTATATCCATAACATCCCCAACAAGAGCATAGTGTCAATCTAGCTACTATAAAGATGAAGCTCAAGATGCAATAAGATACATGATGATATGATATGCAAGTATGATACAAAAGCAAAAGCAAAAGACAAACTACAAAGAAAAAGCAAAATTAGAATACAAAAACCAAAGTTTTGCTCCTCTAAAAAGGGAAACAAACTCCAAGCTCCCCTCGCAAGCGAGCAAACTAGGCTTGGTCAAGTGGTTTGGTGAAAATGTCTGCGAGTTGGTTTTGGGTATCAATGTGGTGTAGATCAATATCACCTTTCTCATAGTGATCACGCAAGAAGTGAAAGAGGACTTCTATGTGCTTTGTCTTTGAGTGGAGGACTGTGTTTTTGGCTATGCTTATGGCACTGGTGCTATCATAAAATAAAGGCACTCGCCTAAACTATAACTCAAAGTCTCTCAGAGTAGCTATCATCCAAAGCAAATGGGAACAACGAGCAATAACAACAACATATTTAGCTTCTGTGGTGGATTCGGCAATGCTAGACTGCTTGCGAGAAGACCAAAACACAAAAGAAGATCCAAAAAACTGACAAGTCCTAGAAGTGGACTTCCTCTCAAGACGACAACCAACATAATCTGCATTAGAATACCCGCAAAGAGAAAGAGAGGAGGTGGCCAAAAACTAAAGATCAAACTCGGGTGTGAAATGAAGGTACCTGAGGATCCACTTGATGGCTTGACAATGAGACGTGCGCGACGAAGACTGAAAGCGTGCGCACAAGCAGACCGCAAACTGGATGTTCAGTCTAATCGCTGTCAGGTACAGCAAGGATCTGATCATGTTCGGTATTCCTTCTGATCCATGACATCTCCCTTCTTGTCATCGTCCAAGGCCGTTGTGGTTGATATGGAATCAATGGACTCGTCATCAACCTAGGCGAAGTTCTCATACTCCCTCTTGTATGTCTCGTAGAGTCTGGTTTTGACCTGTGCGGTCCCCTCGTGATAGCTCTAAAGCCTCACCTAGATCTCTCGAGCAGTAGTACAATCAGAGACTCTCTCGAACTACTAAAGCGAAAGACTCGAGAAAAGAACAGCATAAGCTCTGCTATTAGCGTTGTGCCGATCTTTTTGATCTTGCGTGACACGAGCACGGGGTTCAAGCACAACGTAGGTAGCATCCTCGCAAATCTCTCAAACAAGCCAATCAATCCCCTGGAGATGTACGGACATGCAGATCTTCCAATAGGGGTAGTTTGTTCCATCGAAGAATGGTGGTTTCCCTGAACCACGCTCCATGTCTCTTTCATGGATCACAGACCGATTAAGGTGGAATGATCCTTAACCTGGCTCCGATACCAATTAAAGGACCGAAAACGGTGACCAAAGGGAGTGAATGGGAGCCAAAATTTTCTTTTGAAAATAATTGGCTACTGTCACAAAATCACCACCAAATGCGCAAACAAAACACCGTAATGTCCACGACAAACTAGTGGGTGGATGTTCCCTAGGAACACATCAATACACCATAAATGAGCACGGAACAAGAACTAAACTGAGGGACAAAAAAGAGATACTCAACTCCTATGGAGAGAAAGCAAGTTCTCAACCCAAAATACCCATGTCAACTAGTGACAAGAGTACCTAAAACAAGATCCTTGAAACGCTAGAAGATCAATGCAAAAGACGGATCTCAAAACGAGCACTCGGAGAGCCAAACACAAATTTTTAGCATACAGGTGCGGAGGCTCCGTGTTTTCCTCTGGAGACTCTATGGTCTGGAGATTCCTGAAGGTTCCACATTTTTCGCGGAGGCTTCGCACTATCCAGAAACAGCAGCTAAACCAAGAAAGAACGGATCAAAACTTGATCAAAACAACTCGAATTGACTTGAAACTTTGCAGGTAGGTTTTTGGGAGTGTTGAGAAGATATCTTCAAGACATCAACACCCAATTTCAAGCCTATCAATGGGAGATCAAAGCAGAATGGAAAACACCGGTTCTTGAGACCTAGACCGAGAAATCGCCCGATCTGCGAGCTCGTGAGGAATTGGTTGATTTCCTTCAGTGGAAAGGCTTAACTCATGTCCTAGCTCAAATCGAGGCAACAAGAACGAATCAAAATAGTCTAGAAATGAAGAATCAGCTTAAGAACGAGAGGGGAAAGAAGAAAAACGCGACAAATCACAAGAACAAAACTTCTTCCAAATCCCGGAGGACACAAGGAGGATTCACGACCTCCTTTCCCACATGAATTCATGATTCTTACACTAAACACTTGGATTAGTGGACCTCTCTCTCACAAGCACCTATGGGGTGGCAATCTGGCGGCGGTGGAATTAAAACCCACACCTGGTTCCGCTTAAAGTTCTCTAACTCCTCGTGCATAGCATTGACCCAATCGGCATTACATAGAGCGTGTCCAATATCTTGAGGCTCAAAAGAAGCTACAAAAGTAGAGTGAGCGAAGTGTGAGATTTGATATGACCTGGACCGCGCAACCCACTGGTCGATGTCGCCGATCATGATCTGAGGCGGGTGGCGACGCTGAATGTGCTGAGGTGCTTCTCTCGAGGAAGTCACCTCTCCCTCAACATCAGCTGGGGCCTCCTCAGGAATAGCCAGCGTAGGCTGAGGAGGCAGCTCATGCGAACCCCAAGTAGTGGAAGAAGATGGGTCAGGGCCATGAGCCGAAGTAGTCGTCGTAGACTCGACTGGACCAGTCAAAGAGGTCGGCTTGGCATCTCCCCAATTAGCATCTTCCTCATTCTCCTCGACAAAAATGCTCTTACCGATCTATTGAACACCTACACATTCAAAGACATGAACCAAACAAGGCATGGTCTCGTCGAAGGTAACCTCACAGGTCTCTATAACTCGGTTAGTTTCAAGGTTAAGTACACGATAAGCATGATAATATGAAACATAACCGAGAAAAATACCATCGGAGGATCAGGACTCAAATTTATCCAAATTACCTTGTTTCAAAATGAAGCACTTGCATCCAAACACTCTAAAATGGCTTACCTTGGGTGGTCGTCCGAATCACAACTCATAAGAAGTCTTTTTTTAGGAAAGCTCGAAGGAAAATGCGATCGGAAACATGTGAAAGTCCCTAGTTTGGTTTTGGCTAATTGATAAAACCTAGGACTAACCTTTGTATCTAAGTGGATGATTTAGATAAAGGTGGTCATTGAATATGAAACATGACATTGACTCATGTGACCAAGATGATGAAGACCAAGATAATGCTTGGCTCGATGGACCGGTTGTGAAGGTGAAGGGCAAGTCGAGGCTTCAAAGCGAAGGACCATGTGATGGTGAAGCTTGAGCAAGACTTGGCGCCGACGGACCGATGCAACGGTGAAGAGCAAGTGAAGTCAAGGTCGATGGATCGAGACGGTCATGTGATGATATGAAGTGGATCATATCTTTTGGAAAAACAAAATGGGCTCAAGGCAAAGGTATAACCATAGGGCCATTTTATTTTGCACTCAAGACACCATAGAGGGTGTGAGTGGTTTAGGATCGATAGCTGAACTATTAAGAGGGAAAGTCTTATCGGTTATTCGACGCACGGGTGCCACTAGGTGAATTCATGAAGTGCATTGCATGTAGGGCCTAGTGACCTAACTGGAAAACCTTCGAAAATGATTATGAAAATGCTAACACACGTGCACAAGGTGGTGATAACTTGTTGGTGTTGGCACATTTGCGAAGCGTTGGAGTTTGTGCGGTAGAGAGGGTTTGGGTCTCTCTCCCTCCCGCCGAGCTTGCGAGCGCGGGAATCAGGCGTTTTTGGGAACTTGAAATGCCTATTTTCCACTACGCCGGAAGTCAAAAAAGAAACGGAGGCGAACGGAGGTCACAGAGGTGACCGGACGCTGCACCAGACGCGGTCATGGTATGACCGGACGCGTCCGGTCAGTTCTTCGTAGCAGTCAGGCGCGCGGGTGCTAGGGTTTGCAACCGGCGCGTCCGGTCGCTCACGGGACCGGCGCGTCCGGTCAGGCGCCCAGAGGGAACTGAGGTTCACAAGGACGATCGGACGCGCGGCACGTCCGGTCACATGCGATCGGACGCGTCCGATCGTTGAGGGAGCTTACTGGACTCTAACCGGATGCAGGCACTGTCGCGTCCGGTCGTTACTTCGCGGGCGCGCGGTGCTGTGCGATCGGCGCGTCCGGTCGTTGACTGGAGCGCGTCCGGTCACTCGGGACCGGCGCGTCCGGTCGTTATGAGAAGCGCGTCCGGTCATGGGGTTTGACCATTGGCGCAGTGGCCGTTGGAGGATCGGACGCGGTTGAGCGCATCTGGTAAGTTACGACTGGCACGTCCAGTCATCCCGAAAAGACCCAGTGAAGGGGTATAACGGCTCTATTCGGATGTGATGCTTATAAATACTTGTTGGCCGACCCTTGGGGAGGTAACTCGTGATTTCTAACATTCTTGTCCATCCTTTGAGCTAGAGCATCTCCTCCCACTCATCTCTCTTGCTTGATTGCAAATCATAAGTGAGATTGAGTGATCCCAAAGTGCATTGCATAGCTTGAGGGCATCTAGTGGCACTTGTGGGTGGTTTAGCCGGTGGATTTCTTGTTACTCTTGGAGAGTACCGCTCCTAGCCGGCTTGAAGATTGTTGGAGGCGTTGGCAAGAGAAGGTGATTGTTCTTGGCCACCTCCGGTTGATTGTAAGAGGTTCTTGTGCTTTCCTCGGCGGGACGCCAAAAGCAACTCTATTACATTGCGCGTGTCATTGAGTTACCTCACTTGAGAGTGGTGTCTTGCGGTGCCTTGCGAGGCGTGCCTTGAGGGGCAAGTGACTTGAGGGTCACACCGAGGAACCATCTAAGTGTTGGTCGACACAACCGGTGACGTAGCTTATCGGTGCACAAGTGAACACCGGGTGAACAAAAATATTGTGTCTCTTGTCTCCCGGTGATTGGTCTTCATATTGTGTTATTGTCAATATTGATTGATTGTATATCATCTTGGTGATTGGCAAAATCTTCAATCCACCGTCGGTATAAGATTCACAATCCTCTCTCTTAATCTACATTTACTAGATTATCTTGTGTAGCTCTAGTGGTAGCCTTTGCTAGTAGTTATTAGCTTGCTCACTAGTGTAAGTTTAGTGACTTAGCTCTTGTGTGAACTAGAGATCATAATCTACTAGACTTGTGGATAAGAGGCTTGCATCACAACCGTAGGCTAAGCAAAACTCGCTTTACGCCGTTTGTTATTCTAACAAGTTTGCTTAGTGGTTCTTGTAGAATTTTTATAGGCTATTCACCCTCCCCTCTAGTCATCTAGGACCTTACAATATGGCATGCAGTGTTGATTTCTTCGGCCCAATATCTCCTAGGAGTCCTATGCTCATCGAGCATCATCCTGGCCATCTCAACAAGGGTCTAATTCTTGCACTCAACAACACCATTTTGCTAAGGGACATAGGGAGAGGAAAACTGATGCTCAAGGCCTAAAGAAGCAAAACGGTTTCAAAATGAGTATTCTTGAATTCTATGCCATTGTCACTATGAATCGCTCTCATGGCATTCTTAGAGAACTCATTTTGCAACCGAAGAATCAAATCCCGAGCATGTGAAAAAGCCTCATCCTTACTCTCCGTGAAAAACACCCAAGAGTAGCGAGAAAAATCATCCATGATCACTAGAACGCACCACTTCTCACCATCTGACTGAATCTAAGCTAGACCAACTATGTCCATGTAAAGTAGCTCGCCGAGATCCTTGGTCATGACTTGGTTCACAGGTGGGTGAGAAGTGGTAACCATCTTCCCATGGCGACAAGGGTGACACACTAAATTCTTCTCAAATTTCAACTTGAGCAATCGTCGAATTAGATCAAGTGAGCTCAACCTACCTAGTAAGTCAAAGCTCAAGTGACCAAGTCTCATATGCCACTTCCAAAGCTCAGAGAAGGATCCGGCCACCAAACATCAAGAAGAGCCAAAGGAGTAAGAAAAATCAGCTCGAAAGACACGGCCAAAAGGGACAATCTGGCACACAAGGTTTCCCTGGGAATCAAGAACTCAAGACAAGCTGGTCTTAAAGCGCACTTCAAGGCCATCTTGAAGGAGTTGCGAAACAGAAAGCAAATTAAAATGCAAATTTGAAACCAAAGCAACATCCTTCGAGACAAAACTCTCGTTGACCTGAATGGTCCCATGAGAAAGCACCTTACCTTCGCTATTGTCCACGAATGTGATGTACTCCTTACATTACACGGGGTCAAGGCTAGAGAACCATTTTGAACTTCTGGTCATGTGACGTGAATAGTTAGAATCAATGAGCCATGTGTTCTTCAGGCCTCCATCCTCGGTAGCGTCATCGTCGCTGGGAAGCACATCCTTATTGGGCTTTACCCCTTCATCCATGGCCCTGGTGCAGTAGCTCTGTGGATGGACTTGGCGACGAAACAAAGCCCGGTCAACTTGTACTCACGTCTCTTCTCGGACTCATCACCACTCGAGGGAGAAGAAGAAGAAAATCGGTCGTCGTCGGTGTCATTGTCGAGGTCGCTGAGGGAGGCGAGGAAGGCACACTCTTGGGCCTTGGCCTTCTTGAAGTACTTCTTCTTCAGCGCCTCCTTATCGAATCCTCCCTTCGACTTGTGCTTAGAGGTGTACTCACGCATGTCCTTACGCTTGCTGGAGTCGTACTTGTCGGAGGAGTGCTTGTTCTTCTTGGGGCAGTGGGTGACGAAGTGGTCGGGATCTCCACAGCCATAGCATCCTTCCTTCGGACCACGCCGATGATTCAAGCGGCTGTTGGAAAACCGCAAGAACCGGCTGATGATCAACGCCAACTCGTCGTCCCCAAGGGCCTCTAATTCCTCCTCTATGACAGACACCAAAGAATACAAGACAAACGACATCTGTTAGGGGTTAGCCAAAGAACTTGAGCCGTTACCTAAGACTAAAGCCATAGTCGGTGCAAAAGGATTTTTAAGCCTGGCTTGGGTCTAGTAGTCGATCTTGGTGGACTTGAGCTTGCTGAAAAGCTCATCCACGGTGAGGGTCTCATACTCTGAAGACTCAATGATGGTGGTCACCTTCACATCCCATACCTTCCGATCTAGGGCATATAGAAGCATGAGTGCCCTCTCATGATCATCATAAGGTAACTGTGCCTTGTTTGCTCGCATCTTGTTGACGATGGTCTGAAAGCGAGAAAACATGGCATCGATGGACTCGCCATCAAGTTGGGTGAAGTTCTCGTACTCCCTCTTGTACGTCTTGTAGTGTCTGGTTTTGACATGTGCGGTCCCCTCTTGATAGCTCTGAAGCCTCACCCAGATCTCTTGAGCAGTAGTACAATCGGAGATTCTCTCGAACTCCTGAAGCGAAAGACTCGAGAAAAGAACTACGTGAGCTCTGTTATTAGCGTTGTGCCGATCTTTTTCATCTTGCGTGACACGAGCACGGGGTTCAAGCACGTTATCATACCCTACTGCAGAGCTGGTTGCACCCGATGAAAACATGGTGCCTTGTTGGTGTAGTCGTCCTGATCGGTGCAGTGCAGGAAAGATGTTGTGAAGACCTTGTTGCTGGGAAGATGAATAGTGAGTAGTCGTGCCGCTTGTGGACACTCCCCAAAAAACGCTATGGCCGCCCTTCACCCGAGCAGGTGAACTCGATGAAGTGGAGGTGTTCTGGAGGCTCTACTCTTCCATCTTGTGTGCACGCAGGAGATGGAACGGGGAGAACCTAGTGCTACAGGCGATGTGGTTCTATTTGTTCTTGAGCCATTTGACTGATGGGAGAGACTGGATTTTTATGTCTTCAGGAGAGAGGCGTCGTGAAGGAGCCGGAAAGCCAGGAGTCAGGAAGGAGAAGGATAAGGCTTCAGGAGAAATTTCCGTAATCAAGCCAACTCAGTTTCCAATCAAATGAGTAACTCCCGGATTGATGAAAACTTGAGTGGCAAAACCTTCCCCATACTGTCCGTCCGCTCGCTCGCCGCCTGCCTGCCTGCCACACCTTTTCTCAACTTCTCCATGTAGTCGTTCAAAATTTAACCATATAAGTCGAGTCAACGTTCAGTCAATTTATCATACAGTACTTAACCATTTACCGATCCTTAATCGGACCATAGAGTTTATTAGTTTTATTAAATATTAAATAGGCCAAGCCCACAAAATATCTAACATATTCACTGTTCACTTCTCCAATTTCTAATCACCATCTCTTCACTGTGTCCCAAAAACCAGAGCGGAGAAGCGCACTCTGCCGTGCTAGTATATATAACGGGCCTACAATATATACACTGCTGATGTTGTTCAAACTGTTGTACATGCATCTTGTCACAGGAGAAGCTTTCTACCCACGTTAGATTGACGGGCTGTGTTAAGGTACATCCTTTACATACGAGGAGGTAATATCTCAAATAAATTTGAATGATTGATTTTTAGATTTTTAAATTAACTAATTAACCTAAGAAAAGGAAAAATAAAAAGAAAATATCTTAAATCCCCTCGTGCACGGGACAGACAGAAGCGGCGGCCGAACGCGCTGCCCTTCCTTGTAGATTGCGCGGCCTTCCTTTCGGTATGTTTTACATATAAAAAATATCAACATGTGTACAACAGCTATCACGGTTTATTTAGTTATTAAAAGTTACGTTACATATATAAAAAATATCAATAGTTAACACATTAATTGAGACGTGAACTTTAGAGATCTAAAACATGTTATATGTTGACATGTTACAAATCGAGTGTGTGTATATTATACTAACTCGAATAAAACTATATTTCATAGTGCAGAGGGCCTTAGCTGTCACGTATATTGAGCATGCAAATTGGCCTTGTAAAGTTTCATGTATGTACGTAAATTTTCATGCACGTTGGGCACATACACACATCAATTTCACGTTTGTTTGAGCAACATGTGATACGAGTTAGTTGAATAAAAAATTATGTAGTTTATCTTAATTAATTAAATTATGCTACATCTAAAGTTGCAAAAAAAAAAAGATTTACCACATCCAGTGAATCACGTATGCATCAATTAGACGTAAAAAGATCTTTATATCTAATTTTTTCCTAATTTATATCATACTTTCCAAAGTTTAAAATTAAATAAATATATATTTCATATATTACCTCTAGAAGGTAATAGTTGATTGTGACCATCGGATCGAAATAAATGAACGGCTCACGATCATTTAGTTGTACCACAGCAAATCACTAGATTGACAGGTGGACTCACAAGAGTAGGGCGTTAGGAACATATGAAACATGTTTGGCACACACGTTCCTGCCGTTTATGCGCCCTTCCCCGTGCCATCTTTTTTCAACCAAGAAAAACCTACCCGCCCGCATGTACCCATCGCACTCTACCGGCGTGCTATGACCGCCGCCACCGCTGGGGACGGTTATCTCCTCCTCCCTGAATCGGCGGAAGGATCCGATCTGCCTCTGTGCCATTCTACACTTCAATCTACAACTTCCCCTCTGTCCCCTTCGTCCCCATCCGTGCGTGACGAGGAGGAGCACGACGGCGGTGGTGAGCGCGAGTGCGAGCGCGAAGGCGCGGTGGGCGAGGAGCCAGCCGGGCCGCCCGGGTGGAGGTGGCCTGTGACATGCTCGGCTCCATCGCCGAGGTCATCTTCGCCGGCCTCCCCTCTGCCGACTAGATCGCTACACTGCCAACGGTCTCGCCGTCGAGGACCCCCGACACTCCGCTCAATCCCGGGCTGTGTACCTCTCCTATCTCCTGCAGTCCTGCAGGTCGGGGACACCGTGGAATTCATCGCCGCGAGCCACACAACCACCGGCAGTGGCGGAGGACGGATTAGATTTGAGGTATGGCAGGATCGATTCATGTCTCGCGGCATTGGAGCATTGACTAGGACTAGCGATTAAGCCTTCATGAGTGGGAGTCCAGAAGGTCATGGACATATGCGCTAAAAGCTTGCAATGCGCTGCTTATACTGGACTGAAAGGCAGTGGCCGACGATTTGTAGTAAAGAGCAATACTCTGTGGATTTGTGGCGATCGCAAGGTATGGCCAGCGCCACATCTCGCCCTACCGAGCGCTCCGCCCTTGCCGTCACTGATACGAACGCCATGGGGCAGGTGGCAACCACTTGACCACTCTGGCTTTCCATCCAACCGAGAGAACTGTGGCTGGTGGTTATGTAACAACTAACAAGACGGATGATTTGGAGATGTTTTAGAAATTCCAGCTGCACACAGGAGACAACAGTGGAGGTCAGTTGCTGGCCCAGCTGCGAACTTCTGCATCCCTGGATCGGTTCTGGCCTCATCCAAGGATTGGCTCCAGATGCACGCACTCAAGCAAGGTAAGCGCACCCCTTGCCGCTCCTCAGATCTGCCAACAGTAGCGGATGGGTTGCTGATGCATACATGAACAGCAGAAGATCACGGGAGATGGATCAGAATACTGAAGATAGCAATCTGCTCCCAAAGATCCCAATCCGCCACCAAACAAAATTTGCTTGTAAGCCTACCTTGTGTAAATGGACAGTGGTGTAAAATCGAAAGAGGATGAAGGAAGAGATGGTTTTAGGGGTGATGCTGATGCAGATACTTGGACGACATGGCATTGGCATTCAAGCAGTGTGAAGTTTCTCAAATTTTCTTCTGACAGAGCACACATGTTCTCAGGTTTGGCTTACTGATTCAGTTACCTCCTATGTACGTCAAGTTAACTCAGTTTTTTCATGGAAAACTTTACTTCTCAATGACAATTTTCTATTTTAGGTGGTCTGGAGGGAGTTATTGTTGTGTGGCAACTAGATACCGGAAAGATTCTTAAGCATTATAGTTTAGATAAGTAAATTCAAGTTCCCTCCATTGTTTTCCCCCTGAATTTGCTTGAAATATCAGGAGTGAGAAACTCATGTGAGACTTTTGAAGCTAATAATTTTATTCTTTTGAGCCAAATAAATTATGTTTTTCCTTACAATTTTTTGCTATTTTTGTGTGGCAAACTGAAGCCCGGCCGGAAACTCAAGAATGGGAAAAGTCCATACCCCGGCCGCCGCCAGGAGCGACAACGAAGGCCTGAAGACGTCGTGGCCGGAGGTGGTGGGGTGGGTGACGCTGAACGCGGCGTTCCAGATCAACAGCGACAGGCCCGACGTGTCGACTGCCTTCTACAGTGACACCACCCCGCTGCCGCCGGACTACAATCCCAAGCGCGTCATCATCATCTTTGGCGTCGGCAACCCGTCGTTGGCTTAGCTCAGAACGCTAGCATACCGGACTGTACCAGATCGATCAGTGGCAGTTTGGACACACAGTGCAGTCCATCTATATATCAGGACTATGTTTCTAAGGAAGATAAGAATAAACACGAACTGGTATCGTATAAGATAACCCTCATACGTAAATAAATTGGAGCTTGCTCAACCACCCAATTATTGTTCATTCGCTGTTTAATACTGTTTCAAAACAGTTTACCACTGCTTAAACCTGCGTGCTACTGTTTATCTACTGTTTTCTAAGAAAATAAACTCCTGCTTTTTTCGAAGATATAAAAAAACTCAGGCTTTCCACTAATCCTCATTGAAGCACAATGGCCAAGCTTGCAATTGAGTAACCCTGCGAATAGCCCGTGGCATTCTCCCCATGCAAGTGGTGGGATCTCCAAGTGGCCTCTCTCAAACCAACACCACCATCTCCACTAGGAGAGCTTCTGGAAAAGCACTGAGGGCCTCTTATCCCTCATACACCACCAGCGGCCACATCACAAAAGTAGTTGGTGTGATCTCGCAAGATTACAAGCCTAGTGTGTATACACTTGTGCACACAAGCATGAGTACAAAGGAGGTATGCAAATCTCACTAAACATTAGGCCTAAACCTAAAGCTAGCATTAATCTGGTCTCTAACTAGTGTAAGCACTAATTCTAACACGTTTGCCAATTACTTGATCTTCACTTAAATGAATATGGTGGCTAGAGCACAAATGGATGAGCCTCAACTCGACTATAGCGTCAACAAACTCCAATACACTCCAAGTAGACGGTCATGAGGGTATATATAGCCCTAATCAACTCAACTAGCTATTGCAAACTCATGTTGCTTCAATAGCGAGCACTAGAGATCTCCAATGACCACACCAAAGATATCTGGTGCCCCTACCACATTGACTAGCCGTTGTTGACACTGCTGAGCTACCGCCCCTATGGACATTTCCATCCTCCTCCGCTGCGAATCTACAAGCGGTAGTGCCGAGAGATGACTTGTTCTGCTGCGAATCCGGTGAGGTAGACCTCCTAGCCGATGCACCCAGCCACCATGTGCCGACCACGAGCAGGAGGGACTTAAGCCTGGTCGTCAGTTATATAACAAAGAGGCGCACTAACCCACTAGATTCATACATGCCTTCCATGTACAAATACAAGGGGTGGCCAACCCAACTGGATCCACATGCTTCAACCTCGTGAGCCTTTGGTATACCTCGGGTGCGCACTTCTACGACTCTAGCCCACATCAGTTATCATCGCTGCTGCCATCAGGCGCACCCTTCCTCCCTCTCTTTCGTTCTTATCCACTATCGGATCCTCCTCATTAGTCGCCATGCTTGATATATTGCAATGCGAAGCCATATGGATCCGGCCATTGCCACAAATGGATTGGAGGCTATCGGCCTCAAGTCTGCTGCTCTAGATCTGTGCATGGACATGGCTCATGGAGGGGCCTCGGTCCTCGCAAGAGAGCGCGTGTCGGAGGGAGCCGCTGTGGAAAGGCGGAGGGGGTGGTTGTAGGGAGAGGCGAAAGAGTGTGAGGGGGCTATGGAAGAGAGGGTAGTGAAGGAGGAGGGGTGGGCGCGATTGTTAGTGTGGAAAAAGTAAAATGAAAGGCTTCGTTGTGGGCTTCAACCATAAGTTAGGATTTGAGATGGGCTAGGGCTCAGCTCATAAGAGATCCACGTCCACCTCTACAAAATGATCCTCATTAGGCCGCTTCCCGTTAGTTGATTTTCAAAAACATTATTTTATCGGACTACCTTGGTAAATAAGCTTATTGCTCGTGAAAATCACAGTAGTTTTAGAGACGATGATACTTTTTAGCGTGTTGCAGTAAATGAAATGTTGCTGGCTCCAAAAACATTTTTTACCTTTCTATAAAGCTAGGTTTACCTCTATAAAAACCCATTTTTTTAGCAGAAGGATTACAGTTTTCTCTAGCCATCAATTTATGAGAAAGGCTACCCTCCATTCCAAATTACAAGACGTTTTGACTTTTCTAGATTCATTGCTTTTGCTACACAGCTAGATGTTTGTTATGTCTACATATATAGAAAAAACTATGAATCTAGAAATACCAAAACGTCTTATAATTTGGAACGAAGGAAGTACTAATTTGCAACCAACTGTCACTTCCGCATCAAGTTCCACACAAACGTATAAAACATTATATATATATATATATATATATATATATATATATATATATATATATATATATATATATATATATATATATATATTACCCTACAGCTGGCTACAGAATAACTTATTCTGTAGTCACTTTGAGTTACGATAATTGCTATGCTAATTTACGAGATTATAGTAGCTCCGTACAATGTGATTTACTATAACATTATGATAAATATACCCGTGTGTTATAGTAATTCAACTATCGTAAATATTTACTGACATTGTCGTAAATTAGTATATAAAATTATCGTAAATTGAGGTGGCTACAAAAATAACTTATTTTGTAGCTAAAGAGTATACTATATATATATATATATACACACACACACACACACGCTCCATTATTATTTGGAGTTGTTGCAGTTAAATAACACGCAGCTTATGAATGCATCTGTATTACGTATGGTACTCTCTCTCTCTCTATATATATATATATATATATATATATATATATATATATATATATATATATATATATATATATATATATATATATATATATATACTTGAGCGTATGTATAACTCAAGTACAAAATTACTTGAGACTATTATTTTATTATTGTTGACGTACGATGTGTATCTCTCGGCTCAGATTATTATCGGCTGTTGAAGTTAGCTACATATACTCGATACAACTTTGAGGTAATGGGAGAGGAAGGAAGGAAGACGAAAAGTAAATTTAGAGACTCGCCTCGAGCAGTTGCGCCTCGAGCAGAGCTCGATGCCGCCGGTTCAAGGTTCTGGTCATCGACACCTTCCTCTTTGCTGCTCCTTCCTTTTGTACACCCGGTTGCATGTTTCGTGGGACAAGTCAAGCCCAATGCATACTCTGTCATATACTTGAATGGCCCAAAGAGACAGCCCATGAGTGGGTACATGACATTCTCCCCTCCTAAAATTTCGGCTTGTCCCCAAACCGACTTAGTAAACAGTGAATCACCTGGATCCCATGTCATTCGGTGCTGCTCTGAATCAAAACTGACAGCAGCAATAATTGATTCGCCTTGGTTTGTCGAACAGGGATAACTTTTTGCATAGTCCACTTTGCACTTCTGTGGTATGAGAATTTAACTTGCTGCTCAACAACATCCAGCCATCACATTTGGTGGGTAGCAACAAATCATTAGGAAATTATTTCCTTGGCCCGAAAAAAGTGCAGCTTAGTTTCTTGGTCTTTTTTTTCTCAAACTTGCTTATTTGACCTTAAAACGAAGTTCCTTTGGTTTCTTGGTCCTTCCGTTAGTTTGATCGGATAACGGTGTTAAGCTGTACATGAAATGACTCACCGTCGGTTTGGAAGCCGCGTTGAAAATAAAAGAAAATAACACGGCCACCGTATCCGCTCTGCCACCCATCCATGCATGATGCATGCCCGCCCTGTCCGCGCCTGCTGCCCATCCACACCATCGCCTACCGAGCTCGTGTCCTGCTGATGCTCGCCGAGAAGGGAACACCGATCGTCATCACACATCGATCGCTCCCTCGTTTGCCCAGCTTGAGCTTCAGCACCCACATCAGCACCAGCGTCGATGTTCAGCCTCGCCGACACACGTACGCCATCAGTGCTGGCATTCTTAAAGAACAAACAAGTTTAATAAATTTGCTGATGACAGTTATATAAATTCTTGTAATCGTTGCTAACGATATGTTAGCGTCTGAGTAGTGGAAGTTCCCAGGTTTCAAAAAGAAAAAGAGAAGGGATATTCGATGGGCAAACCACTTGGATATATACGATCGTCGTCGTGGCCAACAAGATGCATGGAACCAACCATATACCTAAATTACAAGGCTAGCTTGGATCTGTATGTAGCCAACAAATCTGTCGCGACCGGACTTACACCAAAAGTTTGGCGGCGTATGCGAGGTGCAAGATTCTTTTCTTTGTTTGTATATAGCACACAATCGAACTTGTGTGTATATATATTTATATGTATCCAGTAGTAGTATAAATATGATAGGATATTGCACGCCAGTTTTGTCAGTTCACAGAGCCGCAGATTATCAGTCGCAAGAGAAGAACTGAAGCCCGGCCGGAGACTCAAGGATGGGCAGAGTCCTTACCCCCGGCGCCGCCGCCAGGGACGACGACGACTCGAAGACGTCGTGGCCGGAGGTGGTGGGGTGGCAGATGCTGGACGCGTCGGACAAGATCACCAGCGACCGCCCCGACCTGTCGCCTGCCTTCTACACTGACACGGACCCGCTGCCGACGAACTACGACCCCAAGCGCGTCATCATCATCGTCCACGCCGTCAGCGGCGTCGTCGTCAAGACTCCCGTCGTTGGCTAGCTACCTCAAAACGCTACCCCATCAGTGGCCGTTTCGACACAGTACAGTCCATCAGGACTACGTCTATGTAATAAGACGAAATGGTATGTTATATATAATGGGCCGTGTATATAAGGTCCATTTATATTATTCATAGATCGAGCTCCGTCTTGTTTAACTAATTGTTTTGCTACTTCATCGAGATGTATATGCCACAACATCCTATCCCTATATATACCCAATGTTCCTCTTTCACCTTAGAGGGCTCCGTCGGAATGCAGTAGTTTCACAAGAATTGTATAGAAATTTCGTGAAAATCAGTTCATTTTCATAAGAAAAACACAGAAAATAGAAAAAATTTCTCCATTCTAAAAGGGACCTTATAATTTCCTACGGAAAGAACTTGCTCCACGCCCTAACCAAGCCGCTATAGTAGCAGATAGGAAGCACACTCTTCCGATAGCCTTCGAAAGCTTTCCATCAGCACAAAGCGACGCAAGCATCAAACTGGAAGAACACAGTGAGGGAAGAGAATGAGCGCCTCAAGTCAATATTGGCCCACGCCGTCAGTCGGTATCAGTCCCTATAGATGATTAGATGCACTTCCTCCATGTCATCAAGGTGAACGAGCAAGCATCAGCTAAGGCGGAAAAGCTCCCCGTGGCACTAGCCCCCTACGCTGCCTCCCAGAACAAGCATCGGCACTGACGATAATGATCTCGACAACCTCGTCTCCCTGACCCTCGGCACAAAAGCCAATAGTGGTGGAGGTGCCCTCCCCCCACCACCGCGAGGGCATGAGAGGTTGTCATCCTCATCTGGCACCACCGATGAAGGGCAGCTTTCTCTCAGGCTCGGCTTCGCGCGCGGAAGAGGGCTGCCATCCAAGGCCACCGGCAACGATTGCAAGGAAAATGGCACGTACCCAATGGCCATTAGTGATCGAGCGACAACATGATCGCTGGGACCAGATGAGCTCCAATTTATTTGCGTATGTGTGTCGAAACTGCCACTGTGATGCAGTACAGTATATATGCTAGTGTTCTGAGCTAGCCAACGACGGGAGTCTTGACGACGACGTTATGCATGTCGAAGAAGATGATGACGCGGTTGCGATCGTAGTCCGGCAGCAGCGGGGTGGTGTCACTGTAGAAGGGAGTAGACAAGCCGGGCCTGTCGCTGGTGATCTTGATCGACGTGTTCAGCGTGTCCCACCCCACCACCTTCGGCCACGACGTCTTCAAGTCGCCATCGTCGAGAATTACAAAGTTAGCTTTGTAGCTGAGCCTGGGCATTCGGGTTACCCGAAAAATTTAGGTCGGATATTTCGGGTTTTGAGAATTGCTCCCCGATATTTCCTGTGAAAAAAGAATACCCGACAATTTGGGTACCCGAAACTTCGGGTTCAGGTCCGGGTATTGCCGAACTACCCGAGTTATACAGAACTAATTTCAGAACTCGTTGCCGACAAGAGTTTCCTGATCTGAGCAGGCTGAGATTCGGCTTGCCGCACGGATTTGAGAGAGGACGACGAACCCAAACTCAGCACCACGCCTTATGACGGGAAGTGGAAGACGTATGGAGGGCATGAGCCGTGCTAGTGGCGGCGGCGGAGCAGTGCTTTCATGGAGGTCTTCGGGTGGTGATGTTGAACGCATATCTGCAGCCTGCAGCTCTTAGTGCTCTACTGCTCCACCATGGCTGCGACCTGCCACAGCTTGGTGCTCCCATGGCCGCATGGGGAAAGGAAACCAAGAGGTGCAGGTATTAGTTGCTTTTCTTGGTGGATTGAAGAGGAGCGTTTTTGCGCCCAGGCATGGACTGAAGAGGAGCGTGGCCAATGGACAGGAGAGAGGCGAGGGAGAGGTAAGCAGAGGGAGAAAATATCACTACTACAGAAAACTTTACCGAGGCGGGCAAAAATGATTAACCGAGGCGGGCATCGCAACCGCCCCGGTCGAAAGGTCACGGTAAATAGGACCTTTTCCGAGGCGGTTGGATACCCACCTCGGTAAATAGAACAAAAAAAGGAAAACTCGTGGATAAGCCCGCCAAGCCCATCCATGCTCCGCCGCCGTTGGCCGGCTCTGGCCTCCCTACCACCGCATCCGGCTTCCCCACCTGCAGATCCAGCCGTCGAAGGAGCGCCGTGAGCCCCATCCATCGCAAGATCCGCTGGGGCGCGTGGACCCCGGGCGGAGCTGCTGGAGAGGCCCGCTCGCCAGATCCATGCCACCTCCTCGCCGGATCCATGCCACCACCTCGCTGTGAGCCCCCACCGCCGCGCATGTGGAGCCCGATCCGTCACAGATCCGTGGCCAGAGAGGGGCAGACATGCTGGATCCACCGCTCGTGGTGAGGAAGAACGCCGGATCCGTGGTGGTGGAGCCGGATCTGGCCAAGGAAGGAGGGGAGCGCCACCTCCCCCAACCGGATCTGGCCGAGGAAGGAGGGATTCGTGCAACCCACGACGGATCCACGGCTGCCGGATCCAGGAGAGCAAGAGGAGGGGGTCGCCGGAACCAGAGAGGAAGAGGAGAGGGTCACCGAGGAAGTAGAGATCCACGCCAACGCCGCTGGGCACGAGATCCCCGGTAGCCTAGCCGGCGGGCTACCCATGCCCACGCTGCCCTGGCCGCCCGCACGCGCGCCACCATGGCCGCCGTGGTCGCCCGCGCTGCGCCGCCCTGGCCACTCGCGCGCGCCACCATCTCCGCCGGTTGTAAGGGAGAGGGAGGAGGGAGAGGGGCCTCGGAGGTGTGCTCGGGAGGGAGAAGGGAGGCGGGCTCATGAGAAGGGAGAGGGGTGCTGGTTGCAGGGTTGAGGGAGGAGAGAGGGAGAGAGAGAGCTGCGCCGCGGGAGTGGGATGAGCACCGGTTGTGACTGAAACCCTAACCCCTCCCTTTATATATTGGTGATGGTAGTGGGCTATTGTGGGCTATCGGGGCATGATTTACCGAGACGGTTGCGTTATAATGGCCGCCTCGGTTAATGATTTACCGAGGAGGTTATGTTACAATGCCCGTCTTGGTTAATACTTATTAACTGAGACTGTTAATTTACGATGCCCGCCTCGGTTAATCATTTACCGAGGCAGTTATGTTACAATGTCCGCCTCAGTTAATACTTATTAACTGAGGCGGTTAGTTTACAATGCCCGCCTCGGTGGATACATTAACCGAGGTTGTTGTTGGCCCGGCTGCCCTGCCCTGAATAACCGAGGCGGGCAACCGGGCCGCCTACCACTTAGGCTATTTTGGAAACGCTGCGTAAAAAAAATTGTGTAGTAGTGTATCTGGGGAAGGGAGGATTTAAGGGAGAGGGTATCTGAGGAGGAGACTTCGGGTTATTCAGGTACTGTGTGCTTTGACCCGAATTTTCCAATATAAAATCAGGAGAGTTGGAACCCGATTTAGCACCCAAATTTTTGGGTTTCGGGTATTTTGGATTTAGGTCTAGGTATTTCGGGTTCGGAGTTCAGGTATCGGGTTTTATGCCCAGGCTTATTTGTAGCCAACAAATCTGTTGCAATACCGACTTCGAAAATTTCACCAAAAGTGATCGAGGCGGCGTATGCGAGATGCAAGCAAACTTGTGTATCCAGCAGTATTATAAATACGACATTGCAGGCCCGTTCTGTCAGTTCACAGAGCGTTAATTACTCGCAAAGAGAAGAACTGAAGCCCAGCCGGAAACTAAGAATATATCACTACCGAAGCCGGCTGCTTCGCTGAGGCCCAGGCTCTCGTCAAAGCCTCTAAGGCCCTCGGCAAAGCGTCCTCGGTAAAAATCCGATCGGTAAAGACTTCTTTGCCAATAGCTGTTTATCGAGCACTTGACAAAGCCTTTGTCGAGAGTCCGACGCTCGGCAAAGCGCGAAATAAAAATGCGAAAAAAACCTGAAAAAAATTTAATCGGGGGAGGGGCCCATTGGCCAGCGCCCGTCCGTCTCCGTCGAAGTCGCAAGTCGCGGCATTTTTCGCACAAAATTCACGGCTACGCGGTCGGCGGAATTCGAACTCGTGACCTCGATACCTCCTCTGCTACCTGCACTACACACTCACATGCGTCTATATGCCGTCTCGGTTACTCAAATATTATAATAAATCAAATAAAAATTGATTGTTTGAGGCCCTAAACGAATTCAAATCAAAAAGTTGTCAACTACAAAGTTTCGTAACTTTTCGAGCACTACATTTTTCATATAGAAAGTTTTTCCATTCGAGGTCTTTTGAAAAATTCAAATTTTAAAATTTTGAATTTCAAACGTAGTTTTGCATGACAAGATGAATTCAAATGAAAAAGTGGTCAACTACAATGTTTCATAACTTTTCGAGATCTACAAACTTCATTTCGGAAGTTTTTCCATCCGAGGTCTTTTAAAAAAATCGAATTTTAAAATTTTGAATTTCAAACGTAGTTTTGCATGACAAGATGAATTCAAATGAAAAAGTGGTCAACTACAATGTTTCATAACTTTTTGAGATCTACAAACTTCATTTAGGAAGTTTTTCCATCCGAGGTCTTTTGAAAAATTCGAATTTTAAAATTTTAAAATTTTGAATTTCAAACGTAGATTTGCATGACAAGATGAATTCAAATTAAAAAGTGGTCAACTACAATGTTTCATAACCTTTCGAGATCTACAAACTTCATTTAGAAAGTTTTTCCATCTAAAATTGTGGTGCTAACATTGTTCACAAATTTTATATATCTCTCTTGTAGGTGAACAACGTAATTATTACTTTGTCGAATGAAGAAATGACCAATATAAAGTTTGTAGTTCATGAGAAGTTATGAAATTTTGTAGTTGAAAACTTTTTTATTTGAATTCGTTTAGGGCACCAAAACGTGGTTTGAAAAATTGCTTTGCCGAGTGTTTTACTTTGTCACTCGGCAAAAAAGCCTTTGCCGAGTGTTTTTTTGGCACTCGGGAAAGAAACTTCTTTGCCGAGAGCCGTTTATTGGACGCTCGGCAAAGCCTTCTTTGCCGAGTGCAGAGGCTTTGCTGAGTGTTTTTTATTTGGTTCTCGGCAAAGCCTTGTTTGTCGAGCATCCGAAAAAAACGCTCGGTAAAGCCTCCTGCGCTCGGCAAAAAAGCGGATTGCGGTAGTGGCGAGCGACGACGAGGGCTTGAAGACGTCGTGGCCGGAGGCGGTGGGGTGGGTACCGCTGAATGCGTCGTTCAAGATCACCAGCGACCGGCCCGAAGTGTCGATTGCCTTCTACAGTGACACCTCCTTGCTGCCATCGGACTGCAACCCCATGCGCGTCAACATCATCTCCAACGACTACGGGAGCGTCGTCGTCAAGACTCCGGTCGTTGGCTAGCTCAGAACGGCATCACAGTGGCAGTTTGTTTCGACACAGTGCAGTCCATCAGATCATCAGGACTATGTATGCAAGGAAGATAATAATAAATACGAAATGGTATGGTATATATACATAATGCATGGGCGGCCGTTTATACGGTCCATTTATATTATTCACAGTGCAGTCCTATCACTATTTATATACGCAATGTTCCTATTTCACCTTAAAAGGGCTCCTTTGGAGTACATTAATTTCGCAGGAGGGGTTATAGAGAAATTTCTTAAGAATCAGTTCTTTTTTTTTTTGTTTTGTTACACAAGAAAAAACGGATACCTAGAAATTTTCCTCCATTACAAGTGGAACCTTGTAATTTCCTACGGAAACTTCCACACCCTAATAACCAAGCTAAGCCGATATATAGTAGCAGCCAGTATTACCACCCAAACTGCCCAAGACCCACTGCGTGACCTGCCTGCCTCCTTGATTATGTGTGCAATAAGTTCTCTCCCCTCACTATATTTTGCCTGATCTATTTTTTCATGTGGGTCTTTGAAAGCAAGAGATGATACATCTAGCTCGTTAATTATAATGTAAGATGATATGACATACATGAAATCATAGTGAGTCTATATTGACTATGATGCAAAACATATGAAATGACGTTACTATATTAGTATGGCGTGTACATGTGGCACGGAATGGATAATTTGACGAAATATACAGAAAATGAATAGAAACTTTCGAAAGATTCAAAAATACTTCTAGGGGTGGTTTAAAACACTCCTTGTAGGTTGCGGTCAATAAAAGATTTATTTCGAGAGGTGAGCAATAAATATCAACTGCAACTAGAAATTGATTTTTAGAGTGGCTTATGTTATGTTGCGTTGACCGTACTTGAAAACTGATTTTCATTGATGGTTGCGTACCCCCACCCACTTCTTAAGGAATGTTGATTTCTCTATACCCTAAGTAGAGGTTGCCTGGTTGGGAAAACCGTCCCTAGAAATCGATTCTAGTCAATCCTACAAATTTTTTTTACAGTACTGCTTTTTATATAAAAAAATTAATACTACTATAAAAACGATTTGTAGCAACATCTCTTTTTTTAGGGGCAACTCTGTATTAAGCCGCCCCTACAAATGGTGGCCAAATGAGCCGCCCCTACAAATCCATTTATATGAGCCGCCCCTATAAATGGTCCACATTTGTAGGGGTGGCTCTATATCCAGCCACCCCTATAAATCCGATTTGTAGGGAAATAGACGCTGAATAATAAAAATTAAGTACTAAAATTTGATTTTTTTTTCAAACGACCTCGCATGGAGAAATGACCAAAATAAAAGTTTTAGATCTCGGAAAGTTATGGAACTTTGCTATTTACAACTTTTTCATTTGAAATAATTTACTGCTTCGAAATGCTATTTGAAATTCAATTTTGAAATGGTTGAAAAACTCTGATTTCCCCTTTTAATCTCTGGTTAAAACTTGTAACTAGTCTTTCTCCCTTGTACTAACTTCAAATTTGATGATTTTTTTCCTAAAAAATTCTAAAATCATGTTCTATCAATTTATTGTGTTGTTACAACTATTATTTTATCCATCTTTTCATGTGACTATGTTTTATCTATATGAATTTTGAATTTCAAAAAATAACAATTTCAGACGTCATTTTGAAACATTAAATGATTTCAGCTGAAAAAGTCATAAACTACAAAGTTGTAGAACTCATTAAGATCTACAACTTTTATTTTGGTCATTTTTTCATATGATAAAGTGGTAGTAACATTGTTCACAAAATTTACATATGTACATTTTGTGAACAATGTTACTACCACTATGTCGGATGAACAAATGACCAAATGACTAAAACAAAAGTTGTAGATCTCGAAAAGTTATAGAACTTTGTAGTTGACAACTTTTTCATTCGAATTCATTTTGTCAAGAAAAACTACGTTTGAATTGCTCAAATTTGAAATTTGGATTTTTCAATGACTTTGGATGGAGAAACAACCAAAATGAAAGTTGTAGATCTCAAAAAGTTATGAAACTTTGTAGTTGATAACTTTTTATTTGAAATCATCTTGTCAACAAAAACTATATTTGAATTTTTAAAAATTTGAAATTTGATTTTTTTTAAATGACCTCGGATGGACAAACAGCAAAAATGAAAGTTGTAGATCTCGAAAAGTTGTGAAACTTTGTAGTTGACAACTTTTAAATTTGAAATCATCTTGCCATGGAAAACTACGTTTGAATTTCTCAAATTTGAAATTCAAATTTTATAAACGGCCTCGGATGGAGATACTACCAAAATGAAAGTTGTAGATCTCGAAAATTTATGAAACTTTGTAGTTGACAACTTTTTCATTTGAATTCGTTTAGGGCCTCAAACAATCAATTTATGCTCGGTTTAGGATAATATGTGGGGAACCAAAATCTAATATAGACACATGTGAGTATTTGGTGGAGTGGTTAGAGGTGAAAACGCGCAAGCCCGATGTCTCAGGTTCGAACCCTGGCAGTCCGGATTCGCTAATTTCTGGAAAATTATTTGTAGCGGTTCAATATCCAGCCGCCCCTATAAATCTGCGATTTGTAGCCACTCTTTGGTAGGGGTGGCTGGCAAAACCGCCCCTACAAACCATCTGGAGCCGCCCTTGCTAATCGTTTCTGTAGTAGTGTAGATTTATCTTCGGAAAACAGTGAAAAACACATTCTTCTATGAGATTTATTTGAGCCCTGGGTTGTCATTTTCTCTTTGCGTTAACTAGCAGATACTATATTCCATTATTGGTAACAGAATTTGGGACCAGAGGCGGCTTTTATGAAATAAAAAAATACATTTTTATGTGAAATGATGGCGCTGATCTTATAGCAAGGCCAGATGATGCTCATCTTCAACCTACAAGTTGAATTGTGGGATCCTAGCTAATTCCAATAATTCTCCAGATAATTTACTTGTCTCATTTTTTATGAGAACCAAAATGTACCTAGCAGCTTTTTATTTGCATTGGGACCAGAGCCGGCCTTAGACTACCCGCACTCATGGACCTCTATATTCATCCTCTATACGTCTTAGTCAGCAAGATTCTCTCCTCTATACTTAATTCTCCCGCACCCATCCATCCTCTATATCATCATCTATCCACTGTGGGACCCACTTATCACTTTATCTAAATATATCCATATGTGATCTAGTTTTGAAGGATTTATTAAGACGAATTTAATGGTGTAATCGAAATTTAATTTGGATTTTTGGTTTGTGAGTTATAACATTTTTTTTTCCTTTGTTTAGCTAGTGGGGCCCCCCACTATAGAGTATAGAGTAAGCACTGTACAACTCTAAATATAGAGTGAGAGAAATGATATAGTATCGTTTTAGAGTACCCAGTGCAACAGTTTTTACTCTATATTCATACTCTAAAGCTTTAGAGTGTAGTCTTAGCCTGTCACTAGAAACAATGCATGGTTCTCTGTGAAAAGAAAGACACGCGGATGAGTATGGTTGTACGTGCTGACTAATAATTCCGGCCGGCTTTGTACCACTTGCAAGTATATATACATCCAGAAGTATATATACATATTCGTCTGCTAGCTATATACCACCTGGAAAACATCGTCATCAAGCAAGGCAGGAGCCAATGGACAACAAGCTAAGGTGCATGCAACCAAACGCGGGCGATGCACGCGATGATGCTCATGATCTCATGCAAGATCATCCATCTCACATCTTAGCTTTGACCGAGTATGTAACTGGAGTACTTGCATGCATTGTGTCCACTAACAATCCTGTAATACTATAAATACGATGAGCAAGCAGCACACAAATTCACAAGACCTGCAGGAGCCCATCGATCCAACAGCAGACCGAACTGAAGAAGCTCTTCAAGCAGCTAGCTAGTAGAATGGGGAGGGCGATGGCGGCAGCCGACGGCGGAGGGGATGAGCAGAAGACCTCGTGGCCGGAGGTGGTGGGGTGGGTGACGCTGAACGCGGCGTTCCAGATCAGCAGCGACAGGCCTGACGTGTCGACGGACTTCTACAGTGACACCACCCCGCTGCCGACGGACTACAACCCCAATCGCGTCATCATCGTCGCCGACGGCCGGGACGTCGTCGTCAGGATTCCTGTCATCGGCTAGCTGCCCTCCCAGCTAGCCTATCTATATGCTTTTTACCTGGTCTATTTACTTATCATATATCGTCAAATCGTACGCGCCCATATGTCTGCAGTTTTCCGATAAGAAGAACAACTTACGCTTATTTGTGTTTATTTATTTACATCCATCCCCGCTACCTGGTTATCAGGGAAGAAAAGAGTATTGCTAGCTATTCATCGGTGAACATGTATGATCGTATAAGGAATGCATGTGGTATGTGTATTGTGTAATTGATCCTTTATTATCGAGCTGGATGCACCATGAAGCTAGGAGAGGATGAACTCTTGTTTGGAGCTTGAAGATGACTCCCTCGCCGTGACTTTGGCCCTGGGCTTGCCTCTTCTTCTGTCCCCACATTCCAACCTTGCCTGTTGGTTTATTCTAGCGCAAGCCCAGTAAGGCCCATGCATTGGGGCTTTAGGCCCTTCTCCCCGAGCTTGGTATGGTGCAGCAAGTCCTGTCCTCCTCCTGACTCGAAAAAAGTTCACTTTAGATCCCTCAACTTTCGCGAAAGTCTACTTTAGGTCTCTAAACTCTAAAACCCGGCAAAACATGTCCCTCAACTTTTAAAACCGTTCATATTACGTCCCTGAGCGGTTTTGGACGGCGGTTTTGCTACAGTGACAGTGGTTTG